>OZ022263.1:163001791-164201791 GCA_963978885.1 Nemotelus pantherinus
CGTTATAGTGACAATAAACAACAAATATAGGGATTTGGAAAATTTGAAAATTTTTGCAACTGGTAACCCTACATTTTTTTGTACCCCTATAACTTCCGGATCGAAACGAAACTCACAGCGAAAGTTGATTTCAACGTGAGGCAAATGTGATATATTTTTGGCTTTGATGCTGGTAAAGAGTTGCCAGCACAAGGCGGTTTAGCTTTTTTTGTGCCAAGAAATGCTTACATTGTATTCATAAGTATCCAATGTTTAAATTTTCCAAGTTCCTGAAATGTTTTGGATGGCAACCCCAAACACTGTTCTATCCCTTTAACTTTCGATAAAATCAGTAAATGAAAACGACGTTCATAGAGTAGCTTGATTTTGATAAGAAATTGTTGTGGTAGACTTTAAGAGCCAGTGCTGGTAAAGTGTTGCAAGCACTGAATATTTTCTTCATTTGTGTTGCAGAAGATGCTGTTTTCCAAGTTTTGTAATAAATATAAGAATTATAGTTATTACAAAAAACAAAAACCCGATAATAAATATAAGAATTAAGTGTTTGATTTTCCTTAATTTTGAAATTCATGCAAATGGCAGCCCTGGCAACCTTTCCGCCCTATTAGTTTAAATGCATTGCTGAAATCAAAGTGGTACATTGCCCTCGAAAAACGTTGAAGCACGTGTGAAAAAATATGCACTAAAAATCTGCACGGCACCTCTACTGTTCATCGAAAATTAGTGTTTCTAGCGGTTCTGTTGCGCTAGAGTTTTTTTGCTTCTTATTTTATCTTTTTCTTCCAATACCGGAAGTGGTTCCAATGGTATTCAAAATATCCTGGCTAAATCTCTTTCATCATCTGTGTGCGTCCCTCTTTCCATCTCGTTCAATATAAGTATATCTTCTGGTTCTTTCCCTTCCCTTGGAAAATTGCTAACATCTTCCCTATACATAAAGTCGGTGATCGTACATGCAACTCAGGCTACCGTCCCATCTCCCTTCTTCCTTGTTTTAGTAAGATCCTCGAGAAAGTGGTATATAAGCGAGTCAACTCTTTTATTCAGCCTAGCCTAGATCATGAGTAGCATAGTTTTGTCAAAGGTGTTAATACAATTTAGCAAACCTTCTTTTTTTTACACATATGATAGCATCCGCTCCCGACCATCAAAAGCAGGTCGACGTACTGTATACTTTCTCCAAAGCCTTTGACTCTGTTAACCAAAACATTCTATCTTTCCTGGTTTAAATCTCACATCTTTGGCCGTACCTATGGTATATTGTAACTGTTAATTCGTGCTGAATTACGTGTTCTGCAAAGGTCTTTCCTCGGTCCTCTCCTCTTTCTTTTGTTCATAAACGATCTCCCTCCTTAACTCGATCTTCTTGTTTTTTATATGCCGACTGTACGCTTTTACAAAATGATCTTAATAGTTTAGAGACTTGGTGCGGTGCCATTGCTCTCACTTTGAACATCGAGAAATGTCACAAAATGTGTTTTACCTGTAAAACGTTGTTACCTTTGATGTTCTCCTATTCCCCGCTGTTGCGTTTATTTGGCAGTACCATGACCTACAGTTTGGTTCTCTACCGCCGACATTGCACGCTTTCAAAAATTTTCTTAAAAACAAAGTTTCTTCATCTTTTCCTTTATCTATCTCTCTCTCTTTAATTTCTCTAACTCTTTCTCTTTAATTTTGAGTACTTTTTCACCTTGATTGTGTTTCTTATCTTATTATTTTTTCTCTATATTCGGCCTGACTTTGTTTCTTATTATGTTCTTTCTGTATTCAGTAATTGGATTTTTATTTATTCAATATGATAATAAATAAATAAATGAAACATAATTGACTTAAATAAAAGACTCGATGATAGATAGCTCCTTAATTATATTCTTCTGTCACAACATTATGACCCGAAATCGTTTTAAGCTTTACTACATCCTTGATAATCCATCATATCTTTATTTTTTTAATTATTGATAGCGTTTCTAAAAATTTAGAATAGCTAAAACCACTCGAAAATGTTTCATCACATAAAATGTAGCAACAAAAAGCTATCCTTTTCAAGACTCACCGAACTCAAAAACGTTCCATGATGACACAAAAATTGTATAACTTCCCAAATATATCCGTGACCTCGTGCTCGGAATAGTCAATCCAATGCCACCCATCATCTATCACTCACTCAAAACGTACATAGGTACTAATTCGTCTATATTATTACGAAAATTGTTTAGAGAATCCAACGAACTTGGCCTATCATGACAACGTTGGGCTGTGAAAAACCGTCATTTGTATTGTTATCATGTAGACAACAAAGGTACTTGAAAAAAGGGCCAAACTATACAAAGTAAGACCAATTGCACCTTTGAAATGTTCTCTACTACCTACTATACGAAACAAGCACAATGCCAGCAACGCAATGAAGGTAAGGTTCGTAATGTCAATTTACTCTTTACGGTTGAAATTGGGCGTACGAGTATAGGCTGGCAAGCAGCATAACCCAGACGTACTCAAAAAGAAATGATGTATGTAGGAATGTCGATATGAGAATCTAATGAGGTCCAATTACGAAAGTTCATGATGACTCGAGTTTCCGTTACGACGTGTTACGATGGTAATCAGTCACCTGTGAAATTTCACTTGGCCATAAACGAACAAACACTATGGGCCGTCGAGTTATGACAATTATTTCTGTGGTTTCGGTTGGCATGTTGTTAAAAAATTTTAGATAATGCAGGTTTATATTGCATAGCCAGTAATTTAGACGGATAAAGCTCCAATGGACAAAAATTATTCGCATTGTCGTTTGTAATTAGTGAAAGTAATTTTGCTGGATTTAAATTACTCAACCATAAAAACATTCAAATCCTCAAATGTTTCAAGCATCATCTAGCAACATGTATCTAGTAATGACCAGAAAGTAAAGCGACAATAGCTCCATGTAACAGGTAGTCGAAAGGTGCAATACACACTATCTGATATTTGAAGTAGTTACTAGTCAATCGAAATCGAAAATGAGATTCACTTAGCTCTTAATTTTTTTTCGTTTCAAATAAACAACATACAATCATCTGTATGCTATTGATTTTTTTATTTATTATTTTTATATTATTTAAATTTTAGCTATTATTATAAGGTATTTAAGTTTAAATGTTATTAGTTCTTTAATTTTAATTATTATTATTAGTTATTTTATTTTAATTATTATTATTAGCTATTAAATTTGTTTATTCATTTGAATACTATGTAATTATCCAAAGTTTAATTGAAGCAGAGGACCACGCTAGAGGAAACGATAAACCTTCGCTAGAGGTGAATTAAAATACACTATATACATATATAGCAAACCAAATTTCAAATTTGTATATGGGCTAGTGTCCTGAGTAGTATTATAAGGCTTGAGTCCACGAAAATAGGATTATTGTTAAGATTAAGACATATTTGGAAAAAAGATGCATTGTTTTTAGAAATAAGGTTCGGATAGTTTTTACATCTCAGGTAGTCTATACGTGTGCATCCTGTCACATTCATAATCCGGAACCGTATTTAAGGATAGGTCGTACAAGAGATTTAAATAAAATTAAATACCTGCAATGATCTGAGAACAAATCCAGATTATTTAGAGGCATGACTGGCTTTGATCAGATTACACATATAACAGTCAAATCAAACTTTGTTGCAAATTGACACCAATATCTTTGATATACATAGGAATATAAAGTAGGTTAGTACCCAGTGAGTGATCAAATATAGTGGGATTCTTCATTAAATAAGTGCCAATGATATTTTTTATATTGACTATAAACTTGTTGATGGCTTTGCATCAATAATCAAGAATCAAAAGATTGGATTGAAGCAAGATGCGGGGTGCTGCCAACCTAAGAAGAAGAACATTCACTAGAATTTCGGGGATATTTCTCTACATTTCGCTAGTTTTTTTTTTTTTTTTTTTTTAGAAAGTAGTTGTATTTAGCTACCATGCTTAATAATTTCAAACGAAGACTTACAAAAGTTTTAAAATATTAGATACAATTTCAGAAATAAATTCATTCAATTTTCATGATTCATTATTTTAAGCTACATACTTAGTCGTATAGTTTAGTTCAAATGAAAGACAGCAATTCCTCGATGCACTTTTGTATACTGAAACAAAACAAAGCAACAAATAAATTACCAATCATTTGAGTTTAAGTCCAAATTCGAAATTTCATCGCGCATACGATACTTTACAAAAAATTGAATCAGAAAGCTAGAACCTTATACATATGTGTTTTATGTGATAAACGTGTAGAAGTTTCGATAAAATTTTCCCGGCGATTATAAAAATTCCCTAGATTGACAACTCTAGTGCAGTTTTCAATAGCTCCTATCTTAATAAACAGTTTGACATCATCAGCAAAAAATTTCTCTACAAAAAAGTAGAGGAAGATCATTAACATAGAACATGAAGAGCAGAGGGCCTGGAATGGCGTTTTGAGAAGTATGCAATTATATAGAAGTAGGTATGCAAAGAAAGATCGGACACATAGGACTTTTTTCAGAGAACGAGTTGATTAAGGTTAAATTTTGATATGTCCGGTGTACCAAACAAACCGGCTAAGTCGACCCGGCGTGAGTTTTGGGACTGACCCGGCCTCCGTGCTACAGCACTTGCATAAAAACAAAGAAAATACTCACATGGAGGAGGAAGATGGAGGGAGAAATTAGGGGATGGGGACTGTTTCTCCTACGTCAATTCAATAGGGCTGGTTTATTTTTCCCTTGGCACATACGCATGCTGCAATAAGAAAAACAATCAAAAATTAATTTAATATTTAAAAAAAAAAATATTGTCAAGATTATTAATCAGTTCGGACGAGAGACCGTGCTGTTGAGTTCACCCAGCTCTGAATAGATAGATAGTTAAAATCAGTGGTAAAGTGAGCTGTGGAACTAATAATCCCACACTCGAATGTACATTGATTGTATATTTGTGAATCAAGCTCTCTTTCAGCTTCGACCCCTAGATCTGGCAAGGATTGTCATGAGATAATTTTGCAGAAATAGATGAAGAATAGTTTACAGGATGCTGTAAAGATTTTCAACACCATTCTCACGTGCAAGTAACTGGTGCAATGATGTACAAATCTAACGTGGAAAGGAAGCGTTTAAGGTGGTTTAATACGTTCAAAACGGCTAATTCCTTAATTATTTGATTAACGGTAGGTCTCCCTGGAAATAATCTATGTTGTTCTTCTATTCCAAACTTAAGGTGTTAGTTCAGCCTATATACGTTTATCACAGTGCCTCAAAACTCTCTAAAGAGGGGGTGTTCATGGGAAGGGAAAATAGGTAGCCAGATTTTGCGCGTAAGGTTTCATGAAAACGGTTACAGATAAAGAAATGATTCTTTTTGTGGAACATTAGTCCCATTGATATGCAAAAATACTCCTGTAATAATTTTTGCATATAAATGAATGTGTCAATGAATGAATATCATGGAATTCCTCCCCTAACGTGAAGCACATCAAAATTTACAATCATGCCATAGAAAACATCATTTTTCGCTGCAAGTAAAAAAAATTCACGAAATTCCTATGATAATTTGAAGGTAGCTAGTAGTCAAGTTTAAAAATTTAGCATCTAATTAACCATCTAGCTCTTATTTTTTTTTGGAGAAATATTGCGTGCATTGTGAAAAAAGTTTCGAGAAAACCATGTTTGTAGTTTTAGAAAAGTTCACAGTCATTTATTGCAATATATAATATATGAATTATTGGTATTTAATAACTAGATCTTTTTTGAGGCGGTACAAAAGCGGTTCAGTTCTATCCATAAGAAGGATGTGGGATGCTAAAAATAAACAAAACCAAAATAGATTTTTGGAGGTATCCAACTCCCTTAGGCTCAACATGATTTCTTTTGCCAAAGCCAAAGTTTCTTTGTATAGAATCCAATTAATTTCGCGTGGTTTGAAAAACAAAAAGATTTTTTGCCGAGATGGTAGAGAAAAAAAGATGAAGGATTCTCTTCAAGTAATTACGGGTGGTATTCAATTGAAGAAGTGCACACCTGTTAATGAAATAGATGAGCGTAGATGTAGCCCTTAAAGTACATTGTGGGTGCCTGACACCCAACAACATTAAGTTAAAAAAAAAACCATTTTTTCAACTTTTTTTCTCTCAACAATTTTTTAAGCAAATTAAAAATTAATAAATTAATATAAAATTTACATAACTTTGAAGGAGATATTTTAAAGTACATCCCATAATTTTTTTGAAATAAAGTATTCCATAGCGGCAGAGCAAATTAGCATAGAACACTTCAGGGTGTCGGACACCCAAGTGTGCACTTTACGTGATTCCTAAAAAGTATGCACTTTAAGGGGTAGTTAACATTTGATTGGTTGATGGCTCAGGAAAACCTGCATGTGAAAAATATTGAATCGTTGGTAAATTTTAGCCACCAAAAAGCATGGATATCTATGATCTGCTTGCTTTGTTGCATTTTATATCCTCCTCAGTTTCTCCTTTTCTTAAGCTTTCTGACAGATTTTTGGTATCATTCTCTTATTTCTTCTATTATAACTATTATTATGATGTCCATAATAGGCAAACATAAATTATAGCTTTGCTTAGCTTAGGCAACAACGAACTTCTGGTAATATTTTTAAAAAAGACGAGCACTTCATTAAGTCTTTCTCTGATAATCATTATTACAAAGAGCCCTTCCGAAAGCAGATTTACTTCCCTCTAAAAAGAAGTCTTAATTTATCCAATTCATAAATAAGACGATGTGAACTCTGCAAATAATTTTCACCCAATATTGATTCTTTCATCCTTTTCCAAAATCTTTGAAAGGTATCTTCACGACATTATTATGAATGAATACGGGCATTTTATTGTAACAGCTCTGTTTCTTCTCGGGCTACTCAACATCAGCAAATCTCATACACTTTGTGAATTTCGTTATTCAGGCTCAACTTGAAGTTCACCCTGTATACACTAGTCATGGGCTCAAAAACGCCAAACAGTTTGAAAAAAGCGTTTGGCTGCAAAAAACGAACCTACAGTTTTTCCAAATAGCGACTAACAGTTTTTCTAAAACAATTCTTTTTTTTTTAGAACGAACAGCATTTCTAAAACGAACCGTATTTCTACAACGAATAGTTTTTCTTAAACCAATTATTCCAACTATTCTACAACGAATAGCTTTTCTAAAGCCAATCGTTTGTCTAAAACGGTCCATTCTTCTCAAACCAACAGTTTTTCTAAAACAAATAGTTTTTATAAAACCAATCGTTTTTCTAAAACGAATCATTTTTCGTTTTTCTCAAACGAACCGTTTTTTTAAAACGAATTGTTTTTCGTTTTTCTCAAACGAACCGTTATTTTAAAACGAACCGTTTGTCGTTTTTCTAAAACGAATCGTTTTTTTTAAACAAACCGTTTTTTAAAAACTGTTTTTTTAAAACGAATCGTTTTTCGTTTTTTTTAAACGAACCGTTTTTCGTTTGTTAAAACGAAATGTTTGGCAGTGGAAAACTGTTTAGCTGCGAAAAGCAGTATTTTCGTACTTGCGAGTATTTTGATACTTGCAAGTATTTTATTCAAATATTCAAAAAGTTTTTAGGGCAAAAGGAGCTGAAATCGGACAAAATCGGCAAATTTTGGGTTAGAGTGGTTTGGGACATAACGGGCCAAGACCTATTACTGTGATATAAAAATTTCGGTTTTGTAGCGGAGTAAGGGGTTTTTTGGCCATAGTTTGGCAAAAACTGCCTTTTCTGCGCTTTCGATGGGTGGAAGTGGTCGGGGAGTATATTAGTGATATTTTAAGGGCATAACATTTTTGATAGGAGAAATTGAGCAAAAACGTCCATAGCATGAATTAGATTAGTTGTTTCGGGCGAAATTTCGATAAAAGTCTGGGAAAAAGTGGCCTAGTTTCGAAGATACGGCAAAATGAAATCCGCCGGAAAAACTAAAAGTAGCACTAAAAGTGCTAAGGAGGAACAGGTTGAGATCCTTTTTGGCTCATCAGTTGGCGTCTCCGGGAGTGCTGAGGCCCTCCTCCTGACTGCAGGTCGCCACGAGGGTGTCTCCATACCTACCGGGGTTGTAAAATTTACGAGGCCATGGGAGGTAAGGTGCCCCTAGACTCATGCCCAGCCTTACGGAAGAGGTTGGCCCCCTAGTGGGTGCATGTTTAATAAACGAAATATTTTTTTTATTTCTTAATAAAAACTTCATGCTTCAGTGAGGCGAAGTGGAAATCCGACTGTTTTAGATTAGCCGGGAAAAGTTTGGTATCAGAGATCGCTCGATGAAAAGTCATATAGATGACAACAGGATTAGTTGGTCCTATCTTAGTAATTTTTTTACTTTTGTCATTTGAACGAATACAGGAGGTGTTTTTGCATACAATAAAATGAAAAACAAATTAAATTGATTGAATTTGATCGTTTTTCTTTAGATGGCCCCTAGATTAGAGAAAGACTCGCCAAATAAATGACCGACCATTGAAAAGTTACGGACAAGCTGCACAGACTAATGACTCGGTATTCTTTGACGGTAATCTTGCACCATCACCATTCTAACTTGAGAACGTTGTGTCTGCACTGAAAAAAATCCACATAGCGCCCAGAGCCATGTAACATAGCGCATTATTTATGGCCCCATACGCCATGTACATAGTACTCTGAGCCATGCAATATGGCTCCCAGCGCCATAATTACATGGCGCAGAAATTATGGCCCCACACGCCATATTACATGGTGCCATGAACCATGTAATGTGGCTCATGGCACTACAATTATAACTCGCAGCCATGCTGTGTGAGGAGATGTATAAATGTAAGCAAGCTTCTTGAAGTTATTTATCCCTCGGGAATTTTCAGTTCGGAGCATCGAACTGAGAAGACTCGTGGCGTTTTGTTGGATGTGAACTGGATCATCTTCAGATGCACTGAAAAAACACATAGCGCCAGAAGTCATAATTTATAGACTTCTGGCGCCATGTACATAATCGATTTCACATAATTCCACACGCCATAGTGCATAGGAGCAGACGCTATGCTTATAGCCCTCCACGCCATGTACTATAGTCCTCCACGCCATGTACTATAGTCCTCCACGCCATGTACTATAGTCCTCCACGCCATACAGTATAGTCCTCCACGCCATACTGTATAGTCCTCCACGCCATACTGTATAGTCCTCCACGCCATACTGTATAGTCCTCCACGCCATACAGTATAGTCCTCCACGCCATACAGTATAGTCCTCCACGCCATACAGTATAGTCCTCCACGCCATGTAATATAGTCTGCCACGCCATGTACATGGCGTGGAGGCCTATGCACTTTTCGCCATGTATTATGGCGTGTGGCGCCATATTTTATCACAATCCCTAAATCGACTATGTACATGGCGCCAGAACTCTATAAATTATGGCGTCTGGCGCCATGTGTTTTCTCAGTGTGGAGGGTGGAGGAGAACATATTAGTCCATTTCATTACATTACTGCAAATCGTATGCATTGTATGTATACATGTACATACTTCAAATAGGTATTTGGAACAGGTATTTTTGCGTACTGAAAATCCTAGTACGACCCAACTCTAATTGTCGTACAGCATAATATTTGTTTCTCTCGTTAATTCAAACTGTTTTTTTCGAACAGTTTTAAAAAACAGTTGTTTTTGAAGAAAGAAAACAGTTTTGAAAACAACAGAAACGCCCATCACTAGTATACACAGACTTCTCCAAAGCTTTTGATCAGGTTTATTCAAAGTTTTTGATCAGGTTTCATGTTCGATATGATTCCTATACATCCCAACCTTATGAGCTCAGAACTGGTGTTCCACATGAATCATATGCCTCTACAAGGTAAAATTTGACGTTCATATCTAGGTTCTGGTCAAATGAACCTCCAATCTTCCAAGTTCAACGACATCCAAATGAAATTCGCTTGTTCTTTTCTCTACAAAAAGCATAGCACCAGAGACTATAATTTGCTATATGCATAGTTGATTTCAGGATTTTGATACAATAAGGCGCCCGACACCATAATTTATAGCAAAGCTATATTCCATAATAGCGCTGATAAAAAACAAAATAAAAGCTAAACTGCCCCGATCTTGGCAATTTTCGGATTTTTGAAATTATAAGTGATAGAAATTCTTATTTTCATAACTGTAATTTCATTTCTTAAATTCTAAATTATTACGAATAAATCCTACTCGAACCCAAATCCAAACCCGTGAACCTTTTCTTTAAGGGACTACACTCTACCCTAGGCTACATGAGCTTGTTGGAAAGTTATTGCTATATTTAGCCTATTTAAACGATATGTGCCGAGATTATGTTCATAGTAGTTGGAACTATGTTGCATAGGAGTTGAGACTATGAGCCTAGCAGAACAGCCCATAGTTACTGTCATAGTTCCGTGAAAGTAACACCTTGTAAATCGTTGTGAGATTTTCTATCTGCCACTCATTTAATTATGCAAATGAAGATGTTTCCTTATTTCAATTAGAAAAAATAACAAAGTATACCTGGCCTTTCTCATATTTCCAAAAGATTAATTTCGGTCATTTAGCCGACGCAAATGCAGCTGTCCAATTTCACATTGCTCTATCAAAAATGTTCAGAATAAAATCTAAAAGGGGTCTCTTCATATTGTTTCGTTTGTTATGATAAATTTTCAAATTAATTTGATGAAGGAACCGAACAATCAACCATCGCTCCCATACGATTTTATCGCTCCTACGACGATCGACGATATGGCCGATGAAAAAAAAACTTTACACATACTGCGTTAGGTAAGCAACCATAGAAAATCATACCGGAATTCCATTATAATATCCCATTGCCTAAAAAGAAATATGAGTATCAGCCATGAGAATTACAAATTCTTAATTTTTTTTTCAATCTACAACATTTCATCATGAACGCAATTGCTCGATCATATCATATCCTTCCGGCTCACCGAAAATTTCTTCCTGTTCAGTTTCTTTGCATTTGTAAGTCGTCTTCGGCTTTGTTGTTGTTCACACTCGAATTTCGAAGATTGGCCATGATGTACATGAGTATGAATTATGACGGGGCGACCGGACATATTTAATCGGTTGTGAAATGAAAGATTCTTTCTATGGCAGGTAATTCTTCGAATTCTTGTCCCCTTTTGTATGTTTCGTGAAGTACATTGCGATGAAAGATTTATTCTTCGAGATACGTTCGATATCAAAACGGATGCTTGTGAAACACAAAACGGAACTTGGAAGGAATTATGATTCAAGATATTTTTTTTTTGATTGTTGACTTAGGTTTCATGAGAAAGATTCATATTCATACAAATAAACAAAACGAAGACAAATCTGTGAATATATGAAGAAAACATGCAAATTAACGGATCTACTAAAGAAATGATTTGTAACCGGAGTGAATACATCTGTGCTGTTGGTCTACAATTTATTGAATATTATATGTGAACTGGAGCGAAATTGCAGCCAAAATTTTAATTAAATTAATCCAATATCCAAATCACCCTGTAAATTCCAAATTACTTTTCAAATTATCTCTCTCATAAGCGAAATCCCATTTACCGCAACAAAAAAAAATTCACGCTTCAATCAAGAAATATGGGAATCACTATGAAAATCGTAAACATCGGAAGTACGACCGGAAACGTTCACAACAGCAACTGCGCAAGAAATTCTTCTTTTTTGCTAATTCGCCTTAAAAAAATGTTTGAGGAAGTGGGCAAGTTCCAAGTTGAAATAAAGATACCAGATCTCTTGGTACTTTTCGAGTTTTGCAAGTCACTTATTATTTCGTTTTAAGTTCAAGGCTTTAGATTTGACTGTCATTTATCTGATCAGCACTATTTATTTTTTTCTGCAAGAACAAATACTAATCTGGAGCTTTTTGGTACATGTTTCATTTCAGTTTCGATCTATTGATAATGTTTCCTAAAAGAAATACATTTCATAATGATATTGTGTCTCCGAACAAAAAAGACACAGTCATCCTATCTAACAAGAAAAACGATAATTTATTGGACTGCACTGATCACGATCTCATTATTAATGCACACGAGAGAGTATATTTTTCGAAGCAGTTTCCACAACAGATAATTAGGCATCCATCGGACTTAAGAACTAAATAAATTGGACTTAATCTTCTTGAAAAATCTACATAATAAGCAGCATTTTCTGATATGGTCATTTGCCAGATACATACATACATACTGGCAACGGACCACGATGCTTATCACGTATGTGTATCTTTTCAACGTCGCAGCTACTGTACTGCTGCTTCGGCTGGATAGTCTTTTAAAACAAGCACATTTCGTCTGTAAACACATGAGTACGCGCCTTGGTGTCAATATGTCCTTCGTTTGGGGTCATCAAGGTAAACGAAGGCAAGGCAAACTGCATGCGCTCACAAGAAACGGATAGAATGTTTCACATTCTCATGTATGATGTGTGATGGTGAATATGTTTTATTTTTATTTCCAACCGCGACCAGTATACCGACAGTCTGCATAGCTAAGACGTTTACGGAGCAACATAAATGATGCAGAAGTAATGGACCAGAATAAGTTGATTCAGGGGTTGTTGACTTAGCTATTGACAATTGATAGATACATGCTGCTGAGAATGTGTCTGGAAATGTTAGGTGAAGGTGTGGTTCGTTAAATCTAGTCGAAATTCATGATATGGAAATGATTGTGAAAATGAAAAGTATTTCAAGGATCACAAACTCCCGTTAGTGGTACGCGAGACTCTCGTTACATCACACTGAAGAAGCAATATGAGAAAACCTGTTAGGCGTGTGGATTGTTATCGTTACTTTTATTTTCTCCCACAAATGAGTACATAAAATCGGGCAGGGCTGTACCTTCGCTTTCTTGTTCAACAGGCCAGGGCTCGAAGCGAATTCATGCAAGATTAATTTCTTTCAAATCATTTATTTTCCTTAAAAAGTGTAGTAAACCTAAAATACATTTATACTCCATTTCACCTCAAGCAGCTGTTACTTCGGTCCCTTTTTCATTTTGGTTTAATTGATTTGAAAAAAATAATGTACAATTTAAGTATCTGTAATCTTTATATGCCTCTTTCGTGTTTTATTTTCATCATATTCGTTGATCTTGTTTCGATTCCAAAGGAAACCCAACCAACCATCAGCAATTCTTTGATCAACGACTGGTTTGCAGGCAGGCTACATTCCACAACCGGTGGTGTATTTATGTTGAGTATGTATGTTAATATGTATGATCTGTGTAGAAATGGAAAAAAATTAATGCCCAACGAAGTATGTATCTCCCGCATGGAGATGGAACACAACGGCTGCAGCTGATTAGCTTCGTAGATATGTCCTCTAATTTTAATTTCAGAAATTTGTTTAATGTGCTTCACACTATGTTTTTATTTTCCAGAGACATGTTGTCTTGCTAACGACTGTAGAATAATGTGTTGGGTGTTGTAATATTTTGGGTTTGCTGTGGTGATTTTAACGAGAGAAAAAAAGGTTCAAACCTGAAATTCAATCAATATAATGAGTAGGCGGATTGTGTTTTGGCCCTATGCTGCTTAGATTTTTGTGTCGGAGAGGTCATTCACATTTTCTACAGCTTCGACTGTGCAAAGAATTTTATTAATTATGATAGAGTATGTCCATTAGATTGTCAGAGATTTGAGTTTCATTCAATAGGTTTGTATTATAAATTGCTGAAACTGCCTGTTACTCAACCAGTTACAAACTACTTAGACGAGTAGGACTGAGAAGTTCTAATCCACTCGTCGGATATAATAGAGATTGTGCATTCATATTATCACATGTTGCAGCAACTTTTACTGAAGTGTAGTTTAATTGGGCTGTATAATTGGAATGTATCCAAGAAACCAAACTTCTACAGAGAGGAATGTTGCTGAATTTCTGTGGTTCCCTCATGTATTTATTTGGTAGTCAGTGGAGATGAGACAAAATCAAAGGCATAAAAAAAATTAGTTTTTTCCTGATTTCTTTTTAAATAAATTTAATTTGAATAAATTTATATTTAATAAATTCAATTTTTTATTATTATTATCACTTTTCCCGGTGACCCCAAAACAAATATATCACATCAGGGATTCGCAACATGATAGCATAACGTTGCTGATTGATCAGGGACGGACAGAGTCCGTGTCAATCTGAAGCGACAGGAGCTTGGTTCGCCAAAATCTTCGTTGTTATACGACGGAAACTGGCGCTTGACAAGATCTATTCAATACTGTTCTTCACAGTCCAATAGATGAAAACCAGGGTGTGAAGATTTTATAGGGGCCTCAAAAAAGTGAACTTGAATCGGTGCAATTTTAAAGGCGCCAAAAAATCTCATCAACCTACTACGATTATTGAATTCCACCAGAAAGCTAACATATTCGGTTACTGGACTCTTCTGACCGGAGGCTTTCTGAACGTATGCCTGCATGGTATGAAAATACAGTCCCATGTCCGAGAGTAGATCCAAAGAACCAACACTGAATATTCTAACACTAGCGCCATTAATTTTTGTACCCTGATGACGATATCTTCGAAAGGCCGATTTTCATCAGCAGCCGTGGCAACTGACTCCACGCTGGCACGTTTCAAAATGCTTCTACCGGCAAAGCAACTCCATGACTGATTGAAGCGCCCGGGCGAGAACATCCCAAGACAAGCATGTCCAGTTAAATTGGAGGACATGGATCTATTTTGTGATTCGGAGGATGCAGGATCATACGAGAATTGGCCAAGAACGTGTGTGCTGGATGTAAGTGTGTTCAGTGAATAGGCAACGCGGAGGTAAGGAGTCCAGTCATGATAGAAGTCACAGCCTGGGGGCCAACATTTGTGGCTTCATCCTCTCTCATTACGAGAACAGAAACGAGAAAAGTTAGCTCGGTTCGTGGGCGTGATTTTCACGGTATCGTAGGCTCGGCGTTCAGGATGTCTGGGCTTCATGACACCTAAAACAAAAAATAACCTTTTTGGGCACAGAGCAGTCCAGAAAAGAATATCCTAGATCCGTGCAGTCTCAGTGAATTCGAAAATGCTCATGATGATTGTTGGCTGTGAACTTCGTGCACTCGATTCCTAAATAGAATACATTACAGGTCCAGATCCTCTAAAGGAACCTGAAATTGAAGGGTCAACGTCTGACTCCCATAGAGATCTCGCAGTTCCAATCCAGTCCGTACCAATTAGCCGCCATGCATCAGGAGTAAATTTAGGTCTCTCACCAATTCACATTCCGAGACCCCATAATAAGCATAATGTCCACTCGGAGCAGGAACTGCTGTGCATCCATGTCCTACAAGGCCCCATCGATTATCAATCTCCATTTAATAGTAGGAACCTATATCCGCGGGTGTTCGAACGTTTCGCCCTGTCTCACGGAAGGTAGCCCGTAGCCTATGCGGGGCCGTGGTAATCGTGGATGATAGATGCTTGGTCACAATTCAAGAGGGCTCCGGCGCGTTCCTTGGTTGCAACATCGCTTGACGAGGACTGACCCTTCAAGGAGTACTGAGGCACCCTAGTTCTCTGTCAATGTGAGAAAAGCGACGGTCCCAGCTCACAGTTTTTATTATTACTGATTTTGTTTGATCTCTAACCACAAAAAAAAATACATCTGGGGACACCAGGAATTTGCAGTAAAATCCCTAAATTGCTTGAAAAATAGGCGAAGGCTATACATATTTTGAATGCAGCATACTTTCAATAAATTTTTACTTCATTGTATAAACAAACAGTTTTTTTTCGACATCAAAAATAATGCAAAATCATATTTGTAGGTACACGCAATAGATTAATAATCCACTTTCAATGCTCAATTGCGATGCATTGTATGCAAAAATTTTGTGCGCTAAAAATTTCAAACACAAATTTACCAAATCACAAACTTCAAATATGCACCACCTTCTTCCACACTAATTACAAAATCATCTCGACCTCGCCCCCTTCACGCCGCATTGCAATTTTTCCCCCGCAACCTGCACCTAATTCCCTATAATCTGGCAACAGCGCTGGCTGGAAAGCATGTTGGACTGGAAATCGACTAAATTCTACTGTGGCCGCCTTGCCTGCCTGCGTCAATTTTGTATTGTGTGTACGGAATGGAATCTGGTAGTACCTCGTCATACGAACTGTTGGCAATTGGTTTTGTGCAGTCACTGCGTGAAGTACGTACGGGACGTCGCTGTCATATCTAGCGGAACTGTGCTGAGACGAATTCAAATTGGATGCAGCGCGGCATTTAAAACAAACAAAACAAAAAACATAAAGAAAGGTCGAGTGAGTTTTATCTATCTACCCTCTGTGTGCAGTGATGCATTTGCACTGTGTTGCAAACAAGTGAACAAAAATATTACCAAAGAGTGTGGTGAATAGCAGTGCGAATCGATGATTGTTATTGCGATGCAATTAAGCTGATTGCAAGATGAAATGTGTTTTTGTGTGAAAATCAAAAGATTAATTACTTCTTTAAGATAAAAATGTGAAGTTTTTCCTCATTCGAGCTAACTCCCCTCAGTGCGATAGTGGTCGTCCTAAGCGATTTTCCACAGAGGTCTAGTTGGAGACCGATGTTGTTCTTATATATCTAGTGTACGGCGGCAACGATTCACACGGCTCAAAAAGACGGTGGTGGTGCAACAATCTCAAGACGCGCGAAGATAGTTTTTTTGTATGTGCTGTCCTGAAGAAAGAAAATCCGGTTTTTCTTCAAGAAGAGCTTGCTTTCGTTCTACAGTTGTATCGTCGGCTGTTCGTTGTGCTGCACGTTTTTAAAGATAGTTTGTTATTTTGCTGCTGTGGATAATACCGTTGTCGTTGTTGGGGTTCATGTTGCTTTACTCTCTCGGATCGTGGAAGGAAAATATAGTGTCTGTCGATACTGAAAGGTGCATTTGGATGAATAGTTTTAAAATTTTATCGGAATCTGAAAAGGTGTAAAAAAAACAGTGACTAATAAAAGTTTGGGAAAAAATCGGTTGTAAATCGGAAATGCTGATTGAATTCCTTTAAAAAGCCATACTTCCATTTTTATTAACTGTCCGATCTTGTGATACTTAAGTGATCAAAATGTTCAACTCAGCTGTTGTTAGACATAAAACGAAAAACACATTCGTTTTCGCAGCATAGTTTTGAAACGAAAAAATTGAAGTTTTGCATAATATTCGATTGCTGATGAAAACGAAAATGTTACAAAGTGCCGAACAATCGTCCTTCTCATCAGCGGACACATCAAGACGCCGATCAACATTCTACGTCCCCCTGATACGAACTGATCCTGAAGAAAGTATTATTGTAAATAGTGAAAAGCTTACCACATTGCTGGGAAAGCACTTGGCCGACACTCGCTTATACGGCAAAGAAATGAGTCCTCCGTGCGGATTCAATTGGAGTCTGTCAGATGCACTGACAGGGCAAAAAACACGTCGATCGAATAGTACGAATAGTGCCAATAGTAGTCAAGGCAATAACACTCCAAACAACATACGCTCCAAGCGATATGGAATCGTCCTGAATGGAATTAGTTTAGACGACGAAGACTACAATGATTTACTGAAGAAAAATGACTCAACACCGAAACTACCTCGGGATTTGGATACAAACGTCGAACACGATCCGGACGATGACGACTCGGAAATATGTCGAATGCAAACAAACACGTCGACACCCATTAAGGACATGAAGTGCCGTTCACGTTCAAACATTCTGTCAGTTCCGCAGAACTCCGAGTCCAACCTTATTCTGGCTGCTCAGGCCCAATCCTCATGCTCATTGTCCCCATCGAATATGGCTGTGAAAAATAAATCGAAAACTCTCCCCCAAAATCTTTCCCCCGCATCAGCCGGGATTATTACGAACACGTTCCCACCAAAAAATCTATTCCTATTGAAATCGACACCGAAAATTTTACCTTCGGCTGCAGCATCATCATCATCATCTTCTTGTCCATCTCGAGCAACCTGCATGGCCAATTCAACCGGTGTCGCAAAGAATTACTCATCGGATACTTCGGTGGTGACGTCACCACAAATTACACCGAAGAAATCATTAAGCTTCATCAGACGGGCACATTCAACGAAACTTTCCCGTAGTAATTCCTTATTGAAATCGCTTACCTCGTCATCGGTATCTTCGTCGAAATCATCTTCATCTGTGGACGGTGGAGCAGCGTCATCCATGCATCAGCAATATGCTGAATTTAATGTTCAAATGTTGCCACTGGATCGTTTAGAACGGTTCTTACGTTCCGATAAATGTGCGGATGTTTTGAAGGAGTACTTTTTGATTAGAGATTTCGATTCGAATGATACGCAGGAAACAACGTTGGCGTCGACGACGACAACAACGACAGCGGAAGGAAGTACGACGCGAGTAAGGATTATATGTCCTGTAGTTGCGTGCGAAGAGGATACAGCTGTTCATTCGGGTAAGAATTGACTTTTTGTTTTGGATGACTCATGCTTGTTTGGCTGCGTGTTTATTGGTTTATATTCGGTGCGAAGACAGTGGGGGACTCAATGGTACTCACCCTCGGGTTGCAATTGAATTTAGGAAAGAGTGGTCATAGCAGACTGAAAGAAACAATCTCAGGTAGATAATTGTGGTGGAATAAGTTGTGGGGTAAAACTGGCTATTAAACTAGCAATATCGACTTGCATATTACAATACAGATTTTCGGCGAAAAAATTGCATCTATTATTTAAAATGATTTCGCATTTCTATATATTTTACCGCCTTGCGAAAACCTGAAACCGAAATTATGAAGCAAGTTTAACAATTTCGCCTGCCATTTATTCCCGCATTTCAATTATTGGCAAGCAAGGACAACAAAACAATTTATTGTATCGAATCGATAATTGGAACGCTCTGCCTCTGAGCCAGTAAAGTTTTGAAACGTCACTGTAGCGATTAGCACATAATATATCGAAAGATAAATTATCATCTATTAACAATTGCTGCGAGATAAATATTAACAGATTGTTATGAAACTGCCCGCAAGTACTATGGCTTCTTGAACCGGTCCTCAGGCAAGCTATAAAACGTGTGTACTTTCCTATCTAGCAGCGAATTTTCGGTTGCGTAACAACATAAGATACGATCCCGTGAGATGGCAGTAAGCATTTAGAAAAAAAAAATAATATAATGAAAAAGTCGCCTTAAGATTCTTCCGATACATGATGATAGGATCCAAGCCGTCTTTGGATGTAGTAGATATGTATTAGGAACGAAATGATAAATAAACCGTGACTAAGAAGAAGAAAATGAATATTTCAACTCAACAGCAAACTATCTGGTTTGCCTTGAGACTATACCACTATGTACTGTGCGATTTGTTGTTATTGGTGATGGTGAATAACAACATTAGCACGATGCCGAAAAATTTCATTTCCGACACATTCGTATTTATTGGATAGTCATGATCTATGCAGATGAAATTGTTTTTCAATGGAAGATCGTCAAAATTCAGCTGAAAATCTTAGTAATACTTGCTGAACCGTCAGCGTGTAGCTAGTATAATACACTAAACGTCTGATTAATGGTCAGAAAAGGGAAAATAAATTTATGTTAGGTGAGTCAGTGAATAGTAAGTGTATTCACCGGTTCAACAATAGATTTAATAACTGTCCGGTATAGTATGCGTGCATCAGATTTGATTTGACGTTTATGAAATTTGTGGTTAGTATGGTTATTTTGTTGGATACGGTATAGCAACATGTGTCTATGGATTGGCGTGATGCTTTTTCAAACTAGATCATATGAATCTGTTTTGGCTTGTACGCTATTCGAACTACTTCAGACGATTTATTGATATAAATGATGACATAAACAGTAGATTACAATCGAAATTAGCATGCATGTCAACATATCGAATAAATACGTCTTTCAAAAAGTATTGCTCTTCGAATAAAGATCTTTGCTCTCAGCGTCGAGTCAATTTTAAACTGAAATATAAATTTAAAATGCATTCAGCTTAAGAACTTAGCATTGCAAAAACTGACGTCTTCATTAAAATGACAAGTTCGTTTTAATTCGAATGGTTGCATCTCGATTGTTGACAACAATCAAAACGCAGTGCATAATATTTAAAACGCACATATCGTTTTACTGTATAATTGTCATTTTAATTCATAAACAATTCACAAAGCATCACGCGACCATGAGAACGATACGGATAAATTCTTTTACGTAAGCTTCATTTTTATATGAATGACAGTGTTGTTTCAAGTTTGTCCAGTTGTTGGTCACGATATCATGATTGACCACATAGAATCTTGTCAATGATATGTATTTCTAGTTTTATTAAAAAAAAAAACTATTTGTATATTGTAGAACTAAGTATTTACTTGTGATGTAAATTTTGCATTTTACAAAAGCTTGAAAGACCTGCAAGCACAGATCTGCGTATGTTGGATTGTTGGAGGTTCTACCAGGTATATTCAGTCCTGTTTGAAGTAGGAATTACTACGAACTGGTTTTTTCTTATTGCACTGTCTCGTTTTTAGTTTCTTTTTGTTTTTCGAGACATAGCCGACACTGAATATGCTATTGCTCTGTGACGAAATGTACTGCTTTGAATTGCATCGGGATTCATGATTTCAAAACTGCACATTTCGCATGGCTGCTAAGTTTGAAGTTAAATGCTACTTTAGCAGCGAGGATCATATTACTCCTTTTTTGGTCCAATGGCGGCGGGCTGCTTACCAGTGTGGCCAATTTAACATTTTCAATGCTAGATTTAGCACTAATTTCATACATTTAGCATTGAAAAAGGTACTTTAGCACTTAGCACTTTTTATTAGCATTCAAATTTTACGCTAGCACTGCTTTACACGAACGTTCGATGATATTAAATATTGCATACGAACACAATCATATAACATATTTAAATTCTATTCCCTTGACGCAATCTAGTTTAAAAAATATAGGAGCATAACTTTGAATTATTTAAAGTCCTAGCTTGGTTTTTGCCCACTATAGCGATTTATCCGCATATTCAGATTCAAACAATTCGGACAATGGTGACTTATAATTGTGCACATTACCTTCCTTTTAATTAAAAACTGAAGAGAGCATTTTTATTATTAATTATTTCTGCTTATTTTGTTGTTTTTGAATAAAGCTACTTGGTTTTTAATTCTATTGGCACAAAAAAAGTTTAGCATCGATTTTTGCAGTTTAGCATTGCTTTTAGCATTTTTTTCGAAGCCACACTGAAAAAACACATGGTGCCAGGCGCCATAATTTATAGACTTCTGGCGCCATGTGCATAGTCGATTTAGGGATAGTGATAAAATATAGCGCCACACGCCATAATACATGGCGAAAAGTACATAGAAGCAGACGCTATGCTTATAGCCCTCCACGCCATGTACTATAGTCCTCCACGCCATGTATATGGCTTTGAGGACTATATTACATGGCATGGAGGACTAAACTACATGGCGTGGAGGACTATAGTACATGGCGTGGAGGATTATAGTATATGGCGTGGAGGACTATAGTATATGGCGTGGAGGACTATAGTATATGGCGTGGGTGACTATAGTACATGGCGTCGAGGACTATGGTACATGGCGTGGAGGACTATAGTACATGGCGTGGAGGGCTATAAGCATAGCATCTACTCCTATGTACAATGGCGTCTGGCGCTATAATTTATCACAAATCGACTATGTACATGACGCCAGAAATCTATAAACTATGGCGTCGGGCGCTATGTGTTTTTTCAGTGCACCAAATATAAATTCCACCAAATATAAATTTCACCAAACATAAATTTCACCAAACATAAATTCGATAAATTCGAGTCAACATACTCACTATTGAATGTTCCTGCTCCAGTGTGAAAATTCACCGGTCCAAGTATCGAAAATATCGCAGCCAGTACTTCAGTTCAAAATGAGTCAATTACGTAGACACAAGCTCTAATGTCACTTGCTGACATTTATACGTTCCCTCACACAGCATGGCTGCGAGTTATAATTGGAGTGCCGTGAGCCATATTACATGGCTCATGGCACTATGTAATATAGCGTGTGGGGCCATAATTTCTGTGCCATGTAATTATGGCACTGGGCGCCATACTGCATAGCTCAGGGCACTATGTACATAGCGTGTGGGACCATTAATGCTGCGCCATGTTACATAGGACCACGCGCTATGTAGATTCTGACATTATGGCGTTGGGAGCCATATCGCATAGCTCAGAGTACTATGTACATAGCGTATGGCGCCATAAATAATGCGCTATGTTACATGGCTCTGGGCGCCATGTGGATTTTTTTCAGTGCATTTAGCATAATTTCAAAATTTAGAATGGCCACACTGCTGCTTACTGCCGTGCTTGATTCTCTGGAAAGTAAACTCTGGAAAGTAAACGTCTCCGGTCTCCCTGCTGAATGTGTTACAGTTTATGTGTCCCTGTTAAATTACAGGAGCACCAACGGATACAGCTACAGCCCCCAGAAATTAGTCTTGAGTCTCTACAGCATGGAAACTCCATCACAGCCTGATATTCCCACGCCTCATCTAGAGCAACTTTTTCCTCAAGTTCAGGTCTTGCCTGGGCCAAGTATAATAACCAATTCGACGCTGCAATCATCTAATCCCTCCTCTGCAGCTGTTCTTATCTCGAGTCTCTGCTGATACATCGCAATATGGCTTTTGTTAAATATATACATCGGAGACTGGGAAGTTCTACAAGTGTGTTTTGTGGGCACATTTAAACTGACTCTCCCTGCTGCTCATAGTTTTGTTGGTCGCCTTGACTTCTGGCCCACTGATGTTCTAATCACGACCTGTGAACATCGTCGGCGTCCTGTAAATTTACCGCTTATATCTCGTGAATGGAATCTCGCTTCAAATTATCATCAAATCTCCATTCTTCTCTAGGTTTTCGAAAATCTGTAGCTCGGGGCCTTTGCAAATTGACGTCTTCGCCTTCGTTTTCAGCTTGTTATAACAGAATGTGACGTTAGACCAAGTCGAGCTTGTCCCAATTCAGTTATTTACGTCTTGGCATTTCTCTCCTATATAACAGTTGACAAAGTCACGTTCTGATTTGATTTTTCGTTGGCTTGATGGTGTTTTGAGGCAATATTACGAAGCAAGCCAACGATTTCGGACACCTTGGTTTAGTCTGCTTCAAACTGAATAGCTCAGCTACTCTGCTGACGTCATAATCTGTCATATCTGCCATCTGTTTGTGGGAGTCGATAGCTTAGTTGGCCAACGCGTCCGTCCGAAGCAGCGATCTACTGGCCGTGGGTTCGAATCCCGCCGTGCCATGGCTGTATTTGTTCGTCTAGTGTTGTCTTAACAGTCGGCGACTGGGCATAATACCAGCGCTCCATTAATTACGTGTCACATTAAAGCTTTAGTAGCGACTAGGCATAACACTAGCGCTTTAGAAAATAAGAAATAAATGTGGCACTTAAAAGAATAATGGAATAATTGATATCGGCTTCTCCCATATGTGTCTCCCTACCGCCATCGCTAAGCATTCGCTTCAAAAAGCAATCCCCTGAGCTTTGGCATTATCATAGAAAAAAAAAAAAATCCGGACTTAAACCGGGATTGAGATTGGAACAGTGGAATTGAAACCTTTAAACAACCCGTTTACTTTCCACTGTTTCAATTTCAATCGCTAAATCAATGCCTTGTGCACAATGTTGTTTCAAAGTGGATTAAGATTAGTCAAACCATGTTATATACGCGCACCGGATTGATTTGGGATAAGTCGATCCAATCAGGAAATTTGGCGACTTTGGCGTTAAAGACCCGAATTCGAAGCCCACATGAGTTCTAGTCATATATGTGACGTTCTGATGCGCTATACTTTACTTTAGTAGAACAGGCTGAATTGTATTCGGTTAATCTAGTCGCACCAAAAACCTACTTTGAAGTTTCATTTCAATCCGTTTCAAGCCAAGTCAGTCCAAGTCAGTCCAAGTCGGTCCGGCTTGAATACGAGGCTAATCCTTATTGTATCAGAGGCTATTGCGCGTTTCGTGTTCAACAAAATGTATGATTATCTTAGCTGCTTATATCTTCGCATCTCAGCAACTTGGCTTTGTTGAAGGTCGGCCAACATCTGCCAACCTCATTGAATTTTGTCATGTAGTGGCCTCGGCTTTAGATTGGAATTGCAGTTTGTCTGTTAATAAACAAACTACTCTATTTTCATTATTTGCTGGCACCAAGTAGCGATGAAAATATAGCTCTTTGTCACCAAATGTATTTTTCAGATAAACCATCGTCTTCGCTAATGTTACCTTCTTGGACCAGGTTTAGTATTCTCATGTTTTATTCATTGCAGTTTGTTCGTTTTATGCACCTTAATTTACATTTCAAATTATACCCAAAGAGCCTTAAACTAAAAACATATATATGTCCATGAAATAATTCACTTCTAAATTATGATCTTTCGCATTTAGAACATATCCAAAGTGTATAGTGCACTCAATAAATTCAACTATAAACTCCGTTTCCCATACTCAGTCTCATTCTCATCATTTAAACTGTGAAGACCAGTTCTTATCCGATCCATCCGATTGTAGTGTACTATTGATTTAAAACAATAAAAAAAATGTTGTATCCAAAACCACAAAATCAACTATTTCAACTGAAAAATGTTTGGTGACCCAATCTGTGAAACGAAAAACCAACCTCAAAAATGTATTTTCATTCTCTACTTCTGCGGGAGCAACTACCAAACTACTATACGCGCGACGATCGAATCACTTCTTTGAAAATTCCTCTAATTTCACATAAAATTTGATTAGTTTTGTCCACATCCAGATTTCTTTAATCTTTTGCCGGCATCACTGTTCGGAACACTGTTTCTTCCTCTAAGTTGGTTCAGTTGCCATTCTAGTCGAATTTGAGTCTACTCACTGCCTATCGGCTGCACGATTTCGTGTGCTATGTTCGAAAAAAAAAAACATAAAACACTTTTCTCATCGGAGGAACATATGATACAAAGAAAAATACAAAACTGAAATTTGTCTTGATCATCGTCATTGCCATTATCATCATCATCCACTCCTTGACTAATCTAAATTCCATTCTCTTGGCGTTTTTTTTTGTATACTTTGAGCCCCTCGATCACTTTAAAAAATTGCTTGAAAATCAATTACAGGCGGCTCGTCTTATTATTGTTTGGGTAATATTGAAACTATTAATGGTTTTTCATGTACATTTTTCGGATGTGAGAAGACTTTAAGATAATTGCTTTTGCGTCTCCATTTCTATGTTCTCTTCAGCGTATGAAAGACATCGATATTTTAGGAAAATCTATTCCGAGACAGGAAGGAATTAGTCATAGTTTGATTTTAGGCTCTTTGACGCCCAGTGTGAGATCCTGATATACATATATTTTTAAATTGAAAAGTCACCGATCGGAGAAGATGATTTAAGTAACTTCATGTACGGGAAGATGTCCAGATGTTTTAGTTTTTCCTTCGCAAATATTTTTCTCGATTAATACGCTTTTACAAAAGAATTTTATATTTTTAAAATTTTTTTTATATTTTTTTAAATCTTAATCAAAAATATGTCGAGGTTTCAATGAAGAAATTTTACTTGCATTGAATTTGTTTCTTTACGAACAAAAATAAAAATATCACTTCTGTCCCGCCTTTATTTTCAAAAATAATCTTCAAATAATATTTTCCACGTGGAGCTAGCGCTCTCGGCTACAATGAACCTTAAAGTCCAGCTAATTTTAGATTGTCTACATTCGCTGGTCCACATCATGCAAAAAAATACCACACTTCATTAAAAAAATTCCCGCCCGCATATTTTGTTCATTTTTGACAAATTTTCCAATTTCTTTTTTTGCGTGATTCGTTAGAGCGGAAATAAGTATGCCAATAGCGGACGCAAAAAAACCCCAATCTGGATGGAATATTACATGAAACATTTTGTAGTTCGGGTTGGGACAAAAAATCCGTTCACCATATGTGGTATAATGTGTTTTGTAAATTTTTCCCCATGAAATGACATATTAAGCAAAGCCAAAAGAAAACGTTGATATTATTAGCTACGAAGGAGCGCTGTAATGTACACTTAATAACTCTTCAACGGACAAACAACTGTTCCAAGTACAAAGTATGTAGCGAGAGCGCAGACGTAGAAGCCTCTCAAAAACTCGGAGCAGATGCAAATCATTGCCATCGTCGATTCATATTTTTCTGAGCCAAGTTTTTTCTCTCTGTATTTTTTCCTGTTTACAAAATTTTGTTCAAGTGAAAAGAAACCCATTCATGTGAATAATTGACAAAGTACACATTCGACATGAAAAACGAAGCAGAAGGAGAAAACCGCCTGCCCAATGCATTTTCGTCTGGAAAACATATTCTTGAAAAACATATTCTAAATTTTAAAATGAGTGATTGCTTTGATCGTTTGAAAACTACATTGATCTTCACATGAAATTATCTGAAATTCGAATCTCGATCTTTTTTTTGCGCCCGTCTTTCAAGTGGCCCCCGTGATACAAACAGTTGCATAGAACGGCCATTTAAGTGCTCGAAATTGAACGTTAGTTTGGGCGTTTGGTTAGAGTGAAATGTTTTCCTTCTTCAAAACAGCAAAATAATTCGTGTAGAATGAATGAATGAAGATAATTAGATAGCAAAAGCAGCAGCTGACAGTAATAAGATTTTCAGTATAAGATAGTCAAGGAATGTGAGGTGAAGTAAAGTGTACTTTTCCGCTCATTGAATATTGGGACAGGTGGAATAATTGTGAAAAAAGAATGATTTCCAGGTGCAGCTGCGAGTGTGGTTTACACGGTTGAGTGAGGATGTGTGTATTTTGTCGTTGATTTTGTTTAGTATTGACTTGGTTGATCTACGTTCGTTATCGAAATGGAGTTATTGCATAAATGGGGGACAAAAGTTTTTTTTCTAAATATTTTTTTTGATTAGCTCAAAAGCTATTCAAGAATCATTCTGACTGATAAAAATTCACTCAAATAGTTTGATATAATTAATATTAATCAAAAAGATTTACATTTTAAAATGAAACTCTTTCGCACATCATTTATTTGCACAATTTTTTCGGTCGACCCAACCCTTTTTTGTCTCATAAAAAGAATCAAACTCGTTGAACCGTAATGTAAAGTACAATACTTGGAATAATATCCACTGTACTTACTTAAGATACCTTTTTAATGAATTCGACCCATGCTATGAGCCAAGATAGGATTGACAAAAAAGAGTTGCAGCAGGCTGACTTTATGAGTAAGGTTTTGGAATAAGCACCCTACTTACTCGTGACCATGCTGTATTTTTCCGAAAATTGAAGGCACTGTAATAAAATCCAAACAGGATAGAATTTTATGCAACATAGCATAGTGTCTGTGTGTCTGTGGTCACATACACAATTTACATAGTACTCTGTGCTTTAAAATATAGCGTAACGGCAAAATTCCCATTCATTATGCGCTTTTCTGCTATGTACATAAGCTAAACTCCTATGTAACATAGACCCAATTGCTATGAACATAATTTCGGTTTTTGCTTTTGCTTTGGGGGCTATAAAACATGGCTTTGCAAGCTACAATATGTATAGCGCCAACTCATATGAGTTTTTTTTTACTATGCATTACGTTGTCAGGTTCTATGCTTGATCATCATCATCACCAACGTTGTTACGACCAAGGTCTGGTCCTGGCCGCCTTCAACAAATTTTTCCACTCGTCCCGATGGCGAGCCGATGTTATCCAATTAGCTCCGAACGTCTTGGTCAGTGCCATCCATCCAGCGCAAACAAGGTCTCCCGTGCTGCTATCTGCCGTAAAATCTGCCACAAAGGGTTTTCCGAACAGGTTCCTCTTCGTTCATTCGCTCTAAGTGTCCTGCCTACAAGAACCGACGACCTTTATGTTATATCTGCTTCTAGGTAGATAGCGTACAACTTATGGTTGTAACGTCTCCAAAATCGCCCTTTTTCGTATATTTGGCCTACAATTAGCAAAAGACGCTCAGAAAAAGGCACTTCAGATTCGTGCTCCACTGC
Source organism: Nemotelus pantherinus (assembly GCA_963978885.1). Lineage (NCBI taxonomy): Eukaryota > Metazoa > Arthropoda > Insecta > Diptera > Stratiomyidae > Nemotelus > Nemotelus pantherinus. The sequence goes on from OZ022263.1 coordinate 163,029,825, forward strand.
CCTGATGGTTCAACCAACTCCAAGTGCTCTTCCTGCATATGCTGCCACGATGTATTTAGTCTATTCTTCAGTTATGTGCAGCTCAATTTTTTGTGTCGGCCACTCGATCTGAATGAAAAATTCCGGTGGATTCTCTAGTTCAGATCTCCCGATGATATCAATATCATCTGCATACGCCAGCATCTAGTTGGACTTGGTGACGATAGTGCTTAAGTTTCTTAAGTGTCAGGCTGAAGAGGAGGGAGGCCAGACCATCCCCTTGTCGGAGCCCATTGTAAATGTTGAATGGTCTAGATAGCAATCGGACTAGTTTCACTTGGATTGTTACATTGGTCATGGTCAACATACACAATCGTGTCAGTTTGTTGCGGATACTGAATTCTCTCATGGCTTTATTTATCACAATGTTTTCTTCTGCCGTGTTTTTTTAGTGGTTCTTATTCTTCCTCTTTCTATCCTACTTCTGGTGTTACCCAAGATTCCATTTTTGGTCCCCTTTTCTTATGTTGTTTATAGTATATATATAAAATATAGGGGTCCTTATGCCTCCTGACAAAGGTAGCTGGTTTCGTTCTGCGCTGCTCGCGCTTTGCAACCGATATCGACACATTTTTTCGTCTTTTTATTTCTCTTGTTCGTAGCATTGTTGAATATTGCTCCCAAATGTGGTCTCCTCGTTTCATGTACCTGTCTAATGCTGTTGAAACCGTTCAGCGTAAGTTTGCCTTTTGCACCAGTTTAATGTTGCTTATCGTCCTTATTACGACCGTCTGCTTTTCTTAAAACTCCATATGCGAAGTACCCGCAGAGTATTCCTTGATGAATGTCTTTTTTTACAAGCTTTATCATGGTTTACTTTCCTCCAACATTTTCGTGTCTGATCGCCCGGTTATAAATTATTCGCCTTTCATTACTCCCTTTGCGTGTACTCTTGTATATTTTAATTCACCTGTACCTAGAATACACAGAATCCATGATGAGCATTAGTTTCTCCATGTCTTTTCAATTTTTAAAAAAACATGCTATTGATTTGTTATCATTGTGGATATTGTGTTGTTTTCTCTTTATTTTTTCATCTATTTTCTTATTAATATTCCTTTTCTTGCGTTATATCAAAGTTTTTTTTATACACTATCTTATTTTGGATTGTTCGGTTTGGTGAGATTTGAATAAATAAATAAATAAACAAATGCTGAAATCAAATAATGATTCCCCGTGAAACAAATAGAGAACTGAGCCATCACCATCCAACCGCTGTTCATCAAAACAAGATGTATGGCCAGATTTAAATTCTTTGGACCAAAATCTGACGGTTTTGATAAATGCTAACATCTAACTCGATTGTTTTTTCGCACGGATTTCCATATAAAAATTAAAAACCAAATACGTTTGAATGTTGTCCTTTCTTCATCGTATCGAAAAACACTGAAAACGGTATATAAAATCCGAAAATTTGGTATAGCGTTGTTTTGATTATGGTAGTGCACGATGCTAACATAAATTTTCGTCAACAACGGCTATCTGTCTTCAAATACGGGTACTTATTCATCAACCCTCGTATATGTTGTTAAGTATTCTTGCTTTGTCTAGTTCAAAACTATTTCTTCGCATTTAATAACAAAACATTAAGTTTTGGTTTTGATCGTGTTTTATTTTAAAAAAATTTTTTTTTCAAATCGACCGCAAATCGACCTTTCAAATAATTATCTTGTTTTTATGAGGCTTGAACGTTGTGCATTTGGTGTTAGTATTCATTGACACCTGCCATTCCATATAAAAACACATTCATCGCTCAGTACTGCAAGCTATAAAAACACAAGTCTAAAAGAAAAATTAGTAAATTAAACATTTGAGTGCAAAAATTATAGATAACGTGTAAATTGACAATTTCGCCCCAAGAATATATTCTAGAATATTCTCAGATAAGATATCAAGATTTCTTTATGATTCATTAAAATATTCCAAATGAAATTTATATTGCATGCGTAGAAAAAACTTTTGATCGCAATGTACTAGACACCTATAAATTTATTAAATTTCGAAAATAAGTTTTTTACCCCAACACAAATTGAAGCTCAAGGTGATCTGCAGGCAACCAACCCTCCTTCGACATGATAAACAAAATACTTATCAATAAAACCGATAAGATACATCAAACAGTAGATAATCGTACAAACACCATATTTTAACTATTTTTATGAATTCACTGATATGAAATTTCAGTTTATAGAACTAATTTTGCCGTGTCGCGATTCGCACAATCAGATTTCATTCGACCCGACGACATAGCGTCGACGTTGAGTTTTGTGTCGCTATTGCAAAAAGATATTAAATTACACAAGTTATAATTTTTAACTTTGCACATTCGTTTGCGTAATCGAAAAGAACCAGTATTTCTTGTGGCTGTAGTTGCTAGTGTTGGTTTTGTTCATTAAAACACCGTACTCAGATTGAAAAGTGTCATTAAATTCTCGGTGTTTTCGAAATACTCTGTGGTGGTGGTGGTATTGTATGTGCTTATACGTATTAATCGTTTTTTGCATGAATTACCATTCATTAAGTGTTTTATATCAAAAATATCATCAAGACTAGCCACGTTTGTGGATAAACATAAAATAATAAACGTGAAATCGGCAACTGAAAAATTAATCTACATCAAAAATGCCAGTCAAAAGGAGTAAGTAGCCATTTTGTTGATAGATAAATTCACGTTTCACTGTAAAGTATGTAGCTGGTGATGATGTCATTTTGTGTAAACAGATAAATATATCGCAAAAAGGCTCTAATTTTTTGCGAAAATTTGTAGATCAAGTCAAAATTCCTTTGGAAATTCAACAAAAGCTCGTAAAATAGTTTATGTGGATTTTCGTAAGTAATAAAAGAAAAATCCACTCATTTTGACGGCAATCTTAGACGTGTGATCTTATCTGAGGATTAGTGATATACAGTAGACAAGGTTTCGTTTCATCTACTGCGTATTTAAATACTATTTGCGCGTTTAAAATATTTTAATCGAATAATTTTAATAGTACTGATAATATTGACTTACAAGATAATATTTTGTTCTGTGCGTATAACGCTCAAATGATAGCACTATGCTTTAGTTTCAAATTTCTCGATACTGCCTACCTACATTCCAACTGGCATCGAAGAAGAATAAAATATGATTTGACGTTTGCATGCTATAATTTTCATAGTATCGTCACAAAAAACTGAAAAATTGGTTGGCGGAGTAGGCTCAGATCAGTATTATGTACCTTCTTTACGATCTTACTTGTCACTGAACGTCACCTTTGTTGGTACGAACTAGAGATGGGCAAAATGCCTCATGACACACCACTGATCGCTCTTTTTTAGAGTATTTTACAGCATTGCGCCGTACTCTCAGTACACTGTTCGCTTCGCATTTCATTAAGTTTATTCAAACGAAAGCTTTCGCTCACAGACTATGCTGTGCTTTTTTCAGGCGCTGCACTGTAAGAAAGAGCTATGCCCTCAGAACATAGAGATCTAAGGAAATGAAACAAGCGTATACATATACGAAATTTAGTGAAGTAATTTTACTACAAAGGTAAAATCTATAAATAGAACAAATCGAGAGAATTGCTACCTCAGATATTCCCCTTGGTTTCCCCGATACCTGAGCTTTTGTTGTTGCTGAGATAGTAATTGTCAAATTCGCGTGCACATGGCCAACTATTTTTCTCTGTCTATCTCACTCTATCTTTCTGTTCGGCATAGCTAGTGAATGTCAAATTCGCTTACTACTACTAACGCTCAGCTTAGGCAAATTGCTTCACTTCTCACTGCCATTTTCATTTCCTTATATCTCTCTCTTCTAAGGCTATGCCTCACGTGTCAGGAGGCATTTTGCCCATCTCTAGTACGAACTGATCGTTTCAAGAAGTATTTATTCCAATTCATTTGCTTGTGAAAATGATCAGTCTGGAAATTTAGAAAAAAAATTGCCATTATTTTCTAGTAACCAGATATTAGCATACCTTCCATTAATATCTAGAACATCCATTCATTACATTACGTGAAGTTTTGTAACGCGAACGAAGCAATATAGGAGACGAAAACACGCCAGAGAATATTTACAAACAATTCCATCAAAAGATAAACGCTATCAGCGAAAATATTCTGCTCATGAATTTTCATGATTCACTTATTCCGTTCGGTCGCCGCCATTGTCGTTCATCTAGAATTTCATTTATCAACTGTATTTTATCTTGCTCCAATTAAATCCCCCTGCAATCTTTCATCTTGTGTATTGTTTTGTATATGATGAAATAGAATGTGATTTTTTCTGATTCCGTCGAAATTTCTGCAATATTTGAAAATATCAAGATACAAACAAAGTCAGTTGCGGTGAACAAAACAACTTTAAACACAATTAAACGTTTATATTTCATCAGAAATTGATATTCAAGCTTTGTTGAAACATATATCGAAATAGAACGTTATTTTTCCAAATATAAGACAATGAAACTTTCTTTATGATCCTCAACAAAGTGGTGATTTGAGGGCAAATAAATCCCACAAATATACAAAATTGTGCGACCACATTGAATTTTTCTTATCACTTTTGTCATATGTACTGTGTACATAATGAACACATAATGAATTATGGTTCGTTTCCTGGGTTTGAATTTTAAATGTTGATACTGCAATGTCTCTCTATACATTTTGATGTTGACCGAAAAACTGTCCGATTTTGATGATGCAGACGTGCTCCGCTTTATCGATTGATAACATCGCATTCAATTTATCATGTAAACATATTGCTTGGTTTTGAGTTGCCTATTTAGCTGAAAAATCAAACGACAAATGACATGGTTTCAGTCGAAGCTGAGTTAATATTTGCGTTTTTGGGAACGTGTTGAGAGTGTAAATTGATAATTGACCGTTGGGAAATAATGATTTGGCGGTAAAGTGGATTTGAAGTTAATTATTTTAGGAAGGAAAACTATTTAATTGCATAGAGTTTTTAGTTCATCGGAAATAAAGTAAGAAAATCTAGCTCAAGATCTTCAATTGTACTAATTAGTGTTACTCTAGTCCCAATATCTGAACTGGAAATTTTCCAACGTTTTTTTTAACTTCAACTTACTCTAACAGCTCTTGTCTATGAAGCTGATAACATCCAATGGCGTTAGTAGCTAAAAGTTAACAGAGTAAATATACAAGCTACATTGATTGCATAGGTACTCTTCTACCGTGCTTGAGGATTTGCTAAGTGAAAATGTGTTAGATTATTTGATTTAGATATTTCGAGCGAAGCGATTGGGTAATTGCTTGAGTTTGCTAAAGCAAAATGAAAACGTTCAGTCCATGCGTGGATTTGTATTGCAGTAGCTAGCGGTATATCTGTTACTTTTTATGAATACCAAAAATCGCCGCCGCTATCCACTAAACTCTAGTAAGTAGGCAGGCTTGAAATGTGTTAAGGCTTTCGACCTACATACTTGAAGTTTTCAAAGTGTTCGGATAAAGTAGAGAATACGCTAAGATATTTTTTTTGTATTTACACTACTGTTTATAAGTCTAGGTTAATGAACCGTTTCGTCACTGCCGTATTCGATTTGAAAAGTTTGCTGGGGGGTTATAAAAGATGTATTCATGGTTGATCTCCGCTAACCGTCAATGGTGTTAGATCGGTGACTTAAGAGATTTCATGAAGAAAGTCGTTGGAAATTGAACTGCCAGAGTGTTAAATATGCTTGTAGTTGACAGTGTAAGACGACAGATAATGTGAAATCTTTTGTCAATCATTATTTGAATCAAATCCGCTAGATATCAATTTACGTTTCTGACAGGATTATTGTATCTTGTGGTGTAATATCTTCCAATATTTGTGCCTGCATTTTTTTTTTCAAAAGAAATTCAACCGTCGCTCAATCGCTTTTGATTGCTGCACGGTTCAATGAAATATTTATTGTTGGCTTATAGAGTATTGAGAATAGCTTCAATTTTCTAATTCAAAAAGTCACGACTTTTACTCTTGCCATGAAGAAAATCAAGAAAGGTTTTCTTATGATGATGATGGGGTCTTCGTGTCGAGCATGCTTTGTAAATTTCAAGCTATACGCGCACGTTCGTGTTTTAATGGAAAATAAATTTTCGATTAAAGTTTCTAAAGTGTTTTTTTAGTGTATGGTATGCATGGATGAAATGCACTTGGGCACATGACAAGTTATATGACTGAAATTTGTAAAAATCGCCATGTTTATACGATGTTGCATAAGAACTATGGTTTGGGACTAGTAAAAGGAACTTACTGACAATCAATCGATTTGAATTGCTAATAGATGGAAGACTTCTTTAAGGGGACATTCGCCTTTGAAATTGAAAAAAAAAACATTTTTTAAAAATGTTGTTATGAAAAAACTATCATATTTACTGACAAAAATTCTTTTGGACATTGTTAAACAGTCTCTAAAGAATATAAAATTAAATATAAAATTCATTTTTAGTTTCCTTTGGCTGCTGTAGAGGGCGTCATCCAAAAGTTACTTTTCAAACGGTAGGACATATTGTGGACCTCCTGTAACAGATTTTTTAAAAATTCAAAATGGATTCTATTTTTCAGACTCAAAACTATACAATAAGCCTCTAAAACTCATACTTTTTCATATTTTGAAGTTTTTGTATGTATATTTCTGAAAAATGCGCAAAAACGGCATTTTTTGGGGGTAAGTCATCCCCGTAAAAATAAGGGAGGAGTATTTTTTTAAACTTTTAGAAGCTTATTGTTTACTATTTTCAATAAGTAATCGAATGCTTTTTGGTTTTTTAAAATCGGTCGAGTAGATTCGGAGAAAAATGTCCTACCAGTTTGAAAAAGGTAGTTTCGAGAAAAACGCGTTTAAAGTTTTTTTTACCATAATTTTATTGAGTAAAAAGTCGAAAACTTTTTTTTACCTTAGCTGTAACTTTTTTTCTATTACGAATTTCTTGCTGAAATTTTAGGAGGCAACTTTTGCACGTATATAGAATCGAAATATGTAAAAATCTCAAAATCGATTTTTCGAAAAGTTCAAAGGCGAATGTCCCCTTAAAAAATAAAATATCCAACTATTTAAGATTTTCAAAATTCGCTACTTTTTTTAAAAAATATTTTAACTGAAAAATTATTGACTTTACCAATCATTGTAATGTATTGAATCTCTTAAATGTTTTACAAATTATATAATTGTTTCTTTTTCTTCTTTCATTACAGGTAAGTCTGACTTGACTCTATGTATCGTCGACATGAATGGTAAGTAATAATATTGGTGTAGTGAATGATGCCGACTTAAATAAAATGACGTCAAATACAAAATAGAAACATACTATCTTTAGTCCAGTCAAAATGTCACAAAAAAAAACCTGAAGGGCAACGCTAGTCACGATACTTCTGATTTTGCAATATGTTGCATGGGTTATGGGGTATCTAGTTACATGCCAATCACGGAAAAATTCTTATATATTTTCATTAGCTCTATTGATATATCGATAGAGAATAGCAAGGGCCAAAACCTGCTGCCTTATTATTTTGCTATGAAATGTTCCGCAACATTCTGCAACCGATAATAGAAATTGACAGGTGTCTTATTCGATACAAAAACCAAAATGTTCTATCAACAAAGTATTCAAAGTGCAAATATTGAAATATTCAACGATTCGAAATATTCAAAGTGCGAACAGACAGCACAGCTGATAAATTCTTGGCACCATACATTGATTATGCGATGCTTAGCTGTTATTTTTCCACAGATATGCATTGATTGCTTTGTGTTATCGCAGGCTAGCCTCAGTTTTCATCGTTTGCCTTCAGTGACTTGTCACATATTTCAGATAACTTCGAACTGAAAGAGAAAATGAAGCAGACATCCATGAGGTGGCTAGTCCACATGTGACAGAATCGAAAAAGAAAACACAATCCATATCACCGCACCATATAATGAACGGCACTCGTACTTTGAAAGTGAAATAGTAACAGAAATGTGTAGAAAAAGTTGTCATTGCTGATAGTTGTCAGCCATGGCTTAAATGTCGTCTGCCTGTTGCTAGTCTATTTGTACATGTATATATGCAAAACTAAGTAAGTGAAGAAGCAACAAAATCGAAAGAAATATGTAAGGAGAACCCAACGTAAAACTTACTGACCGGTCCTTACATTTCTGCTATCTGTAAATAGCTCGGGTAGGTTTTTATATATGTATCGGAGCAGTGAGAGTTTAGCATACAGCTATTTGCTACACTGCATTCCGGCATTCCATTTGTGCTTTTGGGGACGAGAAAAAACCTCGATTTTGAATATTTGATCATGATTCTGACAAGGAGAGATATGAGGAGAAGTTTGTAGAGTAGTTTTTAAGTTTGCTTGACCGTGTTTAAGTGAAATGTCAATTTGTTTTCTGTAGAAGCTAGATCTATTTCAGTCTCTTGTCAGACATCGACATTTCAAAGGTAGTCTGCCCTCTTTTTCAGTGTCTATTTTCTTGTCTTGTCTATTTTGTCTAATTTCTTCAATAAAACATTGAAACATATCTAGATTCCAAAGATAAATTAATCTATCACGTAAAATCTTTGGTTTTGGAACCTAGAAACAATCGGGGGTACTTTTCTGTTTTTCCCCCCCCCCCATTTTTTTTCACTTTTTGTTGTTGCAATGCTTCTAAAATTGATTAGAAAGTAGTAATTAACCAAAATTATGATGGAGAAACACGTTTAAAAAAGAAAATTTTTTAATTTTTTTTTTAATTAATTTTTTAATATGAGCAAAACAGAAAAGTACCCAATCGGGTCATGCCACTTCAATATGGTAGTGTTGTTTAAAGTATCTGGCCACCTTGGCCGCTCGGAAAATGGTTTTTTTTTAAATCATAAATTTTATTTTTTACACAAGGTAGATAACAGCTTGAAGAATGCCTGACTTGATTTTTAATATGAAAAAATGGCGATGCTGTACATATTTTCCCGGAGACCCTCCGCACAAGGGCGGGGGTGTAAACGGCACCATAGAGAGTGACTAACTTTCATATTCGGTCAAACCTTAATCAAGGTTTTGGCAGTTAAATGAAAGGATAATGAATAACATGTGGAAACAAATTATTTTATTTTTTATACTGCTACTCTGCTTATTATAAAAGTCATGAACAGTAACATTTTTCTAGGAATACTGATATGAAAAATAAAACTCAATTATTTAGCGTTACTTTAATGTTCGGTTTTCCCCCGTAACCTATTTCTATGCAAGCTTAGAACACAGTTTAAGCTTGCTGCGCATGCTATGTAGATCTTGGAGAGTTCGAAATAAGTTTTTGAAAAATGAATCGTAAAAGAAAAAAATTCTCGTTTAGAACAAAGTAAATTAGTGATTTTCCATTTTAAGAAAGGACAAACAAATAGAACAACTGCTGAAATTTTGAATATGAGCAAAAGTACAGTGGGTGATATTACACGGCGGTATAAAAATGAAGGGAGAATAGAATCAAAGCGGCAAAATGGTCAACCAAAGAAATTAACTGAAACGGGGGAACGTTTAATTATAAGAAAAGAGATAAAGTGCTGTTAAAATTGCATCAGCAATTTTCCAGGTACTCAGTAAACAAGTGCATCCACAAACAGTTCGAAGGGTACTGCACAAACACTACTGCCACGAACGTGTAGCAAGGAAAAAACCTTTCGTAAATAAGAGAAATAGAAAAAAGAGACGCGTTCGCCAAAGAATAAAGTGAAAAGGATCCAAGCTGGTGGAATGATGTAATATTCGTCGACGAAAGTAAGTTCAATTGTTTTCAATCAGATGGAGGAGTAATGGTATGGCGTAAACCTAATGAAGAGCTAAAAAAATGCTACCTTAATCCAACCGTAAAACATGGGGGTGGACATATGGTGGTTTAGGGGTATATAGCGGCCAGCGGAGTGGGTGAATTAGTTTTTATTAACGGTAATATGTATAGACAATGTACTTAAACATTTTGAAAGCCAACTTAAACAAAAGTGCTGCAAATTTAGAGATGTCACAAACATTTAGATTCTACCAAGACAACGACCCTAAACATAAATCAATTCTATTTCACAAAACAATGTAAACCGTCTCGAGTACGCCGATCAAATGGCGTCGTTCCACACGCATGAACCTGAAGTTCCTCTTGATCTTGATAATGGATGCAAAGAAGTGTTATCCAATGTGCTCGGTTCTTCTTCTTAGTTACAGCTGCTGTTTGAGTTTATTGGTGACAGTTTTGCGGAATATAATAGAATCAGCCTTAGAATCTACAACAGGGTTTGCTTGCTATCGCCTCACCCAATCCGTCATAAGGTGATTGAGATTGTTGGCAATCCTCAATATCTCGTACCACGTACCTCTCATTGTCAAGTTTTTTATGTATTACGCACGGGCCACGGAACTTTGGGATCAACTTCTTATTAGTGCCTGCAGTAGTATCCACATTTCGAAGTACGACAACATCACCAGGTTCTTAAGTTCTGGCAGGCTTACTGTGTTTCAGGAAGTATTCTAGGTTATACTGTTGGGATTTGGATTGATTCTCTGCAGCAGTTTTTCTAGCCTGCGATAATTACCTTTCTTAAGTTCCAACTTTGTCACCCAAGTATTCATCCAATTCACTTATAACATTGCCTCTCTGAGTCACACCAAACAGCAATTGGCTTGTAGTATGGCCGGTAGCTGAACTAACAGAATTATTGATAGCAAATTCAACTTTCACTAACCGGGCCACCCAATCGGCATGACTAATCTCGTCGGTCAGTTTTCCTAACATTCCTTCAAGAGTCCGATTAGCTCTTCAACTTTTCGTTTAATCATGAATTCTGCAAACTCTAACGAAGTGAAACAAGTTCCTCGATCAGAAATGATTCGTCTTGGCCGGCTATAGTAAATGAAGTACTTTTCTAACGCTGCAGTGACTTCTCTCGAGCGAGTACTATTTGTAGAGTACAACTTAACATACTTAGTGAAAGCATCTACGACTACTAATATGTGCTTCCGCCTAGACTGCAAGGACGGTAATGGGCCAAAATGGTCGATATGAAATGCATCAAAAGGTAATGGCTTCTTAGGAATATTGTGTAGGTTACGTTCCGAAGTACTAGCGGCAGGAGAATACATAATACTTGGAATACAGCTCTGGATAAATTTTTCAGTTTTCGAACGACCTCCGGGAAACCAGTACCTAAGTTCAATTCTGTGCCAAGTTTTTTCAACCCCTTGGCTGTTCAACCAGTTCATGGGATTGCCTGATGATGTTGTTCTCAATATCGGCTGGCACATACAATAAAGGATATTCACCAATATTTCTTCGATAAGCCAGACCGTCTATTAACTCGTAATCCTCTACTGGAGTAGTCTGAACTTTGACCTTCAATGATCTAATAGCAGCGTCCTGGGTCTGACCAATTTGCAAACGATATTCGACATTTTCGTCAAGGGCCGCAGCAATGATTGGGGATTGGCTAAGAGCGTCCACATGTGGCATACCTGTTCCTTTTCGCTGTAGAATAGAATAATCATAATTCTCCAATTCCAGAGCCCAGCGTGCAATCCTTGGATTCACCTGACTTCTTTTCAACGCTTGAATCAGTGAATTACAATCAGTGACGATCTGAAACCGTATCACTTTCTAAATACACCCTGAATCCACGTAAAGCATAAATGATAGCAAGAGTTTCGAAATATATTCTGAAGGGGTTTTGTTATTCGAGAAAAGTTTGGTACGAACCGTCGAAAATAAGAGAACAAGCCCAGATTGGACTGTACTTCACGCACGTTAGTTGGTGTACGTAACCTTTTTATGGCCTCCAAATGTATTTGGCTAGGAGTAATTCCCTCTGTCATTATTTGATATCCTAGAAAATCAACCATCGCATATCCAATTCAACACTTAGTCATATTCAAACCCACAGTACTTTATCCTTTTTAACACTTTGGTCAGCAATTTGCAGTGTTCACCTACGTCCTTCGTAGCCAACATAATGTCATTCATGTAGATAAAAATTTCTCTATTTTCAATTAAATCCAAAAAGACCTCATTAATAAACCTCTGAAAGATAGTAGGAGCCCGAAAGGCATCTTTAAATATTCATACTAACCTGATGGCGTGACGAATGAAGTGTATTTACTGGAGGCTTTGGCCATATGTACCTGGTGAAAATTACTTTTTAAATCTAAAACTAAGCAGACCCTTTTTCCTTCCAGATACTCTATATAATCTTCTATTAAGGGTAGCGGATAATTGTCTCTTTTGGTTAGCTTGTTCAGACCTCGATAATCAATACACATGCAAATCTAACCATTTTTCTTACGCACTAAGACGACGGCAGATACATAAGCGGAATTACTTGGTCTAATGACGCCGTTGGCCAATAGTTATCTGTAATCTTTTTGATTTCACTCTTCTCCAAAACCGACAATCTCCGAGGCGAATGTAAGAAGGCCTCGGAATTAAGATAGATATGCAGCTTATGGTCCAATGGTTTAACTTACATTTCATTAGCAGAATTATATTCATACTTGACAATGTACAGCAGTTTCTGGGCTTCCTTCGGAGGCAATTTAGAGTCAACCTCAGAAAGAGTTATTTGTTTTTCAATTTTGATGTTAAAAATATCTGGTAATATCTGGTATCGAGACAGACAGGCTGAGGTGGCAGCGTTTTATCATTCCTTCCTTTGTTTTTCTGATCAAAGTATCTTAACATCTTTAGTGCACCTATCCGAGGACGGAGAGGACTACCAGGTTTTGATGTGACCTTACTTTTTATTAGTAATAATTTCTCTTTACTGTATACAATTTTCTTTTTTGTTATCTAATAAATTTTATTTCTTTCCAAAAAATCTCCTCCCAAAACTAAAGATATTGTAAACGTATTTTCTTCCATCACGTACAACTTTAATGACACTTTAATTTTTCTGAATATGATCACAACAATAACAGTTCCGCAAATGCTGATTCGACTTTCTCCAAGGCATCGATACGCTGGCTTCTCATCTCTTATTCGAATATGGCTGGGCACCCGGGCTCGATTTATAAGATTAATAGGACTGCCTGTGTCTAAAAAGGAAAGAGAAGTGATCAGTTTCTGGGTCTCTCAGAAGAAGAATACAAATTGACACTTACCAAGTTCGATGTATCCAGGCGGCTGTAACAATCTTCGAAATCTTCCTCGGACATCATGGTAAATGATTCATTTTGAGCTGACGGACTTAACTGGATCTGGTTTCTTACAACAATGGCGACGGGCAGCAGCCTCTTCTGCGGATTTGGGCAGTGACGACGTTCGTGGCCCACTTCCCAACATTTGGAGCAACTGCGCGCAAGTAGCTTCTCATAGGGACATTGAGATTGGTAGTGCCCCATCTGTGAGCAGTTGAAACATCGTATTTCACCCTGCTCATCTCCAGATCGTGTAGACAAAGTAACGGTCCTCATAGGCACGTTGAGTGACGTCAGTCGGGCAGCAGTTGCAAAAGGACGAGCAGCAGTGGCGGATGGACGAGCAGCAGTTGCCAATGGACGGGCAACGGTTTTTCGTGGATGGACAGCAGTTGTAACGGAACGGGCAGCAGTTGTGAGTGATGGGACAGCAGTTAATCGTGGACGAATGATTGCTAATTTCCGGTATACGAGGTTATTATAACTATGAATTCTTCTTTTTAACTCATCCATCGTCTCACTTCCTAAGAGGAGCGTAAGATCGAATCTTTTTACTCTTAAGCCTTCAGTTACGATGTCAACCAGCTCTCTTTCACCTATGTTTCCGAGTTTCGCGGCATTCTACATCCGTAGTATGAATCGGTGTAACGGCTCTTCTTGCCGGTTCCATTTCATACTCCTGAGCTGCCGGTATATTTCCTCCACGGTTGTGACGAACTCGAACTCGTGTATCAGTTCGGTCTTCAATTCATCATACGATCTTGCTTGGGATAACCTCAAAAACACCCGAGCCGAACCTGCCAACGAGCGCTTCAAATATATGAACTTCATCCTTTCATCCATGTGAACCAGACTGATCGTTTCTTCAAAATCCCGAAAGAAATTCCACACGTTTTTCAAACGCACTGCGCCTCTTGTTTATTTCTTGCATTCCCGAGCGAAATTTAATAGAAGCCCATACTGCCCTACTAACCATAAAGGACCTATCTACATTTTTGAGTTAATACCGGATTCAAAAACTACATACTCAAATACATCATTCTACAAAGTATGAAAAATCTATCTTTTGTGGAAGTTTGTTCAAATCAATAATGGAAAATCTCCCCATCTACAAAAAACGTCACACTACTGCGCATAAAGGTCCTATCTACTGCAGATAGAACCTTTATGCTTAGTAATGGGACCAGTTTTTCGTTTCATGCTACTACAAAAATGTCCTATCTACATGAAACCTATCTTCCACAACTATTTTCAACGTGAAATCTTTTACTTGAGATGTGTTTCAAGTAAACGTATTTGTATCCATGTCCAAACTTTCGTCCCGTTGGAAGGTGTCCGCAGCATTTAGAAAAACACGAATCATTGAATATCTCGAAAGTGCTAAAATGTAGATAGGCCCTTTATGCTTAGTAGGGCAGCATAAACAAACCATAAAAATCAATGAATTCAACCATTTATACTCCCAAATATCTAAAGAAAGTGCATCAATACCTTTAAAACATTCCTTTGTTTGAACAGATAACCTAATCCATCATTAAATCACATCTATTGATTGTCATGACCTTATTCGTATTTTTCTGGCTCATCAATACCTCCATAATTACGCCTGGATATAGAATGCAGTCTGCGTCATACAGGCAGATTTTTTCCCCTTGAAGGAATTTTACAAAACCCTACTACTCTAATCAGTCTAATCGAAAAATCGACAAATACCACATCACGTCCATCAAACGCTCAAAACTCCACCTCCTCTCTGTCGAAAGAAAAAAATTAATGATTGAATGGAATTTCGTAATCATGCTCCAGCACGTAAGTCTGTAATAACTATTATGAGAAGATACACAACTGAAGATTGTTTAGAGATTGATTGTGTTACACAGTTTGTAAAGAAATCAATGGTCTAGTCTTAAGTGCATCAATCAGACTAGAAATTTTCGATTGAGGTTAAGACTTTTTCGATGTGTTAATCAAGTGTATCGAATTCAGTATTGATTTCAATTTGAAATTTTTCTCGGAAGTAAGATTAGCTCAGTTCCCAGCGGTCGCAGATTATCTTCAATTTATACGTTTCTGGGTGATTTTTCGACGGAAACTGTCGAGATCATATCAAGGTGCCCTAACTTGCCAGATGCATTTTCTAGATGTTTTGCTGATGTAAACGTAGAACTAGCAAAAACATCATGATCAAAACATTCTAACGGGCTTCGGATACGAAATCGACAATAGGTTGGCACACATGTGTGCTTGTATGTCGGCTTCAGAGGCTGGGGAAAAAAATAACACATGGAATGAGGGAAACGATCATATCGATCGCAGACTCCAGGGGTCTAGGTAACGTCTCGGCACCTTAATTTCGGTACATATTACCAATTCCCATTGTCCATGAATTGTTGTTTGTTACCGACTGAGGTCAACTCTGCTGCTCAATAGCACACCAAAATGAGCAGAGTTCCTGTTCTCGGTAACTTCCAGCAGATGCAGCAGCAGATTCAATCAGAAGATCGATGTTTTGTTTCCTATCCGATTTTTACAGTTTTCAATCACAACAGCTATCGAATGACGGTTCCTAGAAGATCTTTCGAAAATGAAAATTGATGTTGGTGATGGATTTATGCGAGTCATTGGAAACTCGATTTACTGCGCATGTATCTCGATCTTCCTCAGAGATCATACAAGCTGCCCGTTTCCATGCGCGATCATTTCAAATCAAAATAAGGCTACCGAATTCAGCATACCAATTAAAATTCGTCAGGGTCAAAGTCATTACTCAAATCGGACGAAGCCAACAGCCTGCCTATGATCAATTGGTTCTTTTTCAGATGTGTGCGAACGGCAAAAAATAAGATATGCTCAGGAATAATTGATTGGGGTCGTGATCGGCTGAATTGATAGCAATTGGTTGAGATTGAGATATGTTAATTGAAAATTACACTTTCAAGATACTTTTGTGTGAGTTTCATTCGATCGGGTCGTATGAGCACAGAAAAGTTCGCCAAAAAAAAACTTTGCTCTCTAACCTTGTATTCAAATGAGGAGAGCACAATCGGACGAAATCCATACTGGAATTCGAAGTATGGCGCATGCTTAAAGAAATTTCATCCTCTTTGGAATGAGAGAGTTTGTTGTTCGCGACCAATCTTTGTTTTCTAGGTCTGGCTAATTAAAACTTTGGCAACCGTTAATTATTTTAACTAGTGTAGGAAAGACATATGAATGTGGAGAAAATAAATAAATAAATTATGAAGAAACCGAAGAGTGAAATCTGTTGTTCCCGATTTTGAGATAATGATCGATTGTCTGATGTAGATGTTTCGATCAATTTGCGAAATTATTTTGTGCGGCTGGTGTTTGAAAATATTTTGACGTAGTTGGTAATTTTGATTGATTGGTGGTGGATAATAATTTTCACACGAAAGTGTCAAAATAAAAAAAAAACAAAATGAAATATCGAGTAATATTTTTATATTATATTCTTAGCTGACTCTTCACTTCTAATACAAAATTTATACCTTAACAGGGGGAGTAGTTCTATGAGTTTGTTATGAATATCAACTAATACCAAAATAAACGCACCTGAATTGCAAAAAAAATTGTATAATGCTGTTCAGTAGCGACTTTTTTGCATACTTATTTTCCACTCGATAGCTTCAGATTCTTCCATAATCAAAACTTTAATTGAAAAATGTAAGTGCAAGTAGAAATTTCCTCTTGAAATCGAATGCCATTTAGTTGAATTTGCTAGGCAAATTGCAATCGTTTAAAATTTTCACGTTATCAGACCCCAACTCTGGCGTGTGCTTTGGAAATCGTGAAGGCTTTCGATTCCGTATGGCGCGAAGTTCTTCTGTTTAAGTTAATCAATTTTGGATTCTCGGAAGAGATTACACGACTTGTAGCAAGCATTCTTACCAACAGATAATATTTTGTCAGCGTTAGAAAAGCAGATTCCCCCAGAGGGCCTGTGACATCAGGAGTTCTGCAAGGCTCTGTCACTGGCCCGATTCTTTGCACTATATTTTCTGCTAACGGTCCCATAACAACAGGCTAACCTCAAGTTCAAGTTCTCCCATGCGCTGATGACACGCTCTTATTCGCATCGAGCCAAGACCCGCTCTTTGAAGATTACCTTGAAACCTTGAAGATTACTTGGTCGTTCTAAGATTGTAGTTTAATGAATGGGACATCAAACCAAATAAAAGGCACAGCTTTGTGTATTTGGCAACCGTTCCAAAGATCGGGGATCCCAAATTACTCGGTAACAAGACCAAGAAACTCGCTGTCTCATTCGGAACTTCTAAGAGTAGTCCTAGCTCATCGCCTAATTTACTCGGTGATGATTTTCATGAATTTTTGAAGTTTAATTCTTATGTGCAGCTAAAAATCAAAGCTGCTAAATCCGCATATCAGCGCGTCAGACTTTTCGCCAAAAAGATGGGTATGACCGCCAAAGCGAAAGCCATTTGCTATCAGACCCTCATCCGGCTTATTCTAACTTATGCATCCTGGATTACCTGTTCCAAGACTGCCATGGCAAAAGCCGATATATTCAAAAGGAAAATCATGCGTCTCTGCACTGGCAGGTTTTACAGCCTGGTAACTAAGAAGTGGTCGAAGAACCTTCTTCTGTATGAGGAGTCGGGACTAAAGTCACTTAGCGACCGGGCTATGGAATTAATGACATGATTCTACGGACAGACAGACGGGACTGATCCCATCACTTGCGCATACAGGTGATTACAATGTGCCGTTTATGCACACTGCGAAGATAGTTTGTTATTGGCAGCTCACGGATGCACTTTTTAATTATCAAGGCCCCGATTTAATAAGTCGCCAGGAGCGGATAGAACACTCGCTGAGCTAGTTAAATACAGAGGTTCTTCAAAAACAGCTGATGATATTTTTGAAGTTATGGGACAAAACTAGCATTTTGGGTGGATTTATCCCATAAAAAAACTGGACGGACTACATAGTGTAGCGATCATAGGGATATCACTTTGCTGTATACTCTTTACACAACAAGCTTCTTTAGCTCTTCTCCTAAGGGTCTTTGCTCATACTGATAACTTAAAATCATTTTGAATTTGATTAGAAGAGGCCGTAGGTTCAACTAAAGTCCATTTTTCAATCAAAGAATCATCTCTTCGTGATGCTTTTCGAGCCCTTCCTCCAGAAAGCACAGAAGAGATACGACCCGCTCATGCATACTTTTTGATTAGCCGAAACATAATTGACCGCTTGATCAAATATCTTTTACTAATATTATGTCGAGATAAACCACTTTTATAATCAAATATAATTTTATATTTAATTTCACTACAGTACTTGTTTCGACAACTTAACACATTCTACAAATTTAAAATTTTAAACTCTTAACGTCTTAAGGCTGGTATTGTCTTCGATTTCACGTGAAACTTTCGTAAAAAATTTCACGTGAAATTTGTTTCGACGAAAATTTAGCTTGAAAATAAGCAAGAGGTGGTACTCACTTCTTAGCTTGGAAAATTGCGTGGAAGTTGCTTTTGCTTTGAAAATGCAGATGGCATTGACACATGTCTCCACTCATTTCACGCCAATGCAGTATGTGCGGTTCATTCTTTCGAGCTAAAAAGTGACATTCGGGGTTTGAATTTGAAAATTGAATTGTGCTAATTGTGCTTCAATAAGAAAATCGATCGAAAATTGAAATTCTTGAAATTTTATTCGTCAGAAACAGCAGGGTCTTCGCGTTTTTTACATTGTCAAAAATTTCACTCGAAAGAATGACCGGATAATGGAGACTTGTCAAAATTTAGCTTCACTATTAAGTCAGTACCAGCCTTTAAAACAAAGCACAGAAAGCGCGCTCCTTTTTGAGAATTTTTTTTTGCGCACGTGCTGCATTAATGATGAATTTTGAATGATTTATATAAGGCAAACGCATTTCTGATGCAGTAACTGTGTCCTGCTAATGGTCCGTCAGTAGCGGTACGAAAAAAAGTGACTATATATAAAACCAGTTCGTTTTGTCCAGGCAAATTTTGAGCACTAAGACATTTTTGTCTTTAGGTTTTTTTTTAAGATTGAATTACCATGATTTTTCATAACACACGCATATAGATAAATAATAAAAATTAAGAGTTAAATTTTTTTAGATAGTTTTACTGATAACATCACTTGAAAAATGATAATTCGCAGAGGGGTGTTCGCAGTTTTGTCCCATACTGTTTGCTCAAAAACGTAAGACTTTTGACTCAAACAAACTCTTCGAATTATCTTCAAGGTATTATTTTACCATCATAGCATTAAATTGTAAAATATAGGTAGCTATAGCCGATAGGATGTTACTCTGAATACATAAATTCCCCATTTGACTTTAAAAAAAATCTCATTCGAATATAATAAATATTTTACGACTGCTCTCTCAGCATTCTTCGCAAAAATGCCACTTTAAGCATGAATTCAAAGAAAATACTTGATTATTTGTCGCGAAAATTTCATGATTCACCTACTCAAACCAATTTTCATGTGTAATTGAAAATGTAAACAAATATTTAACTCTTTTCATAAAAAAATTTAAACGCCATTTTTTAATCCAAATACAAAATTCTACGTAATATCTGATGAAACAACATTTACACTGTCTTATCTGTACAATACGTTGACGTTGGATAAGCATTTTTCAATGGGCGCGCACTACACAGTATGCAAAAAATATACAATGAAATTTATCATTTCATGGCAAGACACAACCCACTACGCACAGACTTCATTAATGAAACCTAGAGAGACGGCTGAAATATTTGCGATTAAGCAGAAGGGCGTGAAAGTTTTTGTGACGACAAAGCTAAATTGACCCAGTCAGATAGATAGTAGCTAGCATTTTGTAGCGGTATCGTAATAGTATGGAGAGTAGTGTTGACATACTTTAGATCATTTTCTAATGAGTCAGAGTAATATAGTGGCAGAATATCTACGTGCTCAGTAGATATTTTATTTAAGGGAGAATGTTTCATGCAATACGGGCACGTTTCGGTAATTTCTACTGCTAATGTGAAACAATTTCTGTAATGTAGAGTGGTACGTAGCGTTTTACAACTACAATTTCCCGAGCGCTAAACTACAAATTCCCTCGAATTTTATTTTATTACTTATCGCAAACCTTCTTCATCACCATAAAACGCCCGAATTATCCCCATAAATCGTATGGGAAACTCTTACTTTTACGGCTGCTACTTTCGCATTGATATGCCGAGAAACCGCAGAAATAATATTTCTCCCAAACGAAACATATGCGTATCTCCAGTCAGTGAAAGTAAAGAATTTATCAAAAAAAATACTATCAATACCAAATGGCTGCTGTTCTCGTTGTTTATCATCAGAAGAGACCATGTCTATTTCTTCTCGAATATTTCACGGAAAGTGAAAATACGTTAATTTATTTGAATCAATACCTATCTAGACTCTGCCAGATGGTGCAAAAATTGTCGTAAATCAATCAGAACTATCGGTGATATCGTGCTGTATCACGCGATACCATGGACAAGGTGTAACAATGAAGAATGCTGCGAACCTGACCTACAAAACGAAATCAAACCAACACTCATCGACGGCAAATCGAAAATCTTCATTCATCCAACACCTATTTTACATAAATCACCAAAAGAATATCAAACGAAAAATATGAATAGCGTCTGTCTGTGCTCACGGCTGACGACACAGATGATAGGTAGGTGACCGGTGCTAACCATACCTGGGTGTTAAGAATGACGACGACCCAAATTCGTTTCCCCCGTAGCCAATTTCGGAATTGAAGCGACGAAATATCTATAGATACATATTAATGTATACGCAAATTATTCGATTGATAGATTTCAAAAACGTATCTATAGTAGTAGCTGTAGTTCGAATTTCTTTTCGGAAAACATAAAATCAATTGAAAAACTCTTTCATCAAAACGGATACTGTTTTTGTGTCTACGTTTTCGCTATCATCACATTGACCTGATTGACCGAAAGTCATTGGATTTTTTAATGAAATATTTTTCCACACATAAGCTATGCGGTCTGGTTTTTGCAGTTGTTGTTACTGCTGATGGCCTAGCTTTATCTGACTGGCGCTTCTTTTGTTCCTACCATACATTGATTCTGTTGGCCGTCAACTCTTGAGCTGTTTTTTTGCAAAAATCCTAGATATATGCATGATGATTTAAGGTGGTGTATATAAATTTTCTTTTCAGAAAAATGTAGCGAAATATTATTTTTAGGAACTAAGCTAATTGCAAATTGCTACTATTCACATAAATTTGCGATCCAATATACTTTATAATTGGGTTTTCAATGGTTAATTTTCGAAATATTTTCAATTATGAGGTAATATTTCACACTCATTGAACAATTTGTATATCAATTCATTTTTATTCCTTGCCTCAAACCGCATAGCAACCTCCTTAAATACATGTTGCTAAAAAATCGTTGACTGACTTTGCAGCCGGACACAAATTACTGCAAACTATGACACCAAAACAAACAATAACCCAAGACTCACACCTATCGTCGTATTATTTTTTCATTTGCCGAAATTTAATGAGCCCCACTTTACCGAAAAAAAGAAGAGATTTTTAATGTATTTTTGTAAGCTTAACCGCACTATAAGCACCTATTGATCACCATCTTTTGCGATAGTTTTTTGTAAAAATGGAAAGATCGAATAAACTTATTGGTGGAGTAGTAGCAGTAGTAGGTAAAGTATTCGACGAGGTGTGGTGTGATAAATTTATACTATACCAAAACGGCGAGCATATTACACTATCGCCGCCCGTTTCGAATTCATTTTACTTTCTCGGAGGCTTGTAAAATGATAGTTTGGTTTCGTTTCGCTCTCATCATCATCGTCGTCGTCGTCGAGTCTTTTTCAATTAGCCTGTAGAAAATAATTAACACGATTCAAGACACGGTGCACAAACAAGTCGCGCGGGTAAAGAGTCGCATCTCCTTTTAATTGTCGGAGTTAAATTACTACAATAACAGGTCTCTCAGCTAAGTGCATAGTGTTTTAATGAAAGACAAATGAATCTGGTAAACAGTTTCCTGGCAATTTCAATGAAATCACGACAAAATTAAATATAGTGTAAAGTTTCGTGTGAAAGTTCAGCTCATGATCAAGAGGGTGGTGTTTTGAAGTCTGTTCGCAGTGGGTTGATAACGTAGTCATAACGCGAAAACTATGGTGGTTTTCAGTGGTGAAAGTGACATAACAAAAATTAGTAAATATAAAATTTGTTTGAACTATGGTCGCGGTAGGAGTTGCCTTAAGTGCAAGGAATACAAGTTGTGGGGTAAGAATATTCTCGATTTTTTTTTGTTCGGTCGTAAATTGAGTGTTTTTCATGGGTTCTATGTCATTGGATTGGCCATAATTTCTAACATGCAGGACGAATCTCTCGTGCAAATCTGTTACCTATGTTTGTGATTTTTGCTATCCATAAATACCAAATAAAATTCCTGATAATTGATCTCAGTTCCAAAAAATTTATTCCATCTTCTGGCTACATGTTTCACATTTATATTCTCCAAGCAGGTTTTCTTTCCAATGCTCTCCAATGATCTTCATCTACAAGTTGATTACAAGCTGTAAAATAGCACAAAGGGACGAATAATTTTCAATCCCCATTCATCCAAAGTATCTTTTCTTTTACAACACATCTGCTCGACAGATTTTTCGGGTGTCGGTTTAATTGTGCGTTGGTTAAAAATATCTGGGTAATCTATGATATGCTAAAATATGTATGTTTAGATATGTTTCGTAAATCTTTTGGTTTTGTTCAAATAGGAAATTTTATTGTGCATTATGCAATCACTATCGAATTTGTATGCGCCATTGGAAAACCGCTTTAAGCATGATCTATATTCCATTCGAATTGAAATATGAATAATTTCATTCGTAAGTTGTGGTTTTATTTTCGAAACAGAAAAAAAAACTTATAATACAGTGAAACAATTTTAGTCAATTTTTTCATGTGCTGCGGTTTATTTCATAAAATTATGCAAGCTAAATCAATTGATGAATTAGATCGAATTAATTATAAATACTCACTGACTGATGCTTTGAAATACTTACTCGTTTATATGTTTCTTCGTATTTCATTCATTTTCCCGAGAAGTAAACCATTCTGTCCCTGGCGATAAGCATGATTTTCTTGATTTTTGAATTCATCCAACTTACTATTTCATGCTAATGCCGGCTATGCATGTCATCTGAAAAGTTAATACAAATGCTAAAAACACATAATCAATTTCAAAATGGTCGCTGTCATCAGCGCAGATGTGAATAATATTATGCGATTTATTATTATTTCCAATGCAATCGAGCATCAAGTGCCGTCACGCTGTATACAGATGTAAATAAAACTGAGAGTGCAATTTTCAGTATTTTCCCGCAATAAAAATTACATATCATCTTCTGTATTTTGCTGTTTTCATAAAATTAATCTGTTTAAAATGTATATTCACTCAACCATATTGAATTGCACAATCTTATTTATGAACTCAATCAGAGTAAGCACAAAATGTTTAATTATTCACGTATTTGCGAAAAAAAACCCCTCCTCGTATTAAAAATCGTAAATTGAATGGACAGCGAGTCAAAGTTAAAAAGATTCGCCTGTAGAAAAATACTTCAAGCTGAAAAAGAAATCAAACACACATTTATTTTTATCAATTTATCAAAACAATTTTGTACAGGTGAATGCTAGAGTTATATGCTCCTCTTTTTTCACTTCACACACCACAACGATTAGATCATTGTTGCTGAAATTAGATTGAAGATTGTTCTTCCTCAACAGCATAGCTGTTCTTATTTTGGCAACTTCAGTGAGGAAGAAATGATTGAACTTTTGGATGGCGCCTCTTCAGACGCAGATAAACGCTGCCTACACCCCACATCATTTGGAGGGTAAAAATAAATTCAATAATAATATTACGTAACACCTAAAAAGGATGTATATGTACATCAACATTACATCGGTAGTAAAACTTTAGATTCAGTCATGATTTTTTCATTCTTCAAATTATTAATCGCATATTCACACACATTCATTTGGATATTATTTTGAGGGTAAAATTTTACTTCGATAATGAGCACTCTCCCTCTTTCAAATCAGGCTTGGGTCCGGAATTTGTCGGAAACAAGTGTGATATTGCTGTTAAAACTTTTAAAATATAATCATCGACTTTTAATTCATATCGCTTTCTATCATAATAAGCTTCCACACTATAATTTATTAAAATATTGCGATAGAATGTTACTTCGTCGCCATTCGAAAGTAAGTTAAATTACCTTTTATAAATTTTTTTTTTTTGTTTATATTATTAAGTTTTGTCCCAGCCATATCTATGTTGCTACTCAAAATTCTTAAACAGATTTAATGTATCAGATTATTTGTCCCCATGAATCATCAGCTGCCAACGCCACTGAACATCGACCATCCTTTCGCCATCTTGAAAAAATAAAATCCGACTGCTGTCAAACTGTTGTAAACAGCCGCGTTCAAAGGACACCAACTTGTCGATAGAATCCTTAAATCGATGTAAATTAGTAACAACTCTAGAGTAAATTTGCAATTGAATTGTGAAACTATACGTAAGCAGTGGAAAAGTGATATTCATCTGAACAATGTCTCCTCTACCTCTAACATTCAGGTGATTTTGAGAACTTTTCTCAATTACTTATCGTAACAGTTTTGAACAACATGGGGTCATTTCAACCCTATGACTTTCAAAATACATAAAATATTATGTATAAAACAACCAAATAAGTTGAATTTCACAGTAGCTGGCTGTTGAATATTGGTCTGTAAATTGATAGTGGTGAAAAAGTACTGCAAAAGTTATGTTTTTGCGTCCTTTTTTTTTAATCAAAAAATATACATTATTTTCAAGCTGTATGTCGAGGGCTAATTAGCCGAATCAAATTGATTTTGATTGCGTGTTGCTAGTTTGTATACATTTGGTTTACATGGCTCGCAGAATTTGACAGGAATCGGAATTGTAGCTTCGATATTGTTATGGGGGGAAATGCAAAGAGGAAGATGTGTAAAAAAGGCACAATCTCTACGGGCATTTATTGTGTTTCCGCCACCTTAATATCCCTATAGTCAAAGGAACAAGTCGACAAACTCCTTGTTGATCTGAAGTATGTTCATTTGGCCCCGTCTAATGCTACTGAATTCTAGACGTGGAAAGTTTTTCAATACTCTGTTGGAACATCCAGGTTCTACCTCTGCTGCAGTTTCAGGGCCACTTCCAGTTCCACTATTCGCTTTGAAGTGTATCAACTCCATCTGTCCACTATCTCTAAATGTACTCCGTTTTACGCCACCGCTACGCGAGCTGGTCGTCGTACTTGATGGTTTTAACACCTTCTGAACTAGCCCGCTCCATGGAACGAGGGCGAGAACGAGGGCCTAGCCCGCCTCGTGAAACGAGAGCATGGTTGATCTCGGATTCTTCTCTATCCAGTCAATCATCGCATTGAGCAGGCCTGACTGACTCTTTGATCTACTATTTCTCAAGCAATAATTAGCCCAAGGGACTGCTACAGCCAATTGGTGGCACGGTTAGATGTTTAGCTACATCGCTAGCCTTCATTACCCTTAGAGGTGGATGATTGTTGAACCTCTATGCGACTAGTGTCTCTTTTCAGCATCTTGGTCGTTGGTTTTTTGCCCTTCGCAAACCTCAGCCTTTTCGTTGCTTGCTTTTTGGCCAAGCTCTGCTTTATCTAATTATGGAAGGCCGAATCTTTCAGCGTTAGCTTATCTTTGTCAGCAAAGTATTCAGGGCTTTTTGCCATTATAATCCGAGCCCAGTTTAGTTGTTCCTTCTTCGTGGAGTTGAATGGTTTGTTGTCAAGGCTGTCGATTGTATTCCGCCGGCGATTTCCTACTTTCTTTACTTGACTTGAGCATGTTCCTCTTCGAGGGCCCTGCACCTTGTCTCGATCAGGAGATTTGAGAAACACCTCCGCTTCGATCGGAACCATGCTCTCCGAATCAGAGTCTATAGCCTCGAATAGCTGGACCGACTGATTTGGCTTGGAACGGATTGAAATGAAACTTAAAAGTAGGTTTTGGTGCGACTGGATTAACGTGGATTAACCGAATAAAATTCAGCTAGTTCTACCAAAGTGAAGTATATCGCATCGGAACGTCACATATATGAATGGAACTCAAGTGGGCTTCAAATTTTTCAATCCTCAATCCCTCGATCCGGGTCTTTTAACGCCCAAGTTGATTCGATCCAGTAAAATTTCGTGATCGGATCGACTTATCCCAAATCAATGCGGTGCGCGTACACAACATAGTTTGACGAATCCTAATCCACTTTGAAACCACGTTATAGACGCGGCTTATGTGTATTCAGATACCCGTATACATTGGCTTTCAATAGCTTCCAGCAGAGTTGTTTGCTGGGGCCTTTGTAGCTTGGAGATCCTCCTGAAAGGGCTCGGCGCCGGTTCCAGTAGCTCCTTTTTTTCGAAACAAATCTGGTGTGGTAATATCTGCTATGATGGCCTGGTTTCAGACACATTTTCTGCTCGGCCACTGCTAACAGACACCGGCACTGGGTATCCGACTCCCTGCATTGAAGCTTTTACTCCTTTCCTGTCTTCCATGATTGGATTTTGATTCAGGGTCTCCTTCCGCTAGGTCTGCTCCTAGCGAGACAGTAACATGTTTGGCTTGGTGGGCCACTGCCTTGAAATTTATTTCAATGCTCTGTACAAATTTTGACCTAATTTGAATTGAATACCACTATGATGTACACCACTATGTTATTAACAAATTTTAAACGGTGAACTTTAAAACATAAAAATAAAATTCTATAATGGATTGAAAAAAATGCATATTCATAAGTGGACCATTTTCACTATTGGTCACTGCATCCAACACCCTAAATGTACATCATTAAAACTCTTCACCGCATCACTTTGATGCACCCTCAACTCCACAATTACATTGGGTAATCATACTTAGTACTTCTCAATTGTCTGTACGTAAATTGTTATGAGAACGAAAAGCCCCAGTTGTGTTTACAGCTGATCGCAAGCAAGACACTTGAGAAAATCATTTGCCCGGATATAACGTCCATAATCACAATTTTCGGTCCTCTTCACATCACACTTTGTTCGTAATTTGTTACGTTGAATGACTTTGCTGCTTTGCTCTGCATACGATGCACTATTGTAACGACATTAAAACCATTGTAAAGATGCGTCAGCAATAGAACTTGCATTAGCCCTTGGCCGAACCTTTTCTACGCGCAGCAATAAGATAAAAATGTTGCGTTTCTCATCATATGACAAATGCTTTGAAAGTATGAGCGTAATTTTGAGTCAATTATTACCAATTATGAATCCGTTTGCCCTGATTTAAGCAGATACAAAAAAAAAATGAGCTGGGCATTGTTAAATGCATGGTATCACTCACTTTCAAAACAACACCTAGATACATGTGAAATGGTAAATTATGTGTCCAGTTTAAATGACAATGTTTCTAATCAAATAACTTCTAGCGTATCTGTTCAATCAGTGTCATAAACCACGAATGTTGCCGAAGCTGGTTGCAATACCAACATATGCTGGGACTTTGAATGGAATCACTAAATTGTGCAGCCGAGATCATTGAAATGTGGCTAAGACAAGAATGTTTCATAACTCATTCGTACACGTTGACAAGATATGTAGCATCATGATGTGATAGCATCTGAAAACATAATGGTCGCAGTCTGTTCGGTCTATTCTGCTGATGATCGATAACATCCGCTAGTTAACACTGATTTTTATTGTTGGTTGTAGTCTTTTATCGCAGATCAGATTTTTTTAAAAATTGGGTAGCGTTGCATTCAACCATTTGATGTGTTTTTGGTGATTATCTCAAATCTAGATGTATCTTACTATTTAAAAAAAATCTAGCATAACATGATTAATTCACAGCTAAAGCTACCGCTTGCATTTGTGCAATTTCATGAGAATGTGGTATTTTCTGTTATGTAAATGAAAGTAATTCAATAGTTGCGGTGTACACTATACAGTTCCTCATTTTCTAAGACTGATCAAGCATTACCACTGCATATTTTATGTCGAACCAGTTCAGTATGATTTTTTTGCTGTATAAGGAAATAGTGGAATGAATAATATTCATGTGAATAAAACGTTTGCTGAAAAACTAGATTTAATGCATTAAAGTATTTGATTTTAGATGGCACGATTTAAGTTAGTCATGACTTAACGTGCTTCATGGTAAAGTACATCGCACGCATCTGCTAGTAAGTTAGTTTAAGAGTTTTCATAAGTTAGTTTAAGAGCTTTCGCTGTTATAAAATAAATAAACGAAAAATGAGATTTTCGAGCACATTTCAGTACGGAAGAAAATGTGTCTGAAACCTCATCATTACCCCTTCAATTCATTGTGAATCGATGAACTCCTGACAACTGCAATCTTCTTTCAAATCACGAAACAATCATTATATTAACGACCGATAAAGCCAACATTCCGAGGCTATAAATTTAGAACGCCTAGCAGCTGGGTGCGCAGATGAACAGTTGAAAAGATAGTTTTATTGGAATAAACTGTTTAGATATTTGCATATTTCCACTCACTTTCGGAATCATATGCGATGCTGTTGTTGATGCTCAGAAGTGATAGCTGAGTTTTTCGCATAGCCGTTGTGTACTAGTAGGTACCCAAATTTTTTCTATCATTTTTTTCTCGAAAGGAGGACTGCTTTCCATTCCGGAAATTTATGTAAATACTTTGCAAATTATAGATATATGTTTATATATATTTTTTTAGTTGTTCGATCGTGTTTTTTAAAACGGCGGAATTAATTGAAACGATAGAAAGTGTTCAATTTTTGTATATTTCGCGCTGCTGGAACTGGTTGGAATTTTCGGTTGTGCTAGAAATTTAGAATTAATTGTATTTGAATATAGATGATGCGTAAAGCATACGATAGTAAATATATATGAATATTCAAAGTGAAATTGTCGAAAACGTATCCTAGATAATATCGCTGATGATAGCAAAACGCTCTATTGGTGCGCTCGTGATAATCATTGGTTATAGAGGAGCAGAAAAGAAAAGTTTATTTGGAGATTTGATTGGAGATGTAAATATTTTTACTGTATTAATAATAGGCATCAAACAAAACATCAAATGATCGCTTGTTGTAAAAATCCAAGTCTTGATGACGCTCCACTATTCACTGGTGAAGTCAGGGTCAAAAACTGATATTTGAAAGTTGCTGCTTCGAAACTAAATATTTGGTTCTGTTGATTGTGTAGTATTTTTTTCATACACATTTCGGAAACAACTCTATCCGTTTGACCAAAAAGTTCTCTGTGGCTCGCGTATTCTTAAAAAACTATTCATCTAACGAAACCGGTAGCAGTTAATGATTAAATTGGAAAGATCATGTCATAGTCACGCAACGTTCAAACTTTAACAACCGAGTTGAGAAATCAGTTTCAAATATTCGGAGCGCGATCGCTTCATTTAGCCTTGACTAATCTCCAGGTAGATATCGACTTTCAACGTGTGTGGTCCAGCGTCTCTAGAAATTGTTACATAACAAAGGTAGAACGTGTACTTTAATCATATCGTTTCGTCGTTATTCTTCAAAGATCATAAAAATACCCTCATCCATGCAGACCAGACCACCCAGCGAGAAACCATCAAATCCTTCTTTGGGGGAATTAGAAAGACAACCGTTTCAAAAAATACGCACTATCAATACTGAATGCAGTCGCCTCCTACAGAGTTTCCGCTCTAACCCCCAAGACATTATGTCAAGCGGCATATACACACAGATACTCTCTTAAAGTTTCTTATCACTTTATTTCGTTCCATTGATAAATATGACGTTTGTATGCTTGCCGCGATCGCGCAGATTGTTTTCCTTTGTCATAACGGGCTTATAGAGCTGTCAGGAAATTTATTGATAGATATCAGAAAAAAGATTGTTATTTCAAATGCAAGAGTATAATGAAATAAATAGCACAGTTTTATTGCCTTCAGATCATGTTACCACTTGAAAACATTTAATGCATCAATTCTATTTTCATATGATCTTGAATTCAATCTAGCTGAGAACGTATACATAGACTATACTTCAAGGCTGCCAGGCAGACACTCGAGACACATGCAATCGAACTTTCGAATGAAACATTGATTGATTTTTCCATTATCTCATGCAGCTTATTAAATATCCGTCCACTGAACGACATACATAAATACCCATACTTTACTTTCAAAAAAAAAAATCTACCGCATAAATTTATCACATTACATCGATTACGATCACTTGACCAGTGTTGCCAATTTAGCTATTTTGTAGCTAGATTTAGCTACAAAAAGAACCTGTTTAGCTACGTAATTTTTCATTTAGCTATTGGCTACAAATTGAGCTACAAACTTATAGATTATAGATAATTTAAATTTTTGTTTTGATTTCATTAACTTACACTAGTTTATTAATATTTAAAACACTCAGTGTTTAAAAATAATTTCCTCAAATTCTAAGGTAATCGCCAATGCTTTGGGTAGTACAATAGTACTACTACTATGTACTATGTCTTTCTAGGCATAGAACAATAATAATCTTTTACGAACAGTTCTATTTCTTTTGTTCGGTGCGAAGAAAAACCGTGAGTTTTAACTCATTAGGAATAAACTAAAATAGGTAAGATAAACGAAATATGTTTAATATAGAATACACATTATCTGCCTAAATTTGAAGACAAGAACCAAAAAATTCAGGCGTAGACATAAAATTGATATAAAACATAGACAAAGTGTTCGCACAAAACTCTAGAAGACATTAGAAATCGTGCTCAGTAGTAAAATCAAACGTTAGAATTGTGCTAGCTATGTTTTTTTTCTTCATTTTGTAGAGTTTTTCGACACAGCGAAAAATAAAGACTACATTTTCTGAGTTGAGGGCAGTTTGTTTCCATACTTCACATCGGACTTAAAGGCAGATTTTGATAACTGTATTTCCAGTATTTCAACTGACGAGTTTACGGACATTTGAGTGATATTTAGCAAAAATGTATTACAATTTACTTGAAAGAGCTAGAAAGGGGAGCTGTTGAAAGTATTACTACTGCCATAAACACGTGCTTAGAAAACTACATCCTAAATATTACAAATATGACAGACAAAGCAAGTGTTATGGTCGAAGTCAATAACGGTGTATTTAAAAAATTAAGTCGTCAAAATCCTTTTTTAATATTAATAAGATGAGCTTGTCATTCCGTTCAGGTTTCAGTTTCTGCAGCTTGAGGATCGTTTCTTCCCCAAACCTTAAAGTTTTTGCCTGCAGAAATTTATAATTGGTTCTCTAAACTCCTCTGAAGTTGATACGGAGTTCGTAAACGAGGTGGTTGTCAATAACGGGATCAGTATCAAGGATCATTAACCAATAACTATGGCTAAAACTCCACTTCAGCATAGTCCAAACATCAGAAGAATGTTATTTAGCAAAAATGATTTACAAGGAGTATAACAATCAAAAACCTTTTATATCTCCTATTTCTTCAACCCATTTTAAAGGATGAATAATAAAATAGAATAGAATTCTGTTGAACTTAATAAGCTCTTCAACGATTTTTATACTCTTTTATACTGTTAAATTAATAATAATACAATGTACATCCAATATTTTTCCACATCAATTATACACATTAGCTTAATAAAACTGTTTTCCAGAACCTTGAGTTTTTTATTGTTGAATTTAGCTACACTTTTTAGCTACAAAGTGAACATTTTAGCTATTTTTAGCTATTTTTTCCCTCAAATCTAGCTACAACGGCTGGAAAAAAGTTGGCAACACTGCACTTGACTATGCCCCGCCAGCCGTTGGATTTGACAGGCGTGATTTGAACGATTGAAAAACAGCATTATTATTGATGACTCGTTTCAGTGTCAAAGGGTTAATATAATTTATCAATATGAGAAAGAAGGAAATGTTTTCGATGTTTTATTTATACGATTTGTGTTTGCAACGTACTTGATAGTAAAACAAGAAAATAATCACGAATGTGTTTGTTGTTTTTTTTTAAATAATTTGTACAATTTAAATGGTTTGCTGGCGATAAGGCTCAACAGTAATGACCGTTGATAAAAATACGTTTTCGAAAATAAAGCACATCGGCTAAGTTAAAACGTCTTCAGTTGTTTTGTTTCGCAACAAGGCTGGGGAGAGACTGGCTTTATCAGAATTTGTGGTGGCGGGACGATGTCTACTGTGTCTATCAATGTGAATGGGGTTTTATCAAGTAATATGTATAAACCACTAGATTGTTTTTTTTATGTAAAAAGAGACACGGAAGTGATGTGTTGTACTATTGCGGTAGTGCCTAGAGCCTCGGTGGTTAATATTGGCTGTAGATGATGTCTAAACAATTAAATTCAGCAAAATGTATGCAGGCAATGCATTACTCTACGAATGCAAAAATTTAGTGTGTCAGAAGCATCAATTTGACTGCTGTTATGTCATTCTTCACTTGCAACAACTAAAAAAATACGGATTCACCGAGAATTTTTTAGTGTCTTATATTAAAATGTAACGATATTGTGATGTGAATTTTTAATTTAATTACCTTATGAATAAAAAACACTCAACACCATTCATTCTCCCACGCCCTTCAACCAAAACGAGCTGACTTTTCGCACCATTCATTGAAAATAAAAATGATTACAAACAACACAAACTCATGCAATTAAAATCTCAAAAAATCATCTCCGACCCACATAAATATGTAAAATCTAATTTAAAATGACAACAGCACACCCCATTCTCATTTCCTTCCACCTGGGTGTCATTTCATTTCATTTTTTTTTTAAATAATTCATTCAAGCGCAAACAAATTCCTGTTTGCTTTTTTTTACTTCCTTTTGTTCTCTTTTCATTCCATAAAGAGTCATTTGAATGTCAATGCTGAATTCCGTTTTGGCCTCGCATCTTTTCGTACATTGATAAGTTACTTTGCAGCTTTGAAAGCTGCTTACCTTGAAATTCGGCAATTATTATGTGCAGGTGATAGTGATATTATGGCCACGATATCATCGAACAATAAACATTTTAAGCCAGTAATTTAAACGAGAAATAAAAAAATTCTAGTGCAGTGTATCGTCTTGTTAATTATATTGGTTGCTTGTGAACATTCAATGTATGTTAGGTCAATATAAGCTAGAAATTAAATACTTATGCTAATAGTATTAATATTAGCATATACCTACTATATTTTTTGATTAATGGTTTAATCGATTTTTGTTTTTTTTTAGATACTTCGTATGAGAAAGCATGTCGACGCGGATCTGCACCAGCTACTCCAATATTGGGACAAAAACAACCGCCACAAGAGACACAAACAACGTCACGTTTTACGAATTTCTTCTCGAAACGGTAAGTGCTCAAATTAACTGCTAGAATTTTAGAATTTTTAGAAATATATATATATATATATATATATATATATATATATATATATATATATATATATATATATATATATATCTTTGTCTATATATATAAAAAATAAAGTCGGATTAGTTAGACCATTTATAACTCAAGAACGACTGGACCGATTTTTATGATCTTTGATTTGCTGAATTCATCTTGGCTTCGAATAGCAGAATAGCTATTAAAACTTCGGTAAAATTCAAAGGAAATAATTTTTTTAAGAAAATTTGTTTTCTCATTCATTTTATATGAGAAAAAAATTTAAAATCCTTTACAACGCCAATGAGCTAGCTGTGCACACGTGCGTCGCAATTTCTCAGTGTTATTTGCAATTTCACGAGCCAGAAGATCTAATCTTTTGCCACTTAGCCGTACTACAATTAGACTTTGGAATATTGCGAATCCAATCCACTGCAGATGAACAAGAATTCGGACGACAAGAGCGCCGCGCTGGTACCCAACGGGGAAAGTAATTCGTAATCATACTCCCCGTAAGCATTCCGTATTATGTATGGAAGCATTACAAACCCATACCTGGTTCATTTCTGGTTAACATTGGAAGGCTGGCAAGGTATTACAAGCGGAACTTTGAACATTCAGCTTTATAGCATTATAAAAAGAACTTTTTGGAAAACTCGACATTGTATTCTTGTGTTATCGTGATCCATGGGGAATGCGTATTGAAGCTTGGACCAGCGGCTGATCATACCTCTGCATGATCCAGAATGTGAAGATAATGCGTTTTGACCCGGAATTTGTAGATAATGCGTGCCGTATACGTTACTAGAGGGAATTTGTGCTGCTGCTTGGACTAGCGGCCAAGCTTGCCCCTGCATGGCTCATAATGAATAGTATCCTATACATTTTACTTATCTGTGATGATTTGAAATGCTCTAAAATAATCATCTTACCGTTCTATAAAACAAACATTACCCAAGCCTATGTATGCTCGAAAATACTTTTGTTCTACTTAATACTTAATGTTCATATGTAAATGATGAAGTTTTTTTGAATAACAGCTTTCAAGCGTTGCTGATAATATTTGCTTCATGCAAGCTGCTAGAATGCATTATAGCTATTCCCGTTGGATATGACCCGACCTCGTGCTTCACAAAGAAAAGAGCAAAGGGAGGCTCAATTGGCTATGAGAAATTGTCGAGCTTATCTTACAGGTCAATACCGTGATAATCTTTGTCGTGCAAGCAAAAATGCTTTTTTACATCACGAGGTGCTTCAATGAAGGTAATCGACCCGCGTGCAAGCCATCCAGCAAATAGTTTAAAAGTACAATGCTGCCCTACTAAGCACAAACGTTCTATCTAAAAAAATTTTATTTCTAGTTAACACCGGATTCAAAAACTACATACTTTATTACATCATTCTACAAAATATGAAAATCAATAATGAAAATCGATTCATCTACAAAAACGTAGCGATTGATTAGCATAAACGCCCTATCTACCGTAGATACGGCGTTTATGCTAAATAATGATATCATTATTTACTTGTATTTCCTACAAAAAAGCCCTATATGCTTAAAACCTATTTTCTACAAACATTTTTAACGTCAAAACTTTTACTTCGGATAGATGTGCATACCTCAAATAAACGTATTTGTATCCAGGTTTAAACCATCATCCCATTTGAAGATGTCTGCAGCATTTAGACAAACACAAATCTTTGAATATCTCAAAAGTTAGTAAAATGCAGATAGGGAGTTTATGATAAGGACGGCGGGGATACTGTTCTAAATTAAATTGATCCCTATACGCTGTGCATCTATGTATCTCCGTCATTCAAGACGTTTGCCATAATAACCACAAAGTGAAATTCAATCGCCACTTCTGATTCGACGAATCCATCAAATTTCACGTCTATTTCGCACTCGAGCTCTTTCCAAAATTGCATCTTAGCAAGGTTGCTGAGCTTCTCAATAATATTTCAGACAATTGGTATTTTCGTGATTAGCACAATCATTCCGCGTGCAAAGTCAAGTTTATTACTAGCTATTTAGTGTTGATTTTACGCGCGTGTTCCCAAAAAAAAATCAAAACTTGTATTTCGTCTATTAAATTCATAGTTGATTGCATGAAATATTCATCAAATAGTCTACAAAAAAATTCAGCTACGCGAATTTAACGATGAACTGTTCACTTTCGATGCATTGATAAAAGAAAGCTTCCAAACTGCATGCACCTTCTTATCTAACTCTCTTGTCGATTTTGTATACTTTCTCGATGATCATCATTGATCTGCAATTTTCGTCCGGGTTTGAAAATATTTTTTGGCGGATTTACCTGTGCGACAGAAAAACACGAATTCCCTCCTTTCTCAAAGTATAAAATTTTACAAATCCTAAACAAACACGACAGAGCATCTAGCTTTCAACTTTTGCTTTCAGCAGATATACTATCATGAATATTTCAAGATTATATCACTATCATTGATGACGATACGTGTTTTTCGCTTCTATCATGTATCTTATTTTTCGCAGCAGTAGTAGAAAACGAATTTCAATCAGTTTTCGTCTCATTCTCTCCCTCGCTTACTTCGAGAATCAGTCGAGCATTGTTTTCTTGGAGTTGTGACTGGCGTGAATCTGATAATGGCATTGAATTGTTGCAGTCGTTTGTGCTACTGTCGATATCGATACGCAAACATGTAATTACAAGTTTGTATTTTGATAGAATCTTTGTAATCTTATCGCATCGATTGAATAAAACTAAATTCAACGCGAGTAAACTATGGAAAAATACTATTCTAAATACAATTTCCAAGACTTTGAAATGTTTGTTTGCAATATTGATCTATCTTTGAAAATAGTTGACTGATTAAACTAGATTATCAATTGATTTAGATTTAATATTAATGACTTTTACTTTGGTTTTTAGATCAAATCCATTGAAGCGTACAAAATCCGTAACGAAATTGGAACGCTCGAAACGAGGACCAGGCGGACTAAGAGGCTCAAGATCACATGAAAGTTTACTATCGAGTCATGCGGTGATGTCAACCATAGGTAAAATACGAAACTTGTTTTTGTTTTCATCGATTTCAAAAAATAACAAACCAGATTTTTGCCTCTTTGTACGAATATGCTGTTTTGAAATCTATCGTTTGAATGAGCTTCTTTTTTGTTTTTGAGTTCTACCTATTTATACTACTAACAGAATTGGCTAAAATTTTTTACGCATTGACCCCTTTTACTTGCATCACTTTTAATATTCTGTTGACTTTTCTTTTCGACTTCAATCAATTTTTCGATTAAGGCAAAATATTTTTATTTAGAGGCAGTTTTTCCTTTAGAAGCTTTCAATATCTGGAAAAATATAGTCAGTTCGAAGGTAATCTGGTCTTTTCTTTCATTTCTGTCAGACTGATAGACACTCAAAAATGGGGGCAGATTCCCCTAGCTAAGCTTCTAAAGGCAAAATATGTTTTTCAAATAAAAATATTTGATTTGAGTTCCTGAAAAATATAAAATAAGTTACAACCTATCAGGCATTGCTGTATAAAAAATATGTGTTCCCAATAAAAATATTTATTTACATTTGGATGCTTACTCCTTTAAAACCTCCTCTACGTAGATGATCTTAAGCTTCTATATAATATTTCTTCTTATGAAAACTGCCTGCTTCTTCAATCAGACCTTACTGCTTTGAGTGATTGGTGTGCTGCTAACTCTATTTCGCGAAATATTCCTAAATGTGTTGCTTTCCTAACAAACCAAATCCTATTCAGTTTGATTACTCCCTCTCCGGTATTATGTTGCTGCATGTACACCAACATAAGGACCCGTGGCGTTATCTTTTATCCTCGTCTGTAATTTATTTATTTATTTTATTTATTTATTTATTAGCCAAACAAGGCATAAATACATATAAATACATACAAATAAATTATTTAAAAAAAAGTGTACGGTACAAATAAATAACACATAAATAAATAACTAATTGAGTAAAAAAATAGGTTTGAAATAGACAATAAGTAAAATAACAATGAAATAAAAGAATAACAATCAAAAACGATAATCAAACAAGAGCTTAAAAATTATGGTGTACAAATGGCTTGGATAAGGGAAGATTTGAAGGATAGTTTGGAAATCGTTGGAGAATAAAGGTTGCTAAAGCCATTGAAGATCCTGCAGCATCTATTCACCGGCTCATTAGCTGCATATATGGTGGAATGTGGATATTCCTTTAGTAAACGATTGGACCTGGTGTTCCTTAAGGGGATATTTATCATAAATTTACTATTGAGGAAATCAACTCTAATAACGCCTCTAATTACGTCAAATGTGAAGCAGGCCGATATCATCATTCTTCTGGATGCAAGTGAAGTTAAGTTTAAATGACCCAATCTAAACTCATATGGGGGTAAATTTTCGAAATCGTAAGGGTTGTACATATCTCTTAGGGCGAAAAGTAAAAATTGTTTTTGAAAGGACTCGAGTCTGTTATTGTGAATTTCGAAGGCTGGGTTCCAAATAATACAGGCGTATTCAAGAAGAGGGCGTACAAGTGCAGTGTATAATGATCTAGCGGCCCACAAGTTTTTAAACTCCTTGGCACGTCGTTTAATAAAGCCGAGCTGCTTATTCGCACGGGAAAGAATTTTGTCGTAGTGCAAGGTGAAACGAAGTTTCACATCCATCACCACACCGAGATCAACAACGCTATCAACACGAGCTAGTAAGTTGTTGCCGAGAAAGTAGGTGTTCTGCGTAACCGTGCCTTTACGGCTAAAACTTATAATTTGGCACTTATCAATATTCAGCGAGAACTTGTTTATATTGCACCATTGAACAAGAGAATCAACCTTGGATTGAAGGAAAAGTGCATCAGATTTAGATTCAATGGTGTGGTACAGTTTGAGGTCGTCTGCATAAAGTAGGTGAGGTATGTTTGACAGGACGTTTGATAAAATTCCTTGAAATTTAATGAGTTGGACTCGGTTGTGGAGGTAGGAACTGAGCCAGCTTAGTAAAGATCCGGCAAGTCTGAATTTGTGCAGCTTAAGGATCAATATAGAATGGTCAACTCTGTCCAAAGGCTTTGCTAAAGTCAGTGTATCTGGATGTTCAATTCATTTCATCGAAAGCGTCAAGAATGGCAGGATTCGTTCTTCGTTTGTCTCGTTGCTCCCTCAATATCTCAACTTCTTCGTCTATTCACATCGTTAGTACGTAGCATACTAGAATACTGTTTGCAAATGTGGTCTCCTCATTTGGTGTACTTGTTAGATGCAGTCGAGTCTGTCTAACGTAAGTTTACTCGTTGTCTTCTGTATAAGTTTAATTTTCCCTAGTGTCCTTACAATGAACACCTAAAATTTTTAAACCTTTCCCCGTTGCACGTCCGCAGATTGTTCCTTGATGAATATCTTTTGTACAAAATTTATGTTGGCTTTTGTTCTATCGACATTCCTGTTTCCGAATTTGTGCGTGGCTCTGAACGACCTATCAGCATCCCTTTCGCGTGTACTGAAGTATTTTTTTCATTCACCAATAATGAGAATGCCAACGAATCGTAATGAGCATCAGTTTGATTCATAGTCTTCATACATTATCAGAGCCTGTTCGCTTATAATTTTGCTTATGTTTCAAATTTTCTTTACTTATTTGTTATTATTATTTTTCATCTTCACTATTTTAGGATAACTTACTATTTATTCATTTTCACTTTTATATTCTATTATTAATATTATTTTTCTGTTTCTATTTCTTAATCTACATTATTGTAATATTTTCGTTGCTTATCGTATTTGGATTATTGAATTTTCATGCATTTGCCTTTCTTTTATTTTTGGTTCTATTTATATATACTTCTTCTCCATTTTATAATTGGATGTATATCTGTGAAATGGATTCAAAATAAATACATACGTCTAACCATTGCCCCAAACACCTAATAAAAATCGTTTGAAATCCAAACTTATAATCAATTTCATATCTCGTTTTAGATCTTTCCTGTACTGGAGCAGTTGGAGTCGCACCCGTTCATCAATCGGTTCTGGGACGTCAACATTGCTTTCAAGTACGCGGCGGACCACGCGGTGAACGTTATTACAGCTGCGGATCACGTCAAGAACGCGATCTATGGATTTACAGTTTACGCAAATCCATTGCACCAAATGCCGAACACACACGACGAACAGACAATTCATTGAAAATGTGGATCTACGAAGCAAAAAATGTACCGGCCAAAAAGAAATATTTCTGTGAAATAAATCTAGATAAGACTTTGTACGGGAGGACGAGTGTGAAACTACAAACTGATTTATTGTTTTGGGGTGAATATTTCGATTTTCCCGATATACCCGAGATCAATGTTATTACGGTGAATGTTTTTCGGGAAATCGAAAAGAAGAAGAAGCGCGACAAACATAGTTTAGTTGGTTCGGTGAAGATACCGATACATGATGTGACGACAAGGATATTTTCGGAAGATTGGTATCCGATATTGTCCGAGAAACATGACAGCATCAGTCGTAATTCATCGAAGGATGTGACGCCCACGTTGAGGATAAAGTGTCGTTTCCAAAGCATAGATATCCTGCCAATATCGATTTACATGGATTTCTTGCAATATTTGAAGGAGAATTACAAGAAGGTCTGTGAGATTTTGGAGCCTGTGATCGGTGTGAAAGCCAAAGAAGATATTGGACAAGCGCTGGTGCTGCTGATGCATGCACAAGGCATGGCTGGAGCGTTTTTAACCGATGTGGTTGCTCTGGATTTGCTTAGGGTAGGCGATCAACGATTGACTTTCCGCGGAAATTCGTTGGCGACTAAGAGCATGGAGGCCTTTTTGAAACTAACTGGAGAACAGTATCTTCAAGATACTTTGTCCGAGCCCTTAAACGAGATCATCCAATCGAATTGTGATTGCGAGGTGGACCCCCTGAAAGCCACTGGATCCCTGTCCAGGCAGCAACAATCTCTGCGCAATGCAATTAGGTCGACATGGGATAGTATAGCGAAATCGCACAAAAACTTCCCCGCACAATTGCGAGAATGTTTCGCAACCTTTCGGGAACGCTTGCAAATGCTCGATCGTGAAGATATGGCTGATAATTTAATCTCTGCCTCAATTTTCTTACGATTTCTATGTCCAGCTATCCTGTCTCCTAGCTTATTTAACATTACAAACGAACTTCCATCGGCCAGGGTCACCCGAAATTTGACTTTGGTTGCCAAAACACTGCAAACTCTGGCGAATTTTACTCGTTTCCAGGGCAAGGAAAACTTCATGGAATTCTTGAATGATTTCCTCGAGCAAGAAGCGCCCAATATGAAAGAATTTCTTCATCAAATCTCCACTCGACTGGAGAATAGCAATCAAGATTCGATCCTAGACTGGGCAGGATATATTGATCAAGGCAAGCAACTATCAATTCTCCATCAGCTTCTCTCGGAGAGCATACAGAAGTTACCGAATGATCGACAAGAGGAACTAGAGCCTCTTCAGTCGATTCTTGACGAAATAACGAAAACCAAAGAAAGTGGACTAAGCAACAACTTCCAAAATCAGGAAAATCACAACCCTGCCTTTCCACAAATGCAACAGTCTGCTGTGAACCGCATACCTGCTGAACGAGGCATCATGAGGGGAGTTTTGACTCCAACATCTCTTGAGAAAAACATATTCCGTTACAATGACCCAACCGTTTCTCCACTTCTCCAAAAGAACAATACGAACAGCAGCCAAGTGAGTATCACGAATAATCCACAGCAGGTGTTCCATAGCAACTTGCAGCACTCTCAATCACAAACTTCAATTGCATCCTCGCATAACGGAGGTGCGACTGTGGGTATTGTGACGCCAGCTACGATCCACATGCCTCAGTCAGTGGCAAGTACAGTGGAGAGGGGCTCAAATGGCGGGACTTATATTTCAACGAACAGTTCCACTCATTATTTCCCAAGCAACGGAAGCTTGGCGGGCGGTATGTCCGAGAATGGGGAACGAATGAGCCCAGGGGTGATGCGAGCGAGCACGTTGCCTCGAAACAACACTCATGTCTCGACTGTGTCAAATAATAACTATGACGAGAACGGAGTGAATCTGATTCAGATTGAACCCGCCAGTGCATTTGTGCGAAAGAGCCCCACTCCGCTGCTCAAGTCGAATACAAACAGTGGGACTGGTCGCAGTCGAATCCATTCGACGAATTCACAACTGAGTTTGGCGATTGGCGAGCGATCGCCCAGCAGTAATAAAATCAACATCAACTTGGGAATGAACGACGCGCACAACAACCAGTTGCCGCATTTCGGCAATGTCGGCATTCAGCACACAAATTTCAATATGCCTAAGAACTTGGAGGACCTGGACGACCTGTTCAAGTACGCGGAGGAGCACGCACACGATGTCCCGCCCAATAAAAGCAAATCAACCAAAGACCACCTCACGTCGAAAGGCAGCAATATTTCAATCGGAGAATGCAGTTCTGGTTACCAAAGTATTAATACTCCCTCGTCCAGTTCGGTCGAGCACCACGAATACGGAAACGGAGTACAGCCAAAGAATGGCAGCTCGCTGTCAGCGAACCGTCACGGTAATATTAAATTCACAGCAACTAATAAGTACAATATTAACAATACCACATCAACAGGCGATAACAACAACTGTTCTACTGTAGCAGAGACAATGCAGGCACTAGCTTTCCGGAACCCATTGTACCAACTCAAGCAGCCGCATCATCACCACCATCACAGAACCCCGTTATCGTACGCTTCATGCAACGGAAACAGCCTAAATTCAAGGAAGAGTACGGTCAACACCTGCCCCGCGTCCTCATCCCTGACGCCATCCAGCAGTGAGGACAATCTCAGTAACGAAAACTTCACGGCCAATTGCAATGCGACCAGCTTTAAAAATCTCATCAACACATCGGGTGTGGCCGGAATCGGAGATCATCACATGGGCAGTCTGGGGAAGGATCATTGCTTGTCGCATAGGACGCTGAGTGGAAGCAGCAGTAGCGGAACAAGTGGTCGAATGCCCAGAACAAATCCTTTGATGCAGTACAAACGCGAAGACTCGCATACGAATGATTCGTATTTGGCGGTTGCCCCCTACGTTGCAAGTCGCGACGGTGGTGTGTATCAGAACGGGCATGCAAGAGTCGGAGCGGCAGGAGGCT
The DNA here is from genome assembly GCA_963978885.1 of Nemotelus pantherinus. Lineage (NCBI taxonomy): Eukaryota > Metazoa > Arthropoda > Insecta > Diptera > Stratiomyidae > Nemotelus > Nemotelus pantherinus. The sequence goes on from OZ022263.1 coordinate 163,072,638, forward strand.
ACAGAATGCAACGGCGATTGAGTTTGGAATCGGCAGTTTCAGATAGTTCAACAGATACGGAAGGTAAGTTGGAGTAGGTAAAAGTTAAGAGAGTGGAGTATTGAAATGCACATATGTTCAATATAAAAATGTTAAATAAATAAATTAGAAAGTGATTTGATACCCATACCAGACTGAACTGAAATCATGTGAATGTTTTTCGATTTGTTATGATAAATTCGCATATGAAATTTCGCAAAATGTGATCAACTAAGTCTTTCGAGACTTATTGATTTGTGTTTGATCATTTTTAATAATAAAAAAAAACAATTCATTTTGTTCATTATGTTACAATCGATACTTTAATACTTCACTTACTTGAATATTTTCTGCCTCTCAATTTTTCGTTAATCACGCTGTTTTTATTAATTAATGTAGCTGGTGGTCTTAGTGCAGCAGAAGGTAAACGTCGTCGACCGCCACGTTCAGCCGAACAATGTGAAATACAGCGTCTTCAAGCTTCGCTCGATTCGCTTCGTCATAAACTGGATCAGGATGCAGCTGAACTGCGAGATTCGAATGATGATTTATTCGCTTTGCAGAAAACAAATAGTGCAGCTAGTCTGACGGGCGAGTCTCGAATGCGTAGCATAATTGAAAGGTCAGTATAGTTGAAATTTATTCCATATTCTCAAGTCGTAGGTTATCTGCGAAACAAAATTAAATTTAAATTAGTAGGAAATAATGAATATTTCTGGTGAACAGTTTTCGAAAATGACTGTCAGATTTGCTATAATTAATGCACGTGCTAAGTGTGGGCTCGTGGGTGAACAATTACAGTCGCTCAGAGAATTTGTTTTGTAAAATGTACAGGGGTCCCACGATACGTCGAGATGCGTTTCATAAAAATACGACGTTAATCGAATGTTAGATGAAAATTAAGCAAAAAGTTTTTTCACATTTGTACGAACCCAAATAATTTGATTTTTCCTAGACACTTGTTGACATAAATATTACATTGTCAATGCCCGTGTTCCATTATTACCATTTAGTACTTGCAAGTACTTCTGGCTACTTCCAACTACTAGGGCTCTCGTTCCCGAGTAGTTCATTACTAGTTACGCCTTTTTGTGCCGTGAGGTGGCTATTTAGTTGTAAATATGTGGCTTTGATTTTTTCATGGTTATTTTGAATGTTTTCGTAGTTAGGAATAGCCCTCATAATGGGTGATAGCCCCCATAATGGGTGATAGCCCCCATAATATATCGAAAGTTAAAAGAGGTAATTTTCTGTTAGTTGCTTTCATATTTTCTATCGATTGTCGTAGTTTATACTCGTTATTTGCTCCCTTTATTTTCATTTTTTTTTGCATTTGAAACAATTTGACAGGTTAGAATCTGCTCGTATGAACGAAGATGGCGTTCCATTTGCGATCTACTCCCGAGTACTTGGAAATACTAATTAGTAAAAATGGAACACTGCAATTGTAAATTAAAAACTGTAAATTCATTCAAAATAATGTTATTTGTGCTTGGATAAATGAATTTAATTTTCAGAGCTTTCTTCATCTGATGAAATGATGGCACTATTTGCTATTCTTTAGCAGAGGAAATGAGTTTGTAAAAGAAATCGATGCACCCTTGTGGTCAATTCCGTTTTTTTTGTTATATAGTTCGCTGTAAAATGTTACAGGAAATTGAGAGCACAATTCATTCAAATCTTTCGCTGTCATATTATTTTTGAAACAATTCAGTTGCCAGATCTAAATAATTTAACGCTTTAGAAAATTTTTGTAAGTGAAAGCTGAAATATTCATCTTCATTCATGGTCTCTGCAATGTAAACTACGTCTTCTGGGTTTTGCGTAGAACGATCTTCCAATAGTGCCATCAATTCTTCATAAGATAATCCTTCCTGATTTACATGCAAATGTTATGTTACATCGTTTTCGTCGACATCCGTAGAACCAATATGGTGGGCTAATTCCACAATTTGCTGATGTTCTGGCTGGGACTCTTCTGTAACCCAATCTCCGGAAACACATTTAAGCCATAACTTTTGCTCATGTCAGAACTTGTAACCATTTCCCAGGATTTCTTTATATTTTCCACACCTTGTAAGATATTATAATACCGCCAGAAATTTCGAATTAAATCAGGTTAATTCTCATTTTCGGAACACTTGAATTATCTGGTTAAATTTTCGATGAAGATAATACGTTTTTAAATGTACCGATGACGCCTTGATCGATTGGTAGGATAAAACTGGTGGTGTTAGCTGTTAGGAAAATAATTTTAACATGATCATTAACTTTAACATCTAAATTAACCGGATGTAACGGATCATTGTCGATAACAGCAACGCTCTATGTGCTAAGTTGCTTGATTGCCGGGCAAAAATATTGGTTACACCAATCAGAGAAAATGCTTGAGGTCAAAAACGCTTTTTTGTTGTGTTGCCAGATGACATGTAGCATTTTTTCGATACGTTTTTCATAGCTCTATGAGTTTCTGCATGATAAACTAACAGCGGCTTCAGTTTAAAATCTCCGGAAGCGTTTCTTCGAATAAGAAGCGTTAATCTTTCTTTTGCCACTTTGAATTTGGATACTGAGCGTTGTTCTATTGCAAGATAATTTCTATGAGACATATCTTTCCAGCAAAGATCATCTAATAAAGTCTTTGCTTGATCTTGAATAATACGTGTACACAGGTAAACATTTTTCATTCAAATAACCAGGTACTTAAGAGTTTTTCCATGCTTTCCATTCAATGTGGCCGGCTTTAGCGATGACTTAAAAGATTTTACGAATCCTGCAGCTGTGTACATATTTTATCCCCACTTTTATATATTGTTCTGATCGATTTAGGTGGCATCCTCAAAGAGCCCGCGATCTGAAACGTTCTACCTCCTCTATCAAAACGCTCAAGAATTTCCAATTTTGTTTTAAGTGATATCGCTTTCCATCCCCTTTTTATTTTAGAGATTCCGTAATCACTAAGTTTCCGTTTTTCACCTTTTTTCAAATATTTATAGAAATATTCGACTGTTGCGGGAATTTTAGAATTTCGGACACATGTATATTCTTTTTTGGGTGTTGTAGTACGAATTTGAGTAATTTTTTTTTAACGAAGGATGGATATTATTTCTACAAATCACAAATTTATGTAGTGATATTATGACGTAAATCGGGAGAAATAGAACGTATATTGAGGTTTGGATGTACATTTTTTAACAACGTAAAACCCCTGTATGTCACTGCTGGTTTGTGCCCTTGCTTCTGTTAACAAACGGATTGCAGTCTGCACCAAATTTTTGAATTTAAATGGAAGTTTATTCGCTTAAGAATATTTATAGAAATGTATTGAATTAAGAATCTAACACGTAAGACATTTGTTTTTCTGAACAAACAACTCCATTTTCGTTGCTAATATCCATTTTCACTTCTTTGCAGGTTAATTTCAATGGAGGAAGAACTGCGTCGTGAACAGTTGAAAATGTCATTGGCTCTTTCGCATAAGCAGCGTGTTATCGAAGCCCAGGGACAACAGATAGCAGCATTGGATGCAGCAAATAATCGTTTGCTTAGCGCCTTGTCAGCATTGCGACAACGCTACGAAAATCAGCAACAGCAGAATCAACAACAGTCTAACGGCAATTGTTAAACGCGAGAAGAAGAAAAAGAAGCAGCAACGGGTACAAGATATACAATCCAAAGCTTATGAAATCCCCCTCGCATTACTCAAAATGCATTTAATCCCTGCATAACAACAATAAGAAAGCCAGCAGAATAAAAAGCCTGTCAACAGCAGTTTTAATGCGATTCGATGAATGCAACCATTCAAGTTTTAACTTTATTTCATGAATAAATCAGATCCATGATCGTCAGTAAACAAGCGGTTGCTGTAGCTTGAGCTTCGGCTCCGAATGACGGGAATTTTCGTTCTTATAACCTATGATTGATTTAGTTTAGTGTTAAATAAGATGCAGATGAATTGCAATATATATTCATCTCGTGTAGTCTATAGAACATGTACAGCTTATTGTTTTTTTTCAATATATGTATTTATTTAATATTAATGATAATTGTTTTTAGACAACCTATATGATTTACGAGAAACCAGAGAATAGGAGAGTATTGTTTTTTTTGTATATAAATATATAATTATTTCTATTGTAAAGATTGTATTTATCGAGATTTCTTTTGTTCTTTTGATTCTGTCTTTAATATATATATATTATTTCAATTCGTTCGTAAATTATACTCTTCGTAGAATTGTTCTAAAAAAATGTCCCATCTACAAACTGAGAAAATACACACAGCTTTAACTTACCGCAGCGCAATATACGGATAGAGAAAAAATGGAAGAAAATGTATGTGAATCGATAGAACATGATCGTTTTAGATTGGTACATTGGCACAATTAAGAGTACAGTAACTATGGCATAAAAAAGCAGTCATAATCAGTATTTATTCGATATGTTCAAATAAACTTATTTATTTTAAACAAAATACAAGCACGGAACGTCAAATTACTCGAATCGCTTGTGTCCAGACCGATTTAGTGTCTTCAAAATTGATTTCCGAACCATTTTCAACAAAAACATAGTTAAAAAAAGTTTTGTAATATCTACAAATTTTTTATACCGATAAACTTATATATGCAAAGTAGTAAGAAATATAATCACCAAAGAAATAGTATTGATGCAACTTCCCAATAAGACATAAAAAAACCACAATTCATTCAAAAACAAACCGTAAATATAAATTTTGTGGGATTTTTCGGACAAACTAAAAACGGAATGTTGTCGATTTTATAAGCATCATTCAATAGATAAGATCCGATAGCATTTTAAGTTTACACAACGGAAATAGCACAAACAAAATAAAAAATCTGCAAATTTATTTGTCACAGAAGATGGATTATAAAATAGAAATAAACGCTCAATAGATGATGATGACTTGAGTGTTTTGATGCTGCCAGAAAAGTAGAAAGATATTATTGTACCGTCAGAATATTATTTGAATACGTGAAGTTATGAAAATTTTACAGCTAAATTTATTGATGAATGTAAAATTTATAAAGAACTCATTTTACAAAAAAAAAATGTTTAACCATTTACACTCCCGCATTTCATTCAAACAACTCATCCAAAGCTTCCCGTTTTCATCTAATTTTTAACAAAAATGGTGAATAAGGTCAGAAATCGTTGAATCAAGATGATACAATAGTATGCAGTTATCATTCTTCATGACTTCATCAAAGTCTTCATCAAAGTCTTGCTTCATAATGCTCTTCCTTAGTTTTGTGTGATTTTTTTGTTGTCGTTGTGGAAAATAAATGAGAAAGATAAGAAAATATGTATGTTATTAAATGATTAGAAACGTGAGTTTTTGAAGCAATTTTACTTTACCTAAATGTAGTAGAAACCAGATACAAATTAAAAATGAATGAGAAATGTAGAAAAAAAATACAGTCGAAATGATATTTGAAAAATCAAAGGTTGAAGTCTTGTTTTTTGTGTTATCTGTGAAATTTCGGGCGTATGTAAGTTTTGAATTTAAGTGTTATATTTTCCAAGTTTTTGGAATGAAGGTAGGTAGGCAAGTTGAAGTAGCTGCCGTTGATCAACAGAGGCCTGCCGATCAACAGAGGCCAGCCAACAGGCTCGTTGTAATGCAACAGTAATTTGCTTTCTCCTATTTCCTTCAATCAGGAAACCATCTGCTTCTTTTGATAAACCACACTGTCCCCTTTAGGTTAACCAGCGGAAGGCTAATCAGATTTGAGACGGATGCACCAAGTTCCGTCACTCTTCTCCTCACCAAAGCTGGACACTGGTACCTGAGATGGAGGATGGATTCCTATTCGCCCTCCGAGGTACAGTTTCGACAAAAATCGTTGAAACCTGCACGCAACCACTGCAAGAGCAGTACGGGTTAGCAGTACCGGTTAAACCTAATGGATGCCTGGTGCGACGTGCGTCCATGGAGGCTCAGCAATGTCTTGGATGATTCGTTGGCCCAGGTATTCCTTGTATTTTTACCTGATGGTTAATTTTGTCGATGGCATCGGTGTTTATTTATTTGATTTGTTTATTTATTTAAATCTATTTCAACAGGCTACTTACTGCCCAGTTACAAAAATAGAAATAATAGAAAGAGCCAAAAAAAGATTAAAAAAAAATTAACATATAATTGAAAATATTAAGTATATACATATTTGAAACATCAACAAATTAAAGCAATACACAAGTTAACATGGAAGAAAGTGCAAAAACGGTAAAATAATTAAGCATTATAAGGAGCTTTAAGAACTAAATCTTTAATTTGCGACTTACATTGAGAGAACGTTAGCGGGAAAGGACTAAGCTGAAGATCGTTGTATTTCCTGGGGTTACGCACTAGCGGCGAGTTAAAATAAACTTCAGACCGCGCGAAGTGAAGAGAAAACATTAATTGAGATCTATCTGATCGATTGACGTTACGTAAGCACAGCATATAACGAAAATCTGAAAGCATAAAAGGAAGCACTCGCTAAGGAACACTTGTCGGGAATCTAATGAAGGAATTTGGAATAAGGAAAGACGATCACTATACCCACAGTAAGGGCATTCCACTACCTCATTGAGATGTTCATGACGAGGAGACCACACTTGAGAACAATACTCTAGGGTGCTACGAACAAGTGAAAAAAAAAACAAATGGAAAGAGGTACAGAGTGGTAGAGCAGATCATCTAAGGATGAAACCGGACAGACGAGAGGCTTTGGCAGTTATATAGGCAATGTGCTGGTCGAATTTGAGCTTTGGATCAAGCAGTGGCGTGGCGTTCATGGAAGTAAGGGAAGCATTGCTTCCCTTACATTTTACTGTATATATTTTAAATTAATTTATATAAAAATCGCGAAAAAAAATCATCTATAGGAAATTTCTAAATAAATTTTCCCAAAAACGAATAGTGAACATCTCACACGGCTAAGTTGGTAACACCACCGAATGAATATACTGTGAGAACAAGACGGGTGGAAGCAACGAAAAAATTGCATCTATGAGCTTTAATTTCGCTTCATGTAGACTGCATTGTGACGTCATTCAAAAAAATATGCTTGTACTAGCTATTTGGAAGCAATGAAGAAATTGCTTCTTAGGGGAAATTCTCGTCTCAAGCGAGAAACTGAGAGAGAAGCCGCGTACGTATGGTTGCTGTGGAATTTATTGTCACGTTCCCCATATAATTTGCTTGTGCGTATTTTTTTTGAATGAGAATGTTTGCTGTAGTACCTACACACTATATGAATTTTTGAATGAATTTGAACTACGATATGTTTTTAGGACTGCCAGAGACTGCTTGAATGTAGTTCGGTAGTGAAATTTGTGCTATATTTTATATATAAATTTAGTGAAGGTATTTTTAATTGGCGAAGGTATTTATTTCACTATTAGTTTACAGTATTGTTGTAATTAAATTGATTTGAATTGTTTAGAATTGAGTGCGTAGAATTACTTTCTGGAATGGCATGATTTTTTAGTTTTATACTTAACATAGTGAGAGTGCAATTAAAAGGTGAATGTATTTATTTATTCCGTAAATAGCATGGATTATAATTGCATAATTAGTGACCTTTTTCGATTTCCTTTTGGATCTCGATCTTTTGCGGGTAAAAAGGACATTATTGAAAAAGGTCGACCGAAACCGAATTTAGAAATTATCTCTATAACAAAGATATGCACTTGGCATTTTACTTGCGAAATTTATTTGATTCGATTTCATTAAAAACTGAACTCATTGTGTTTTACTCTAATGGAAATTAACAGAGAAAAACTTTTCAAGATATTTTTGAATATTTTACCAACAATAAATCAGAAAATAGTTTGAAACACTTTTATAAATTAGTTTGTTTAGTTCTAACATTGCAAGTAACGAATGCATAAGAGAATGTAACAAGAGCGTCCGCAGAGCGCAGGTTTTCTTGCTTAAAAAGGATGAAAACTTATCTCAGGAATAGTACAGATGAACAGTGACGAAGAGACTTGGTAATACTGTCCATTGAAAAGGTTTTTTGAAATCATGTTTGAGCGAGTAAAGTTTTTATCAAGACGTCATATATGAATTTGCAAAAAAAAACAAAGGCGAATTGCATTAAATTTAAAATAGAAGTATGCATGAATTTTCTCATCAAATTTGATTTATAATAGATTTTTTTTTAAACTTAACACTTCATTTATTTTAAATTTACCAAATGTTTTTTTTTTAATATAAAAATATATGTTTTTCGTTATGGGTATGTTGTTATTTCACTGTTATTTTTTATAAGTACTAGAATATTGAAATTTTCTTTAAGCGTATAAACATTTAATTTGCATAATCACTGTGGTTGTTATTGCTGCCGTAGCTATATTTGCAAATGCTTTATTTACATAGCTTGCTGTGGCAACATCGCTAATTTATATGTTTGCCAATGTATAAATTTTGCAAATATCTATTTAACAATACAGTATATATACTCTCACGTCTATGTTCGTGATTCATGGAAGCTTTTGTATTAGCAATATTAAAAGTAGCTAACAAGAGGGGTTCCATTAATACGTAACAAATTTGAAGAAAACATAGCCAAAATCAGTTATCAAAACGAACTAATTGCTTCCCTACGGTAAACTATCACGCCACGCCACTGGGATCAAGGTCCTTAAAATTACCAATAGCCGTAATAGAAGATTCGTACAGAGTATAGGAATATATTAAGGATGACATTTTATACGTATAGGACATTTCATGACATTTGGATATGTTCAAAGTAAGTGAATTTTTACTATCATTTACTATCATTACATACAGAGATCATTTTGGGGTTGGAGGCGGTCGTTGGTAGATTCAATTACTTTGACAATCTTGAAGTTGTCGGCATACAAGAGGCAGTGAGAACGAATAAAGTGAGGAAGATAATTTATAAAGATTAGAAATAATGGAACTATAGATATATAATATTAGAAATAATGGAAGAATAATGGAACTGTGGAGAAGGGGTTTGAGTCAGTTCATTGGCCTCAGAGTCGCTTAAAAACTGCAAATCAATTGTACTGCCGAATATCTCGGCAACTGCTTAATAGATCGCGCATCGCAGTGGAAACCATGGACACTGTACAGGGCCTTGATAGTCGCTTGGCTATCTGAAAATACCAATATTGACTCCGAAAATATTCGATTACACCGGAACCAGTCAAATGCCTGCAAAATAGACAAAACCTACGCCTGAAAGACACTACAATAGTCTGATAGACGAAGGGACAACTTTAAATTCAATTCATCCGAGTATACACTACTCTCAAATTTACTTTTGAGAGATGAGTCACCAGTGTACACTTGAATAAGCCCAGTCTAGATGGTGACACCATCAAGCTATTCGTTCCTACCAAAAATGCGAGTTGTCAACTCTAAATCTACTAGAACATCTGGACCAATGAAGTCAACCACAGTTGAAGCGGGAACACCCTCACCCAACTCTGTTTTATTCCCCAAGGGAGATATTACCACTCTAATCTTAAGGGCAAGAGACTTCTCAATTTGTTCAATCAGGACATAAAGAACAGTTTCAACAGACTTTCCTTTAATATAAGGATGATGTGACTGCGAGATAAATATTGGATCAATTAACTTTTTAATAAAATATATAATAGTCAATGATCTTATCCAGAATTTTTAGGACAGAGCTATTGGATGATAGTCCTTTGGATTCAGATGCGAAACTTTAGAGATAAACAAAATTGTAGATTCCCGCCAGAACATACGAGAAATGTAAGCACGAGTTATATATCTCTCTCAGTCATGGTAACGTTACTTCTATGGACTGCTGGATATCAACCTGCAGAGCACCATCAGAGCCCGGAGATTTAAACGGCTTGAATGAGTTAATGGCTCATCTCAGTTGAGAGTTCGAGATCCTAAGAAACGGCATTATGTTGATAGTCTGCTCCGTTTGGAGCGTAACTTGTAGAAAAGAACAACAATTGCCTGGAAAATGTGACGCGATGAGTCCGTTTAGAGCGTCTGCGCTCGAACTGGTCCAAATGACATGAGGGTTTATGATGCGCTTCATACAGTGCTGTCGTTTTATTTCAATTGTAATATTTCTGTTGCGATTTGATGTAATTTATTGCAACTTTTCATTTTAGTGCTATTGCATTTTTTGCGAATTCGGTCCTCGTTTAATCTAGGCAGCATATTTGGTAAGTTAATTCCACCGAGGTTTTTTTTATATACAATTACCAGCTATTCCGCAGCACAAAATCTGTAAAATTTAGTGACTCATGTTTGTAGTCCGGTGGTTATCAATGAAGATATACCAAATGTTTTTGCAAAGTCACTTTTCTAACATTTTTATCATTTTTTAATTTCAATATGTCATTTGCTCTCTTTTTGAAATCTGTAACATTTTTCTCTTCCTTAAAGAGGGAAATCCGTTCACATTTTTAATTATGGCTCCAAATATCTTGGCCTGTTTCAGTAAGCTCTTTTCCTTGTGAATGGTTCTTTAAAAAAGATTTACGATCAAATGAATCCGATAATTGAGGCTTTTTTCGTTTCCGAGCAACATGGATTCATCATAGAAAAGTTAACTGTATCCAATTTACTGTCGTTCACTGATACTGTTGCTTCTTCCATCGACCAGCAAGACAAGTGTATGAAATTTATACAGAGTTTGCCAATGCTTTCGATTCCGTGAATCACAAAGTCTTCTTCTCAAACTTGACAAGTTCGATGTTTCGGGTCCTTTTTTCTCCTGGTTTTTCTCTCACCTGTGAAATCGTGGTCGCTTGTTTATTTTTAACTTTTGTTTTTTCCTCTCCTTTTTATCCCGCTTCTAGTGCTCCGCAAGGCTCAATCTTTTCCTATTGTTGATATGTGATCTTCCTTCTCTTTGTACATAATTCCCCTATATTACGTATGCGGACAATCTGAAAATATTTAGAGTGATCAGGTGAGCGGAGGGTTGTTCTGAATTGCAGGACGACTTGTGTGTGCTGGGCAACTAATTCTTTCAATTTTAATACTTTAAATGCTGATGAACGATCAAATTTCGTATACATGAAAGTTATCTCTTATCATGTTTTTGCATTCTATCTTTGGTACATCTCTGTTGGCAATTTCATGGACTTCGGAGTAGATTCAAAACTTACCTTTGATAACCATGAAATACGTGTCACATCTAAGTCCTCCCAATGGTGTGACCTCCTCCGTACACCTGTATATCTCTTTTGTGGGTAGTGCCCTCGAATATTAGGCGCGTTTTATTATACATCCAGAGTAGTGCAGGATATCGATTTGCACACGAAACAACAACAACATCCAGAGTACAAACACTTGTGAGTTCAGTGGATTTCGTACTCGTGCTCTCTGTGGAACGTATTTTGAAAAGTCATATCAACTGGAATAGTTGGAATTTTCAAAAAATTTCCATGTCACCCTGGCAACCAGGATAAATAGTCATACATTTGAAAACGGCGTTGGTTATATGACAGCTCAAATTTTGAAATGACAACTGTCTGACAGAAAAAAACTCGCGTGCTACTCTGGATCGTTTTATTATGCATCCAGGATACCTACTACACTCTGGATGATAATAAAACGCAGCTATTATTGTCAAATTTGGTGTCCTCATCGTGGATATTTAATTGTTGCAGTGATTACGATCCACAATTTTTAGTTCTCCGTTCGTGATTCAAAACGTTTAATTATATTTTCATTTAACTTCAGCATCCAGTTAGTGCAAACTGATACTTCTGTTTCTTTGCCTGTTTTAAGATTGCCAAGATAACATAATCGTCCAAATATTGGTCATCTATCACCTTTGCTGCTTAAAAAAAAAAGTTTAAAAGCAAGAGTTTTATCATACAACATGAATAATGAATGACTTTTTTAATTTTGCCCAGTTTTGTCACATTATACTACTACATTATATCACTTATTGTTTCATTTGGTTAATTTAATTTATAGCTTTTATTTATAGTTTTTCGTTGCTAAACTTATTACTTGTTTTACCTTTGGTTGGATGTAATTTGTTTATGAAGCCAATAATTAAATAAGTAATTCAATTGCTAAAGATGCGAGTAACGTCCACTGACCAGGGTGATGTGAAGAAGCTCCCTACGGTTTGAGGTGAAGTAGATCAGTTCGCTGCCATTATTGGCGATGAATATGTCCGTGGGCAAGGATCAAATCAAAAAGTGCCTCACCTCGGCCATTTGTGTTGGAGCTGCCCCACACTTCATTATGAGCATAAGAGTCAGCTCCCAGATTATGAAGACACCAATTCTTGTGGCTTCAGCCATAAAATTCTTGACAACATCGTAGGGAGGACTAGTCGTGGTCGTATTGGAAAAGACAAGGGTATAAATGGTATTCTCAGCAAGAATACAGGTTCGTGGTTTCTGCAAGCCATCGAATTTTATCAATCTGTATTCATTGGTGTGTAACCCCATTGTCATTGGATTAAAATTAGCTCCTCCCCCGTCCCAGACAAGTGGAGGAGCAGGGTAGATAATGCTACTTGCAACATGCATTGCTCTTGAAGCAAAGACTATCCTAATTTTTATCGTAAACTACAAAGCGAATCTGCAGAAATTCATTAATATCATTCAACTGTGCATGAAATTCGCCAAATTTCCATTTCGCATTTCGTCAATCTCCCACAAAACTATTTGCAAATAGCAAAGACATACACCAAAGACATACACGAAATGTGCTAAAACAAAACCTGACATGTGCTCAAACTAAGTCGATTGGCAGTTCACTTCTGAATCTCAGCCATTGGTTGTTGTCTCCGGATCAAATATGGGTACTGCAGACTCAATTTTAAGTTGGCAGACAGTTAATTTTTTTAAAAAATTAGATGCAACACTTTTTTTCTGCTAATTACACAAACTATCGCAAAATTATATAATTTTTTTTTTAATTTTTTTACAGGCATATTATGATCTACTGCACACCGCTATCGAAAACAAATCACTCCGTACAATGTTATGAACATTTTCGAAAGCCATGTCGAAACTAAGATCATCCAATAGCATATAAATAAGATGCAAATGTTTCCGTAACTCATTCAAAATTATTGAATTCACACTTAGTGCAAGCACTGTATGTGCCGTGCCACCTCAGTTCTCTGATATAAATTCATAAGCTACAATGTACACGACATGACCATAACAATATCTCTGCTCGTGATCTCTTAATAGGTTTGTTTTGATGCAATTAGCATCGAATTAATTCTGAAATTCATTCGGACTTTTTATTTCCATTCCTATTTGAATTTAACCGTCCGGTTAAAACAAAGAGAGCAATGCGGACGACTTGTCACAGAAATTTTATGAAGAGAAACTACCATTGAACCGTTTCCAATAAGTCTTTTAGTGCTGATTCTTGACAAACTTTCCAACTGTCATCCGGTCACTAACCCCAGAATCGCATCTAAGAGAATACCGTGTGCAAAAGAGCATACTGCACATATTTTGCGTATTTCCTCGCTCGCACAGCACACATCACGTAAGCGAATCAGCAATTCGCCGGGCCGGGGTCGTTTGCCGAATATGCGCTGAGCAGAGCACTATGCTCACGTCCGGCCTGGTCCCATTCATTCCTGGTTCTCACTCGCATTGTTTTGGTTCACACCGAGGCCGTTGAACTCCCCGAAAGTGAACAGAAATTTCGCTGGTTGTGACGTGACGTGCGTCGAACCGCAGCAGCAGCGGCAGTGGTAGAGGTAACGCACTAGATAGTAGCGCAGCGAAGGAGACGAAGAAGTAGCCGTTGATTAGGAAGGAACGCAACGCAGCGCGGAGTGAACAGAAAGAAGTGCGTGTGTGGAAACGAAAACCAAGTCCCGGACGGCTCTCGAATGTGCTTCAGCTTCAATCAAGCAGCAGGCGCGCATTTCCATACGCGTCATAATTCTTAATCTAAATACGCGGCTGGTTAAATCGCCGTCATCTTACGCACAATTTTCCAGTTTCTGAGTATCGAACGCATCGTGCAGTGTGCTCGTGAGTGAAATTGAGTGAATTCAAGGTTGAAAAACCGTTGCACGGACATTTTCCCCCAATGTAGCTTGAGCGAATCGGAAATATAGGAAAGTGAAAATCTCGAAAGATTTTTCCACGGTATCGTTAAAAAGCGGGAAATATTGTGAACACTGGAGCGAGATTTTCCCGAGAAAAACGTTGACTCAAGTGAGAGCAGATTATTGTGTGAGAAGATACTTAGGTGTGTGCAGCCGCCAGCTCAGCTCGCTTGTTAGTTTCTTCCGTGCTTATTAATACATATATTGATCGATAGGTGATTAATAAAGTGCTCGGTGGCTTTGGTGCATCACTTATAATCATAACGATCAAATCCAAGGTGGGTGAATGAAAGAAATCGCAACGGGCGTCGGTGAAAGTGAGACAGCAAGAGGAAGTGAACGAAAATTCAGCAGAGTTCAATCGCGTTCAGCCGCGGCCTAGAGCCACCCTCACCACAATCGCCAGCCTGGCCCAGTCCGTGGAGCACCGGGAGCGTCGGGAGTGACAGGTGAAGAAGGAAAATCGATTTTTCACAGCCGCACCGTGTAGTGTCGCAGAGTGCAAAAAACTCGGCCATTTATTGATGTTTTGCCGACGTCGACGACCTCAGTAGCAATAGAGGGAAAATCGAAGAAACGAACAAGTCAGCCAGAGCGGCAGTAGCAGCGGCGAAGAAACGGCCCATTCTTCGGGCGAGGGGTGTTTCATACATTGAGCGGCCTCTATGCCAGTGCAGTGAGTAAAGTGAGCAAGTATCGTGAATGAGTAGTGGTCGTCGGCTGTGTGTGAGTTGGATACACACGCGTGTTTTTCCTATGGGGTCGTTGACCTCGGATGCCGGCTCAGTGTTTTGAATACTCAAGCGAAGAGACTAAATTGTCCGCCAGACTGATTGTAAGGCGAGAGAAATACTACTAAGAGAGACTGTGAAAAAATTGAGAACCGTGTTGGGTATTTTGATGATGTTGTGCTTGCTTTTAAGAGACCGTGGCAAAGAGAATGGGAACGCGAGCATAGCAGCGGCCGTTGGCTTCTTTTTCTGTCATCAGCCGGCAAAATAATCTTTGCTCTGCCGCATTATTGCCATTTCGGTCATTTACACGCGATCTGTCATTGACGGATGTGTCGTCATCGTTATTTGTCGCGAGCGGAAAATAGTAGGCTTTCGGAAAAGCGGAAAACATTGAATCTATCAAGATAAAGCAAGTGAACTGGTCAGATTGTATCTTGTTGAATCGTAAATTGTCAGTGTCATTGGTCGTCTAAGAATAAATTCGAAAGTGGATTAAAAACGTTTTGAAAGAAATCCATAGTGTGCGAATTAAACTTGAATTCTAAGCTCCCTTGATCAAAATTGAGCCAACGAATGAAGTAGGTACAATTATTGATCTGTAAAAAAATTGTAGAAAAGTGTTCGCCCCCTGTGCTGTGATTAATCTGGTCGTGGTGGGATTGAATAAATTTTCCATGTTTTTCATTCCTACAAGACTTGTTAAAATCAGAAACCCATTGGACTTTCAGTGAACTGGATTGACAGTGCAAGCAAATAGTTTGGATACAACACTCTAGCGCAACCATGAACTTGATCTTGGATATTTTCATTTATTTCACCAATCAGTTTGACGGTGCAAAATTATGGTCACGATAAGAAGACATAGATACGGAAACGAAACCTCCCGTGGATCGTGTAAAGTTTTCACAAAATAGGCCTTCACGCACCGCGTTATCTATAACCGAGACTCACCTAATCAGTAGCATATACGAAAATTGCACGATCGTGCCGAAAGAGACTAGAGCCTATATTTGTCGAGTGTTTTTGATTGTTTTTTTGCACTTACGCAAGTAGAGATTTTGGGAGAAAAAATTAAAATCTTAATCTAAGTGACTCAGATAAGTTTCATGCAGGCGTGCATGGAATTATTTAAATCGCACTCGATAGCGAAAAATGGACGTGAGAGTAAGAAGAGCAAACAATAAGTAGGAAAATAAAAATAATAAAACGCGAGATACTCTTTTCATCAAATCAGCCATTGACCTTTTATTTGGGTGTTTGAAAAAATCTACTGCAATTTTTCGGGATTGTTATTAAACTTGTCAAATGTTCTGTGTGTGTTTTATTTTTCGTGAACGAAGTACATGGTTTTATGATCGATTCCGTAGCCTTGATACGATTCGAATTGTTTTAACTTGATATACAGCGGTATTGGGAAGTTTTTAGTTGAGTGAAAGCAATAACGGAGTTTAAAGTTACGATAGTTTGTTTGCTGATCGTTTAGTATAAATTGTGTTGAGAATTTGATAAATTATATGAAATCCAATTAGTGAAAATTTATTCGCACTGTTTTAGATAAAAGTGTTAGACAACTTTAGTTAAAAGTCAATAGAATTGTTGTACTTTTTGTATGTATTAGTGCCAGAACTGTGGATATTTTGCTGGCTTCGAGAACGGATGTAATACGATTGTTTAGTCGGAATCGAAAAAGCAAAGGTAAGTTTTTGTTTAAGACTTAAGCGAAAATACTGGTAGTTTAGGAAGAGAGCTTTAATTTTCTTCTCACACATGAAAACATTTAAATGAATAAGAATGAAAAAGTTGAAAAAATATCTGATCAAGCACTAATATTCCCTCTAACGCTGGAAGAATTCAGAAGAGTAATATAAGGTAGAGCCCTGGGCATTTACCGAATTCCGCCTGAATTAGTGAAATACTGCACCATGGAACCCATATGCAATTTGATCCAGCGCATCTGCTGTTCAGCATAGCCCTTGAATACGTGATAAGGAAGCTACCTGTGGACGCAAACTGTACGCTTTTATACTATTTTCCTCATAAATTCATAGATTTTCGGTACAAATTCATAAAATTTTCGTCTTTCATATATTTTCAACTTTTCAAATTCGTAAATTTTCGATACCAGTTCATAAGTTTTCAAATCAAATTTACAATTTTTTTGGGGCAAATTCATAATTTTTTCGAATCTAATCCATAATATTTTCGAAACAAATTAGTAGTTTTTTCGAGGCGAATTCACAATTTTTGCACGTCGGGACTATAACATGAATTTGATGCGTAAAATATGAACTTACCTTAAGAATGTATGAATCTAACTCGAAAATTATGAATTGGAGTTCCGAAAATAATGAATTTAATATGAAAAAAATTATGAATTTGAACTCAAAAAAAAAAAAATAAGACCTTAAACTCAATGAACTGCTATCGAAAATTTATGAATTTGATTTGAAACAATATGAACTAGATGTGAAAGTTTTATTAATTTGTACCGAAAATTTATGAATTTGACCTGAGAATAGTAAGCAGTTACTCCAAAAAGTATTCACACACTTGCTTATTTGCGGAAAGAAGGTAAAAAACTCACATTATTAAATTTGCAATTGGAAGTATTGCATTACATATTTATTTACACCAGTATTATGCAACTATTATAACAAAAATATTTCATATGATGCAAAATAATAATTAAACAAAAAAACAAAATCTGAAAATCATCCCCTGTTTTGCACTTAAAAAGTATTCGCACACTCTTATGTTTCCAGAAAAAACTTTGTAACAACGGCAGTTTAAGTAACGGTAACTAATTAGTGACGTTATGTAAAGCCGATTGAAGTCCGAAAGATATCAGAAATTGTATTTTAGAGTTGAAAAAAAAAAAAAAAATGAAATAAAAATCAGTGGTACCGAAATGGGTCGTAAACAAGAAGAAGAAGAGGGGCGATAAATGATAATATACATGCATAAGCAAAGTAAATCACTCGGAAAATTGGATCTTTGGTAAATCGGGCGTGGTCAACTGCAAATGGGGTGATCGATAGATTCCCTGACAGAAATGTCATCAAAAATGTTGCAAGGACCGGTCGATCTAGAAAGCTTCAGTAGTTGATGAAGTGGAAGAAGAATAGGGTAAAAAGTTATCGTCAGGTACAATAAGAAATGTTTTTTATGAAGCAGGTTTTCATAGAAGAAAACCCCGAAGGAAACCGTTTAACAAGGTGAATAAAAAGCATGAAACATTATAAAAATTGTACCCCCGAGCTCTGAAACAGAGTTATATTTAGCCATGAGATCAAATATAATGTATTTGGGTCTGATGGAAAGGCTATAGTATATAGAATTGGATGAGAAAAATATTCAGTCTACAGTGAAATATGGAGAGGGGCTCCGTGCTTGTTTGAGGCTGCATGATCGCTAATGTGGTGGGTAACTGGCATAGATGGTACAATGGACCACAAAATGAATATAAACATTTTAAAACAATACCTTCACAATAGTGATGAAAACATGAGTATCAATGACAATTTTACATTCACCCAGGACAATAATACCACAAAAATACCATTTAATCATACCACATATCATAATCAGATTTCTAGGGAACCACTCCAAAACTGGTCAATTCAATATCCAAGAGACTAGAAGCTGTTATTAAAAGAAAAGGAGGGCCAACTAAATACTAAATGATGTAAAAGTAATTTATGTAAGTGCGACAATAATAAAAATTGACAAAATTTCCTTTCAGAGTTTGACGTGTGCGAATACTTTTTGAGTGCAAAACAGGGAATAGTACTTAAATTTTGTTTTTTTGTTTAATTAACTGGCTATAAATACAGTAATGTTGGCGTTTCGATTTGCACCATATGGAATATTTTTGTTATAATAGTTGCATAATACTTTCTTTCCGCAAATAAGCAAGTAAGTGTGCGACTACTTTTCGGTGTGGCTGTATATAAATCCCGCCAAGTAGTTGCTTACGCGGATAAAATTAATATCTTGTTACGATCTTTCATGTCCATCAAAGAACTCCTGCTGAAAATCCACTAAGAAGCATAAGAAGTAGGCCTTAAAATCAACCTGACGAAAAAACCATGACGCAATCAAGAAAAAGAACCACCAATAGGCAAAACACAGCTCTTCACGACTTTAATTTAAAAAATGTGCACGAAATCATATGCTTAGATGCAAAATTGACAACAAAATGTAATGATACTGACAAAATAGAACGAAAAATACAACTCGCCAACAAAACTTTCTATTCCTTTTTGACTATACTGCCGACCAGTTGCATGCACATGGAAACAAAGCTTCAGGTCTATAAGTCATTAATACGACCTGGGATATGTTTACGCCGAGCTGATTCGTCGCCAATATCAAATCATATGGAACTTTTCCTCTCAGCCTTGTTCAAAACTGTTGACATCATCTAATAATGTCTTGTTCCAAAGGTTTGTCTATATCTAAATGGTTGACCCTGTAGAGAAATTTGTTCCCAAAATACTTCACTTGCCTATGCTTAAGCACTCTTTTGTCAGTCGGTGCATCCGCTAGTCGAATTACTTCAAGTAATGTTTTCTCTTCATTTTCTGACACAAAGTTTTCTGGAATGACAAGTCTTTCGGTAATGTTGGTGTACGACGAATACACAACAGTTCCGTTTGACCCCAGCGTTCATTTTTTCGAAGATATTTGCCGGCTGTTTTTCGTTGAAAAACTTATAAAGGTTATTAATTTGTGATCATGGCTCCATTCTTGTCTATAAATCAGCATAGACTACGTATATCGTCTCTAAAGCTTATCAAAGTATAGAATAATTGATACGGAATAAGCATCTGAAAGCAGAATCAAAGTGGAATTGTTTTTGTGCGAACGAACGATCGGACTGAAATGCGAACATGGCGTTTCGACAGTTAGATCAAATTCAAATGTCGAGAAAGTACATTTTTGTCAACAAGTGTATTAAGGTGAATTCGCGTGGAAATTATGTTTCCGTTGAATATAGGTCTGTTCGCTTAATTTCAGTCGCTGAATCTCGTTATGGGGGAAATTAACGAAAAATACAAAAAACGCTCTCATGGCATTTCCTTTCCTAAAAAATACATACTAAGGGGTAATAAAGTATCACCACAAAAATGTACACCTTTCATAGCAGCATTGCGCAAAAAATATTTTCCTTGCCGCGCATATTTGAAAATATTTATTCGCACCACACCGTTCGACACTTTCCAGGATCTCTCAGTAGCTCAGATCCGACTGAAATCTCATAGTATTTCATGAAAGAGGGGAAATTTCCAGTTTTCAGTCAAACGGCGTATAAAAACGACTTCATCGCAATGTATTGCAATGCATTGTATGTATGGAGTACGCGAACAGACCTTTTGAATAGGTATATTCTCTTACTGCTCGGGTAAACACTTTTTGGGTAAAAACATACTACTATTATTCTTCTAACTTACTTCTTCAAGTCTTTAAGTCAATAATACGACCTGTGCTGTTCTGTGGATGTGCAAACAAACATGTTAGAACGCCTTCAAAAGACGAGTCGTTAGGCGAAATAATTGGAGCGAAACGGGAGAACGGCCAATCGCGAATAGAGAATAACCACGAGCTGTACGGAAGATTTGATGATATGTAGCGGTTTATCAGTATGCGGGTGCTTAAAGCCGCCTCAACTGGACCGAAGTCCAGTCGAGAGCCCGCCAAGCAGAGTGAGTGATGGCGAACCATCAAGAGACGGAGAATGGTAAGTCCTTCGAACCGGGACGAAGGGTGGAGCCCTCGGGTTTAATCTGAGAGAGGCCAACACTTCCGGCTGTTGCCGAAGACTCAGGTGAGCCATCTGATCCTGAATCAAACCCATATTGCTCTAGATAGCGTCTATCTATTATTGGAACCGTCCCAGTTCACTTTGTATCATCGTAAGAAGAAGGGCTATCAGATATGGGAGATGTTTCCGATAGGGGATCGGCTGACTGATCCAGTCCCTCCGCTCCAGCTTGGTCCTGCATGGCCATGTCCTGTTGCTCCATCCCCCGAGTTTTTCCAACTGACCTGGCGGATTGCCCACCGTCCAGAGGGAGGTGCATTGGTCTACGGCACAGCGGGCAGTCTGAGTTATGTTAAAGCCACTGTTCCAGCAAACTTTTGTGAAGCTGATGCTCACATTTGGTTGCATAAGATGCTTGGGCGCTGTTGAGAGTCTGCTGACAGATGGTCCACCCCCACCGCTGTGCCGGACAAATTTTCTAGACTATGCCTCAGTGGCATGATTTGTCGAATCCGTGAAGTTTAACATCTGATAATAAAATTATTAGCTGTGTTTAATGAGCTGCTCTAGGTTGAGATAGGTTGAGATATCTCAGCGTAATATGTTTCATGAGCAATTCGGGTGCTCTAATTTGCCCGAGGTTTCTCTGATTTGTGTTTCATGAGCCTGTTCTAAACCGAACTAGAGCAATTTAGAGCAAGATTTCTGTTCTAGCATTTTTGGTAGAGCAAGTTCGGGCAAGCAACCAGCTGTTTATCAACTGTCAAAATTGTGGCTGAAGTAGAGTTTTTAATAGTGAATTGACAGATTGAACTTCTGAAAAGCGATGGCAATTAGCTCTCAATTGCTCAAACTTGCTCGATTATTTTTCGCTTGTCAATTGCTCGAACTTGCTCGATTTTTATTTTGACAGCTGCTCTATTTAAACTTGCTTTGAGATGCTCTGCTCTTTTTTCGGACACATTAAATGCAGCTACTATAAGTAATGAATGTCACGCTTATCTTCTCGCTTGTCTAACTCTCTTGAGGCTATAATAAGATAACTTAAGAACTAAACCTGTTCGCAGGCAGAAACATTAAATCTTGCACGCACTAGAGTGACTTACTATTCAGAGCAATTATATGAATTCCCAAATAGGTACAATATATATTTCGAACAAAATTAATCGCGTCGAATTTGCGGTAGGTAATTCACAATCTTATCGAAAATAATTCGCGCAATTGAATTTTCAAATGAAAGATGGATAAAATTTTTCCAAAATTAACTGGCCCTCTTATTGGGGTCAGTCCCATTCAGACTTCCCCAGATCAGGTTCGCTGCCTGAAGGGACGTGGTGGTAGCCTCACGTAATCCAGCAACAGCTTGAGTCAAATCCCAGAAAGCTGTCAGGTCCTGAACAAAAACAGTTATGTCAATGGAGTAGCTTCTACACAAAAAGAGGGGCAGGGGTCCTTCGGATGACTTGGACTAGGAATGGCGGTAAACTACCAAACCCAGTAATCCAAAGTGAGCCTCCAAGTTGCAACTAGAGCCCAAAAAAAAGGACGGAGGAGAACCCAACGGAAGCTACCCAGTGATAAACTCCAAGGAATGAGTTTAAAAGGGTAGGAGGAGATAGGGTGTCGGCTAGACGGAGATAGAGCTATATGACATGTCTGCGAGAGCTATTCTGTTCTGTTGAACACCAAAGTAAAGACCGCAAAGGAGGCGATTCAAAGACATTGTCAGTTGGAATCGAACGAGGGATTTAGACGGTAAGCTGTAGGAGTCATGAGCTAATGCTTATTAATTATTTTTCCCACTTAGTCACCAAAAACAAGTTTTAGGCCAGACCCATTGTAGAAGCTGCGATGGGCAGATCACGTGTAGCGACAGGACGAGCATCGAGTACCTGAAAAAATATTCGATGGAAAGCCCAGGTTTGAAATCCAGTGAGAAAACCCAGGAAACGCTGGTTCAACTCTGCCAACGAAGGCAGTGCTCGGTGCATCGGTGCTCGGATTTGTGGGGGAGTTTTCTGACCCCATAGGGGCTGTAATCTACGACAACAGAATGCGATGGATTACCATATTGCCAAATATCACTCTACGGGAATATGAGCCACTTCAGCGATCATTTTTTGGACCACATAGATCTAACCTTTCCATAACATTTCATCAAATCACGTGTGTGCTTAAATTCGTAAATAATATACCAGATCCACCACGCATCTGAAAGAAAAACTTGAAAACCGAGTTCGTTGCACCTTCCATAAAACAAACACACCTGCACCTGCCCAAACTGTTCGTTTACTCGATCTGAACTTCCCGAAAAACAGATGTTGTTGCCTTGCCGGTAGGTACGTACCCTACGTCCCCATGTAATAAAACGCAGTATTCAAGAAAAAATCATTCAATAGCAGCCGCAACATACTGCCGATAAACTTTCCCTTCGCCAAGCCGTATGCATTTTCACACAAACAAAACCGACCTCTTATCGAGCTCCCCGATCAAAAACACTGCACTACAACGCGATGCAATCTCAGCATCTTTTCAGTTACTCTTGGTACTACGGCAGAAAACAATAACGCCACGGCGATGCATTGAACTCCCTTTTGTTGCATTGCATTCTACGTTTTTTTTTTTGCCCCATAAGATTCAAACAGCGCGTCATAGGACGACATTTTTTCTTCGGTTTCGTTTTCCTCTCGTACAGCAGCAATGTGTGGCAGGCGGCAAATAATTTTCCCGCGCAAAAGTTCATTGGCCATAGCGTACTATGCTACGCTACAGATATTGTATGAGTTAGATAAACACGACGTATCCAAAACGATCAATCTTCACCTTTCTTGCAGTAGCATTGCCTTGTCTTTACCGGGCCTCCTTTACCGGTCGTAGCGAAACGGACACAGAGAAGCCACCGAAAAATTCGATCTTGTCATTTGATCAGACAATGGACAAAAGATCGCTGTTGGGGCTGCTCCGGTTCAAATCTTGCTTTCATTATCAAGCGGTACTGTGTCTGTAACGAACGGTTTTGTGAGATCCTAACGACTGTATATTCAAGGTGTCTGCAACGCTAGGGCATGTAAACCGTCCCGGTGGGCGAAAGAGGTAAATCCCTCGAGTACCTATTCCCAGGCTCCAAGCCAGCCACCAGTCTTCATCTCTACAACATACGTTAGAAACTCACTTCCCATTTCATCTCATTCCGTTCCGCTCCATCTCGTCCGGCAATAGCGAAAAGAGAAAGTGAATGATGTCTATGGACGGTGGAATAACTATGAATCGAACGAGTGTATGTAATTAGAGGTGATTGAACCCTGCAGCGTGGCGGTCGAGTTGATCCGCTTCTTGATTCGCATTGCAAAATCAGTGATCTCGTATTCGTATGCTCATGCTGATCAGATGGAAATTGTAGTCTACGGACGTCCTGAAATTTAGGGCGATTTACGAATTCCGTTGAAAATTGAATGAATTTTTTTTTGTCGAATGTTTCTTCTCCCCCATCATCTGGTAGACCTAGTCAAAAATGATTGTAAAACCATTGGATTTTTCTCAGAATCAATCTCGAATTGTGTCTGGCACAGATTTTATCTGAGCGATTTGAATTCGTGACGTCTGCCACGTCACTCGGAACTACTTTTTAGTGAGAGCTGAAGACAATGTAAGGTTCTAGTGCTCAAATTGTACACATAATTTTACATCTATTTGGCGAATAACAGGTTCTAGAAGGTTACGACTTGTGGAATTGAGGTGAGAAATTTCAATAGAAGTTTATTGGCTCGTCTTGCTTGATTGAAAATTACATTTCAGCTGTGATGATCATTCAAAATAGATTTTGATAGATTTGACGAAAATATTCAATATATAATTTTCTGAAATACAAGCTCGAATTGAACTAAAGAGCCGACGTTGCAAATTATAAGTTTCTCACATGGAACTGCTGCTCGGACATGCCTTATTACATACCCTCTCAATAACCAATTTCTTCGTATCGATGACAAATTTATAGCAATCGAATTCACATCAATCAACCGCATTGACATCATTTGACATGTGACCAAATAAAGAGGTTTGCAATTTTTGTGCAAAATTAGCTCAAAACTTGGTATAGAGGAAAAATTCCACTTCAACCACCATCGTCCAACAGTCCAATAAGAGTACAATATGCATTCAATCCACCTGATAAACCACACGTACAACCTAATTGTACCTACTATACGTGTTGATTCCTTGCCCAATGGATTGATGCCCTCACCAATCGGAAACGTTTCAAAACAACCCCGCGAGTGTTTTGCTTTCGGTGCAACAATATAGCCGCGAAGCAAACAATACGAGCAAAAATTATTGCTAACGTTTGATTTGAGCATTATCGTAGGTTAGTTACTTTCGCGAGAAATTTCAAAAGTTTACGTCGTAGCGGTCATTGCTCCATCAAGGTGGTCTAGCGTCGCCACACAAGTACAGTGACGGCTCCGTGCAAGGTCCCAAGTTCGGTGTTTTTGCTGCGTACGCAACTTTCCTCACTTCATTTCAGTGGGAATGGGATGACTGAATGAATTCCAGGGGTTAGTAATGCTAAACGGCCAAAAACATTTTGATGAATAATGGTTATTTTCGACGAAATATACCGCTCTGGGAAAGTTAATGACATCTGACAAATCGAATGAGAATAAAATTGTTGATCGACAATCGAGTACGTCACTGTTGAAGCTGTTCAATGAGCATGTCTGTGTCTCATAGTTAATGTCAATATGAAGCGAAATTCGATGAAAACATTGTGGTAATACTTTTGCAACACTTACTCAAATAATTAAGTGTTGCTTGGTTAATAGTTCATTTAGTATCTAATACCCATACTATTTTAAATAGAATTAGGTAGAATCGAAATTCTTTTAGCACTATTCATTTCACGAAATCTGGGTAAGTACGACCCTAGCTATAAGTAATTGTTTGTGGCTGATGTTATATTAAGTCGAGTTAAGTTTTCGGCCAAAAACATAAAAATTTACGTCAGTTTTTAGTGAAGCGGTGCCAAATATAATAGAAAAACTACAAAATATATAAAATGCAATAAATATTTAAAACAAAAATATATAGAAAATAGTCCTGTGGCGTATTTAAACATTTTTTTATTATTTAATTCTAATAGTATAGCCGCAAGACATTCATTTACTACTTTATGATGGATGTGCTCAGAGTAATGGATGTGCTCAGAGAGCTGAGATAACTTTTTCTTACCAGGATATTACGGGTCTTAACAATTGCGAAAGATAGAAACCGAGCAAAAAAATTTATTTATATTCATAAAGGTTATTAAATTGTGATCGGTTTTTCCTTTTTGTCTATAATAGCATAGACAGCGTATATCAGCTCTAAAGCTTTCCAAGCAGAGAATATTTGATGCAACTTCCGACAGCAGTACCAATTTTTTTTTACTCTATTTATTCACTAAACAAAGCACAAATAACATATACAATGCAAAAAAAATGAAAAGCAAAGTAAAAAAAAACTCTAGCGCGCCAAAACCGCTAGCAATACTAATGTTCTATGAACAGTAGAAGAATCGTGCAGATTTTGAGTGCAACCTGTTCCGAGGGCAAAACTGCTTTGATCTTAATAATGCATTTAAACTTATAGGGTAGAAAGGTTTTCAGGGTTACCACTTGCATGAATTTCAAAATTTAGGAAAGTCAAACACTACAAAGCTTTGAAAGCAGCATCTCCTCACGTTGAAATCAAATAATCCTATCAATCTCGAAAGTTATAGGGATAGAAAGATGTTTGGGATAACTATCCGAAAAATTTCCAGAACTAAGAAAATTTAAACATTGGTAACATATTTTCATCGTAAATGTTCGCGATATGAATACTTAATGTAAGCTTTTATTGATACGAAAATAGCAAAAACGTCTTGCGCTGACAACCCTTTGCTTGCACCAAAGCCACAAATATATCACACCTGCCTCACAATTAAATCAACCTATCCTGTGAATTTCGGTTCGGTCCGATGACTTCATTGGGAGTTATAGGGGTACAAAGAAATTTAGGGTTTCCACCCGCAAAAAAAATCGAATTTTCGAAATACTAATTTTTGTTGTTCATTGTCACTGCAAGATCATTACCGTTTAAAAATTTTACGATAAAATTGCTTAATAAAGATATGGTAAAAAATACAAAGCCAACAATAGCTGGCAACTCTATTATGGTTTTTCAACCAGATTCTTCCTGAATATTACCTACAATAAGTTCCATTTACCATATGAATTTTGTTTTGATTTCATGACTATACTGGATGTTATGGTACTTTTGTAAGAAGGAGCTCAACGTTAGAAGATTTTTTTACTGACAGAAATGATGTTTGTGACAAGTGCAATGGTGAACATAAAACTCAGGCTTGTACCTCCGAAAGACATAAATGTACCTCCGAAACACATAAAAATTGCCCAGAATATAGCACAATTTTTGATTAGGAAAACTAGCTATTTCTCCTAAATCATATGCTACAGCAATCTATAAAAATATTCTATGCAAATATTAGAAATAAATTTCAGGAATTGGAAGTTACAGCTACAGTTTTGAATGATTCTGATATCATTACCTTAGGCAAAACCTGGCTTTGTGAAAATGAAGCTGTACTGATGCTGTTGTAACAACTCAGGTTACTCTGCAGTGTTCAATTGTCGAGATTCAGTTGGAGGTGGAACCATGATTTACATAAGGAAAAATATCAATTTCAAAACACTAGTGAACGAAAATCAGTATAACATGATCATTGTCGAACTAATAGTTTTTAACACTCCTCTAAGACTCGGCACTCATTATTATAGAGCCCCTTCTCAAGATAGCTTAGATTACCATGAGTATGCCGATGAAATCTACCATAAATTTAAAAATATAATAATGACCGGTGACAATAATATTAATATACTTAAATGTATTGATAATCTAGCCAGTAACTACCTGGAAACGCTAAAAATGAACAATGTGTCTTTATTAAATGAGCAACAACCAACTAGAGTCATAAATGGATCCGCGACACTTATTGATCATGCTGTCAGTTCGGTTAACCTCCACAGGTATGAGCTTGGTATTAGTTTTTATGACATGCTTAACTTGGATCACAGGGTTCTGAACATCACTATTACGGGTGTTCTCATTCCTAAGTCTCTTATGAAAGTTTTTCAAATACCTGTGTTAAATAAGAACAAATCCTCGAATTTAGTTCGCAACGAAATTCATGTTTTAATGCTGGTACCGCGGGAGATTGAACTAGAAGAACTCACTGAAATAGTTTATAATGCAAAAATTCTTTCAACCACTCATAGAAAGATTCGTTCAAGAAACAATGATTGGATAAATCGTGATGTCCGTAATATAATAAAGCTAAAAAGAATTGCTTGCAACACCTACCGAAAGAATCCAAATATTGAAAATTTCTTACAATACAGGCTTTTTAAAAACAAATACACAACAGTTCCGTTTTGCCCCAGCTTGGTTACGCCGTACATTTTTTCAAAGATATTTACCGGCTAGTTTTCGTGAAAATAATGCTTGAAGCAATAGGACTCGCTGGTTAGCAAAACTACGTCGAGTTTGCGACCGTGTTTCATGGCTTCTTCTAGAACGATTTCTTTTTGAAGACCTGTCAAAAGTCCAACGTTGCATATTGCAATGAACTGGTGTATGCAATAACGAAAAGTTATAGGAAGTATAGAAAGAATGAAACGAACGTAAATGGCACGGTAGAGAAAAGCCCGCACTTGCATTTCGCTATATTTCCAAAAATCAGCACTTACATTTCGCTACATCACCAAGAGTGAAGAATCTTCTACAAACCTTTGCCAGATGATCGACACATTTCACATTACCGTCGCTCGACAATATTGCCTGATATCGTTCGTTTCTGTTTGCATTATAGATAAACAGGATTTATTTTCACCGATATAACAATTTTCCGGTCATCAGCAACAGGAAACACCGGCTCCGTGATCTTCGCGTTTTATAGCAACGAACGTTCGGGCCAAAATACGAACATGGCGTTTCGACAATTAAGATCAAAATCAAATGTCGAGAAAGTATTGTACATTGTTGTCAACAAGTGTATGAAGGTGAATTCACGTGGAAGCTATGTTTGGATTGATTTCGGAGAGGTTTGTCGGGTAATAAGTATTTTTTGGCATTTACTTCTGTAGTGCAAGAAAATTTATTGAAAATCAGAAAATTAAATCAAAATCAGATTAAATTGTATTCTTGTCTATTGGTTTCAATTACGTACGCGATTGAAATGCATAAAACTTTCGAAGTCTTCTGTGTTTGCATACATGTATAAAATAATAAATCTTGAGTATCTCTGGGTAAAACATGAAACTAGACATATTTATGACTAGACTGCGGCCAATAAGACTGAAAACGATACGGATACATACAGGTCCTCTTACATGTGTATGCAGATCAAAGCAAAACGATTACAATGTTGCGACAATTCTATTTCTATTCTATTTCGTGGCTAATGACATTTGTGATTCGTATTTAAGAAGCATACGAAGGAGATAAAGAATGTCAAGGAGTTCGTAATACATTTTGTTCTTTTGTTTTCTTTGGCAGTTGAGAAATGTTTTGAAGCAGAACATTTAAATATGGCGTCTGTTAAAAGTGAGCACAAAATCAACCGTTCGTAATTTTTTCAGTCCAAGGTGGCTATGATCATTTTCTGCACGTATCTCGCATATGCTGCAGGAGCAGAACCAGTCATCCCGGAAGATAATCGTGTCTGCAACAAAAGTTAGTCCAGTGTTTGTTTGTGTTATACCAGCTCAGCAGAAAATGGTTTATTTAACCCTTATGTGCAGAGCTCAGCAAATCGAATTCGAGCTATTTATAGTTTGCGCCATATTAGGCCTTAACGCAAGCAAATCATTTCCGCAATTCATTTCTAAACCTTTATAGCATATAGTAAAGTGCATCGAGGCTCCTGCTACTATTGCATATGAGCAGCATGGTCTTTGTACCTAAACATAGCGACAACCATATCCATTTTTCAATCTGACAGCCCGGCCGGTTGCTGTATTTAGAAATTCGATCAAAAGGGCAGCGAACTCCACATCTTGTGCCCGGCAAAACCAAAACGAACACGAATAAAATACAACAACGAAAAGTGCATACAAGACAGTCGGTTGGGTTGGTTGGTGCACGCGAGTCGGTCATTCGGTGAGTGAACGATGGAGATGGAGCAGTAATAGCCTCCACAGATGATAGAACATGTTCTAAAACTTGGTGCGAAAACATGTTTTAAAACTTCGATACACACTTTCGCACCAAATGCCGAACATCAGTACACCGCACATCAGTTTGAACAGAATTTTTCAGGTTTTTAAGGGTAAGTGTTTACCTGCATACAACAACAAATGCTTGTATTCGCTCGCCAAGTTGTAGAACATGTTCTATCGTCTGTGGAGGCTATAACGGGATGCCCTGTGTAGAAGCATGTGGCTGATGTGTTTGCATAGATGTCATGTGTACGAAGGGGAGGTATTACTCAAGTTCCTGACGATTAACACTTGTATGGTAGACCTGGCTAAGTTGCTGTACGGGCGCTACGAGTGCATCGGGTAGTATACAAAATGATGGATTAATGTCACAACGAATGACTTACGAGTGCTTTCTCTAATTGAGTATTTAATTCGATTTAAGTATCGCGTCCAAAGGGTGACTGGTGAATGATGATATATTTCTAGGAAGTAAATTTTGCGTCAAAATTTAATTAGCGATGTGGAAGTGCGACGGGAATATCAAAGAAGAAAGAGAAATGAAGTGAAACTTATATTGAGGAGGATGAAAAAGAGTAATAATATTTGTCTTGTTTTTGAGAACAATTTATCTGTGAATGTGGTGCTGATCAATCAAAACAGTCTGCTTTGTTTGCCTGAATTCATTCATATTTCAATTTTCCACAATAAAATATAAACAGGGCACTCTTATTGAAACTCCCTCGACCTACCTCAAAGTCACAGAAAATATTCTATGTATTTTCTTTATGCAACTCCTACAGTCGTTATCGTACATTAGCCTTCAACAAAATCAAAGATAACTCACATTGTTGCTATCAACTTTTTGTAAAATAGAAGAAAAAAAAAATCGCAATCAACATCGTATCAAACCTATTATCAGTTTCACTTACAAGCATGCAATATTTTCATTATGCTGACAGTTTTCCACCATAATTAACTCATAAACAACAACACAGCGCAACGACATCGTGTCTCATTTTGTTCTAGGCTTTTCCGCATTGTAGTAAGTACTTTCTATTTCGATCGCGATGTGCATGATGCACCATCTACTATATAATCACGACGCCTAACTATAGTTATCAAGTATGATCTTGTCGGGCAAGTTAGGTAGAGCGAATAGACATAGATTGTAGATTGGCGAGCATAGGAATTCTGTAGGTATGTATGTAGATGGAGGAAAATGTTTGCAAAGCTCGTCGAAAATGAAAGTTAGTTTTCTGGTTTATTTACAGTTGCGGTTGCGGGAAGTGATTGTTGTTAGCGAGCTGACGATGGAAAGTCGCAATGAAGATGAAGTTGGGTTAGTTTTAGTCAGTTGTATTTTAGAGAGGGATATCGCGATCGAAATGTAGGAGCCTCGAATAATTTCAAGAAAGCGATAGAATGAAACAAAAACAATATTTGATAGTATTGGCATAAAAAATGTTGAAAATGTGCTAAATCAATCGAGATATTCTTATACGAAACGCTAAATTTGAAAAGTTTGAAAACTGCAGTATGTTGTATAAATTGCAAATAAGTTTATATGCAATAAATTTATGAAAAAGAAGAAGAAAATGAATGATACCTCATACCGTTTCAAAAATAATATAAGATTTATATAATATTTATATAATAATAATAAGATTTATATAATAATAATAAATTTCAATTCGCTAGCGCTCAGATGTGTCATGCGCTATAAATTGCAATCGCTGAAAATATATAGCTACCTCAAGATAAAATATCAAAAAATTATCTAAGCAAAATAAAGCATGTTTTAGAGGTGCAGCATTTTGAAATTCACTACTGTCAAATTAGCTGATCACAGCTGTCAATTTCACTGTCATTTTTACTCAGTTTTCGCAGCCACTTTACGTTGCCAGACCGTAGCCCAACGCGAGATTGAGAACCGTGCGTTCAGCCGTGGAAGCCAGTGCTGCTGACAAGCCAGATTTGTTGTTTCACTGGTGTGCAAAAGAAATTGAGATTTGTCCGTCCACTTTGTGGAATATTTTGCGCAAGGATCTCGTTTTAAGGGCTCGTTTTAAGGGCTCGTTTTAAGGATCTCGTTTTAAGGGCTTAAAATATCCAGTTGGTCCAAGAATTAAAGCCGTATGACCATCGGATGCGTCGTGCGTTCGGAGAATGGTCCGAAAATCAACTGGAAGCTGACCCTCATTTTTACGCGAAAATTTCGTCCAATGACGAGGCTCATTTCTGGGTCGATGGCTATATCAACAAACGGAATTTCCCCTTCTGGAACGGAGAAAATTCTTATCAATTTCCAATCCTTGTCACATGGAGACACCGAAGCCAACATAACTGGCCTCATTTACGATATACGGCCCCAGTTGCTGCAAAAAGTAGTCGAAAATTTGACCTCTAGAATTGACTTCTTGAGAGGTAATCACGGCGGTCATTTGCAGAAGATCATCTTCAATAGGTAAATGAAAAGAGCCAAATTTTGCAGTAAAAAAGGCGATCTGACTGATACTTTTTATTTTATTCAAGTTTCAA
Source organism: Nemotelus pantherinus (assembly GCA_963978885.1). Lineage (NCBI taxonomy): Eukaryota > Metazoa > Arthropoda > Insecta > Diptera > Stratiomyidae > Nemotelus > Nemotelus pantherinus. The sequence goes on from OZ022263.1 coordinate 163,104,999, forward strand.
ATCGGAACCCTCTAAAAAACACCCTTTACAAATAAATTCACTTATTTCCGCCTAGTGTTTAATAATCATGCGGTTGAATCATTTCATCTCGATCAAAACAAGTCATCAATCTGACAGTTGATCGCCACAAACGTGATGAACGAATATCAAACAGATTCGAATCACACAGAAAACACCATTATAAAAGTTCAACGACACCACTATCATCCATCAACTTCTTACAAACATTCACATACTCATACAATGTGTTCAATCTCCATCTTTTGCAAAACAGTCAGAAAAAATAAATAAACAAAAATCGCTTAACCAAACTGCAAAAATCATGGCAAATGATCTTGAGCTCACCACAATCATTCATACATTGCAGTTTCATTCGAACCTACCCGATTTTCCATCGTCATCTGTGATTACAGTGGACACATCAGTTCATAATCTGCTTCTTGGGTGGAATCGAAATTGCAGGGCCCGTCACTGTAACATTCGTCTGCTCAGTAGTAAGAAAGTACCAAACTGGCAAACTGCGGTGACGTAATTGAATCTGGTTATTGCTAATTTCTTTCACAATCTTGCGAAACTTCCTTCTCACGACGACCGACCGCATTTGTCGTATATGGCGCTGGTATGATGACAGTAACTGTATCGTTTGTATTATAGCAACAATGACAGTGATGATATTGCTGTTACTCTTGTGGTGGCAATGATCTCGCAAAACTTTGCAAATATTCATGTGGATGAATGTGAATGACGAAAAAATGTTGAAGTAAGTTGTTTGGTGATTTGTGATGAAGATAATCAATGTAGAATGTGTTTTTTTCGTTTATATTGTATGTTTCTGCATAAATTACAAATAACTCTGTACGTTAGTGATTTATTAAAAAAAAAGAAATTGATAGAAACGAGAACTCGAAACCTTTTTAATAATAAGGTATAAACAATATGGGACAGATAAACCTATAGGAACGAATCATTCATTAGAGTGAATGGTAACCATTCGAAATTGACTTCGGAATGACATTTGACAGTGCAACACTTAAAGTGTTTTTACGGCGGGAAAGTGGAATCGCAGGTAGGGGTAAACAATCGCTTTTTTTTATTTTTCTAATTTAAAAATGCAAAGCCCAGCTTCCCGCTTCCATTTTTATCCATCAGAACGGAGATATCCGATCATCAGTCACTTTTGGTACCCCTTTCGCACACACTCAAAGGAAGTTGGATGATTCCATACACTTTTTGACCAACAGAATAGACGTTGAAGTTGTTTTTCTGATTAAGAATTAAATTCATGATTTGAGACCTGCACACTTATATTGACGCAACTTAGGCTTGCATGGGAGTTTTTGAGGGTAGTCTCTCAAAAATAAAACAGATTTTTTCGTGTATTGGAAATAACCTCCAAATGTGGGGAGCCATTGATGGTAGAATAATTCTTACTTTCGTTTAAATGCAAGTGCTTGATATCCTAACAGACAAAATATAACCAAAATATATGCCATTCGGTTAGACAAAAAGAATCTAAAGCTTTAAAATATGTCTTTTATTCTGGCAGCTTTTTCATTCATAATATGAGTGTCTACTTACAGTTTTCCCTACCCCCCGAAACACACCCTTACATTTATTCATTCCCAACATCGCCTAGTAGTGTCGTTGATCGTGAATAAACTTCGAAACAGTCCTGCCAAAATACAAATATTTGGCAACTCATTAGAACCGTAAAACCACGTTCCACACAACTGAAAATTCAAAACCCAGCACAACCATCTTGCCGTAATAAATCACATCAGAAGCAACAAAGAAAAAAAGAACAATAAATTTCAATGCCAAAAAATTTCAACTAAGCCGTTCATTAAAATTATAAATCTGCGAATACGCAACAAACATTTACATACACACACATATATAAAAATTTCATTTATATTTATCGCTTTTTTTCTCTGTCATTGAAATATCTGCGAAGCTAACACAATCTGCCAGAAGCTCCAAACGAAAAACTCGAATTAGAATTATTTCGAGAAAATCTCTTTTGAATGCCAAGGCCAATGAACGGTCGACCTCGGCATATGGAGTCTCGTCATCATCATCATGGGATTGATGTAATTATACAATGTTCTCTATCTCTAGGCTTTGAAAATCAGCTGTTCATCATTACACATCGAAGCCATATGAAATCCATATCTCAGAGTCCAATCAACTCACTAACGGTTACTGTCAAAAACGAGAAGAAGAAGAAGAAAACGAAGAACAGAATAACGTAGCGTCTCATCTATAAGGTCAAGTTTAAAATTTTTAGTTCGTTTACCATTGCATTCTTTCCCGAAAAGGGAAGGCCCAGGTCACTTTAATGAGTGCGTCATTACCGTCATCATTTTTTTTTTCAATGCTATTATTACTTATGATTAACACTGCCACTCGCACAAACGCTAGCCCGGAACAATTAAATAAACAGTGCGTACAGTAGCGTCGTTGGCGATCAAAAAACACATATGATTGTATTTCATGACCAGTCAAGTCAATTTAACTGACCAATGATGAAATAACGGTTAAATTGATATGTTCAGCTACTGCTGCTTGATGTTTCATACGAAGAACAGGTTTTGAGATTGAAGTGAATTTTTGTTGTATGTATGTATGTATGAATAAAATAGATTTCCCATGACTAAACGGTTTTATGAAATATTGCTAAGATTCGACAATTTTTTCTCGAATATGTGGCATACGTTGAGTTTCGATTTCATGATGTTTGAGATTGTAGAGTTAAGATAAATCTGGCTGTGATATGAACTTACTTTACTGGTTAATTCCAGCTATTTTGAATCTGTTGAGGGATGCTAGAGAGAACAACCATGTTTGTGATTAATCGAATCAAGCTAGAGGCAAGTTGAGAGGTTTTTTTAATAGTCGAAATTTTAGAAAGAGATATATTATATTAAATAAATATTTTCATGTTAGTTGAAATCAACTGTCGAGAGCTGAATTATTGTAAGTCGATCAACAAATCATGGCGAATAGAATATATTTTATTCCTGGCAACAAATTTGACAGACAGAAAACTAGCAACATTTTTCTGATGTACCTACCGTAATTTTTGCACTGTGGGCGTTCTTACGGGCCTCTGCCTCATAGGACGGCATGCACAACGATTGGGAGTGCAGTCTAACGATTTCTGTTGGAGTTTGAGGATGAGGTGGAGTTTGTCCTCCACCTCATGTGACAGTGCCCGGGTTTGGCAAGGAGAAGGTTTTCGACAATTGGTGCACTCTTTCCCTCAAACCTGACCGAACTGTTCCTTGTCAATTTAAAGGGGATAGTGCGGTTTGTCAAGGGAAGCAGATGGTTTCCTGAGTTCAGTGAGTAGGAGAGAGTCACAAATTATTGTGGCATCACAACGGGCCTCTTTTGTGCCTATGTGTGTCGGTCGACAGACCTCTGTGGATCGGCAGCCACTTCAACCTACTTACCTACCATAATTTGTAGTTATGGCATATGGTGGCGAAATTCTAGTAACAGTAACGAAAATTGGAGGTCAATGGCCCTGAGCATATGATCGATTTGAAGTTTCTGTGTATCAGGAATTAAAATTTTGTCCGCTGATGATGAACTGAGCTACATATGTATATTGAATGATATTTCTTATTTAAATTAATTTGTGATAAATGTTAATCAACTATTTGTTTGGAGCTGTAAAATAATTTGAGTTTTAGTTAATCTTACTTTTTGCATTGAACGCACACGGAGAAAAAATACCGAAATACTAAATTTTGTAGGGTGAAAATAAAAATCATACCATATTTGTGTTAGTCATCGGGAATGACCGACGGACGGCGTCAATAGCTTGGATGGTATTATAAACAGTTGTGTAATTGGAAATTGATTGCCTTCTTTGAATGCGTTCTAGAACAGTTTTCACACCGAATCCTAATTAATGGTTCAAAATTTGTATAATATTTAAACCTGTTATAAAAAGCTATTTACGGGATAGAAAAATAGTGACTAAACAAGCAAACTAAATTAATTAGGAATATTCTATCAATAAAGATATTCCTTAGGGGTTGATTCTAGGGCCTGCGCTTTTCCTGATCGTCGTGAATAGCGTTCAAGATATCCGGCTTTCTGAATAACTTGTCTTGTTTGTTGATGACACCTATTGTAGACTAAAAAAAGGATTCATCGATAGAAAATGCACTAAATACGACAGTTATAAATAAGTGTAAAACCAAATACATGGTGTTTCAGCAAAAAAAGCCCTATAAATCCATGCACGGTCGCTGTTTAAAATCAAAAAATTTTGTTAAACATTCAATAGATTATTGATCTCAAAAGAGGGAGAAAAATATTCCAATTTACTAGCAACAAATTCAAATATAGATGGCACGTTGCATTCAATACACCTCAATTGAGCTGTATTTCCATGTTTGTAACGGCTGGAATAGCACACAGCTGATCCGGACCAATCGTGGGGACGACTCACTCCATGAACACCAGACAACAGACAATCGAAATGAGCCTGAGACAAATATTTCTTATCGGATATCCTTGGCGTGTTATGCACCCATCGAGTTTCTCTTTTCGATATTCCTCGGACTGTCGGAGAGTTGACTTGTCGGAAACCTTTCGGTTTATACATCAAAAACCGATAGAGGCTGGAGTTACAATCAATGCAACACAACATTGTTGCGCAACAAAACGAGTTGTAATACATGAGTACGTATGAGAGCAGTTACAATGATGCAACACAAGATTTGTAGCGCAGCGAAATTTGCTCAAACCTCAAGTTTTTTGAAAGTTTTGATATTTTCAACATTTTTGAAAATATCCAATTCCACCTGTTCTTATGAACGTAATGGGAAATGGGAAAAGTCATATGCGAATGACAATCAGAATTTGTTTTTTGAAAATCATTTTTGCTTTGCAATATACTCTGCAGCTTTTAAAGGATAAAATATTCACTGATATCACTTTGCGAGACTTGAAATGTTCCATATTATCAAACAACTATTTTCAACACATGGCGGTAAATGTTGTGTTGCTTTCATTGTAACTTGTTCCACTAGGAACGTTGCGCAACAATATTGTGTTGCTTTCATTAGCCTCGTCTACAAACCGGACCGACTTGGACTGACTTGGTTTGAAACGGATTGAAATGAAACTTCAAACTAGGTTTTTGGTGCGACTGGATTAACGTGGATTAACCGAATAAAATTCAGCTAGTTCTACTAAAGTGAAGTATATCGCATCGGAACGTCACATATATACCATAAATAGAACTCAAGTGGGCTTCGAATTTTTCAATCCTCAATCCCTTGATCCGCGTCTTTTAACGCCCGAGTTGATCCGATCCAGTAAAATTTCGTGATCGGATCGTCTTATACCAAATCAATCCGCTGCGGCTATACAACGCGGCTTGACTAATCCTAATCCACTTTGAAACCACGTTGTAGACGAGGCTATTGTAACTCGGGCCAGGTTGAAATATGGATCCGTTCCAATACGCTGCCAAATACAGTAAGGAGCTTAAAAAAACATCAAAAAATTCAAAGAAAACTTAAGATCGTACATAAATATTAACAACAACGCATAATGATAAAAATACAAGCTTTTTTTCTTGTATATTTTTTAGATGCTGATTGAGTGATGGACAGGGTGGAAGAAGCGAGGGGAAAAATATGATTTGGTGGACTGCGGCGCTTTCTTCGTCCTTTTTATTTTCAATATGCACCCGACACCAGTCTTATTAAACAATTTGTCGAATAAAGTTTAGTACTGACTTCGGTTTCACGTGAAATTTGCTTCGGCGAAAATGTAGCTTGAAATTTAGCAAGAGTACTTCTTTGCGTGAAAAATTGCTTTCGGTAGATGGCATTGACACATGTCTCCAATCATGTCCAATCCAATCGCCAATTAAGTATGAAAATGAAAATTGAATTGTGGGAATGTGTTTTCAATAACAAAATCGGCCGAAAATTAAAAGTCTGGACATTTTATTTGTCAGAAATTCAATCTGAGTTTCCGCTTTTTTCCATTGTCGGAAATTTCACTCCAGAGAATGACCAGATCATGGAGACTTGTCAAAATTTAGCATCACGATTAAGTCAGTACTAGCATGAAGGCAAAAATTGCACAAAGTGACCCAAAAATAGTTTCCGGCATTTAATAAGAGGTACATCCTTCATGTAGCAGATAACATAGTTCTTATTCATAAGTTAAATCGTAAATTTACAAAACATAAATATAAATCGGTTTCGGTTGCCACTGACAGATGCTACAAACTTCCAAATAACAAAGGAGATACAAGTGTAAGATGCGTGTGGCGAATTTCCTGTATTTTTATCGTAATGGTGTTGTGGTTTTTCTGTTAAACTTTTCCTTAATCGAATGACCGAAGGTAAACGCCATACATGTGAATAATTATATTTGCTAGTCTGCTACATAAGTCGCAAATGTGCAGGAAAGTGCTCACATGCACGATTCATAGCGTTGCATGGATTAATGGTGCGTTGAAAAATGTAGAGGAAGTGAGTGCAATATGCTAACCTTGAGCTTCGTGCAGTGGATAAAGGATCAAATTCATATATTTCAAAGGAACGGTGAATTTTTATAAGGAAATGTGGCGTTTTTTCATGTAGAAGATTATTTTTGTGCGCAAAACATAATCCATTAGTAAGTTTTTTTAACCCTCCTGATAGAAAATGTACTTTTTTTGCCTGAAACACCCTTGAGTAGTTCAATAACTCTAAAATTCTCATTTAATTTTTCGCGCAAATATTAAGCAAACGACATTTTCAAACCATTTCTACCCTGCTAACAACGCACTTGTGTAACAAGTCCAACAAAATATTCCAAACCCTTTGCTATCTACCTTTAGATTCAACCACACAATCTAAAAATATACATTTACCTTCGAAAATGCTACGTTAAAATTCACTGAAATACTCCGAAAATCTCTTGCAAATCACCACCCGAAAATGCCCATTCAAGTTCAATGTCTTAGAAATCCTATATTAAGCCTCTGGTTCAAATCACTCCTTCGCCAGTTTTCTTCGCGTCGTTTCGCAAGTAATAATTTCCAACTAGACCACCTGTTTCGAATAGAGTTGCCAAACAACGAGATGAACGGAATTGCCGGTATTATGTACCTTCACTGCGAAGTTTATTGCTCTCCCGTGACAGCTATGTTGGGCGTGGTGAAAGGCAGTAGCGGTGGTATAGGAATGCTTTCGGAATCCCTCTAGATTGCCCTCCTCAAACATGTTCCCGCTCACAAAATACCTGTTTGCCATTGTCCTTCGTTTGCATAGGGCTAATATCTGATCCGAAAAGAATTCAATTTTTCCATTCCATCAAATGACGTAACAGTGACTAGGAGGAAATATGCATTGTACATGGTTAATGTCTATCGGTCTCGCAATTATTCTCGTACACGCATAGGAAATTCCAGTGGAGAGGTCCTTGAACTTCAACCGCTGTAAATCTTGAAGATGTGTGTCCTCGTCAAAGTTTAAAGATGCCAGTTGATATTTGTTGGACTTTATAGTGCTATAGAACTATCAGTGTCGCTATAATTGAGGTGTTCAATGAGCAAACAAAATCTTACAAGGACTCAATGGCATGTAAATGCCTCAAACCACAGCATTATCAGTTCAACATTTTCCGCTATGACCCGTATCCTATTCAAATCGAACAACGATCGAGGGCAGCAGTGTTTTCCTATGCGTTTAAAATTTCTGAATGGAATACCACAGACGAAAAAAGCGGCCGTTGCTCCTTTCAATTTCTAAACAAAGCAAAGAAAGGCTGCTGCATGGCACTCGAACAGTGGTGCGTGTGGAGCTGGTACGGGGGGTAAAAGTGCGTGACCGTGGGAAAACACTGAGCCTATTCATTTTATGTTTCGGCTCCTGCTTCTTCTCTGTTCGGGTATTTAGTCCTTTTACGCGATACCTATATTGAAGGAACAACAACGACTAATGAGCAATTGTGCATTCGTTTTTTGAACCTTTGGAGCTGGTGTAGTTGGCAGTTTTTTTTTCGTTTGTGTATTTATTCTTGATGGGAGCGATGAACGATAAGAAATGTATAGGAAATTCGAAACGGAAGGTTGTTGGCCAATTTGATTTTGATTTGAGGGAAAACAAAGAGGCGGAAATTGTTTGAGAATAATTTGAACAAGGATGTAAGATGAACGCAATTTCGAATGGGTGTGTGTACCACTAACTGAATGAATTACTTAAGTGTGCAAGAGAAAACACATGGGGTTGAATCGTAGGGATGCTTAGTGAAAAGGATGGAAACGAAAATACTCTTTAAATACAAAATGTGTAAATAAAATAATGAAACTGCTATTTTTCAATCTTCTTATTCGAATAGGGTTACAACTCAATATTATCTCCTTCAAATTAACGTCCTGGAGAAGGGTCAGAGGTTCTTTCAATCCTCATAGCTGTGTAGAAACTTGGGTCCTGGAAATTATCCATATTCCCGCACCAAATATTCTTCTTCTTCTGTGCGAATCAGATATTATAAGGATTAAGCCTTTATGAATTTGGATTGATGTGTAGAGATACCGGTAAGCATGTGAAAAAAAATCCTTAAAACTTTCGAGTTTCCTTTTTAGGAAAGAAATGCATCATACTCTATGGGGCTTCTCTGGGGAAATTTCTAAGACCGCAGAAATTTTAGTTCAATACTGGAATATCGAGTAAAAAGCCAGATTTTGATGTTGTTTGCAGCAAGGATAGAAACATTATTTACATTATTGGACTAGATAACGCTTCTGTAAACAGTGCTAAAGCTGTCTCCAGCATTTAGCGATAGATTTCAGACGGCATCTTTGTTAAAATAAAGGATAATTGCAACTTTCTGTGCTCCCAAAAGCATCCTGAATGTGTCTTTATTCTTGGTGGATTATTCTTGGCTAACTCAGTGTGATGGAAACGAGCTCCACCCCAACGGCAGGGATGGAGGCACTCCTAAATCTTGAGCCACTAAGCCTCGAAATCCTAGTGGAGGTGGCAAAACAGGCAATAAGCCTACTACTTATTGAAATTGAAAACAAATCAATTGATATTATCAATTGATTTTATGCGACTTAACATCCAACATCAATAAACATTTTTTGCAAAACACTGAACACTATTCATCTCATACACCAGACAGCTCTATTTTCTAACAGCCAAAGTGCTTTAAAAGTAACTTTACAGCAATGCGATAGAAATTCTTGGGTTTGAGTCAAAACCTCAAGTATCTCGTACCATTGTAAGCCAAAACGCTCAGTTCATTACAGCGTATTGAAATATGCTACACAGAACACTAAAATGATCTTGCCTGAATGCACGTGCCAGGATTTGTACACACATCCTATAAGAAGCATTACACAATTGATAGTCGTAAACACTTTGCAATGAATGTTCCTAAATAGTAGTGCAGACGTTGCTGAGCTCACCGGGTCTTCCTGTGTAGAGAAAATAAAACAAAACCCTTTCTTATTCGCCCGCTAAATGGTCCAGAAATATTTCTGCATGAACGCAGCACGATTTGCAGCGTTTTCTGTTCGGTTTCTGTTTCGCTATAAAACTAGGAGCTGGTTTGTTTTGGGCGACTGAGTTTAGAATGTTATTTGTATGTATGAATACTGCAATGGATTCATTGTTTAACATAGGATGTTATTTGTATGTTTCGTTTCTGTAATGGATTTATTACTGAGCTGCAGTGGAAGCGTCCATACAACCCGATTCCTTCCGGCTTCCCTTTCGAATATATCGACCTAATTGGGATTTTACAAAGCGTGTAAGCATTTTAACATGCATATAAAATTTCAATTTACTAAAGATTGTACCATCTTCTGCTTGATACGATAACGTGAAAATTCCCATTCATAAGCCGAAATTTTCCGGCCTGAAATTTCTTATTTGCGAGCCACTGATCAAATGTGTATTGCCTTGTGTCTGTCTCTTTTCGTTCTTTGCTGAAATGCTAGCATCGTCTCGCTTTAATAGGCGACAAATAAGCCGTGGTGGATCAGCTTGCAAATGATTAGAGAATGGAAGAAAATTTCGATCGATTGATTTAATATTGTCGTTGTGAAATTTTCATGCGAACGTTACTTTCGATAGTTGTATTGTTCACACAAAAATCGGCACGTAAAGCTTATATATTTTATATACATATGAATATGAAGATAAAATTTCACTGGGTATCTAAAAACTAAAATTTGTCTTATGTTAGTTTTTAGAAACGAATTCCTATTTTGCGTGAAACTGTTTTATGATACCTGTTTTACCTAAAATTATTTTTCTAGTTAGATAATATTTCATGAAATAAAAAAAAAATAAAAAAAGTACATAAAAGTATTTGTCGTGGGAAATCTGAAACTTGATATTTTTTATCTGTATGCTTAAAATTTATACGTTAACACTTAAAAATGTCTATTGTAATTGTTAATTGTAAATATCGCGAAACAGTTTAAAAGTATAGTAAATGAAGATATACCCTTATACTCAGGGTTGACATTTTTCGCGGATTTTTACACCTCAACCGCTTTATTTCCAAGATTTTTTTAAATTTAATGGATGAAAAACAACTACTATCAATTTTTCCTATTTAGCGTTCTGCAGGCTCAGAACGACGTTTTTTAATGCTTCTTTTTCATAAACATAATTTACATTAAAGCAAATGGTTTCATGTACCCTATAAAAACATATCTCTTATTGTTGACGATTTTTTATACTGCCTGCAAGTGTGACGGCAATCAAATAGAAATTAGTAAGTATGACTAACATCAGCATGCAAAACAGCATTATTATATATAAAATAGTATATAATTATTCGGCTGCCCTCCATCGATATTTGACCCCTCGCCACTGCTGAGCTGTAGAGTTGAATGAGTAGAGTTTGCTTATAAATTGAAATTCTTTTGATTCGTGTGTTTGCTTGTTATTGCTTACAGTGCGTAAATTAGTATTCGAATGATTAAAGAAAGATAGTTGATTTTCCAAGTAAATAGTACAAGAGTATTAACATTCGGCATACAACGTGAGGTTATTTTAACCCCAAAACTTAAAGACATGAAGCTTATTTTATGGAAGAGGTATGAAGATTTGTTTGTTTAATTATTAGCTTGCTAGTACAAAGATTAAAAAAACATTTGACCACGTTCGATTTACTATATACACTGAATAAATACAATATCTTATGGGGTAAATCTAACCCCACCTTGTATGGGTAAAGAATTATTTTCACGTTATATGCCGCAGGTTTAATTGATTTTCCCTTGGAAATTGATGTGATTTCACCATAGAAAAACTCATACTTTGGCACTTTTCACTTATACTATTTGAGGAGAAAAAAGTACTTTATAGATTCGTGGTGACTAGGACGACTAATTTCACTTTTTATTAAAAAAAATTCTACTTTGAACTATCTTGCACCATTCAAACATTGATGAGATTGATGGTGATCATAGTGAGTAGGAAAATTACTGGATCAAACAATTGGAAATCGAGTGCAATTTTTAATATGTTTGCCGCGCTCAAAAACCTACTTGTTTATACTGGACAAATATGCAAAAATATGTCTGCTTCCCTGAGTTTTAAAGACACGAGATATCACTGGTCTGTAGGTATAAATCATAGGATACCAAAAGCCTATCTAAGTATCCTAGCGGACATCAGACCGCCTCGCATAAAGGCACGCAAATTTGGCATACGGGTAGCTCAAAGATTGATTGTAGAGTGGCAGCATGGATCGTAGGGCCCAAGCGTAAAATGCACTTTCGCCTCCAGGAGAGACCACTGTCCATCAAGCAGAATTATCTGCTATACTTAAGGCCAAACTTAGAATAAAGAAGGGTAAACAGGTTAAGAATTAAAAACTTATTTAATAGCCAATCGATTATCAAGGCTGTCAATGTCGACCAACTTAACTAAGCTTTACTCTTAGAGGCGAGAAAGATAAATGAAATAGGAGAGCCTCGATCTTATACGGTCCCTGGCCATTAGAGGTACTAAAGAAACGAAAAAGCTAATACCAAGGCCAAAAATGGCTAAATTGCCCTACATTGGACTCATTCCGTGCTAGGGCTTTTACTGGGCCAAGACTAACAGTAAAAATAAAAGGTCGGAATAAATAAATGATCAAAAACCGCTAGCTCAATTTAGAGGATTTGAAAAACTCAATAGACTAGCTCAGTATCAATACCAAAATAGCAAAAGAAGCAGTGACCCTCCGTAAAAGGTTCGAAATGGTCATATGTGGAGATTAACTAGGCCATCTTTGTTACAAAAAGGACCTCAACAGAATAGGGAATGGTGGAATTCGACCAGCAATGGAAATGTATTTGAACCAATCAATAAAAGGGGCTTTTCGCAAAACGTATTACAAGCGTTGATCCAAAAGTAATGATAATCAATATAAACCAAGGTGCTTGAACTTTAAAAAAAATATTTTTTTCCAACATAGTCTTCTAACAAGTTCATTTAGTCCATCTTTTTCCAAACCCAAGATACCCTTAGAATTTTTTTTTTGTGTTTATTCTCCCAAAACGCCCCAACGGTGGCCATCACTTCGCTATTATCTTTAAATTTCTTGCCCCGAAAGTGTTCCTTGAGCTGAGGAAAGAGGTAAAAGTCATTAGCAGCTACATCTGGCGAAAAGGATAGGTGTTTAAGCGGCTGGAATCCTGTTTCTTGAATTCCAGCCTTGGGAATCGGTGCGTTGTCTCGATGAAACAGCACTCCACTCTTGCAGTTTACAGCGTCTTTTTTCCTCAATAGCCTCCCGCAATCTTCTTATTTAGTCTGCGTAGTAAAAGCCTGATATAGTGGCTTCCTTTTCCAAATATTCCACCATAATAATTCCTTCAGTGTCCCAAAAAACTGATACATAACCTCCCTTGCCGAACTCGACACCTTGAATTTCTTCGGCATTGATGAAAAGGGTCGCTTCCAGGTCATCGATTGCTGTTTGGTTTCTGGATCAAAATGGTGGATCCAGGTCTCTTCCATGGTTGCGAAACGTGACAAAAACTTCTCCAAATTTGATGGAACTTTTCGAGATTCGCCCTAAAAATGTCGACTCTTTTATCCTTTTGCTCTTCGGTTAACGATCTTTTTGAATACTGCCATACGAGATCCCTGTGCTACATAACTGATGGTCACGCTTCGATCTGCCAACACGATATCTACGAACTGGAAATAGTCGATTATCACTACTTTTGGATCACCCCCTCGTATAATACGTGAATGCGAAAAGCTTTAAAAATCACCTGAATGTAAGAAATAGTAGCTTCACAGATTAATTTTGAATAAAACAGCCAAACATGACTAAACAGCGAGACATCTTTCAGACAACTATAATTTCCCCGCTGCTCAAATATTGTTTAACAATTTAGTACTTTCCACTTGAACACTTTCTGTAAGGTTCTGAACGAAATCTGAAAACTTTCAAGTATAATTAACACGCTAAGTAAATAATGTATACCGATTTACCGATCTAATCGACGAGTTGGTGTTTTTGAACGCGACTATTTCGCAATAGTTTGACAGCAGTCGAATTTTACTTTTTCAAGATGGCCGTTGGTCGATGACGTAAGTAGAAGATGATTCATAGGGGCAAATAACTTTATATATTAAATTTGTTTGAGAATTTCGATAAACAATATACATATTTATTTTTATGTATTTATTTATTTGGTGCGTATTCAATACAACAGGCAAAACTACCCAATTACAGATTGGATACAATGAAAAAAAAAAAAAAATAACAAGAACTAAATAAGAATATATGAATATAAGTATATAAAATAATTAAAGTTAGAATAAAATAAAGTAAAATTAACTAAAGCAAAAAGAAGAAAAAAAATCCATTACAAACATGAATAATTAATACATTAAGAAATGAGCCAAAAAACAGATAGGATACAATGAAAAAAATAAAAATAGGAAGAATTAAATGAGTAAATATAAATATAAATATATAAAAAATAATTAAAGTCGTAAATTCAATGAAGTAGAAGTAAGTCAAACAAAAAAAACCAAAACCAAATTAGGATCTGAAGAGCAAACATGTATGTAAGTATATATAAAATTAAAAATGTACAAAAAATCTTAAAGTATTAAATAATAAAGTAGAATTAAGTAGAGTGAAAAAGAAAAGAAAGAATCCAAGAACAGAAAATAAAATTCATTAGTTAGAATCAAAAATTTTACTTCGAACCATATTTTTGAAAATGGCAATAGATTGTGGAAGAGGATCAAGTTGAAGACTATTGTGAGTGCGTAAGAGTAGTAAAACGGGAGAGGAGAAGCAAGTGTCCGTACGAGCATACGGCACTTGAAATAGAATGGAGGACCTGATTGGCCTTACGGATTCCCGCTCAATGAACAAAAATGCTAATGAGGAAGATAGGTAGCCGCGACAGATTTTGAAAAGGAAACTCTCATCCAAGTAAACTCTGCGCTGCTCAAGGAGAGGAATTTTAAGAAGAGATAGACGTTCACTATAGGGTAAATACGGCAGACTATATTTAAAAAGTAAAGTACGTGTAAACCTGCGCTGAACTGATTCAACAGCGTCAGAGAGGTATTTGAAACGAGGACACTACACTTGACTGCAGTATTCAAGTACAGAACGGACTAGGGTAATAAATAAATGGACACAAGTAGAGACACTAAATGAATTGTGGCAGGAACGAATCATGACGCTGCTGTGAACTGTTTTAATTTGGAGCTAGTGCTTTCAGCACTTTGACTCCCTTCCTCTCAGTGAGCGTTCCTGTGCTCTCCTTTTCCTCTCTGGTTTTTGTTAACCTCTTGGTTGCTCCCTCGTAGATCTACTACTTTAGCTTCCTAATTCTCGTAGGTTTAGGTAGATGTCGTTTTCTCTCTGCTCTTGGTATCTTAACATAGCAAGGGTGCTGTTGGAATGCCTGTCGATTGTGTCGAATAGTTTTAGTGCCTTGTCTCGTATGAATTTGTCTATTGTTTCTATTCGTAAGTCCTTGTGTATGTCAGTGTTTCTGATGTACCAGGGTGCCCTTGTTAGTTTCCTCAGGGCCAGGTTTTGGCATGTTTGTAACTGTTTCTTGTTTGTCCTGTGTGTTTGGTAAAAGATGGTGCTTCCGTATGTGATGGTTGGTCTGATGATCTGCTTATAGATAAGGGCTCTGTTCTTAATATTAAACTTTTTAGATACTAGTAATGGATACAGTTGTTTCAGTATTACGCTAGCTTGTATTCGTTTGTTCTGTATATGCCTATTCCACGAAAGTCTTGTGTCAAAAGTGAGTCCTAGGTATTTGGCTGTCGTTTTCCATTCTATGGGTTCGTTGTCTACTGTAAGTTGGCTTGGGTTTTGTCTTCTTCGTCTTGTCACGAAGATTGCTTGGGTTTTTTCCGCGTTGATACGAATCTTCCACTTCTGGAAGTAATCCATTAGCGTGTCTATGTAATGTTGGAGATTGCTGGTTATAAATTCAGCCTGTCGAGATGTGTAGTAGATGCAGGTGTCGTCTGCAAAAAGGGAGATTTTTGTTGTGGGCGTCCTTGGGATGTCTGCAGTGTATATGGTATACAACAGTGGTGAGAGTGGGGAACCTTGCGGAACTCCGGCTTCTATTGGTCGTGTGCTTGAGAAGTGGTCATTTATTCGAACGGAAAAGGTTCTGCCCTCAAGGAATGATGCAGTCAATTGTATCAGAGGTTTTGGGATATTGAAATCGTACATTTTAACAATGAGACCCGCGTGCCAGACCTTGTCGAACGCCTTGGCAACGTCAAACATGACAAGGCCTGTTGATTTCTTTTGGTTGAATCCAGTTATTATGTGCTGGGTCAACCTGGCTAGCTGTAGCTCGGTGGAGTGGTGGGCTTTGAACCCGAACTGCTCTTCTGGAATGATGGATTTGTCAGTGACTACTTCCTCAAGTCGTGAAAGTATTAGCCGTTCTACTAACTTCCCGATTGATGATAAAAGGCTGATTGGTCTCCAATTTTGCGGAAAGGTGAGGTCTTTGTGTGGTTTTGGAACCACCGTTATTGTTGCTTTTTTCCAGGGGCTTGGGAAATAGTTTGTTCGGAAGATCGCATTGGCTATATCCGTTATCTGTTGGATTTTGTTGTCTGGTAGGTGTCTGAGGCAGATGTTTGTAATCATGTCAAGTCCTGGCGACTTACGTTTTTTGAGCTGAGCTACCAACTGTTTAATTTCTTCTATGTCCGTGGGGCGGATCTCTTCTTCTCTTTGAGTAGCTGTTTCTATAATGTTAGCGGCTCTTCCTTCTATCTCTTCTTCCTGGTCGTATTCTTCTGGATTTGTTGTGTTCTCTTTGAATTGCAGCTCTAATGTGTCTGCAAATGCCTCTGCTTTTCCCTCGTTGTCATATTTGAGGCCATTAGGACCGTGGATTGCCGGTATTGTTACTTTATTTTTTTGTCTAAAATATTTGGTCATTCTCCAGAAATTGTTGTCTCCTGGTTCCATACTTAGGAGAAAGTTTTCCCACTGTTCGTTCTTGAACTGTGAGATCTGTTGGCTGATTTTGTTTGTGAGACGGTTCACTTCCCGTCTTAAGCTGGGATCTCTAGTGCGTCTAGCTCTTCTCCTTTTCTGATTTCTTTTGCGGATCAGCTCTTTAATTTCCCTTGGGAGCTCGTATGGGTTATAGCCCTCTATTGGGGTCTTTGTGGTGAATTCTTCCTTCACTTGGGCTATTTGTGTTGATAGGCTTTCGATAGCTCTATCAATGTCTCTGGCTGTTTCAAGAGATGGCTGTGGGATCTCGGTCTCCATTGCACTCTGAAAAGCCTGCCAGTTAGTTTTTGATCTGTATTTTAGGGGATCGTCAATGTAGAACGAATCATGAAGCCAGTAATCCGAGAAGCTTTTCTAGTGATAGTAAGGACATGAACGTCGAATTTCAGTTTGCGATCAACGGTGACCCCAAGATCTGAGAAATGATCGACACAAGAGAGGATAGTGCCATCAATGGCATAAGGAAAGACATGAGTGTGAAGCTTAAGGGAAAAGGACATAGAAAAACACTTGGAAACATTAAGGGACAAACAGTTCAAGTTACACCAACCACAGAGAGCATGCAAATCGTCCTGAAGAAGCAGAGAGTCACTAGTATATTTGATGACTCGGAAAATTGGTTGGCACAAAACTTAATAATGAACAAAAATAATAATAATTTGTAAAATACACTTTGATTTATTTCCTAATGGCTACAAAATAACATACTAACGCAATATTTTAATAAATAAGAGTGTGGAAACTTCCTATCATAAAAAAGATATGAATTCAAAGCCGATAATCATATTTTAAAAAATTTTTGACATCAATATCAGACTTTAATTGGATTCGATACCTTATTTCTGACAAAAACCGATCCCAAGCCTGGTTTAAAAGAGGGAGTTTATTCGAAAGACGAGTACAGTGCTCGTTATCAAAGTAAAATTTTATAGGAAAATATTAAATTTATTTTTCGTAATATCAGTTTTTGAATTTTACTCGAGCTTCACAATAATATGGCATAGTAACATTGTTTTATATATGCATCACATTTGTGCATAACATTTACTTATTTCAAATTTTCGCGTCAAGCCCCTGCATCCAAAACGATGCTTTACTGTGATTGGGATCTGACAAACTCATTCAAGACGTCATACTGAGAGTATGAATTTTTTTTACTTCATATTGAAAGTTAGTTTGTCTTTGTTTCATATTTACGATTCAAAGAGTTTTTAACTTCAACAACTAATTTTTGTCAACAGTGTCAATTTTTGCGAAAAGATATTAATTATAAAATTACTTTTAATATTGATTATATTAATTAAGAACTTCTGTTATTGCTCTTCAGTTTCTTTATAATCTTAATTACTTTGTATTAGCTTCTACAAAAAAAAAACACATTGCATCTATAATTTTCAAACATCAATACCTATTGGTGCAAATTATTGTTTAGTCAATCGAAAATATTCAACCCAAATCACAGGGTCTGTAATCAAATTGCTTGATTCCGAAATCACTAGACTAGAAGATAATTTCTGTACCTAGATTTTCTCAAGCAAAGTCATATGCAGCGCTAAACCGACATTCAAAACCCCGTCAATAACCTTTGAAGGACATCTCCAAAAACGAGGACTTTTGTGGTCAACGACTTTACCTTCCGCGAATTTTATGCAAAATAACAGTGCTGCTTTGGCGTTTGGTTTGCCTAGGCAAGGTTATTTCTTCGAATAGATTAACCTTGCTTAGGACCTGATCTAAATGCAACAACAGCCCATTTCTCCGAAATCAATGTGACGTTTCCAACAAGCGTGATTAAAGTCTGGTCTAAAATTGTCTCGAATTACATAGCTAAAATTGAAGTGTACATCAAAAGCAATACAAACAAAACGGTCATCAAATCTTTTCATGCAATCCGATTGCAGATTAAAGTCTTGCATCATAAACATCAAAAAAGCATCTGTGACCGCAAAAAGAACCCTATAATTTCCCCGAACGAACGAACGCCAACCCCATGAAAGTACCATCCGTATCCAAATTTCTCGGCTCGGACCCGACCCGGGCCATAAGAAGATTACACGACTTTACAAATCGAAGGAAGAGCGAAGAAACTAAAAATGCTAACGTATCGCAGTATGTATGTACATAGTGGAAGAAGCAAACGCAGCAGCAGCAGTACAACTGAAATGAAATGGAAAGATGGAAAAGAGCGCGCAATGGATCAGTTGGCGACGGCAAGAAGGAGAAAACAGCAACACAAAGAAGAAGAAGCGGCAGTAGCAGCAAGCAGATGACAATATTCGGGGCCATTGACCTCCGAAACTATGGCAAAGACCGTGAACGAGCGAGCGAATGGTGGTAGCGGAGCACATGCGCGCAGCACCAGAGCACGTTGTCGACGGCAAACGGATAGTAATCGTGCGTACGTTAATAGCCGTCGCGTTCCTTCAAACTTTAGCAACAAGATTTTGGAAAATTCAGTATTTACGTACATATAGAGTGTAAAATGTTTAACTGTTATTTCAAGAACGGCGAATTTCATGAATCAGAATGACATTAGATTAGAATATTTAAAAAAAACTTAAGTGCATTATATTTTCACAAAACAGTTTTACGCTCAGTAAATTTTCACTTCAACAGATAATTGCTTCCTTTCGATAGATTTTAAGTCAAAGAAACAACGGATTTCTATCATAAAATTTAACAGATATGCTCACTTAATATTAACAATTTTTATTTCTCCAATTTTCAACCATCAACTCCCATTTGATCAGATTTGGAGAATTTCATCACGCGAACGGTACATCAGCGCAAGTACACCTGACGAGTGTTTTTCGAACGACAGAGGCACAAAATATTATTTCGGCCAGTTGTTCGACTATCGAAAAAAGAAGATGAGAGCCATTATTACTTCCTGTTTTCGTGGCTCCCCTCTACCATCGATTCGTTGGGGAGGAATCTGATACTCCACTTCGAACTCACTCAGCCAGCAGTCGTTTCGCTAGCATAACCCTGCGACATCCCCAAATAAAAATTCGATTTGCTCAAAAAGTACTTGCAAGCGACATTGAATTTTACGCTTATTTACTTCAGTACAGCTACAGGGCGCCATCTCAATAATGTAAGTAATATACCATGGCGGAGAGGGTGTCGTCCCTTATATGGTCCCATGGCCCTATACAGAGAAGTCGCGGCTTTGTGATAACGTATCACTATGACGGTACGTTCAAAGATATGCTGCTGTTTCTGTCCTGATGTGAGCCACCCAAATTTAGTAACTTCATATCGTAGGAAAACGCCATATTCGATTTATTTTCGTCGATGGGGGGATGATAGATTGCAGACATTTTTGGGGGAAAGATGCAAAGGGCTCGTATGGCACTAGCAACCAAGCGATGAGTAAATATGCTTTTCAAATGGAAACGTTGGAGTCGGCGGAGGAAGGGCGAGTCAGATTCTTTCGAAATATAGATTTTTGTGGGAAGATGGCGAATTTTCGTAGGTGTGTTTGCGCTTTGCAGATGTTTAAGGTAGAACAGAAGGCATTCTCGGGCGCAGCTGATTGATTTTTGAAAGTCAAGGTGGATGTTAAAGCTAAATCTGCGTTTTCCCCAGTGGAATTTATATGATTGGTTTTTGTTTCGGGAATTGTTGAAGAATTAATTTTTTTTAGTTGATTATATGACGGGCTATAAAATTAGTTGTATTGTCCATTTGAAAAAAAATGTAACAAATTTTACTATGGTTATCGGGAATTGATAGCAATCAACTGGTTCTACAAACTTTTTCGATGGAACAATTGAACATGACAGCAGCACGACATGCAATTTCATCCATCACTTAAAGATATTATACCTTGATAATACCGACTCTGTTAAGGAAAGTGTTGCTAGTGAGCATTTCCGCTTTTATAGCCTACAGCGCGTATCACAAAGAACATATGAGTAGAAAGTACACAAATCGTAACTGCCATTTGCATTTAAATTATTCGTTTCTCAATCATTCATAGGAACAAATAGAAACCGAAATGTGAAAGTTATTTTTTCGCAGCAAAGTTTGACTGTTTTTGCACATTAAAATTAGGTTGGATCATTATAACTGTCTGCGTAGGTTTGCATATGTTGGAACTTGCTGTTTTGCCCAACATACCTTCATTGTAAGTCACGCATTAGGAATAAACAGCATTCGATACATGTTAGCAAAGCTACTTGCGGAATTGCTCGGCCATAATTGTTGCTGAAGTCTCATATTTCGGTGGACTATTAGCGGACACTTAGCTTATAATTATTTAATCATTGCACTTTATTTATTCGAGATAGTTTTTATTCGTTTACAAAAATGCCATTAAAATGTGCTTGGAGTTTTAAAGTGACTGAACAATTGATAAGTCGTGAAAATAACTGTAAAAAGTTAAATTTTGTATTTGAAAGTGATCTGGGGCATTATTATTGACCGTACGATTGTTACTAATGTTCGAAGAAAAACATTAGCATTAAAATCACTGGTACTTTTCTGTTTCCCCTCCCCCCATTTTTTTTCACTTTTTGTTGCTGCAATGCTTCTAAAATTGATTAGAAAGTAGTAATTAACCAAAATTATGATGGAGAAACACGTTTAATTTATTTTTTAATTTTTTAATTTTTAATTTTTAAAATAAATAATAATTTTTTTCAAAATAATTTTTATTGGGTTATTGGGTACTTTCCTGTTTTTCCCCCTCCATTTTTTTTCAATTTTTTTAATGAAAACTGCTCGAAATGGGTTAAAAAGTGTTACTCCACAAGAATTGAGATGGAAAAATGCATTCAAAAAAAATTTTTTTTTCCGGTTTTAACATTTTTTTTTTCATTTTTCTGCGGCAGAATGAGTTTTTTAAAAGTTAATGTGTTTTTGGCCTACGACTGGGACCGTACCCCCCGCTAAACCAATAACCCAATAAAAATTATTTTGAAAAAAATTATTATTTATTTTAAAAATAAAAAAAAAATAAAAAAATAAAAAAATTAAACGTGTTTCTCCATCATAATTTTGGTTAATTACTACTTTCTTATCAATTTTAGAAGCATTGCAACAACAAAAAGTGAAAAAAAATGGGGGGGGGGGGGGGGAAAACAGAAAAGTACCAAATCACTTTGGTAGAAAATTTATATTTCTATACATATACATATATATATATATATATATATATATATATATATATATATATATATATATATATATATATCATGATCATCAAAAAATTTCAGTGAAAAAATCTCGGGAACGCGCCACTCGGTTGTCAGGAGGATACATTGGTGTATGTGTAGAATAGTGCCAGGTCTCACCAAATGTTCATAATCGTTAACCCTATGGCGCCGCCGGCCATTTTAGTTATATTTTAAGTAAACCTATTATTCTGTCAATAAATAACTTTTGCAAAAATAAAGTTTATGAAATGAATTTTGAACGTCTTTTAAATGTGAATATGAGATTGGGAATATTTGAACCAAAGCAAAACTTTTGAAATTTCATATCGAATAAGAACGGTAACCCTCCTCCAATTTACCTATATTTTAAGCATCCGTAACTTCTGTTCACGAGAACTCACGACCTAATAATCAGATACATCTGAAATGGACAGAATGTATTTGTATTAAGTAGGACCAGGTCTGATAGAACCGATTTAGAAATGTGGGCAACTCTGTGCCAGTGGTGCCATCTTGAAAAATTACAAAGAAAAAAAAAATACTTTTTGCTCTATGAATTCTGATTCGGTGACCAGATTTTCATGAATTTCACACAGTAGCTGAACCAAACTTCTACCACGTGCGGTAGAAGTTTGGTTGAAAAATTCGATTGGAACTACCAGCTATGGTAATTTTGGTGTTTTAAACTTAGAAAATTTTCTCAGAAAAAAAAGGTTACTGCCCCACAACATCCAGTACAGTCATGAAATCAAAACGAAGCTCATATGGTAAATCGAACTTACTGTAGGCAATATTCCGGAAAAATCTGGCTGAAAAACCAATATATGGTAGCCAGCTATTGTTGATTTTGTATTGTTTTGCCATATCTTTATTAAGCGATTTTTTCGTAAAATTTTCAAACAGTTATGATCTTGTTGTGACATTCAACAACAAAAATTAACATTTCGAAAATTTGAAATTTTTCGCGGGCGGTAGCCCTAAATTTTTTTGTACTCCTATAACTTCCAATGCAGTCACCGAATCGGAACGAAATTTTCAGGGTATGTTGATTTCAATGTGAGGCAGGTGTGATATATTTATGGCTTTGATGCTAGCAAAGGGTTCGCTATTTTCGTATCAATAAATGCTTACATTAAGTATTCATATTGCGAACATTTACAATGGAAATGTTGAAATTTTCTAAGTTCTGGAATTTTTTCGGATAGTTATCCCAAAAATTTTTGTATCTCTGTAACTTTCGAGGAAGTTACCGGATAAAATCGAGATTGATTATATAATTTGATTTTGACGTGAGGCAGTTGTGGAAATCTTTTAGTTGCAGTGCTGGTAAAGTGTCGCAAAATTTTATCTATTTCTTTATTTATGTTACAGGAGATGCTGCTTTCAAAGTTTTGTAGAGTTTGAATTTCCTAAATGTTGAAATTCATGCAAGTGGTAACTCTGAAAACCTTTCCACCCTATAAGTTTAAATGCATTGGTGAGATCAAAGCAGTTTTGCCCTCGAAACATGTTGGAGCACGTTTGTTAGAACATGCACTCAAAATCTGCATGAATCTTCTATTGTTCATCGAACTTTAGTATTTCTATCGGTTCAGGTGCGCTAGAGCTTTTTCATCTACAGTCACTCATAAATTAGATGATTCGAATAATTAATTCGAGTAAAATCCTTCAAAATTCTAAAAAAATTGAAAATCTGCTATCAAACCAAACTAAATATTTCAGCTTGTTGTCTTCTTTCATATTTCCAATGAGAAAAAGTAGCATAAAATTTCTT
This sequence comes from Nemotelus pantherinus, assembly GCA_963978885.1. Lineage (NCBI taxonomy): Eukaryota > Metazoa > Arthropoda > Insecta > Diptera > Stratiomyidae > Nemotelus > Nemotelus pantherinus. The sequence continues at coordinate 163,128,456 of OZ022263.1, forward strand.
TACGTAGCAAAAAATAAAGCAATATCATCTTGAACCAAACATACATACACGTTTTTTCCAGTTTGGACCATAAATACTTTCTAGCACATAGATCTGGTAACTAAGTAGGTATTTCCACAACAACCACGCCTAACCTAGGTCAGAGGTGTGCTTATCCTTTAAGTTAAAATAATTTGATTATAAACTAGCTTTCAAAACCAAAATTATTTTATGCAGAGATCAATTTTTTCCTTTACAGGCTAGATATATTTAAATTTAGATAGATGCAGATTATTCAGGTGCTCTTCAGCTTCCGATGCTATAATTTTTCTTCAGCTTCCGATGCTATAATTTTTCATCATCTGTCCTCCAATCTAGCGATAATCGGAAGTTGAAAATATTTTATAGCATTTATGTATATATTTTTCTTATAAAAATTTTATCTATGGTTTTCACTTTCGACATTGTTGACTGAAACAAACAGTTCAAATAGGTTTTGGTCAGTAAAAGTTGGTTTCCATACTGTTTCTCCTATTTGTTTTCGAGATTTTCCCCTAAAAATATTAATTATCACATCTTGCGCTTCAATCATAGCTCACAGACCCATTTTTGTCGATATCCAATTTATTACTTTTGTTTAGTCAAAATAGGAGACCAATTCTTTAATAGAAATGCTCATCAATTTTCGACAAACTTTAAAATAACAATAAGTGATAAAAACTTTATCCCATATTTCATTATTTTCATGCTGTCTCATTTTTCGCGAATTTAAAAGGCTTTCTGAGTATCAATTATTTATCAGCATTTAAGCTTTGAACAACTATAACTCTAGATATTAGTTTTGAGCAAACCCGCAAATTTTATATTTAAACCGCAATATACATATGAATGTTTTCATCTATTTTCAAGCTATACCAAAAACTTCCTGCGAATAAAACAATTGAAAATTTCAGGAAAACTCTTACTCATTTTCCCTAACTACTTAAAACCCCACACACACACAGCCTCTCTCATTAATCACGAATAAAACGTCAAAAAAATTTCCCATTACTAACCCCAAAACAGCACCTTCAACGCCCGAAACATAATTTGATTTGTCATCACATTCATACCCACTCTTACTTACCTGTATGTTTCATGAAACCTCCAAAAAAACTACTAGTTCCTACAAAAGGTTTCATTATAACAAAATTACGCATATAAATCTGTACACACCATCCACTCCTCCTCTCTTCCATAAATGTACTGTGCGTAGTCAAAACTCGTCATAGCAAGCGTTCTCACGCCAACTGTTCTACACTAAAAACTATATATCCGATTCAAATATGAATAGAAACCAGCGCACTAATTCTCAGTATGTACGGCGAAATATTTATAATCGGTGGTTCAAGGAACGTCCCCAAATTAAATGCTTTTTGCCCAAAAATAAATAAAACAGAAAAAACAAACAGATGAAGTCGGTCGGTGAGCCTCTGCAGGTCAAAGCCATGCCATCGCACAATTACCCCGCTCACGATTATCATGCGTTCCATTCCGATGCGAACGTTTAATATAGATTTTTGTTTGTTCTTCTTGTCGCACACATTGCTACTGATAGTGTAAAATCACATTAGCCCGACTCTTATCATTCCGAGTTTTCGCGAAACGCTCTCTTTCAATTTGCTTGGAGCATCCATATTGCATGCAGATCAATACTTTGCAAATATTTCCTTAATTTCTCATAATTTCCTGTGAATTAATCTATTTTAGGCAATTCGACAGATTCATCGATTGTCATGCGGGCGTTGAACGAAGAGGAGGCCGGCCGGAGCTCTCAAATAATCGTAATTAGAACGATGAACATATGAACCCGATGCGGTGTGAATGAACTGTCTGCCTCTCTGTTTTCATTTTGCTAACGTGCATTTTCCCGTGGTCTCGAGTCACAGTCGAGTTGATTCTCTCTAGTTCGAGTGACTCTCTTCATCGATTTGAATGGTCGTGCAGCAACGCAAGGCGAATATCTGCCGAATAGAACTGGGCGAAGCGAATGATTGTGCGGAACTCAAGAGTTCCATTCCGCTGTACGCTCTTTCTCTTGATTATTGTGCTTGAATTGCTGTTTTCGAGGTGAACGACCGACCTAGCCATGCTGTCGTTTGTTCGATTTGTATGAGAGAGCGAAATATTATTCGCTCGCTTAACGTTTAATGCCTACTGAGTATTGTTCGTATGGCGAATCAATGCCTAAACCGAGGCGCTATTGGGTGTTGATAATCGAATAAGAAACGCGGCGAGTGGTGGTTCAGCGGTGCGGGGTCTTGTGGTATTTTTGTGTGGTTATGGAATTTTGGTAGTTTGAATGGAGCGTGATTATATTGCGATATTATAACGGCTTGTTTTTTAAAAAATTAAGCAAATTATGGAAACTTCTCATAAAATTACAATCTTAGGATAGAGTAACTTAATAAATTTGTTCATTATTTGAGGTACATTGCTACAATCGTCTCAGTTACAATCGTTTAGGTTACAATTATTTCCAGAATCTACCCCTTCTGAATGTATTTTCCCAACATAAATTTCGTTAGATAGTACTGTTCGCTTTAAAATTTTCCCATAGTTTTCCTCGTTGTAAGTTTTGATACTTGGTGAAATTTCTATTACTGTATTACACCATAGCTAAAATTTTATTGCATTCAAACTACCCCTACGACGCGCTGAAAACGGAAAGATCGATGAACGATTACGGTCTTATCAATTCAAGTGCGTTCACGCGCAAAAATGCCGTGCATCAATCAATTGTCTAAGCAACCTCCTTCTCTTCCTTCGAAAAAAATAAGCCTAATCATTATCACCCTGATAATGAACGAACAGTAAGCACAATGACGGTCAGCAACTAACCGAAAAAAAACGCCAAAATTAGCTCTGAACGGACACCTGCGCACGATCTAAGCTAATTTATGCAGTATTGCGTAAATTTTTGTATATTTGCAGGCTATAGCCACTCGCAACTACCTCCTCACTCCGTGAAATTCGCGATTTAAATTTCCCTTGCGGTGGCCGGCAAGCAAGCAAGCATGGCTTCATCATCGATAAAAATATGTATGTACATAGCTACGAAAAAATCAAGTGCGCGAACGTCGACGCGCTCAAGTCCACACACAATGCACATGACCGATAAGAGACGACGACGACGATGAGCAACCACAACAAGCTCAAGATAATCTCGATGAACATTTTCAAGTTCAACGGTCATTAAACTTTCGGAATTGTTTGGACCTTGTGATGACTCCTCCGGAACGCACGTTCGGTCCGTCCCGGCTTGGCTCGGTTCGATTGTAGTATGCGAAATGCCAAGCATAATATCTCGGGCCATTTGATCAGCAACACCAGCTTCGTTGTATCTGAACTCCACCACGAGGGTTTGGAGTCCGTGGCGAGGAAGAGCGGTTCAGGGCGTACGGTATCTTTGCGTCAGATGAGAATTGTTTGGCGTTATTGGAGGCAGTATGCCTGTCACAATACGAGTCAGCAGAAAACAGACCAAGAAAGTGATCTGGCTGAGATTATTTTTAGAATTTGCGGATTATATTTTCGCATTAAAGCGGCAGGGTCGTAATGTATGTAGGAATGACATTGATTGGCTTGAAATGTATCGATTTGCCATGATTGGCGCAGAATGAGACAATGGGATGAAGTTCGGGGGACTATAATACTTTTTATTCTATTCGTTCCTGTCTTCAGTATTTATTCTTTCAATTCATAAAGTCAAATCAACATCAATTCTTAAAATCTATAATTGAAAATAATAAAATATATGAACTAAGATAACGGTTTCGACATGTTTTCTTCTTCAACAACCACTATCTTCACTACAATCCGTTTCGCGTATGTTCCCTTCGTCAAAACACAAGCAAATTGTTCAACGAACTTGATTTCACAACATTTCACAGTCAAGTTCAATGTGCGACCGTCCCTGACACATCTATATATTCCGCCCACTCACGGTCACATTAACTCATCATATTATTGGCAATGCCACAAATATTACCATTTTCTCTCATTACACACAGAATTTCAGACTACACACATGCGATGTTCCATTCACAGCAATTTCACCATAAATGCTCGCCCGGCCAACAAAATCTTAGCAATTATCAGCTCGCTGAAGCAGCAACGGTAGCCGTTAGTTTTTTTTCGCGGTTGATTCATAATCAATTGGTCGTCAAAATATGACACGTCAAACGAGAGCTAATGACCTTTTGCATATTTAAATAGTTTGCTTAATTCGGTAAATTGAAAATGGAATGAATGGAATTCATCTTAGAACAAGCAGTACCTACAGTGTGAAACCTAAATGGAATGATCAATTAACGTAATTAATCGTGATAGGGAGAAGGAGGAGGGCTATGTAGTAAGTAGTGTGGTGAAATTGAAGCGTATCGATACGAAGAGACAGTAATAGGAACAAAGAGTAGTAATTAAATAGAATTTTGCAATAGTATGGCAATGAATTGATATGACCTTGTATTCAGTGGGGGGAATTAAATAATTTTTCACAATTGTATTGAAATTGTTGATGACAAAATCGGTATAGATAGTAATTTTATCTTTGATTTAAAAAAAAAGTTGTGCGTGAGAAAGAACATTAAAGTTCAAAGAAATTTGGTTGCCTTTTAAGGGGAGCTCTAGATATTTTCGATGAAAACCACAGAAAAACAAAATTAAATTGGAAAATGTCGATATTTGTATAAAAGATAGACTACTTATACTCTAGATATTTATATTAAATACAATACACTTTTAATTAAAATTTTCCATTTTTTTATTTCCAGGTAAGCAAGCGATGAAATGACTGGAATAGCTGTAAGTTACTATCTTTAATATTTTTTTTTGTAGCAATATGTCTCAAAACAATATATCTCTTGTGAGGAGATCATCGAAATATTTTGTGATTTCACTAAATCCAGTTCTTTTTTATATTTGAATCGAAACATTTACCGAACTCAGATGCATTTTAGCTATCATTTAAATTCGTAAAAATGTGTTTTAACATCCATTATCTATTGCACAAATATGCCCCATACATAAGAAAGGAGACGGAACTATGTGCAGCAACTATAGGGGTAAAAAATTGTTGAGTACCTCCTATAAGATACTCTCCTCTATTCTGCAAGAACGGATAGCCCCATACGCTAAAGCCATCGTCGGGCAATATCAATATGGCTACATCCCAGGCAAATAAACAATTGATCAGATCTTTACCCTCAGGAAGACGATGGAAAAATGTCTGGAATTCAACATTCCACTGTATTATCTATTTATAGACTTTAAGGCCGCCTATGATTGCATAGCCAGGGTAGAACTTTATAAAGCCATGAGAGAATTCACAATCCCAAATAAACTGACAAGATTGTGTAGGTTTACCATGACCAATGTAACAAGCCAAGTCAAAATAGCCGGATTGCTATCCAGACCATTCAACGGCACCCAAACTGGGGCTGCACTTAAATTAAAGAAAGACTAAGTACATGGTGGCAGTTGCAGGAAAAACATCTAGAGTTGGTCAAACTTTCAGGATGGTTGAGCATAAATTTGAAATGGTGCCATCTTTAGACTACCTTAGGTCAATTGCAGCAGCCGATAACAACATGGAGGAAAAAATACGCAGGCGGCTACTCAAGTTCATCAAAGCCTACTACAGTCTGTCAAGGTTCTTTAAATCCCGAAATCTCACCTGAACATCAAAGATCCTGCTGTACAAGACCATGGTTCTGCCACTTCTCACGTATGGATCCGAGACTTGGATGCTCAGCAATAGGCAATCTGACCTCTTAGCCACGTTCGAGATGAAAGTTTTACGGAGAATCGTTGGTCCCACACGTGAAGAAGGGCGATTACGGAGTCGCTACAATCATGGGTTGTACGCTATCCACCTAGAAACATATATAATTGTTTGGAAGAATGAAAAGAGGTAGAGGATTAATAAATGTGGATAACTTTATTGACTGTAAGTACAGCTACTCTATTGTATAACGCCATGTACACCATGTGTATAGTACGACGGCTTGGAACCAAGTGAGCGATTTGAGAGCTCCGTATAGTCTCGACACCTCTAGTGGTTATCTGATCCACACTCACTCTCGCGCGTTACACAGCTAACACAGCGAGCTCGAGCTTGAGCTCGCGTACCATATAGTATATGCCATAGTGTACAGACAAATGTACTATATATTCCAACAATAATTACTAAGGTGAACCAAGGTAGACTCCGGAGGGCAAGACACCTAGCTCGAATAAGCGAAGTGGACCTGGCTCGGAAACACCTTTGCGGCAGAAGACCTTGCCTGCGTTGGAGGGATGGCGTTGATCAGGACGCTCGAAGTTTTGAGGGTGCTCAATTGGATGACAGCTCAATTGGCCCAGTTAACGTTACAAGAGCGATTCGAACCAGCGCTAAAAGTAAGGAAGAAACTAACCGAAGCCACTGGAGTACATACAATTAAGTATACGGTCTATTAAGAGACGGCACACAAAGCTGGGTGTAAAATCAAGAAGGCTGCCCAAAAAGCCTCTTCTTGGAAATGAAATTTTCGTTCGTGCTGACTCACATAAAAGGCACCCACAGACTTCAAAAACCAGCACAGCTCAGAGGTGAGTAAAGGGCGCTCTGTCAAGAATTGACAAAGGTAAAAATTCATCTCTAATAATTCATAATAATTCATCTCAACGCCAATCAGCTTGGCCGACCAGTGTTCTTCACTACTTTCGCGCCAACGTTGTTGTCAAATTGGGAGGGTTTACGTACGTACGGGAGTCAGAGCCTCAGTTCCGGCCGATTCTTCCGTGACCATTTGGTAGCTACAGGCGATACGCAGGACACCCCTTCGCTGATCACTAGCAATGTGTGTCCGGGACTTCTTATTTCGGAGCGCATCTCCTCAAATTTCGGCCCCATATAGCAACATGGAATTGGTCGCTACAATCAGGAGCTTCCAACTCACTACGTCCGCCGACGTCGAACATTTCGAACCGAAATCCTTTTGGTCATTCATCCGTTCTTTGAAAAATTGTCCTAGTATCCCTAATGGTATGCACTTGGGTGATACAGCTGCCTCCACTCCACAAGAAGTGTGTGAGCTTTTTGCTTCTTACTTTTCCTCTTTTTTCTCACAACAATCCTCTTCTAATTCCTTAAATCTTCCCTCCACATCCTCTCCTGAATTGCACTCATTTCGAACGAACCCTCTTGAAATTGAACTTCTTTTGAACGATATCGATGCCAATACCGGTAGTGGTTCCGACGGTATTCCAAATATCCTGGCTAAATCTCTTTCATCGTCTCTGTGCGTCCCTCTTTCTATCTTGTTCAACTTAAGTATATCTTCTGGCTCTTTTTCTTCTCGCTGGAAAATTGCCAACATATTTCCTATACATAAAGCCGGTGATCGTACTTGCATCACAAACTACCGTCCTATTTCCCTTCTTCCTTGCTTTAGCAAGATCCTTGAAAAAGTGGTTTACAAGCGAGTCTACTCCTTTATCCAGCCTACTCTCGCGCATGAGCAGCATGGTTTTGTCAAAGGTAAATCTACCTTAACCAACCTTCTTTCCTTCACACACACGGTCGCATCCGCTCTTGACCATCAAAAGCAGATTGATGTACTTTATACCGACTTTTCCAAAGCCTTCGACTCCGTCAACCATAACCTCCTTCTTCAAAAATTAAAATACGATGGCATTGCTGGTCCTCTTCTTTCCTGGTTTAACTCTTACATCCTCGACCGTACCTGTATTGTAACTGTTAATTCCTCCTCTTCAATTCCTTTTTATCCTGCTTCAGGTGTTCCGCAAGGGTCTATCCTTGGTCCTCTTCTCTTTCTTTTGTTCATAAACGATCTCCCTCCTTTAATCCAATCTTCTTGTCTTTTGTATGCCGATGATTTCAAGATGTTTCGAGTGATTGAGTCACAAGATGACTGTATGGTTTTACAAAACGATCTCAACAGCCTACAGACTTGGTGCGCTTCCAATGCTCTCACTTTGAACATCGAGAAATGTCACAAAATGTCATTCTCTTTGAAAATTTCAACTTTAATGTTCTCCTACTCTGTTTGTGGCTATCCCCTTAATGTCGTTGATAACTTTAGAGATCTTGGCGTAATGTTTGATCCTAAGCTCAAATTTGATAAGCATATTTCTTACATTACTGCCAGGGCCTCTAAATTATCCGGTTTTATTATTAGATCCTCTAAAGCTTTCGTTAACATTTCCACCTGTGTACACCTTTTCCTCTCCTTTGTACGTAGTATCCTTGAATATTGCTGTCAAGTTTGGTGTCCTCGTTTTGTCTACTTGAATACTGCGGTGGAGTCAGTTCAACGTAGATTTACTCGCACCCTGTTTTATAAATTTCAGCTTCCTTACCGTCCTTATTGTGATCGTCTGTCGTTCCTTCATCTTCCTTCTCTCGAATCACGGAGACTTTTCCTGGATGAGTGCCTACTCTTCAAATTGTTCCATAGGTTGGTAGATTCCGACATCAGCAGCCACGTTTCTGTCCGTGTTGCAGTGCATGGTACCCGCTCTACTTTTGAGTTTAGTGTGCCATTTGCGCGCACTGATATCTTTTTTCATTCTCCGCTGTTGCGATTACTAAGGCAACATAATGACTTACGGTTTGGTCCTCTACCGCCGACATTATATGCCTTTAAAACTTTTTTAAAAAATAATGTTTTGCTTACTACTGATTCAATGTGGTTTTTTTTTTTTCTCCTTTTCTTTTTTTTCTCTATTTTTCTTATTTTGAATTTGTACTTTTTCACTTTGATTTTGTTTATTATTGTTCTTAGATTGTATCATTATCATCTCATTATTATTTTGTTCATTTTTTCATTATTTCTTTTGTGAATTATTTGTATTTTATATTTTCTATATTCAGTAATTGGATTTTATCTGTTGAATAATAGTTAATAAATAAATAAATAAATAAATAAATAAATTAGCCTACTCAGCGAAGTGACAACTACTAGACCCTACATATGCCCTACGGATATGATGCCAATAAGTCAGCTTGGAACGCAAGAGCGCTCCCAGATACCTGACTAACTTACTGCCATGGGTATGACAGTTGATGCCCTCTGCTTCGTCAGCATGCCAATTACTGTCTTTGAGACCGCTAGCTGAAGGCCATGCTGGTTCATCCACCGCTTTACCTTCCTCATGACTTGGTTAAGTCTAAGTTTGGCGGAATTGACCTGTGCGAAACCTTGTGTCATATCTGAGGTGCCAAGCCTCCCTTTGACTCCTTCCTCCACGTCATCAAGCCACCATCGTTATTACTCTCGCATGATGGCTAGCAAGTAACCAGTGATACAAAATCTCTTCTCGAGGGCACGAACGATATTTGTCCACCTCACCGAGTGAGGTTTGTTTGTAAGTCTAGCTTTACCAGCAGAATAACCAGTTAGGTGCGATTATATGCCACCTATACTCTTGCTACTCGCTCACAAACCTCTAAGATGGCATCGATTGCTGAATGGCCTTCCCGGAAGCTATGTTGCCTGTCAGAAAAATTGTCAGTCGATCTGACTGCTGACCGTGATTTGAGTAACCTATCGAGAAGCTTCTCTGCAGCGTTCAGCATGCACATACTTAGGGGTTTCACCGGCTAATTTTAGTATTTCGCAGTCTTCAAGTACCAGTCGACGGCACCCGCGGATAAACATGAACTATGCAAATTCAAAGTGCCTCCTTTTTGGCACGTTTGCTCCTTTTGATGGCTTTGGTCAGCTCCTTCTTTGCCGCAATGCAAACAGCAGAAAGTTCGGTCGCTCCGGCCTATTCCTGATTCTCTGCTCCATGTACGTGCACGCTAAAATGATGCGTGGCAGTTCGACGATATCATCGTTTCACCGTTTAGACATTGAAGTTGCACACGCCCTGCAATTTCACTCATGGTGCTGTCAGCAGTGGCTTCTACTACTTGAAATAAGCAATATGCCTATATCGTTTCTATTAAGTTTAGCAACAGTCCAGCCTTGTCACATATCAGAAGAGCGGTGGCGTCTTTGTCTGCTGGTTTTCACCACAACGTTGGTGTCCACTCCAACCTCGATGCTATCTCAACTATGCGCTGCGCGCGAGTGTTTTCAGTAGGAATACCCCATTTCAATGCCTTCATATTGAAGTTGCCTCTTACAATGACATTGCTGGCTTCCAGAGAGCTTAGTTTGCCCCCGAATACCTGCATCGAGTTATTCGTTATGCCGGCCCTATGTCCATCGACGATCCAAATCGCCACGTACCCCAAAGCATTTGCCAACCAAGCGGACGAGTCTCTCGCCCTTAAGCGCTTTTCAAACATGCGCCCACGCAACGAATCATCCCCACATGCCACTGAGCGAAAGAAATTATTTTAAAATCTATTGTACATGAATCAGCATACTCCACCTCCTTCGCTTTAGACCCGCCTATATAAACAAAATCAAATTGACTCGTGTAAGCAAAACACGCTAGATCGCATGGACGCGTGGACGTATGGACGCATGTCTGAATAGCGCTTTACAAAGCTCGCTGATCAATAGGATCTGAACCCTTTATTTGCGGACGTGAGGAGATCGTCCGCTGCTTTGCACCCTTGCAGGTTTCTTTGAAGGACTCTCATGTCCTTCCCTGTTTTTTCTTGGTATCGAGTGTGTCGCACCAAAACCCAACACGCACTCGATCTCATTAGGTGCTTGGTGCTATTCCTGCCATGTTTCTCGGTGAATAATATGCACTTTAGCGGGGAGCCCACAGAACTTCCGCGAAAATCTTCCTCCTAGCTGGTTTTACGATGAGAGCATCTATTTTTACCTGCACTAACTTGGCCTGCTTTACTCCTTCGTAATTTTCCTCGCCATTTATTTCTTCTCTCTGTGCAGCACCTCCTTTTTGAAATTTTTTATACATATCAAGAATAGACTTGTGTGATTTTCACTAATATGCGGTCAGCCATGTAGCTATGGCAGACAGAATCAAATGATCGGGTCTACTGAAAATTATTGGTTTTCAAGAAAATATTTAAGCGATACATTATTTTAATGTTTTTCCCATCCCTGTAAGTTTCCCCCAACAGCGGTAACCCTGCACCAAATTATCTGTGTTTAAGTAGAGAATTTGAGAAATCGTAATTTGCAATTATGTATCAAAATAGAGCTACCATGAAAATTAGAAAGAGGACGTTTCGTAGAACATGCATTAAAAATCTACACACTTCATCTGCTTTTTTCGAAAATGAGTCTTTGTATCTGATCATATAGGCTAGAATTTTTTTCTTGACTTGATTGAAACGAATCAGAAATAATCTTTATAATTTAATTCACTTCCGGTAACCTTTTAATATGACTCATTAAATTTCATGTAATCTACTCATCTAATCCTTTTGAATTAACATTCCATACATGTATGCTCAGAACCATCTCTCATAATGCAAAACTATCTTCATTTCAATTCATATCCTTGCCGCATCTGAACCAAATGCCAGTCTCAATATGAGTTGAAACGTTCCTACCATGCCTTGGCAAGGCAAACTGGGCACGGCAATGAACGATGTAAATTAAGGGATGATGAAAACGCAGTGCAGCGTTATGACCGTCGTTGTCGTTGTCGTCGCTGTTGTGGAGAAAGAAGGTCGCGTTCGGGATGGAACGGTAACCGCCAGGACGCTACGAAGCAGAGAGAGAGTGAAGAAACTCGAAATATACATTGCAGCTGTTCGATGTGTTATATTTACACATTTCACAGGGTTGAATGTCCTGAAGCGACCCTGAGGCGAGGTCACCAACCCCAAGTCCATATGACCGAAACGGAGAATGCGCAGATGAAAGTTACTTTGAAAGTTTTTTGTTATGTTCCCAGTTCGTTCCTCCATTCGGTGTGTTTGTTCCTTCTTTCGTCGTCGCCTGTACAGATCCCGGGGAAAATTGTATTTTTTCTCTACGATGTGGTACTGCAATGCAATGTATGAGGTTGATAGGCAGTAGATTCAATTGATATCGCAGGATGCACCGAACGTTTTTATTTCGATGGTTGAAATAAATAATTGTTCGGTTTTTTGAAGATTGTAAAACGCTCTTTATGTTTTCGGTTGGTTCGAAATAAAGAAAGAAGAATAAAATGCCCTTTGCGCAACTGGTTTTTTTTAAAGGTAATATTAGCTAGAAAGAAATTCGAAATGTCTATTCAAATTCGCAATCTCTATTATTTTTAGTTAAATAAATTAATTTTATAATTATTAAATAATAATTAATCCTATATGTCATTAAGTCATTGATGATTATTGATTACGATGGCAACAACAACTCATTTGTTGGCAAATGTGTAGCTATAAGTGAAAAATTGAATTTTTAACTGATTCTGTATCTAACTCCCATGTGTAAACATGAAATTAAATTCAAATTTAGAGAGACAATCACAAGCAGACATCATTCTAACATACTTCGATATTGAAACCAAACTTCTAAGTAAGTGTTCCGTTTCAACATAAACGTTTCCCCTAAAAATTATGAAGTTTTTCATACACCCTTTCTTTTATTTCATTCAACTACACACTAAACCCGAACCTATCCCAATAGTCAACGACAATCGCCAGTCGACATGCCTCCATTAAACACCTACATTTTAACCCTTTAATCTCTACCTCCTTCTCCAATCTCAACTCAACGTCATGGTCTTACAATTCCATTCTGGTATTTTTTCCCAATTATACTGCGCTCCGGTCTCCTATTCATTCCATTCCAGCATCATATTGCACTAACAATGACACACCGAAATGATCCCACAAATAACTAAGCTCAGCTTGGTGGTAGAGATTTGTTGCTGCAACATGCCGTCGACTAGGCCAAATTTGAAGTTTTGCCAGCAAGCCCATTGAAAATTACCTCAGACAGACCGAGGTGGAAGAAGAAGAAGAAAAAGCATTCCAACAAAATGCATTCAATGCAACGCCGAAAAAACCCAGCCATGCAAACGAGAGGGTGTCTAGGCTCAAGGCCGCTGTTAAAACAGTTCAACACCGCTCGTCCCGTGTGTCTTCTAGTATCGGCTAGTGTATATGCACATGACAAAGTATGCGAAACAGACAGGACCTACCTCAAAATTTCGCACATTAAAACTCCCGAGTAGGTTCAATGGCTCCGTTGACATGCACAGGGTACATATAGATAAAGATGTATAGTCGATGCAGTCTAGGGCATAGATTTGAAGGGCATTCAGCTGAATGTGCAATGGGAGTTGCCGACTTAATGTCATTTCGTCTCGCCAATTCGCTGCAATAATTCTCTTTTGCACAGTGTTAAAGGGTTGCTTTTGATGCATCGGGTCGTTTATCTGGTGAGTGCATTGTCCTTTTTTTGTATAGAGAAAAAGAGCAATAGAATACTTGACGGAGATTTTATGCATTTAAAGGAGATTGTTGCTCTTGGTATGCTGCAATTTATGGAGTAGAGGTTAAAAGAAGAGATTGCAGTTAGTCTGATGAATAAAACTGACGATGAATCGCTGTTTGTTGGGTAGTTTGGAAGTAATAAAAGAGCGATATGTTGGTGGAGATCGGTTCAAAGTGGTGACAGAAAAAGTGGTAAAAGGTGGAGTTATGAGTTAGGCGAGGTTAAATACTTTTGACATTGGTTGTTTTCATTCAATCAGAGCCAAAATTTAAAGAACAAACATCTTGAAAGTGAATTAAATTTAGCATTTTAAGTCTATTTGATGCAGTATGCATTTTATTTCTAGACTTCAGAAGAATGAAATTAAAGAAAAACTTAAAATATATTTTGGTGGTTTCATATGTAATTAATTAAAATATGTAAATTTCAATACTGTTATCCAACTGTACACAATTGAAACAAATAAATATAGAAAATTTGTTTTAAATTGAATTGTCAAAGATCAAATAAAACACTGCATTAATATGATTTGCATTGTCTGAAAAAATTGGAGCTAGCTCCTCTATTGTAATTTGAAGGATGAGGGGAATCACCGGAAAGTGTTTTGGCATCAATTGCTGCGCATAACTTAACTTTACAAGATAACGGTATGGCACCAAGAGGACTTCAAACTCCAGTTTAATTAAGAAAAGTCGTAATTCGGCATACTATAACCAGTAAAACTGTACGCGAAATCGCTGAAATAGCTAATCGAGCTCCCACTTAACAAAACTTTAACTTTAACATAATATAACGTCATTATAACAGCACATACTATGAAAATGAATCGAAAGTAAGATCTCAAAAAATGTTCACGTTATCATTTAAAAGTTTCTTAACTTGCCACTGAAGCAGAAAAACACCGTGGGAAAAAAGCTAATCCTGGAGTCACAAGGATAATTTTGCGAAATCATCGCTTTAACGATAAGGTTCCAAGGAGAAAGCCTTTAATCAGTAAGGTTAATCACAAAAAAAGGTTACATTTTGCTAAAGAGTGCGGCAAAAGGACTTTTCGTTTCGGCAGCAAGTTTTATTCACCGACAAAAGCAAATACAACGTTTCTAGATCGGCTGCCAGATCGTATGCATAGAGAATGAAGAATTCAAAGAAAAAAATCTACGGCGAAGCGTTGAACACGGTAAAGGCTCCTTGCTATTGTTTTACGTCAACTGCTGAGCCTAGGAATCTTCCTATAATTTAGGGAATAATGGACCAGCCGATGAATTTAAATAACATAAAGACGAATTTAAAGGAAAGTGTTCGAAAATTGGGAACTGAAGATAATGTTTATTTTTATCAAGAGAACGATCAAAAGAATAAAGCTTAAAATGTAAAAAAAAAAATGGCTCCTTTATAACTGTCTCCATGTACACGAAGCGCTACATCAGTCGCTATTGATGGCTGTGAGCTTTGTGAAATATATTTCAGGAATTCTGAGCGAATGCATTGTTGCGCTACTTTAAGTTAAAAGTTCGGGGTGGGCTCAGATACAGGATGCGTTCCATTAGGAATGCAAACTTATTTTTCAAAAAGCAACTATACACCGCATAGCTCACACATTAACATTTAACTGCGAGCTGCCAGAGGATCGGAACGTACGTTCCCGTGAATCCCATTCGAGCTTAATGTAATACTGGACACATATTACAATCGAATCTCGATTCACGAATCTCCAATGAGCTTTGAGCTTTTAAATTCTCTCTGCTTGACACACTAGGGTAAATCTCAACGAAATTGGATTGTAGTCTGCCTGGATCTTTCTATGGATCTTGGATTTTTCTGTGGCGAAACGTAATGCTGGAAACAGACGGATCCAGTTTCGAGAATCTTGTGAATGTTTACTCTGCTGTATCAAGCAATGGAAATTAAAAAAGTCAACGCTCATTGGAGATCGCATTGTAATCGAAAATTTGAATACAAAAGAAGGTATGCGCTAGACTTGTTCTAAAAGCCTTGACCCTGCAAACAAAACGACATGCGAGTGTTCCATTGCCATGAACTCTTAGAAATGCGTGAAAAGGATCCTAATTTTTTTTAGACTCAGCACCGGTGTATTCTTTAATGGAACTTGAAATCAAAAAGAAAATGTTCAAAGTGGCAACCCTTGCGTTGCCCCGGTCAAAAAACCACATATGAGCAAGTCCAAGATCAAAATCATGCTCATTGTCTTCTTTGACGTCAGAGGCATTGTCAACGATGAATTCATACCTAACGGGATCACTGTAATTGCAGCTTCTTATTGGGAAGTGTTTAAAAATAGAAGAGGAGGGTCCCGTGCTGCCGGAGCGACATCAAGGGCGCATGAAAACAATGCAACAAGCTACAGCGCCTTCGTTGTCAGAGACATATTTACCAGGAACCACGCTCCATTCGTTCGGCAGTCACCCAGAACATTGCTTTTCATACAATTGGGGTGGTTTCTACAGTCCTGACCTGACTCCGCTAGACTTTTAATTTGTTTTCTCGCTTAAAAGGAGTCATGTAAAGGGGAAGCATTGGGTCAAAATCGAAGACATCCAGGCTTATGTTACGTCGGCTTTAAAGCACATCCCGGAGAAGGCCTTCCAGAATGCTTTCTAGACCTGAAAAGACTGTCTCCAGAAACGCATGGACGCAGAGGGTGCTATTTTGCAGATTTTTAAGTAATTCGGTCGCATTACTTATGAAATGAACCCTGTATACATTTATTTTTATGTCTCAGTCGTTTTAAAGTGAACGTCAAAACTAATATATTTGACAATTAGCCCACTCACTGCCAAGCAAATTCAAGCATCCTGCGCTGGATGTCAACATTTTGTTTATAGGGAAACATAAAATTAAGTGGGTTTCTCGACCTGATATAATTTGTATCCTAACAAATGTTATATCTACGAAATGTCTCGTGGAGACACAAAATATTATGATGTTTTTTATGTGTTGCCATTGATGTCCAAAATTATGTTGACAGAATTATTAAGACATAATTTTGACACATTGATTTTCAAAATGGCACCAGCCAAGCTAAGGTTTGAGAAAGTATTCGAATTTACAAATATTTAGCGTTTAAATGAATGAAATGTTATCAATAATAGAATGTCCACTTTTCATCTCTCATACAATTCCATTTGCAATTAAAATACATCATGAATCTGAGAGATATGATTTTTTGCGATTCCTTCTTGCCAAGCTGAAGTTCGATGCCCAAATGAGATGTCATAGCATAAAATGGCCACTGCGGAATTTCTTTCAATTTATTATTTATTATTTTCCATCACAATTTATGTTATACTAGATTTTCTGTCTGGTGGAGCCACCGCCTAAAAGCAGTTGCGTCATAATTCGTTAGAATATACAGTATACACAGTAACGGCATTTACTGTAATTTTTAAAATTAAAAAAAATAATACCAAGATATATCTTGTGCCTGGTATCCTCGAAGGTTAAAGACAAAGTTCAACAATTTCCACTAAATCACCACCAAAATAATTTTAAAATCACTATTCTATCTGCTTCTACGTATCAAGTTCTTCATTATATCATACTATTCTTTGTGTGTATGGAAATGTGTTTTTTTTGTTGCAAATTTCACGCCCCTAATTCGTATGCTTTCAATATTTTCTATCAGTAAACCTTTCAATTACAATATTTCACTATACCAATGCCACGACAAATAAAACCAATAAGAACCTGTTCATTTTATTCTTCTTCTTGATATCAGTAAATTATTCTTCCCGAACATCATCCCAGTCTATATCGATTACATGTCTCTTGAAAGTCTATCCAAGTTCATCATCATTCAACCAGCAGCAGGCAGCACAAGCACCAGAACCATCTGTGTAACACTACCAGCTACAACAACAACACCATCCAAAACACAAAGGGCATCGAACTGAGAAAGCGCAGTCATACATATTCGCTGCGTATCTATATCTCGCACACATAAGAACATACATATCTCAATCTCATCCCAGCAAAGCCAGAAAGAACCAACCCCCCAATCGCATCATCATTATCATCATCCGTTCAACAGCTGATTTCTGCCAAATAAGTTTATTGCCCCCGAAGAGTTCATTCTCTTGGTGTTTCTCGCAGCAAGGTCGTTGGTAAAACGGACACTTCTCTTACAAAGCGAATAAGCTGGATATAGCATCGCTTCAGAGCGAATATCTGATATACTCTTCGCTTATGACTTCCAGTACTCTTTATTCGACTGGAATGTTTGATTAAGGGAAAATCATCGCGGTGTTCTCTTAGGTAAACAAACTTATGTATCAAATTGAGTGTCAGAGAGAAAAAGAGAGAAGTGGTAAAGAGCGGACTAGCACGCTAAGAGTGTAATTTTCATCGATCATGTGTATGCAGTGCAATAAACTGTTGTGCAATAATGTTCGGAAAATGAGGAAGGAATTAATGATGATGGTGATGATAATATGGAAAAGTGAAAGAGGTTGATTGTTTCAAAAGTGATGGCACTTTGTTTTTCTTCTTCGTTTATTTATGAAACGGATGGATGGTGTGAAAATTATGTTGACTACAGACAATTATTAGTTAGGTAGCTGATTTGAATGCAAATTAGCAGAGGGATTTTGGCAATGATATGATCAGATAATTTTTGCAAATGATATGATCAGATGACAAAGATAAAAGGAGATAAAGAGCGCTCAACTTGATGCCACGAATGTTGTGAGGATAAATGTTAGGGGTCCAAATAGCATAGTTGTTTGGGCCTGAGAGTTGAACTTTGGTTCCCATTTGGAGTGAATTCCTTCACCAGTATGCTAAGAACCACAAGAACCATATCTATTCCAAGAGAGATGGTAAATCAAAATGAAGCAATGATTTGATTGTTATATTGAGCGGTTTGCATAATGCTGCTTGAAATGCAAAGATAAGGGTTTTGTTGCATCGGGTTGTTATAAGAGATGAATAATTGAGTCATTTTAGACTTACTCTGTGAAAAAATCCAAGTGATGGTTTTCCACCCGAATCAACGTTATTCTAATATCAGAAACATTATGCGAAAAGTCCATTAAGAAATTGTGTCAGGTCATGAAAGCCAGTTTTTCTAAAATAACGCGTTAAATATTGTAACAGTATGAGCGACCAGGATATGAAAATTGACATCACAAATTAATTTTTCATCATTCTTTCGAAGCGTAGGAATGCGAAGGTCTATGTTATTTGCTGTATTCATCACACTTTGCGCTTTAAAATCACAATCTTTTGCGATCGATATGGTCAACCCTTTTTGAAGTACGGTACATTTTTTTGATAGTATCGAGTTTCGGTTGAATAATAGGATCGCATTCAAAGAACTAACATTTTACAGAAACGGAATTTATAAATTGCGTAAAAAACGGACAAAGCTTGTAGTTTCATATAGAGTATACTTTGAATGAATTTGAATGTCATGCCATAAGCCAACAACTGTCATTCATTTATCCGAAAGAGAGTTATATCATACTTTTACACCCAACATTTCAGCAAAAATGCAAAACTTTTCTTTTGTTTTGTAAGCTAGTTAGATGCTAATTCCTAAATATCACACTTAGATTTTATTTCCATCTAATCTTTACGCGTCCATTCCAACTAGTTATTTTTGAGGCCTATTATTGTGGATTAGAAAATACAGTCAAATTTCTTAACAATCGAGACGCTGTTTTCGATCGGGACTTCTTGCGTCCTATCTGTTCTATTTAAAAAATTAGGACATCACTGAGACACTCGATACTTTTAAATTAACTGAGTGCTAAAATTGAAAAACTGTCCATCTAAAAATCATTTAAAAAATTAATTCTGCACCATTAGCCCACGTTGGGCGTAAATTTTTTTAGGGATTTAATTATCATAATTTCTGAATTCGTTTAATAATAAAGAACTATTTATACGTTCGAGTGAATCAATAAGACAAATCTATCCGATATTTAATAAATACATAAAAAAATCAGCAGTTTTATTGAATAAGAACGAATTCTGCAGCATTATTTCATAGTAAAATATTTTCCATGCGTTTCCATTATAGAAATTATATTGCCGACATCAAAGGTTATTTATGCTCATCTAACTCATAAAACATAATTGACCATCCGGAAAGATACCAGAAAACACCAAAAATGTTGGCGCTTTTTTGTGAGAAGAAAGGGGAGGGTTTTAAATAATGAATTTTCTTTATTTTTTGACTTTTCGACTTCTAGTATCGGTTTGATTGATTCATGGTGTTATTCTTTTGCAACTTTCTCGGAAATTATACATTTTGTCATTAATTCCAACTATATCGAGTTTCCATTCCCTTATTACAGCCATAAATTCCCCAGCAACATATCACCATCAGTAGCAAACACTTCAAATGCAGCGACAACTAACATGACTCCAACAACTATATCAACGTCAAACGATCAAGTATCAAACGAAAAGTGTACTTGAGATTGAAATCAGGCAGTTAGATGTTATTTACCTTTTGCGAGCGCCATAGTTACTAATTTCGCATTGTAGCCTCCTTGCAGTATTCATCATAGCTTTTCAAAATTAGCCACTTCCTACTCCCACTCTAGGGGGCAGCAAAGCTCAAGCAGCAGCCGCAGTGGCAGCAATAAAGGGCAATACGAACTAAAATTAAATCGAAATCCCTGTCCCACCATCGTCCAAAGTAAGATGGGTGTATGGTTGGACTTAAGACAACGCGTACGACGGCGATACAGTACGTACTAGTTCATAGTAGCAGCGCGTCCCTGGTATTAGTTTGTCCCAGTTTAGGGTCATTGCCTACGATTCTCGGCGAACTACAAACACACAAAAGTACATGCACACAAAACTGCAGCGAGTGACGAGGTGCAACGACAAGAAAGATTGCAACTTCAGACTGTGCATGCATAAATTGCAAGTATATGCACCTCTTTAGGGCTTAGCTCTTGTGGCTTGAGGATATAGGTAGATGACGATACGGCAGGCAAGCAGGCAAGGCAGTGAGATGGTGGAATAGTGCAGCAAAGGGTGAAACTCATGGGGTGGTAATTATTCACTGAGGAAAGCTTTTCATTTCAGGGCTTTCAGTAGTCTGGCAAAAAAAAACAAGGTGCACTAGAAAATAATTTTCAATTCCCTTGCCACCACCTCGCCTTGTCCTATCCGTCCCATCCCCGTTTTTCAAATTCAAGGAAATACATTCGTTTCTGTCTTGAGGCATTAGACTGAGGTTTTAGTTTGCTTGCTGTTTTTCGCTTTTCATTCGCGCGGTAACTGAACGAGGAAGCGACTTTCAAAAAGCTTTCATTTACAGTAGGTCATTGCATTTTGAGTGGTATTCTAATGGTGAAAGGAGGTAAAAGCGGATGATGCTTGGATGAATGAGTCTTAGCTGAAATACCCAATAGTTGTTGACAAAGCAAAGAAAGTAAGAAAATAGTGTTCTTTTTACAGAGCCTTCTTTTCATCATTTCACAGAACAGATGCAGTGTTGGTGCAATGAATTTTCTTTTAGATATCGTTGGGCTTTTGCTTTCTAAGCATAGTTCAACCTTCATAGGTTCTCCGTTCTATTCAGCGTGAAATGCCAAGAACCTAAACTAAAGCAAATGCTTAGAATTTTTACAGGAGTTTGTTTGAAATGAAAAGAAAGAGGAAAAAGATTTTGACTGGGAAATAAGGCAGATGACCTTTTTAGTGGGATGTAAATCACTGACGTCGTGTTTTCACTTTGGGATCTGTATTTACTTTTATAGTTCGGATTGACGTTTAGTTTGTAGGTTGTTGGCTTAATTTTTGAAAGTTCGTTGCACCAATGAAGCAATATGATGTGCTTTTGATGGTTTTTGAAGCGGAGGAGAAGATATAGACACTCAAGGATAGAAAAGTTTAAAGAATGAAATTTGTTGGGGAGATGGTTCTGATGAACAAAAAACTACACTAAATGGATGCTACAGATAGCGTATACAGTTGTGTTCCTCAGTATCAGTAGCATTCAAATCATATCTAAATTTCAAAACAATTTCACGGAATTTTTCATGCAATTTGATACAATTTTGCAGCCCTAAAAACCCTGCTTAAATAACAAAAAAATTCTCACCTAAAAAATTTAAACAATTTCGTTTGCAATAAATACATCAACAATTCATTGCTACTGTTAAATTTGCAAGTTTCCCTTCTCAACGACAACGACATCAATTATCGCCAAGGCCGTTCCGTTTCACTCACGTACCATCGACATACCTACGATTGTCATCAGTGATTCACACGACTACCAGCTAAAACTAAAACGACATCAACTATATCTACCCATAAGCCCTGTCTGCGTGCATAAATATATTCAAATTCCTAAACTACGACACATTTCTAAGTACACTTTCAAAAAAGAAAAGGAAAAACAAAAACCATTAAAACTTTGCACCATTCCAAATCGAAGTGGTGTTTTTCAAGTCAGACAGTTTTGTTGTCCACACCAGGCAATTTAGCGCGTTTTAGTTGCAATGATGCCATGAACTTAACAGAAAACAACAAACCTCTTCGCGCCTAACCAACAAACAATCGAATCCAAAACGAATAGATATTTTTGCAATAAATGCCGTGTTAGGTGCATACCGTGACAGCTGTGGCCACGCAAAACACTCATGATTGCAATGCACTTAGCACTCAAAATGGGTCACTGCAGTACGTAAACCCTGCTACTTGTACTGCTGCTGCTGCTGCTACTGCTGCTGCATTAGATAATGCGTGCCTATATTTCATCTAGTGCGTATGGTATGCATTTTGCCTGTTTCTATCTTTTTGCATAAAGTCGCAGTCGTGACAACTTTGGCACACTGAACTGGAACACCAGAGGACCGAGCCGTGAACAGGTAGATACGACGATAGTTGTGCTTTGAGTTTCCCGATTGGAATGGAAAGTTCAAAGTGCCCTTATCTCCCCTATTGCGAACTTGCTGCAACATTCTACTAGGCCGGCTGCCCACATTAATAAATGCACGCACGTACGCACCTAGACCCAGCCAGCCTGGCCAAGTCTAGGCAGTTTGTAAGCCAATAAACCAGCAGTTTGTTGAGTGTTGGTTGATATGAAGAATTGTGTCATTGAAATCGAAAATTCCTCGAGTTTGTTTGTATATTTAGTTGTCTCGGTTCTTTTTTGGATGTTTATATGAGTCATGAAACTTAGGAATTTATTTTCCGGATGCTTTGATAGTGAAGCGAATTTTTGAAAATAAATTAAATAATATCAAATATATAACAAAATTGAATTAAACGAAATTTTAAAATTAATGCCTTGATGTTTTAAAAAAACTATTACTAATTATAAGATAAGTGTGATAATTCCTAAAATTTTTCTAGTCATAAGGAGATAAATTGTCATTGTCAAGGTGCTCAAACTCATAAGTCAGTCAGACACTTCGTTTTGTGATAAACTTAGATTTGATTTCAATTTTTTATCGCTTTCCACAACGTTTATACTACGAAAGCTACTGGAATAATAAGTTTATGAATTCTCAAATTGTCAAAATACATGTTTTTTTCTGATTTTTCACGATTGAAAAATTTGCGCCCAATGTGGGTTTTCCCTTCATAAATTAATCTTTATAAAATCTGAATATGACAAGTCTTCGTGTTTTAGTGAAGGGGCGAGGATCTGGGTTGTTTTGGAGCAGTGAATAGCTCACTCTTACTTCATTTCTATCAGTGAGCGGTCTTTTGCTCAGCTTTGTTTCATATTCTCAACAGGTGCATTTGGGAGCTTCTGGTAGTTAGAGATTTGCGAGATCTCTCAAGTGTGGATACTTCTCGTGTCCTCTGCTCGGGAATTTTTGGGATATTCATGGTACTGTTAGAGTGCCTGTTTATTTTGGCGAAGAGTTTGAGGGCTTTTTCACGTAGCTATAGATCGATTGTCTCCATTCGTTATGTTTAGTCTTTTGGTTTTGATGAGTGAGAACAAGGTTTCGAGAAGGTTGTCGAAGGCTTTTCGCTTGTTCGGTATATGTAGCGTCAAGGTTAGCTTGTCGTCGAATGTGGGTCCAAGGTATTTTGCGGTCCATTGCCATTGTATTTGTTGATCGTTCAATGTCAGCTAGCGTGTTGTTTGTCACTACTTTCGCGTGATGAAAACCGCCTGGGTTTTGTCCCGAGTTGATTTTGATTTTTCATCTTTGGAAATATACTAAAAGCGTGTTTATGGAGGATTACCGAGTTGAAATAATCGGGTCTGCTTGCCTGGACGTGTGGAAGATAAACGTATCATCCACGAAGAGTGATATTTTTGTCATGGGCAGCTTGGGGATATCTGCTGTGTACATATTATACAAAAGTGGTGATAGGAGAGCCTTGAGGCATCCCAGCTGCAGTTTGACGTTGAAAGAAGACACCTCGATTCTGACTCTAAATGTCCTGCCCTTGAGAAATGAGAGAAATTATACAATAATCTGTATGAGTGGAAGGTTATTTTGAATTCATGCATTTTGAAGATTAGTCCTGCATGCCAGACTTTGTCGAAGACTTTTGCTATATCCAACATGACCAGTCCAGTCGACTTTGTTTGATTGAGCCTTGTTCTAATATGTTGCAATACCTTTGCTAGCTAGAGTTCCGTGTTATGTAGTGGCTTTAAGCCGAATTGCTCTTTCTCAAGAATGTGGTAAGCAGGAAAAGATAACTAGTTTAGCCAATTTGGCTACGAATATTAGGAGGCTTATAAGTCTCAAATTTTGGGGGCCATGTGATGTCTTTATCTAGCTTTGGTAAAACTGTCATGATTACTGATTTCCACGTCTTACGATACCTCCTCAGACAAAACATCCCGTTGATTATATTCGTCAGTGTCCATAGTGTGCTGTCTGGTAGATATTTGAGGCATAGATTGTTGATGTTATCTATCCTTGGCGACTTTCGACGGTTCAATCCCATCTCCAAGTTCTTCATCTCCTCCACGTTAGCTAACTTCAACTGTTCTATCTCCCTCGGTTCAGAAGGAAGGCTTATGGTCTTTCGAATAATGCGGTCTTCATTGTCTTCGAATCGAAGCTACAGGGAGTCCGCATACGCGTTGTCATATTGTATGTCTTGTCTACTCTGTATGGAGGTATAATTGGTTTGTTGTTGCTTCAGAAGTACTTAGATAGTCGTCAGAGAGTGTCACTCCCAGACTCTATGCTTTGCATCGGACTCTCCCACTGCTCGTTCTGGTGTTGAGATATCTGTTGACGGATCGCGTTGGTAAGCCGGCTTGCTTTCCGTTTTGTTTTAGGATCACCTGTGCCTCGAGCTCTCATGCGGAGCTAATTCCGCCTGCGGAGTTGATTCCTCCTCTGTATGAGCAATTTAATTGATTTAGGGAGTTCGCAAGGACTATGTTGATTCTTTACCGGAATTGTGATCGTATTGTGCTCTTTTGCCTGCTTTAGAGGTATTGGCGAGGAAATCAATTGATTCCTCTAATTTGCTGACCGTTTCAGGTGCTTCTGGGCTGGTAATTTCGGCCATTGCAACTCAGAAAGCTTCCCAGTTAGTAATTTTCCACTCTGTTACTAGTGCATCTATATACGAGTATATATTCTCTATATGAAAGAGTACCAGGTTATGATCAGATGACAGCTCGTCGAGGATGTTGATGTAGCTGTACCCCAATATCTAGGGCGTAGCTGTTTATAGGCCAAAAGTGTGTAGGCTCATTAAAGATGTGCAGGCTTGCTTGTTTGACTCTTATGTACTTGTTTAGCTCACAGCTCCCCAATGGCCGCGGTAGGTGTTTATGTCTCCTGCAAGGTAGATTGTGCTCTCGTGATCGAAGAGTGCGTGAAGGTCTTCAATAAACTTCTGAAGAGCGATGCGCCAAAACCAGTGTGAACTCCAGAAATCTCGTTTCAACTTTTATGGTTGTGGCTTCCATGCCCCTGAAGGTGGGGATTGGAACAGAATGATGGGTAATGTTTCTGCTTACGAAGATGTTGGTGCCTCCTCCCTTTTAGACCCTTTTTAAACCCTAAATTAGCTCATTAGCTTTGCTCCTATATGCATACGCACATACATATTTCATTAAAGCAGAATTACTCAATGCCCATTCACATATTTTACCCTATCGGGTTAGAAAAATCTTCATCCAAACTTCGCGCCTACAAACAACTAGCATCGTACCCACAAAAAACTCGAAACGAATCGTTTTAGTGAGTGCATTTAAAAGCTTTCTCGCAAAAATAAGCTATTGAGTTTTTCGTCATTGTGCTTTGTACAATAGTTTTTTCTTCAAGATTTTCAAAGACATCTAAGAAAACATATCAGCCCTTTAAACCTCATCATCAAAATGGGGATATCGCCTCATTAACACCCCAAACGCCCTCCTTAAAGTTGCCGAATTTTACATTGGCTTAAAGGCAAATCACTCATTGTTGTCACCAGTGCGAGAATAAGATAGGAATAGACATGCGCAATTGATTACCATGTTTTCATTGTATCATGAATACAACATACCTTCAACTCTTCTGCAGACCTAGTCAGGAGTAGACAGCCTCAGATACAGCACCCTGCGATTTCGACCCACATTGAAAAAATCTAAAATAATCCGAAGTCCTTCCATAATTGTGCTAAAAGGCCAATAAGGACAAGCGAAATCCTGAAAATGAAATGGTTATCCCGAGCTATCCCACAATAGTTAGGGCAAAATATATGCAAGCCACAAAATCGAATACCGCTCGCCACTAAATTCACGACGAGGCAGTCGCTACAGGTCAATAGACAATGCTAATGCTAATCCGTAAATCATCAACTTCTTCCCTCTCTCTTTTATCCTCAAAATTTCTTTCTGTCTCAGCCAAATATCTCGACTGCTGCCATTGAACATTAATTTCCCGTATTTCAATTTCGGACACTCCCACAATGACATCTAGCTTTCTTGTTTTCAAATTTTCAAATTCGACCGCCGATACAGCGCTTACCAGATTTGTCAGCTATAGTCAGTGGTTTCCGCTTCCACCCGATGCTTTTCACTGCTACGAAACAGTCAAAAAGGCTAAAACGGCCAATGAGTCACAAGTTTTTGGAAAATATCAAAACTTTTTTTTATCGTCAATTAGTTCCAAAATTTCACCCCTATATTTAAGAAACTGGGCTTAACAAATATAGGCGCGATCCCCCAGACTACTTATCATAAGTTCACAGCTTTTAAAAACGCCGCCTTTGTTTCTACCTGTAGAAGAAACTTCAAACAGGGTCATAGGCGTGCGCAGGACTTTAAAATAGAGGGGGCAACAATCAGGATTCGGCATACGATTTTCCTTATTGTCATGGAAGTACTGAGCAAACACAAAATGCAAAAAAAAAATTCAAAGGTAGCAGAGGTGACCACTTGCCTCTCTCCCGTTGGATCTATCTGTGTACGCCTCTGTATAGGATGACCGAACTAGCAAACACCTGATATTGCTTTCACATCAGTAGAAAGCTACAGGATACTAGGAAACTACAGTAAAAGTATGAAACTACAGTGCATAAAACATTTATTTAAATTTCCGGATGGAGATGGGCTGCCAGCATTCAGCAAACTTCTATCACTTCAACCTACTCAAACTTAATACATCCTGTGAGGATTTGGTCGTGAGATCTTGTGAGCACAAATTTCGGGTGCTCAAAAAATAGATAATTTGGTAGAGGGTTACAGCGTGGGATGATCATTTTTGAAAAACTGAATTTTTGACAATTTTAAACACCATCATAACCAAGCTGAAAACATGACCAATTTTCATTTTCTAAATTAATATTTTCCATATGTTTAAAAATTGTTTAAAAATATGAATTTTTGGGCAAATTGATTTTAATATCTGATTTTCGAATCATCAGTAAAAAAATCTTTTTAATATAAAGCCGCCTCATATACTTCTATATTGTAATATTATCATCATGCAAAGCATATTGAAATAAATCAAACAAAAGCTCTGTTTTTAAGCTTATTATATACCTACTAAACTATTAGCCATGTAGCTAGCTACTAGTCAAGTTAGTATGCTTGCTTACTAAGCCCGTTTTGGCCCCTATAATCTCCTTCTCTCTTTCTCTCATTTTTGAAAGAAAAGTGAACGTGGAGATCGGGTGGAAGGAATAAAAAACCAGGGGAACTATAAACCTATGACGTCACTACCTATCGGGGGACTATCTATACCAGCTATATGTAAACTATTAACGGGGAGAAGAGACATGAAAAAAAGCTTTCGGCGTATCGTCCAACGATAGCGACAACAACAGTAACGTGCCTATCGACGTCGTCGGAACTATTTCTAATTAATGGGCATGCAGCCTGCCAGCTAGCTAGCCAAGTCAGTCAGCCCTCCTAGAAATAGTTCGCTACTCCGCCACCGTCACTATTTTCGCTGTTTTCGATTGCGATTCTATTTGTCTGCCTGTCGACGACGTCGACGTTCATAGTTAAAAGCTTTGACCTAGTTAAAGGTCATTTCGAGGGTGATTCCAACAATAAACGGTTGCATTACGTATATTTTTCGTATCTATTTTTACGATATGTGGAGTAGATTGCTAGAGCGCAGGCAGGCGGTCGGCTAGTTCAGCTCTTCGTTGATTTTGTTGTATAGTGCTTTGTCGATAGGATTGTAGTGCACATGCCAACGAAGACAACAGGAGAGAATAAGGGCTAGGAGGAGTAGTGTGTGAAATGTTGTTGTTGAATGGTATCCGGGACTAGGGGCTTGATGGGGTCGGAGGAGATTTCTTTGACATAAAAAAGCGACGAGCTCTAAAGGGCGATAGAAATTCTTCATACTGACCGTTACCGCCTTGCCTTTGCTGCATATCGAGAGACGAATGCTTTCGGGCGATAGATACGATTTTGCCATTGGGTTTAATTGTCGATTTATGATAGAACAAAGTTTAATTGAATTTTACAATAGAAACAAGAGCAACAAGAAGAACAGCACTAACAGTATGTGCTAGCATAGACAAGCTTGTTAGAAAAATTACTGCAGTTGTGCTGATATTTCTTCGTTTATTTTGCTTTTGTTTAGTTGATAAAGTGTGTCCCCCGTTGAATACTGTTTGAAGAGGAGTATCCATGCATGGACAGCACACATCGAAATAATTAGATCATATCCGATGGCGGCTGTGTAGTCGCCGTGGTCGATTTTTTTCTACACTGACCCATATTTTTAATCTAGAAAGTTCTATTTATGCTTATGATTGCGCGACGATGACAATAATTAGTCGATTCTGCCGCCTGTGAATGGTTGAACGAATGAAGTAATACTGTCGAAATGTTCATAGATGAATATGCTGGTGAATTGCAATATGTTGGCGGCTAATTAATCATAAAAACTTAACTAGATGTTTTTTTTTGTAATTTCAAACTTCTTCTTCATTTCGCAATTTCTTATTCATTTTTAAATTTAAGTGACAGACACAGTAAAGAAATATGCATGTCGCAAATACATCAAATTTTAGTTTAAAAATAAATACAAAGTCTTAAAAAAAGTCCTATCGTTATTGGAACCACACAAAATATAATAGCTTCAACGACGAAATGAACGAACTTTTGTTTTTAAGTCGCAAGATGACAGATCACGTGTTGCACAAAATGTTGCTCAAAATGTTGCAGAAAATGTTGCACGAAATGTGATTAATTTTTCTTACCTGTCAAAAATGCGATCAACTACCACCAGATGTACTTGGTGCAGCTAGATGGAACATTGTAGTCTGAAAGAGGAAAATAGTTGTCAGCAAATTCACCTAAACCATCAAATAAGATTTATGATTTTGAAACCATATGGAAAATATCGACTTGGTAAATCGGTACAATGTGGAAAAATATTAAAGTTTTTCATTTGGTGGGAAGTTAGTTAGCATAGTTATGTCAAGTAGAAGGAATTTAACAATTGAGAATTGTCAAAAAAAGCTTGGAATCGTTTTTTTAATGAATTTAAATTTAAAATCATTGCTTTCAAATAGCATGCATGTATTTTATTTTCGCCTTTGAAAGCACATCATACTCATCCCACAATTAAATACCATAAGCACAACGATGTGATGCGTTGCGCTACGTTGCACTTTCTTCAGATCAACGTTCAGAATCAAGCGCGTACATTTTTCGCAACCATGACTTTATTGAGGCAGGTTAAATCTAAGGTCGTTGTAATACATGTAATTATGTACATACTCGATTGAAATGCATACAACTAAGCTCAGTGTGTACTTTTGTTGTTGTTGTGCAAACTAACGCGGCAGCAAATGCACAATGCTATTATGCAAGTATACATGTGTTTGTGTGTAAACTATGCATGCATATTATGCAGTTAGATGATGACGATGATTTTCGTATTGTAGAGTTTTGTTGAATAACACAATTACATTCACAACGCAGACATTTGACGTGTGATGTTGTCGTAGCTATGTAGATATATTTTCGAGATTTAAGCACAAAACGATCAAAATAAAAGTTAAGAGTAAAAAGCCACTGAAACGATTTTAAATGGTTTTTATTGATTATATGTTTTTTTTTTGCAGGAACATTTTTCGGTTTGGTATAGAATCTGATCGGTCTGGTTTGATATAGCATTTGAGCTGAGATGCTGGAATTTGACTATCAATAGCAATGAACAAATGTTTCGTATGATGAAAAGCGTCAAATTTTCACTACTTTACTCTCCATATATTTATTTTTTCTCCTTTTTTAAAGCCCCTTTTTAATATGTCTTAGTCATATTCTATTATATTCTACATAATTATGCTCGCAAAATAAACCACATAAATAATAAATTTCGTCCTAAATCAAAAAAAATCATACAGCTTAAAGATAAATGCATCAAAGTTTCTCTCAGCAATAGCAACAGCGATAAAGACGACGTCAATGTTGTCAACAAAAACAACAGCATCAACAAGCTTTTCAATGCACGTCTAGTACACTATTTGTTGGTTTCTCATCGGTTGTTTGTCGGCTAGATAATTTTCTATGTGTATCTAATGCAATACTTTAAATGCCAAAAGTTCAATGCATTGCATTGAAAGAGTCATCGGCGTCAGCCAATGGCAATACGAATGAATGCAACTGAACGTAATGCAGTGCAATACAGTACAGTAGACTGCAATGAATGTAATATGACGGTTTTTCCAAGTACTATTGTACTATCTAACAACCTAACGAACAACGTACTCTAAGCTCCCTGTTTTGTGTACGTCCACATGTATTTCGTATCAAGGTGAAAAAGGTAGCATGGAAAAGTTATAGGTAATTTGCAAGGTAGGCATTATGAGACTGACCATGATTGGTTCTAATTTTTTCTATTAGTTCATGGTGAGATTGAAGTTGTTCTTTTGTATTGATACTTTTGGGATTTGTATTGAAATAAGTTCTTTTGTATTGAAATCTATGGGATTTTTGTTTATTATTTTCAGAAAAATTGCATGAAAATTTCGTAAAATTGCATAAATCAACTGATCGGTTTTGTTGAATTTTGATTGCGAATCACAATTAACTTTCATTTTGTAGAAATAAAGTAAAAAATTTATATCTGCCACCCTTAGAAGCCTACAAATACGAAGTTATAACTTCGCGCCCAATGTGGGCCAATGACTTCGTAAATAATTTTTGTAAAATTTTGTTCGGAGGTACGAAATTTAAAACTACAATTTGTTGGATTTCTTCCTTGCATCAGTTGCTAACTATCGTACTTTATTCGAAAAGTATTTCCAGGAATCTCTTCTATAAAATTTCGCAGTTCCGTAGACAGCTGTTCTCTCAAAGGATTTAACTTTGTTTCGCCTTGTTACAGGAGCCAACCACCAAATCGCTGCACAGTAGAGAATAAGAGGATGCATGCTAGTCACGTAGATAAGCGTTTTTATTCTATACAATGATTGGGCTGCTTTTCAGTACATTGATGGTGTAGCCTCATATGGGAAGCTTTCGATGCATGATAAATTTAATCCTCCTGGCTGCTTTGGGCGCCTGAATACAATGAATTTGTTTCTTCACGCGATAATTTCGATCTTTCATCAGAAAGTTCATCGTTACCATCTTGGGATAGTGGCCATCATCTGCCGCGAGGACTATTTATCTTGGAGATATCTGAGGTGTTGATTGCGAGTAAAAAAGAATGGGTTGAAGAATGGAATCCAGCGGGACACCGGAGTCTTGGGCCAAGAGCCCGAAGCCCGGGATACAAAAGCCCATCTATTTCGCGGAAAGCTGGATATTAATTTGACAAAGAGCTCAGAGAGGTTCAAGACCGTTAACTTTATGGAACATGTTGTGGCCGCAATGTGTTGATAACAAAGTAGACAGAGTTTATTTGTTTTTAATGTTTTTGCCATTATTATATGTATATACTGGATGCGTCAAAAATTTACTTATTTAATTATTTATATACTTATAATCTTCAGCAGATAAAAATCAATTACTGAATATGTAAAGAAAATAATAAAAAACGAAACTAAGTGAAAAAGGCCGATTCCAAATTAAAGAGAGACAGAAAGTGAATTGTTAACAAGATTAAGAAGAGAGCTGAAAACAGAATAGCAGAACATTAAAGGTGATGTTTTACAAGTAAAATATATTTTGTGACATTTTGCGATGTTCAAAGTGAGAGCATAGGCAGCGCACCAAGTTTGTAAGCTATTTAGATTGTTTGGTAAAATCGTACAGACATCTTAAGACCCGATCACTCTAAACAACTTGAATTCGTCGACATATGAAAGACAAGAAGATCGGATTAGAGGAGGCAGATCGTTTATGAAGAAAAGAAAGAGAATAGGACCAGGAATAGACCCTTGCGAAATATCTGATGTTGGATAAAAGAGAATTGAAGAGCACGAAGTGCAGATACGACCAAAGGTGTAACAGGTAAACCAAGAAAGAAGAGGACCAGCTATACCATCGTTTCTCAGCTTTGAAGAAGGAGTTTATGGTTTCCAGAGTCAAAGGTCTTGGATAAGTCAGTATGTAGTACGTAGACCTGCTTTTGATGGTCAAGAACGGATACGAAGGATAATGAAAGAAGATTAGTTAAAGTGGAATTACCTTTGACAAAACCGTGCTGCTCATGAGCTAGGGACTGCTGACTTCTCCAGCCTGAGACTAGACACCAGCTCCTCAAGACCCATAGATCTGATGAAAAAATCTTGTTCACTTGGGAAATCAGAGATGTTGGACGAAAAGAATTCAGCGAATTTATAACCCTCTTGACGCTGCTCAAACTGGCAAAGCGTGATCCTCAGTGGGATTATCAGCTTCAAAAAGCACAAGTAGCTACACCTGTAGCCGATGGTTACGACTTTCCATCAAACGTGATGTTTGAAGCAAGTTTTTTGTCACCTGCAGATTCATTGATTTTCGAATATATATATATATATATATATATATATATATATATATATATATATATATATATATATATATATATTTATATATAGTTGGTTCAAAGTTCCTGAGTCTTTGTTCGAAGGATTTGCTGAGATAAACCCTCATTTTGACAATAATGAAGAAGTTGGTTACCCTTATAATGGATTCTACTTGCAGATAAAAATCACTCACATAATTCGACTTGAATTCAAAACACAGGGCTCCTCAAAAAGGAAAACTATCGACAGAAACAAATTCTTTAGATATTTGAAAAAGTTCCTGGAAGAAGTGCTTCTCCGTATTACAGCAATACAGAGACGATGATTCATCGGAGTTCACTATAAACTTTCTTGCTTGATAAATATGTAGCCAAACACCACTTTTAGACATGTAAAAAATGTAAACCTCTATTTTAAGTTCGGGCCGATTTTCAAGATGGGCTAATTACTTTCTCAAAAGGTCACATTCTAAGAAGAACACTTTTTTGAAAAAGTCGAATAAAAATTTGAAAAAAAATCTAAAAATCTGTTTTTTCACCATTGTCGCAGTTCGCTGACCAAATTTATTTAAAATATTAATTTAAATTTAAGTTTTTCACTGACTGCATGCCAAATTGCTGAAATTGATTGAAGAAAATTAGAGATCGGTTGCATAAAACCCAACAGAGGTGAGTTGTTTTGAAGTGAGACAATCAAAGTGTTTATTTAACTTTCGCTGCAAATTCTCTCAAGAATGCTAGTGTGGCGTTGTAGTTCTGTAGTTAAAATTGGTTTATGTCATCTTGGCCATAGAAACACTTATCTTGGCCATAGAAACAATTTGCATGAGTTTCAGACTTAATTCTATGATTCACTTAAAGTATGTCCAAAAGAAAATTTTACTGAGAGCAATTGTATCTAACTGTATCTTCCTATGATTTCCATTTTCTTCAAATTACTCATTACTCAAATTTGTCAAATACAAGTGTTGGCAGATGTGGAAAGTACAACTAGTAGGGCTAATGAGTTCATAGAAAAACGCAAGATAAAATTTATATAATCAATATTATCGCGCCCACCGTGGGCTGATGACTCCATACTGAATACATGTAAAATTATATGTTTTAGTTTAATTCTTGCGATAATTTTCCATCAAATATAAACAGGTCATATTATGCTTCAAATACATATTGGCCCAACATGTTGGCCCAAAATATTGGCCAAAAATCCACTCAGGCTGGGAGTGAGCCCAACATCAGCCCAGCTCGCACCAAGTGGGTGTATACATATTGGCCATAGCCTCTTTTGGTCTTGTTTGGGCCAATATGTATTTCCTACATTACACGTTCTCAAATTACTGATCATTTCATATTTGTAACAATGGAGTCTTGCTTGGAATAAAATCCACAATTTTATTTTTTATAAATACCATGATTGAAATGAAGGAATTTTCAATTATGTCTAATCGCTTTAATTTTCCTGCGGTATGAATTAAAAAGCTATGATTGTCTTTAGGGATTCAAAAGTTGTGAATTGTGAAGGAGAAACAAGATTGTTTTCTTGGCAAGCACAAGAGAACGATAATCACCCGTATTGTGAGTGCCGAGTCGATCGACGAAGTTGTCGAGTCGATGGCGTTTTGGTATTGCGAGAGTCGATCGAAACGACTTATAAGTACTGCCATATCAAAATCGAGGAAAATGCTTGAATTGAGTGCTATTGTGAACGAAATTGCCAATTTGAACAACTTTAGCATCCGCCAACTGTCAAGTGAAACTTTTTTAAAAACAATCTATTATTTTTTTTGGAAAGTTTGTGAAATGAATTGTTTTGATTTATTTTTTGACGACGAATAATGCAATCTTTGCGGTAGAACTTAGTATAGCGATGAAAAAAATAGTAACAGTTAATTTTTATTTTTTCAATAAACAGTAAATAAACATTTGCATTTTTACTAAACGCTAAGAAAACATTTTTTTTTACTATAGAATAAATTAACGTTTTCATGTATTTAGCAACAAACTGTGGATAATTTAAAATGTTGTAGCTGCAGCTCATACATTTCTTTTTTTTTTAATTTCAATTTTGGCGCACGATGTATTTTTTTATCTCTCGCATCTTTTTCATAAATTGTCCGGGTTTTTTGCTTTATTTATAAGGACTTTTCTCGCAATTTCAACTTGTGCTTTTTGAGGTAATATATTTTTTTGGTTAAATGCAGAGTTTCTGCGACATTTTTATTTATGTTTTCCTGTAGCTCAGGTTGCTCTTCGAGTATTCGGAGTCTACTTTCCTTTTGGTCGGCGTTGGAAGATCTACTTTCTCGAGGTGTTCTTTCCATTGAAGAAGTTGCATCTATGGTAGCTGGTGGTACAGCGGCTTACAACTGAGGTTGCCTGATTACTTGTGGAACAAGGTAAAATCGACGATGCAGGCTCCACACTCGTATCGCGCGGTGTTCCGAATTCACAGCCAGTGGGATTAAACGCAACATTTAAATTCAGTAAATTAACCACATACTCTTCAAGAGGAGAGAAATAAACCTGTTTGTGCGGTCCACCATTCTTATGATCTTTTTGTGAATTTTAAATTTGAAATCGATCCACACCTGAGGAGGTCATACGAGTTTAAGAATTTTGATATCTTAATAACAAACCTTCTGCCAACCCCTTATATCTTTTACTAGTAGACCTATGCTATTTAGCTCTTCTGCAAAACTATTCCATCCATCCTTCACTTCGCCATTTTACCCACCAGGTCTAACGAATCCTCTTGCGAGCTCTTCGTTATTCTCAAGTAGAGATACCAAACGTTAAATTTGTTTGGCGTTTGTTATTTTTACCCTTTAATACTTATTTTATAAGCGACTGGAATATTCCAAGAAAATAACTTACATTTTGCATATATCCAACTACCTGTCGATGTAACGTCGCAAAGCATATCGCAATCGACAAAACTGTCGATATTATCGACATCGACACTCACTGTCGATATGCAGTCGATGTCGATATAATCGACATCGACTCGACACTCATAATATGGGTGAATGACAGAGGAGCAGTTGAGGGGATCCAAAGACTGAGACTTCACAAAGAGGCCAACCTATCCTGTCAATTTCGTATCGATCCTATGACTACGATGGAATGGAAGCTATAGAGGTAGAAAAAATTTAAGGGTAATCGGAAAAATTTAAGGGAAACTTTGGTTATTGGTTTTCATCAAAATATCATTTGATAATTTAATGGACAAAAAAAAGACAAGCAAAACACACTAAACTAAACTTACCAGCTTTTGTTTACGTTTAAACTTTTTCGTTGTAATTTGATGATGGCATCGGAAGCTCTAGTGCAAACAATGTTTATTTGGCTAAGTGCATTGAACTGAAAGATGGCACCACTGCCTCAGGGCTACCAGCATATTCAATAAACTTCTGTCAGGCTTGGTCCTACTCAAAGCCATTACATTCTTTGAATTTCAATTGAATCTTATTATCGGGTCGTGAGTTCCCGCGAACACAAATTTCGGGTGCCGAAAATATAGGTAATTTGGTGAAGGGTTACCGTTCTTGTGCGATGTAGATTTTAAAAATTACGATTCGATCGTGTACACAAAGATGAAATTTAACAATCGGAATTTTGGTGGGATGGGGAGTCTCGATCTTCACTTGCTACCATCAAACGTCGGAGCCGAGATTTGAACCATGACATGAAGTCGCTGGAAAATTGTCTCAGGTTAGAGAGTGCAATCACTGTCGTTACCGAAGAAAAAAAATGTTCAAAAGGCTCGGCGAAAAAAGTTTCGGCAGACAATTGAGGCTGAGGCCAGAGAGAGAATCGGTGACACTGCGACAAGCTCATGGCTACTGTTTTTTTTTGGGATTGTGAAGGGATTCTGTCCATCAAGTAGTTCTAAAAATAAAAACTAAAAAAAAGTTGCCGAGAAAAGGAGAGGCAAACTAACATAAGGAGTTATGTTTTTGCAAGAAAATGCACACATGCATGGCAATCCCTGGGTGAGACAGGATTTAAAGAAAGATTTTCAAGTCTGGATCTAGCTCCCAGCGATTATTTCTTGTTTTCCAATTTGAAAAAAGAAACAATTTAAAAAAAACGAAGATTTTCAAGTGAGGAAGAGTTGAAGGCGGTAGTGGACGAGCATTTCAAAAGCAAAGACAGCGAATATTTATTCACTTTTTTTTATGAAAAAGGCAAGAAGTGCATTGAAGTAGAGACAGATAGCAAGAAAAAACAAATTTTTTGAATTATTTCTATCAGCATTTTGAATACCCTAGGTTCGAAATTTTGCAGCCGCCCCTCGTATGTGGGGATTTATCGCAATCGAAAATTCGGCTAATTTTCTTTGCCTACTTTTAGGCACTTGATGCTCGCATAGGGCTAAAAATTTTCAAAACTTTACCATAATTAAGCTAAAAATATGACCAATTTGCAATTTATTTACTTAATTTTTTATCAAAATTTTTGTTTCTAAAGCAATAGAGGGGTGCCTAGTAATTCTTTAAAACGGCTGCCGTTGCCAAAGTGTTAAATATATTTTTTCTAAAATTAAAAAAAATTCTTTGAATGTCAGTTAAAAATAAGGACTGATGTTGCAATTAACATGAAGGACATTTGAAAGACTTTAACTTCCTTAACATTTTATTATCACAAATTAATAGACATGTCTATGCGTTTTAGAAATAATATATTCAATTCTTTTTGTTTCTACAAAAACTTTTAAATCATTTTCCGTAGCCTACTTTGTGTATGTTAAATTTGGTGTTTGTTGAAGTGTAAAGTGTTTGTCGATGTGTATTTATGGATGAGTATTATGTGTTCCCACAGACACATCAAACAATGCACTTTTTTGGGTATAATTGACCCCGATAAGTTTGTTGTAGGCTTACCTCAACCTAGAAATGAAAATTTTGCTACCCGATTCACTTCAAAGCTTTGTGACGAAACCCAATTTTTAGGCTTTTTTTATTATAGTAATCATATTTGTCAAACAGTACTGAGCATAAATATAAAAAAAAAATTGTTAAAAGTGTTAATACGATTTGAATTCTATTCCGATTTCAATTAATTTCATATATTAAATTATTCACCAGTTAGAAAATATCTATAAAGCTTACATTCAACTGTTTTTGACTGGAAAAACTGGAAATAAATGAAATTCGGTCCTTGTTTAGTTTTCCAAACGCTTTTTATTAAGTTTGTCGTTTTTTTTCTGATGGGAAACGTTTGAATGTAAGCTTTACAGACATACTTTCAAATATTTTTCTTTTTCAGCATCCAAAACCAAAAATATTATTATCTATTTTACTTTTTTTGTCAGTTCTTGCCTATTTTCTTAACGAGCAAGATTCTATTTTCAAAAAATATTTGAAGCTTCAAAAACAAAAAAAATATATGCAATACATCTCACACATTTACCAGCTTCGTCATCATACACATCGACAACGAACTGACTCATATACTTGCTACTCTACTCTATACCCGTTGGTTAATCCAGTCGAGCTTGCGCACATAACTTTCGATTTCTAAACAACAATGCAGTCAAGTGCAATCTAACGTTTTTCTTCTCCACACAAGTTCACTTTTCTAAAGATGACGAACACGTCTTCGGCTTCTTCGTTTGCGTCTTCGTTTGGCGTCGTTGTTGTCGGCGTTGTTGTCTATTCATAAAACACTACTCAGTTCAACAAAGAGCGTGTTTGTTTCCCCTTTTCAACACGCATACACACTTACATTTCACTTTGATTTAAGTTTGTATTCTACATCAGCTAAAGATTTCAGAACTTCTTAAACCCCTTCCAATTTTGGGAACAGCTGTATGAGATGCATTTCCAACAAAACGAGCTTTTCATATGAATATATGTGTGCATTCTCTTGGATGCATTTGAATGGGAGGGAAAGGGGAGTTTCCTGCTCCAATCAAGTTGTATCTGTGACGTAAAAGTCCCCTCTGATATCTGTGAGATTCGATGGAGCGATGTAGTGGGGGACAGGATCGTACTGAAAGCTTTTTGCAACAGAGGGGGCTCGCAGTGAAGCGCAGGGGGCCATGTTTGATAATTCCGCACTCGCGAAGAAGTAAACTCGACGGCAATGACAGTGTATTCTCGTTAGTAGGTCAACAAATTCCGGGCATTGCCCTTTGCGATGTTTCATTGTGTGTGTGATGCGAACGCTATACTAGTGCAAGGCATTATTAAAAACGATGCATTTTATAAGAGCAGTGGCAGTGGCGTCGGTGTGTTTGGCATGCCATCGCTCTGGCATCGCGGGATAGTTTACGAGTACAAGTGTGTAGGACGCAAATGTGCAATGTCAATGTGTTGGCGAAAGCGCAAGCTCTTTTTTATGGT
The DNA here is from genome assembly GCA_963978885.1 of Nemotelus pantherinus. Classification (NCBI taxonomy): domain Eukaryota; kingdom Metazoa; phylum Arthropoda; class Insecta; order Diptera; family Stratiomyidae; genus Nemotelus; species Nemotelus pantherinus. Next base: position 163,167,516 of record OZ022263.1, read on the forward strand.
GTTATTGTTATTATTTATATTCAATTTTTATTGAGTTGTACTTTCGATTAGAATTGAGAGGGATGATAGTTGCGAAATCGGGAAGGGTGAAAGATAGGGAGGCTGGTGACGGCGAGTGCATGCGGCTGAGACATTGAAGGGATAATATATTTGAATAAATACCAGATAATTTTATGAAGAGAAAATTAGAAAAATACTGTTTCGCTATCGAGCCAACGAGCTTTCGTCGTACGGGCTGGAAAATGTGGTGTCCTGCTGACTGCTAGTCAAGGCAGGAGTCGGTTGTATACGTTGCAGTTGCACCGGAACAGAGACGAGATGTAATGCAAAGGGAGATTGAGCAGAGCCTTGATAGCTAAAAGTCCTTGGAGCTCGCTAGTAGTAACGAACTCTGTTTTGCTGGCAAGTAGGTTGCATGAAAAACTTTTGGGTTTGAAGGACGAAATCATGACAGCAGAATACAGCGTTATATAATCAATATGATGACGACGACTGACGAATATCTATCTGCTTGACGGGCATGTTGAATGAAAGGTTTGTTAGGGATGTTTCAGATTTTAGTGTTTTGAATGTTAATGCAAAACGAATGTTAAATTATGACGGTCACTACGAAACCAATTAAAAAGGGAAGACTATTAAATTAAATTAAAATCGGCCCAATGTTTTAGTTGCAACTAGCATCTGGAAAACTAATGCCAACAAACAGGCAGAAATACCAATTATAGCTCCTATCGCATATTCATAATCGTACATGAATACTACATGAAAACGTGATCACACAACACATCGCTGATACAATGGCATGCATTTGCTGCATTACGAAAACGAAAAATAATTCCTCCTCTTTGGGATTTTTTCTGCACAACACAATATCGACGACGTTGGAACGATGTAGAAACTAGTTCAAAATGCATACTGTACTATGTAATCTAGTGCACAACAAAGTCAATATTCGTGTGATCACCATCGCTACGGCTGATTGCTTCAGCATTAGCCCAGCATACATAACATAAAATATTGGCGAAAATAACGGTATCATGGCGTTGAAAGAACTCTGTGAAAACATGATTCAACGGCGCGGCGCGCATTTTAAAAGTTTTGTCATCCTTTGTCGAAACTAAGGTAAAAAGCACAGTATTAGTCAATTGAGAGCAAGAATTTGCAAGAAATCTTATCAAATATTCAATCCGATTGCAGAAAGAAGAAGGTGGTCCGATTAAAACAATGATCATAGCTAATATACGAAGAAATCGAGTTTGTCTCGAAAACGAATCGTAATAATTGGTATATGAGCCATTAGGCTGGGCATTTGATTATATATTGGAGATTTTGAATTTTGTTTTATTTTTTTTAAATGGACGTGAATCGGTCCATAGAATGACGACGTCATCCGCAAATATATCTGGAGAGGTTTTGTCGTTGATTCGGAGATAAGATTTGAAGATAGTGTCAAGTAAAGGTCCCAAAACACTTTTTTGAGGTACACCAGCAAGCTCATGATATTTGGCGGTAGAAAAGCTTTTGTATCTAGCCTGGGATGTGCGATTGGTTAAGTAAGAGGAAAATATTTCATGAAAGCTTTTCAGAAGCATTGATTTGATTTTGAGGATCAATCCTTCATGCCAGACTTAGTCGAGGGCTTGAGTTACGTCAAAAAGACTTCTGAGCAGTACTTCTTATTTCCGAATGCTATTTTATAGCTAACGCGATTCGGTGGACCCGGTGGATGTCTACAAAATTCGAAATACTGGTCTGGAATTTGTCTTGCATCGTCTGGTATTGGAAAAAATTTTCGCAGCAGAACTTTCTCGAAAACTTTTGTTAACTGTTGCGTCCGCTTTAGCTACGCGGAGCTGTCGTCAATGCAGCATGAAAATCGTTAGAAGGTATTCCTTGAATTGGTCCTGCGTGCCTTTTCCCCAGCCAACTAGCTCAATCTGGCTTGGGCTTGCAGGCTTTAAAATTCCCTACGTGCTACGGGAAAGATTTTACGTAGGAATCAATATTAAAAAGTAGAAATTTTCAAATTCATATTTTATTCCGACTAGCAGAGAAGAAAAAAAGAATACGCAAATACACAAAAACAATCTTCTTTTCTGCAACTGGAGAAAATAAGGATTGAAAAAGAACTGTCATATTTGGGGAACAACGTTTCAATCCAACCCCAGCCGGAATCAGTTTACACTAATCATATAATTCATATCATAGAAACAGATAATAAATAATCGATAAATATACAAAAAGACCAAATTAAAGTTGTTAGAAATCAATGTAAATAATATGCACTTAATGGCCTGATTTTCTAGGTATATTGTATAGAAAATCAGGCCATAGATTATAAGAATCTAAAATGAAAATAAGCAAAAGTAATTTGTTTTTCGCGCTTCTAACGGAAATTATTTCACAAAATAAACTCAATTTTCTTTGTAAATTTAAATCAATTATACTTCAAAATTCAAAGCATTTTCCATTCAGTTCTCGTATCTGACCATCGCAAATTTTGTGAACGTGTTTATTTTGTATTCTACAAATTTGTTTTTTTTAGAAATTGTTGATTTTTGTTTAAAATTAGCGTAGCGCTCGACAATCGAAAAGTAAAATTTTGAAAGCAATCGGGATTCCCAATCAATCCAACCCGGTTCTTCTTCTCCACCTATTCCATCCTAGAACAATTTGTTTCCTTTATTTACTTTATTGACCACCAAACGAATAATCTTTTTTTTACTTTTCTTCAATATTCTGGGCGTATTTTCGGGATGTCCTTCCTTCACCACATCTTCGAACTAAATCCGTTTCGACCACTTTCCGACTCTTCACACACTCCTGTTTTTTCTTTGCTACTTCCCAGCAAACAATTTAGTGAGCGTTCACTAAAAACGATAGTTTCTCGACAATCAACAGACATATCCCTCATACGAAATCGAGCCTGTTCGTAAAACGATACGCAGCAATAATTTTGCTTACGATGACCGACTCAATAAATAATGCATGCCATGTATATGTGCCCTATGGCCTATGCGGCTCAGTAACAGATTTTACATAGATTTTCCCCCTAGTTTGCTGGTCGCGGTATCCCAAACAAAATTTCAGTTTAATTCGACTGTGCTGTGAATTCGTTCTTATGTAACGATGTTTTATGTTCGTCTTTAGCAGGCTATATTGCTTTATTCTTCCAGTCTTTCAAATTTACTCTACTATGAGTAAATAATTTAAACTCATTTTCAATTCGTAAAAGCTAATACATTTGAAATCGTTAAAACTATCGCTAATAATTCATAAAAGTATCACTTTTAACGAGTATATAGGTGATATATACTCGCTAAAACCACATTTTCGATTATCAATCGTTAAAAGTGATTCTTCTCGGATGGCCATTTTAGTAGGACCAATGAATCGTTTTCGATTCATTTGCGAGCTTGTTAACCTTGAATTTAGACAGTTTTTCAGAGGCTTATTTAAAATGGAAGGAATATATGAATCGTTTTGAAAGCGATCATATTTATTCATTGCATATTAAGATACATGAATCTGATTTTATTTAATTTTTTTTTCAAAATGGCCGCCGTATTAACCAATCTCCTGAGACCCTCGCGACGAAAGGCATCAATCGTCGGGATTTGTAGTATCAGTCACAGCAATTTGAAATCCAAAAAACATGTATCTTCTAGTTGAACCAAGAAAAAAAAATAAAAAGTCAAAAAATCGTGAATTAGCACGCCTCATAAAAAAAGTACGATTTTTCACCATTTTTTTTCGACAGTTTTTGGGTCGAAAATGCTAAATTTTGAAAATTTCGTTGGCATTTTTGAGGTTGAACTAGAAGCTTATACTGTAGAGAAAACGTGTGCCAAGCTTCATAAGAATCGGCTGAGAACTTTTTGAGTTATCTTGCCCGCCAATTTAAAAAAAATCGTTTCGAGAAAAACGCGTAGTTTTGACACACAGAAACTCTATGACCACCGCGACTTACCAACTAATCAGCGATCCAAGCCCATACAGAAGTCCATCAGTACGTTTATTTTTTAGATGTTAATTTAACTATTTATGCAAAAAAAAAAAGAAACTCAAATTTTTGAAAATGTTACATGTATCGCTGGCCTTAACGACAAAAACATTCGTAAAATATGACCCTTTTATTAATTAATTACGATTCATTTTGTTTGCTGGGTTTTTTTGTTTTTACACGTGTTCGGAGAATATTAGTATTAAAATTCATATTTCATTTCAAATTCATATATATATATATATAGATATATATATATATATATATATATATATATATATATATATATATATATATATATATACATATATATATATATATATATATATATATATATATATATATATATATATAATCAAAAAAAATCAGTAACTATTTCTCGGGAACGTGCCATCTGATTAAGCTGAAATTTTCAGGATACATTGATGTATATGCAGAATAGGGGTAGGTCTTACCAAATGTTAATTTTTTTTAACCCTTTGGCGCCGGCGGCCATTTTAGTGATATTTTAAATAAGTATTATTCTACAAAAAAATAGTCTTCAAAAAAACTAAGTTTGTGAAATGAATTTCGAACGTGTTCTCAATAAAGATGTGATAAGGCTTTGGAAATTTTTAACTCTATGTGAGCGCTAGATGCCTAAAATGAGATCGGGAAAATTTGAAATTTTTTGAATTGCGATAACTTTTGACAGAGCTATTGAATTATTATAAAACTTACAGAGCACATTGATATTGTTGAGTTGTATACTTATATAGTTTTGTATGAACGTGCTGGCAACTCTATTGCTACGGCAGGCGTTGAAAGTCAAAACCTTCAAACCAACAAGTCTCCTGAAAGATTTTCGCTTTTGAAAAAAATAGCAACTCATATACAAATCATATGCTTTTTCTACCAAGTCAAAGTAAAACTTTTGAATTTCCATATTGGACAAGAACGGTAACCCTTCCCCAATTTACCTACATTTTTAGCATCAAAAACTTCTGTTCACGGGAACTCACGACCCGATAATCAGATACAGTAGAAATTTACAGAATGTATTGGTCTTAAGTAGGACCAGGTCTGATAGAAGCGATTTTGAAATGTGGAACCCTCTGTGCCAGTGGTGCCATCTTGAAAAATCACTAAGAAAAATAACTGGTTTTGACCTTATAAATTATGACTCAGTCACCAGATTTTGACGAAATTCACACAATAGCTGAATCCTACTCTAAGCCACGTTTGATATTGGTTGAAAAATTGGATTGGAGCTGCCAGCTATGCCAATTTCGGTGTCTTGACTTGGTTTAAAAATTCGCTCAGGAAAATAAAGCTGTTTGCCCTATAGCTTCCAGTGCAGTCATGGACTCTTTACGGAATTCATATGACAAATTAAACTTATTTTAGGGAATATTCAGTAGAAATCTAGTTGGAAGAACAATGATAGGGTTGCCACCTATGATTCTTGTTTACTTTTGTCATAGGACTTTTCAGCTATTTTTTGCCACAAATAACACACACACACACACACACACACACACACACACACACACATACACTGGAGAGTAAACAATAGGTTTTAGTGTGGCCATATTTCTGGCAATCTACAACGAGGAGTCTGTGCTGAATAAGATACCGCACGCTGAAAATTTTGTGAATTGCATCCTTTTTTGGCTCTAGTTCTTCTTTGAAGAGTGGCTGTTTGAATTTGTAAAACATTTGATTATGAATATCACGTCAAAAAGAAAGACGTCAACGTCCAGTTTAATCTCATCAGTATTAATATCAGGTTCTATGCCTTTAAATATCACCGACAATCCTTTGCAGCATTTTAGCTGGTATTTGTTTTGTCACCTTCCTGAGCACTTATTCGCAAAAAAAACTTGAATTATGGTATGACAGGCGTACCAACGTTTTATCGGTTTAAAATGGAAGTTATTTTTACTTGTGGTTTACATATAAGAAAAAAGAATACAATAAGTAAGGTGCTTATGCGATTTTTTCTCAGATTTTGCAATCAATAAAAGGTGCTCTATTTGAGTGAGTGTTTCAAAGAAGTTCCTTGGAGTCAGATGGTGAATACAAATTACCAATGATGTCAAAAGTTTCTCCAATTGACGTGTTGACATTTGTTTTAATTTATTCGGATTTCCATCGTTTTTACGTAGTCTCCTACTCTTGAAACCATTATTTTCATTTTAGGTGCCAGTGAACTTTTTCTACTGACCCAAATGATAACAAGTATGTACCTCAAAACAAAACAAAAAAGTGATTCACAGCACAGATTAGATATCCGAGTTAAATACCCTCAAAAAACCCACGATCATAAAAATGCCCGGCTAAAATCTTTTTTGCAAATATTTCATTACTCAGTTGGTTTTATATCAACGCGAATTTTGAAAGAATCGAAATGCGTAGCGATTAGAGCAACAACTACAACACAAAACCAACAAAAAAAAAACGAATGTCAACTGTCAAGTCCACAATTTCGATGAATCTAGGTCAAATTGCTTAGCTTCTCTCTACTTCACTATGGCGGCACGATTGCGACGCTAGAGCAGCAGCAGCACGCACAAGCAATTCATCAGTACGAACAGTAAACGCAGGCTTTGTTATAATGTAGTTAAATGTAGTTATATGGCTCGAATGCCTATTGACGTATGTTGATCGGTCTGGAATAGTCATAGCAGATTATGTTGATAAGCATAATACATACGACGAATATATGTTGCACTACTGAAACAAACAAACAAACAAAAAACTACACGCCAGATCGAGTGTATGAAGATACGATGATAATGGACCAGTATATACAGTGGTAACATGATAATGATATGCTCTGATTGAATGTCTGTTAAATATGCATGAAGCTTATGATCACTGAGGAATTGTAGTAATAATTGATATTACGTAAAAAAAATATGATAGCAGATAGATGTCTGGAAAGACCGTTAACCTTATTTGAGGTTCAGCTTTTTGTGGAATTGATCGTCAATATAAGTTTTTTGCCCTTTATTTGTGTAGCTATAGATGTTACGATTACGATTTAACTATGCTTTGATCAGTTTTATTGATAAATTGTTTGGCGCCCAGTGTGGGTCACATCAAATTAATAAGATAGCCGTAGTCTTGGACATCAATGTTTTTCTGAAACATATGCATTAGGAATGTTATTGCTGAAATGTAGCATTTCTTTTAAAAATACACAGTGACATGCGCAGGGAGGGGTCAAAGAGACTCGGTTGCCCCATCTATTTTATAGCTACTCTTTCCTAGGCCTTTCAATACTTTACTGAGAATGAAGGAAAGTGCGTGCCAAAGTCATGGGGTTCGGTACTCTCCATTTCTTGTGTACGCAATTTGATTTATAATGAACATAAAGTCATTATCAGGTATCTACTAGAATATCATAGTGAATTCAATATGAAAAACGGCTGCTTTTCAAGTAACCCAAAAAACCATTTTTTTCTGTACGCCTGCAAATAAAAATGTTTTTCAAATAATACCCAAATCAAAATAGGTTTGCATCGAAATCAATGTGAAATTTCTCGGAGACACCAATAATTTCAAAAAATAGATTACAGTTCGAAATAGTTTATGGTTTTACTAATTCATTTTTCTCTTTTTGATATCAGCGACGTCTACTAGCAGCTGGTAGCGTTCGAAATTAAAAATCATAATTCGCAGCCTTTTGCAACGACGTATCCTCATTTTAAGGACGAAATTAAACAAGAATCTAGCGGCTGTAACGGGACTACTTGACTTTTTATCCTCATTTTCCTCTTCGTCACCTGTAAATAAGGCCAACTAAAGAAATATTTATACGGAAGTCGATCAACGAGAACTCGAAAAAACAAGAACATCGCGAAAAACAATTAAACACAATTATGTGGAGCACAAAATCCAAACATTCATTTCTTCAAACCATCATTTTCTTGTCCGCGTAGTTCATTTCATACTCATCCATTCGTATATTTAGTAACAACATTTTAGCTGTACATAAACATCTTCATCGCACAACGTCGATAGTAGCGGCTCCGGCAGCAGTAGCAGCAATAGACCGAAACACTTTGTACAAACAAACTCGATTTTATTTGAGCCGAAACGAAATTGAAAAAAATAGATGATAAAACCAACGTCAAAATGAAGCTTAGACAAGGAAAACCTGAAAATAAGTCATGAACCAGAAAAAAAATTCGCTTTAGAAAAATTGAAAATGGAAAACAAAAAAGTGAAAAAAATAAATACCAGAAGTGCTTTTATTCGCGCAATAAGTGCGTTAAACGTGTGCCGTGCCATGCCAGCTAGCTATTGTTTGTGCGCGTGCGGCGGGGCTGGGGTATAGCGGGCGCGAGTCGAGAGCACATGAAAAAGAAAGTAGGTGAAAGGTCGAAGACCTGTTGTACATGCTTGTACGTTGCTGCCTCGTTGAAGTTTATCGCGTCATACTGTCATTATCGCAATCGATGTAGTTGTGTTGGTGCATTCCATCACCTTTTGGCTATAAATGGCTGAATGCCAGGCCGTCTGAGAGTGGAGCTTTTTGCGGCTGCCGTGGAGGTGTTGAGCGAGTGGAGCTTTGCAGATGTTGCGTGTTCGTTTTGGGGGGCTTTTGCACCAGAAGATGTGATGATGTATTTGTTGTATTTACTCTACGAGGTGTAATATGCACTTTTGCCCTTCTATGCACGCATGTATTGCAGTCGATGTTATACAATCACCTTGTTAAGAATTTATTTATTTTATGTATCTAGAACTTTTAAAAACCAAAAAATCAAGTATACCCTCTTTTCTGCTTGTATTCCCTACAAAAACATTCATCCAGCACTTCTCCCTTTTCCGTTCAACTTCGAATCATGCACGTACGTCTCCTCTGTCAAACTCTATTCCATTTGAATTTCAATTTCATTTTCGTTCGAATCCCGAAGCACAGTATGCTGTGTGCAAGAACTTTCACTTTTCAGAAAAGTACACGGTATAGAGGCGTTCTATGATTCTTAGCTGATATGCCTGTTAGAAGTTTTCACTCATTGGCATTTGTTTAAAAAGAAAATAGTAGGAAGAAAAAAAAGTGTTTTTCTAATCCAGAAGAATTACTGATATTATTAGATTTTTGGATGAAATTTCCACACCAAGGCTATTTTAAATGCTGACCAGAATTTTGAATGAGTCACGGTGAATGACTATAGGATGTTAGCATATTTTATTTAGAGAGGTTTAACTGTATATTTTTAGTGATCTTGTAATACTATGAACAGATATGCACTCGACCTTTATACTATGAGGCACACGATGCCAATTTAAGGATGATATGAGTTATAATGCCGGAAATGCAAACTTAAAATACTATTCACTATTTTTCATTTCAATGATGATTTTTAAAGTAATGATAAGGTTTTAATTAATATTATTATCAAGTATTTTTCTTCCCAAGCTATCACATTTTTGAGCTTATTCCAATCTGATTAATATAGCTATATTTTTTGACAAATGGATTTTTTTCGATAAAACTTTAATTTTCTTACTTTAAAATTATACCTTTGTTATATATTAAATATTTTTATATTTTTCTGAAAAACAAAATGATGTTACTTAAGCGAAAGATTGACATTTTCTTTTAAAAATAAAATATTTTATAAAGTTTAAATTAAAAAATCAATTTTCTTTATTTTTTATATTTTATTTGAACTATACCAATTATACAGATCAAATCCATTTAACACAATGAATGAATCAAATAATAAATTTTAATAATTAGTCATTATTATTATACTAAATTTGATTAAAATATAACATATCTAAAATATGTATTTTTTAAAATATGATTTACATGTATTTTATATTACATATAGAGCATCAAAATTGAGTGCTGATTTCATTTCCTCACTGATCACAATACTCTTTGAATATCTCCACATGCGTTCACTTGTTTACCTCCTTAGTGAAGTTACGGCAGTTTATGGCAGACCGCTGCTTTTAATTACTGCGAAAAAAAAGATGAAGAGCGTATAAGGGGGGGGGGGGGGGGGGGTATGGTCAGAGCAGCACATTTTATACCCATTTTCAAGATTTTTTTAAAGAAAACTGTTAATAGTAACTTGATTGGGATAAAAGAACAACCTTTGAAGAGTATCCAAAAAAAAATTTATTGAAAAATATCGAAAATTAAGCTCGTGACATGAATTTGACATTTTCGTTCAGGACAAAGAGTTGAGACACATAACTAATAACTGGATCATCGTAAACAAAAAAACCAAAAGTATTTCGTTAGTTTATGAGTTTCTTGAGGTAACGCTGTCGAGTTTTTCCAAATATCTAGATTATTAAATTTTTGGTATAAGTTTGAAGTCAAAAAAACGAAAAAAAAGGAAATTTTTTTCTCGAAATTTCTGTTTTCAGTTGTAAAAAATTCCATAAATAAAAAAACAAGCAAGAAAAAAATTATCCTCCACGCCATGTACATGGCATGGAGGACCATAGTACATGGCGTGGAGGACTATAGTTTATGGCGTGGAGGACTATAGTCTATGGCGTGGAGGACTATAGTATATGGCGTGGAGGACTATAGTATATGGCGTGGAGGACTATAGTACATGGCGTTGAGGACTATAGTACATGGCGTGGAGGGCTATAAGCATAGCGTCTGCTCCTATGTACTATGGCGCGTGGCGCTATATTTTATCACAAATCGACTGAAATCGACTATGTACATGGCGCCAGAAATCTATAAACTATGGCGTCTGGCGCTGTGTTTTTTCAGTGCACCAAATATAAATTCCACCAAACATAAATTCGATAAATTCGAATCAACATACTCACTATTGAATGTTCCTGCTCCAGTGTGAAAATTCACCGGTCGAAGTATCGAAAATATCGCAGCCAGTACTTCAGTTCAAAATGAGTCAATTGGGTAGACATAAGCTCTAATGTCACTTGCTGACATTTATACGTTCCCTCACACAGCATGGCTGCGAGTTATAATTGGAGTGCCATGAGTCATATTACATGGCTCATGGCACTATGTAATATAGCGTGTGGGGCCTTAATTTCTGCGCCATGTAATTATGGCGCTGGGAGCCATACTGCATAGCTCAGGGCACTATATACATAGCGTGTGGGACCATAAATGCTGCGCCATGTTACATAGGACCACGCGCTATGTAGATTCTGACATTATGGCGCTGGGAGCCATACTGCATAGCTCAGAGTACTATGTACATAGCGTATGGGGCCATAAATAATGCGCTATGTCACATGGCTCTGGGCGCCACGTGGATTTTTTTCAGTGTATTGGCTAATGATTCTTGATACTGATCCGTTTATTGACAATCATATTCAAAGGAATTTAGAGAACCAATTATTAATTTCTACAAGTGAAAACTCTAGAGAAATGATCATGCAGCTGCAGAAACTGAAAGCTGACTGGAATGACAAGCACATCTTATTAATATCAAAAAAGGATTTTGGCGACTTAATTTTTTAAATACACCATTATTGACTCCGACCATAACACTTGAGTTGTCTGTCATATTTGTAATATTTAGGTTATAGTTTTCTAAGCACGTGTTTATGACAGTAGTAATACTTTTAGCAGTTCCACTTTCTAGTAAATTGTAATAAATTTTTGCTGAATATCACTAAAATGTCCGTAGACGCGTCAAATAAAATACTAGAAATAGATTTATCAATATCTGACTTTAAATCTGATATGAAGTATGGAAACATAACGTTTTTCACTATGGCGCTGCTTTTGATGGATGAATCCTACACTTGCTCCAACTTTTGGACTCAACTGCCAGTTTCTTACACATTTCACTCAAATTGTCAAATGATCTTAATGCGCACCGGTTCACAACAAAAATAAACATTGTAGCTTTGATTTATTGCTGATGTTGTTTTTCAGGCTCTGCTCACAACGGAGAAAATAAAGTCTTTATTTTTCGCTGTGTTGAAAAACTCTACGATATAAAAAAAAATATTTAGCACAATTGCAACCTTTGGTTTCACTACTGAGCACGATTCCTAATGTCTTCTTAGGTTTTGTGCGAACACCTTGTCTACGTTTTATTGCTACTTTATGTCTACGCCTGAACTTTTCGATTCTTGTCTTCAAATTTAGGCAGATAATGTGTATACTATATTAAACTTATTTCGTTTGTCTTACCTATTCTAGTTTAATGAGTTAAAACTCTCGGTTTTTCTTCGCACCGGACAAAAGAAATAAAACAAATAAAACTTCGTAGAAGACTATTATTGTTCTATGTCCAGAAAGGCATAGTACCCAAAGCATTAGCGATTAGATTAGAATTTGAGAAAATTATTTTCAAGCACATAGTGTTTTAAATATTAATAAACTAGTGAAAATTAATGCAATCAAAGCAAAAATTTGAATTATTTATAATCTATAAATTAGTAGCTAAATTTGTAGCCAATAGCTAAATGAAAAATGTTGTAGCTAAACAGGTTCTTTTTGTAGCTAAATCTAGCTACAATGTAACTAAATTGGCATCACTGGTCTCAGGCGCTACCAGGCTGATCGTGGACTCAATATCCTAGCATACAATGCGGATTGATTTAAAGATTGAGATTGAAACAATGGAAACTAAACCGGTTTTTTAAAGGTTTCGATTCCACTGTTTCAATTTCAATCCCGTTTGAATCCGGTATTGCATGCTAAGCTAATGGTGCGCTTCAAACTTACGAAGCGACTGCACGTAAAGAATGTGTGCTGAGCATCATCGAGCTCAGTCGCACAGTACCGGCAGTACGGTTTGACCACCTTACCCACTCTGTTCAGGTATTTCCTGAAGTAACCGTGGCTTGTCAAGAATTGACAAAGGTAAAAGTTTACCTTTCCGTGGCTCCGGTTAAGCCAATGCTCAATGAGACCAATGAGCCTAGCCGTCCAGCGTCCTTTATCACTTTTACTCCAACGTTGTTGCCAAAGTTGGAGGGTTAGCGTACGAGTGTGTCAAAGCCTCAGTTCTGTCCAGCTCTGAGCGAAAAAGGTACCTTTCATTGCGTTCTCGTGCTAGCAGATCCATCGGGATTACTCCCGATACAACGATCACAACCTCTTCGGAGACTGTGTGGTAGCTACAGGTGATTTGCAGGTTCGAAGCGCATCTCCCCGAATTTAGGCTCCATATAGCAAGATGGAATTGGCCGTCACCATCAGTAGCCTCCGTCTCGTCTCACTGAGTCCGCCAACGTTGGCCTTTAGCCTATTCAGCGAGGATTACCGCTCTCGAAGGATTAGAAATTGTAAAAGTTTGAAATCAAAGAGGGTGACTACGTGAATAATATTGATGCTGCGTACGTTTTTATTCCCGAATCGCTTAATTTTCGACGAAACTTCGTTGAAATTTTTTATAGTTTAGGATGTCATAACAGACAGCAAATACATTCCTACCAGACCTGATACTAATAAAGAACAATGCATTAATGAAAATGTATTTTGAATATTTGTAACTGGAAATTATATATTTTTTATGTATTGTTTGTATTAATTAATTTGAATTCTGGCTCTCTTAAATATAATTCTATGATATGTCTACAGCTTGATTTCGAAAGACCTCCAGCACTGAAACTGTAGAATTCATGTCTCTTCAAAAAGTTGAAATAATCTTAGGAAGAATGATTTCATGTTCAAACAAATGAACTGAAATGTATCTGAGTTGATCGTATTCAATATCTTATAAAATAAAACTGAACACTAGCATTTCACCCATAGAGTACTGTCCGTGCAGCTGGCCACGTTGCGATTCAGCTAAAAATAAAAAATGAATAATATCTTGTTTACAGCCATACGTAATTTCCTAAATTCAAAACCAAAGACCTGCCCTCAAGGTTAGAACGCGACCGCTCATGTAACCACCAAACGGTAAACAACATTACGCAACTGCCATACCTCTACTGCTCGTGCAATACGCACGTATGCATGCATACGCGCATTTTTTACCGCCCTCCTTCCTTTGAAAGATCCAAACAAAAGCTTTATACCCTAAACATGAAAGTGTTTTCGCTTTTCCTTTGCTTTTCATTTCATTCACCAAAACATCACCACCTCAATCTCAAATAATCGTAAAATTTTTCAAGTGACTGATGAAAATTTCTTGGTGTTGCCCCGTTACTCAGCATCAGGTCGAATCAAGCCATTGCATCGCATCGTCCGCTATGTTCGAAATTTCGACACTGGGGTATGTGTGTTTCGTTTTTGAAAATTATGGGCAATAACAAGGTCATAAATCTGATATTGTTGTGGATAGTAATATCAAGAGTGTATAACGTGAAATGAAAATTATTATTTTTTTCGGTAAACACTTATGCATATGTTACGGATACGAGTGGTAATGACAAATAACGTAACGGTAAATTGCATTCGCTTTGGTTGCTGTGAGTAGCATAGCAGGTGACTACTGTTTGTTGCACTATCGTCGAATTGCTGAAATCTTCTTCTTCGCTTGACCCTGATATCGTTTGCTAGTTCCTAATTGGACAATGAGCGTAAAGTGAATTGACAGTTTGGAATTCGTCATTGGTGCACACTGACGCGAGATAGTTTGTTGACATTTGGATTTATTTTTCAACTAGAATATCAGCAGTTATGTGTTTCCAGTATGATAATATATTTTTCACCTTAACCTTATTCTTTGGACCTCTAACAAAAAGCCCTCCTTTCTTTCATAAATCTGTTTTTTTGGCACAAAAGATATCCGTACCTACTGTATTTAGTCATCACGCATTATCAATATCATCACCATCATCATCAACAACAACAACACAACCCAGTAGATTAGTCTAGTGTGTTGCTCAACACAGTCCAAACGAGCTCGATGTGTTACGGAGCTACTATGTGGAATTGATGAGCTCGTTGAATAATTCTGAATGAGAACAAATTGTGCAATTTGTTTTTGTTGTTTTTTTGTCGTTTTTCCTACACGAAATCGACTCGACTTGAATATTTGTATTTATGTTTGTTTGTTGTATGTGTTATGCAAACATATACGTACGCATATAGTTTTTCTAGGTCAGCTTGTTGAAGTATGTGAGTATGTATGTATGTATATATCTATGTTTTCTGTGATGAGATACGTGAAATAAGTATGTTTTTCCCGTTGAAATTTTATGTTTTATTATTAGGGGGAAGAGAAGGGGATGAAATATTTGGATACATATAGATATTTAGCAATTCTGTTTCAGAAGAATTTGAGTGAAAATCAAAATTTTCCAGAGACGCCGAAATTTTTACAGGAATATGTTTTTGAGGACTTGCTTGTTTTGATAGTTTTCTTTTGTCAAAACTAGGCTCTAAAAAACAAGCAAATTTTAAAGGTTTGAAACAAACATACGTAGAACCAATTTCAAAGAGTACGAAGAGCAACAACACGGCAAAAAACGTGACAGAAAGTTCATCGTTTTTTTTTGGCAAGATAGACTTTGTAAGAAATTGAAGTGGTGCAATCCTTTATCTACTTGGGATTAATAATGGAAACAAATATCAATATGGAGGAAGAAAAAGGCGAGTGGCTCTATTGAAATCGAGCAAAGCCTACTGTTGTGTACACTAAATTGACAATGACATTTCGACACTTGTCGAAATGCCACACATACCCACATAGCGACTAGAGCGCCCTGATTGAACGCGGTGGTAAATCCGCGGAACTAGATTAAATTATTTTTGATTCGCGATACTATCTGTCAAGGCCATAAATTAACTTATAGCTTCAAAGCAACTACTGTACAAGACCATAATATGAGACTTCGGTGCTCAACAAAAGGCAGTTCAAACTGTTAGTTGCACTTCAGCGAAAACGATTACGAGGAATGGTTAGGCATGTGAGGAAGGGCGATCCTGGAGACGCTATAATTATGTGGTCTACTTAAAAGTAGACAAAGTGACAGAGCAGGGTTGGGCTTTTATGAGGAAAGAAATACCTGCTCGAAAAATCTCTTGTGGTAGATTTCATGATAAACGGCAGCGAAGGATTCCTTGCTTGTGTTTGAAGGCTTACATAGATCAGGACAATGGGAGTTCGGAGATACCTAATTGTATGAAAATACAGAAACTCCCTCTTTGATTGCTTGCTTGATGTGGATCAATTTTTAATGCTTTTCTCGTGACCTCTTCTCAATTTCCTTGCAAATTTTTCCTTCTCCTTTTCTCTCCTATCCATTACTCATTGGATTCAATGTATTATTTTTGAAGTTTTATATATTATGGTAAACATTTAAATAAAAAAGATAAACAAGAAAACATTAATAAAAAAAAATAAAAAATACATAGAATAAATAACATAATAAAAAAGTGAAAAAATTAAATAAGAATATTTTTCTAATGTTTTTGAATAGTCTTTTCTTTGAAATTTTTATTAGTAGGCGTGTTTTTTTGCTCCTCTATCCAGCAGAGAATAGAGTATATGCATTGGAAACAACAACACTCCTGTACCAGTCAATTCACTAGTACAGAAATTCTATTCCTCATTTGTAGTTCAAGTGCTGAACTATAGAATGTGCTGATAGAAAAAAGTATAGAGACTACCAAGCTATTGAGCTGCCATCTGTGAATCAAGATTAGAATTAAGTTAGTTAGCGACTTTTTGTTAAAATTTGATGTGAATAAAATTACTCCTTGTTGTGAACCAAACGAAGACAGACGTGTTTAATTTGTGTGTAGTAGAAACCTCTACAAGTGGTGACCCCGTGTTTAAAAGAACATTGTTAAAAGACCATTGAAAACGAACTCTAAAAATGGCAACTAGTGATGCTTCGAAAAACATTCAAGAGGAGACGCCGAAATCCTCGGTAACGCCTTTGCAAGCCGCGCGTGAACTCTGGCCCGGATCTCAGCCACCCCGAGTGGACGCCATACGCGAAGTGAAAGTGCCGCCATTTTGGCAATCGAATGTGACGCTGTGGTTCGCGCAAGTCGAGTCATTATTCGCGCATAATAGAGTGTTTTCCGACAACGCGAAATTTCACGCAGTTGTCTCAGGATTGGACATATCCATACTAGAACAAGTGCAAGAAACCGTGAAGTGCCCGCCGGAAATAGACAAATATGGTGAACTCAAAAAACGATTAATTGCTTGTTTCGCAGAATCCCAACACACACAGTTATCGCGAGTTTTGACCGAGTTAGAGTTAGAGGATAAAAAACCGTCTCAACTCTTCCGAAAAATGCAGGCACTCGCAAACAACCAGCTGCCAAATGACGCTTTAAAAACGTTGTGGCTACGTCGTTTACCAACGCGCGTACGAGCAATCATGTCGGTTTCCACCGAAACGAATATCGATTCGCTTTTGATGATGGCGGATAAAATCATGGAGGAACTTAACGCAGTTCCAATGATTGGAAGCACATCCAAAGATCCTGCGACGACACAGCAAGCAGCAACAGACAATACGATGGCAGCAGTACTCACTAGAATAAAGCGTTTAGAAACACGAGATAAGGTACGTACCAGATCACGCAGTAGAAATAGAGCTAAATATTACCCGCGTGGTAGAACACCGAATTCACGTATATGCTATTATCATAATCGGTTCGGTAATGAAGCCATAAAATGTCGACCTCCATGCAAATTCACGGCTTCGGAAAACTAAGTCCGTCGTCGTCAACTTGTGCGGTCAGCGATGGCGTTATGGACAAAAAGAACCGCCTATCTATAAGGTGCAAGTCCACGGGTATCAATTTTTTAATAGATACGGGGGCTGAAGTCTCAGTCATTCCAAAAAACTATAGAACAACCCGCAAAATGGCTGATACAAAATTATATGCTGCGAATGGAACAACCATTAATACTTTCGGCACAAAAATAATAACTATAGACTTGGGACTACGCCGAGCTTTTAAATGGGAATTTTTTATCGCCGACATTTCCCAACCGATTCTTGGCGCAGATTTTTTACGATGTCACGACATATTGGTCGACATTCGTCATAAGCGTCTAATAGATGCGAAAACTAAAATGGAAGTCGCCGCCATTCTAATTAAAAAAACCACGCCATCCATTTCGTTCCTTAATAATTCCAATAGATACACGAGAATCTTATTGGAATACAAACAGTTAACGAATGAATCCACTCTGACTTGTACAAATCCAACAATTCGTCATCACATAGTCACGAAAGGACCGCCTGTAGCCGAACGATTCCGCAGATTGCCACCAGGTAAATACCACGCAGCTAAATTAGAATTTAAGCACATGGTCGAAAAAGGAATTTGCCGTCCATCTAGTAGCCCTTGGTCGAGTCCTCTCCATCTAGTAAGAAAATCGACCGGAGACTGGAGACCATGCGGCGATTATCGTAGGCTTAACGCAATAACTATTCCAGATCGATATCCAATTGCGTGTATGGAAGATTTCACATATAATCTCCATGGAAAAAAGATATTTTCGACCATCGATCTGGTTAGAGCCTATCACCAGGTGCCTGTGGCAGAAGAGGATATACCGAAAACTGCGGTAATCACTCCATTCGGTTTATTTGAATTTCTGACAATGCCGTTTGGACTGAGGAATGCAGCGCAGACTTTCCAACGCTACATTGATACGGTCTTGCGTAACTTAGACTTTTGTTTTGGCTATCTCGATGATATCCTGGTCGCATCTAGCTCAGAAAGCGAACATGAAAATCACCTTCGTGAAGTGTTTCGTCGGCTCAGTGACTACGGGTTAAAAATTAACATCGAAAAATGCAAATTTGGACAGGAGAAGGTACAATATCTTGGGTTTACTGTTAGTTCGGCAGGAATACAGCCACTACCCTCGAAAGTGGAGTCCATCCAAAACTATCCACAGCCTAAAAATGTTCAGGAATTGCGTAGGTATTTGGGTTTGATAAACTTCTACCGTAAGTTCATTAAAAACGCAGCGGAAATTATGGCGCCGCTTAACGCTTATTTGAAAGGATCGAAGAAAAACGCGAAAACTTTGATTAACTGGACATCTGCAGCTAAAAAAGCATTTGAGGACAGCAAACAGTTGTTAGCAACGGCTACCTTGCTTGTCCACCCATCAAAAGATGCTCCACTAGCCATCTCGACAGATGCATCCGATTTCGCTATGGGAGCCGTGCTAGAGCAGTTCCAGAACGGAGATTGGAAACCGCTAGGATTTTACTCGAAAAAGCTAAGTGACGCTCAGCTTAAGTATAGTGTCTATGATAAAGAACTTACGGCAATATACTCCGCAATTAAATACTTCCGCGAACGGATTGAAGGCCGCCCATTCATGGTAAAAACGGATCATAAGCCGCTTTGTTTTGCATTTCAACAGAAATCGTCGAAAGCATCTCCCAGACAAGTTCGGCAACTTGAATTTATTTCACAGTTCACAACGGAAATAATTCATGTAACTGGGGACGCAAACAAAGTAGCTGATGCGTTATCTCGACTGGAAGCTGTTGACGCAGTGAAGGCCATTGATATGTCAGACATCGCAGCCGAGCAAGCGAAGGACCCAGAAGTACAACAGTTATTGAACTCCGAAACGTCGTTGATACTGCAACAACTAAAGTTCAATGAACATACTGTTTACTGTGATACGTCTACGGGGAATATCCGACCTTTCATTCCCAAAACATTGCGAATGCGAGTTTTCAACGCCTTACATTGCTTAGCTCATCCTGGCGCACGAGCTACCAGCCGTTTAATTCGGGAAAAATTTGTATGGCCCGAAATGGACAAAAACATAAAAAACTGGACAAAAACATGCATCCAGTGTCAACGCTCTAAAATTGTACGACACACCAAAACAGCTCCACTTCAGTTTGATACTCCTGACAATCGCTTCGACCACATCCATTTGGACTTGGTAGGACCATTGCCAGTCGTAAATAATAATCGATATCTATTAACCATGATAGACCGATTTACGAGATGGACAGAAGCGATTGCAATATCCGATATCTCCGCAGATACAGTAGCTACAGCTTTCTACAACAACTGGGTTTCGCGTTTTGGAACACCAAAAATCATTACTACCGACAGAGGAAGCCAGTTCGAGTCGATGCTATTTCATTCTTTGACTAAATTAATTGGATGCAAACATATACGCACAACAGCCTACCATCCTTCGGCTAATGGGATGGTAGAGCGATTTCATCGCACGTTGAAAGCAGCATTGATGTGCCACGAGAGTGAGAACTGGATCCAGGCTCTGCCTACTGTTCTCCTTGGATTGCGATCCGCTTACAAGGAAGACCTTAAATGTTCATCGGCCGAGTTAGTGTACGGAACGACACTAAGATTGCCAGGTGAATACTTCTCGACGGATGAATCAGCCAGCGATCCTGAACTATTCCTTTCAAAATTCAAGCGCGATATGCGACGGCTACGACCAAAAGACGTCCAACATCATCGAAACGACAGTGTATTTGTACATAAGGACTTACTTTCGTGTACTCATGTATTTGTACGCATCGACGCTGTTAAGAAGCCTCTGCAACAGCCATATGCTGGTCCTTACCAAGTTATCGCTCGCCCCTCATCAAAAGTGTTTACGCTTCGGATCGATGCCAAAGATACGAACATAGCTATCGATCGTCTAAAGCCAGCATTTATATTGAATACCGACATCGACGAACGAATAATAGCTTCACCAGCCTTTCGAAATGTTAAACCAGCAATAACGAAAACATACGCGCGACAAGGAAAAACTGTGACATTTGCAAAAACTTAGAGGGGAAGTATTATAGAGACTACCAAGCTATTGAGCTGCCATCTGTGAATCAAGATTAGAATTAAGTTAGTTAGCGACTTTTTGTTAAAATTTGATGTGAATAAAATTACTCCTTGTTGTGAACCAAACGAAGACAGACGTGTTTAATTTGTGTGTAGTAGAAACCTCTACAAAAGAAAAGCTCATGAGAAGTTGTCCTCTTTTTACTGTGAGGTGGCTTTGGGTTTTTCATGGTTATGTTGAATGTTTTGGTAGTTAGGAAATTAGAAAAAGCCCTCATAACGTGTAGAAAGTTAAAAGAGGTAATTTTCTGTTAGTTCTTTTTCTATTTTCTATCGATTGTGGTAGTGTATACTCGTTATTTTCTTCCTTTATTTTCAGCTGTTTTGTAGTAGCACAGCGAATACAGCAACCTATGTCAGTCTTAGCGATCGTCGTTTTTGCGGCATATTTATATTCTGTTCTGTATCGGAGCAAAATAACACGCCTAGTGTATCAATTTTATAAAGCATACTCTGCACCACCCTTCACTTTATTTTAGTGAATTATTTGATTTGTATGTGTCTAATTACAAACTCCGAATAAGCGAAAAAAATAAAAAGAATGATTAACAAATGCATAAAATTCATAAGTTGTTTCCCCGAATTTGCTTTAGGAGATCTAAAATAATATAATAAATAAAATAACACATAAATTAACCACTAATATAAAAATAGTACAGAAAAAAAGTAAAATATAAAGCATCAAAGATGTAACTGATTAGCTAGCAAAAAGTAAAGTGAAAACAATGGAAAACAGGATGCTTCAATTCTTCAAGCATTGATTTGAAAGCAGTCATTTGTGTAGTAGTCATTTAAAAAATGCCACCTGAAAAATTTATAACTGGCCGAAAAAATCCAAAAATCAAATAAATAATGCTATCGGATTCGAGAAATATTCAAAATAATTACATAGATTGTAAAACATGCATTTCAGGATGCAATAACCAGTCCTTCATAAACGTTTTTTGATTTATTTGTAATTTGTTCATAATTTTTGTCTTCTTTTTCTAATATTTTAAACTTATATTTCTCTCTCTGCATATTCTTCACACTTTCGTGAATGAATTCAGGCAATTTCAGATATATTTTCTCAGTAAATTTGATTTTATCGTAATCTTCAAACAAATTTCCAAATCGTTTCTTGATTTTTGTGATGATCTCTCAATTTATTGGCTAATCGAAGCCTTCAATTAATTTTGCATTTTTACTGATTTTCGAAGAAAACAAAAAAATTATGAACCATATGTGGGCGCTGTGTGCCTAAAAGTAGGCAACGATTTTTTTTTTCAAATTTCGATTCGTCATACCTTCTGACAGAAATTTGGATCATCGTGAAATTCGCAAAAACTATTCATGTTGATATAATTACTTAGCACACATGAACTTTTTAAAAAGTGCGGGCAACCCTGTAGCTACGGCAGGCACGTGAAAAAAAACCTTCAAATCATCGAACTTCCGGAAAATTTGTTGATTTTTGAGCAGAAAATCAAGTTATTGATAAATTTTAATTTCAAATTAAAATTTTTAAAATTTCGCGTTGCACAAGAATGGCACCCTCTTACCAATTACCCTCTATTTGCAGCAATCGAAACTTCTGTTCACGAGAAATAATGACCGGATAATCCGATTAAAATGAAATTTGCAGGATATGTTGGTATTACCTAGGACCAGTTATGATAGAAGTGTTTTAGAAATACGGGCAACACTGAGGCGGTGGTGCCATTTTGAAAAATCACTGAGAAAAAAAAACTGCTTTTTGGCCCATAAATTCCAATTTAGCAAACAGATTTTAAAGAAATTCACACAGTAGTTAGCCAAATTCACACAGTACTTTAGGCCAAATTTGGTGAAAAAATTGGTTGAAAAATCAGGATAGAACTGCCAGCTATGCTAATTTTTATCTCCTAATTCTTGTACATTTATCAGCAAAATAAAGCTTTTTCCGCTATAGCTTCTCATGCAGTCATGAAATCAAAACGTACTTTATGTAGTAAATGGACCTTATTGGAGGCCAAATTTCGTAGAAAAATCATGAAAGGGCTGCCAGATATGGTAGTTTTTGTATTTTTTGGCATTTCTTTACCAAGCGATGTTGTCATTAAACTTCCAAATGCCAATTAATGACAATTGACAATGACAATTAAAAACAAATAATTAGGTTTCAAAAATTTGAAAAAAATTGAGGATGTTAACCCTAAAATTCTTTTCACCCCTATAGCTTTCAGCGCAGTCATACAATCACAGGGAGGGTTCATCTTAACCTGAAGCCGTTTTGGTATATTTTTGGCTGTGATGCTAACACAGGATTGCCAGCACCTGATATTTTCGTAAATATTGCATCATCAGATGTTTTCATTATATATTCATATGCAAAGCATTTACAATAAAAATGACAAACCAATGTTTAGTTTACCAAATTTTGCAAATTTTTCGGATGGCGGCCCCAAACATCTTTGGATGAAAATGAAATCGAAAAGATGTAAGTATGTAGCCATAAAACAGAGCTTCTCATCTATTTGCCTTGTATAAGAAGTGGTTGATATGATACAACAAAAAAGTGTATTAAACGGTCCACAGACACGGAGATCTGGTTGCCGACTTGGTTGGAGACTTGCGATATTTGCGAACAAACTAGATCTGATAATAGTCCACAAACAATGAATTTGGTCGCAGATATCGCATATCTGCAATCAAGTCGACGGCCAGATCTCCGTCTCTAATTTACGTTTTACGTCTTTCCACAGTTTTTGATCACTCAAAGATAATTTCGTCGAAAATCAGCTTTCTAGCGGTTTTGATGCGCTAGAGTCTTTTCTCCTTCTTTTCTCCAATGAATCATTATTGAAGTTTTACGCAAAATGTAGCCTCATTTATTAATTGAATCATTATTTTCATCGTTTAAAAAATATATAAAATACAATAAATAAAAAAAAACTAAAAAAAAAATTAAAAAAAAAATACAGAGGAAATTTATAATATTTTTTTGAATAAACTTTTCTCTGAAATTTCCAACAGGTTATCATTTTTATACAGCACATCATACATCAACCTTCACGTTATTTTAGGTAATTATTTGATATATGTTTGCAATGTGTCCAATTACAAACTCCGAATGAGTGAAAAAATAAAAAGAATGATTAAGTATTGCCCAAAATGCATAAGTTAATTCACAAAATTTATTCAAGGAGATCTAAAATAATATAACAAATAAAATAACAACTCATATGAAAAGTAATAAAAAATAATAAAAAATAATATAGTAAAATAGCAAACACGAAAGAAAATTTTTATTGAAGACTTTTAATATTGGTTTTTGTTCTTTCATTTTTCTTCGTATTTTTTTTGGTTCTTGTTCTTTTTATGCATTATGCATTATATCCGTCATACATTTTCATTTTGTGGCGGTATTTCTTTTATTTTTTCGATTGTTTTTGGGTCCCATGTACGACCTTTGCTGAAACACCATTTAAATGCTATTGTTACATTTTTTTTCGCTCCTCGTTTGTAATCGTTTAGTAATTGGGAATATCTTTCTTAGCTAATTTTTAAAGAGAGTCGCAGGAGGGATCATAAACTCGTGTTGTACATTGGGTTGAGTTTCGTGGCGTCCCTAATTCGAATCTGGGTGCGAAAGGGAGGATTGTGCGCCGAGTTTTGATTTAAACTACCTCTGAAAAGTTAAGTTAATAGTTGAATTAAATCAGGGGTAAATTCAGTTGTAGAACTTGTATACATTGATTGCAAATTTTTGAATGAATATCTCTGAAAGACATCTTAGACTCGACTAGGATTGATGTGAAATTAGTTAGTTAGCTAAAGAGCGTCCCTAAAAAGGAGCAAAAGGGAGGGATAGGTAGTCTAAAGTGGGGTGAAAAACGAAGTCTAAAGAATAGTCATAAAAGGACTCTAAGAGAGAGAGAGAGAGAGAGAGAGAGAGGGAGAGTTTAAAGAGAGGTTAAAAAAGAGCTTTTACTCACTTTTGACTCCCTTTTTTCCCGGTTAAAAAGGATCGAAAAGTGGATTTAAAGGTAAAAAATTCAGCATTAACAGAGCTCAAAAAGTGATATCTTAGGAGATGTCAAAAAAGAATTCTAGAGAGGAATAAAAAAGATAGTTTAGAAGAAGACCGAAAAGGGAGTCTAAATAGATGGCAATAACGAGATGTAAAAGAGTTGTCGAAAAGGAAGTTTAAAGAAGCTCTAGTTCGAGGATTAAAATTTAAATCAACATTAAGTTGGTAGAACCTTGAAAACGACAGTTAATTTTTGTCTGGAAAAATATGGTCACACGAAAGTAATAAAATACTCATTTTTTTAAATAAAAGGTGATCACACTGAAAATATTGTGCTTTACAAAAATATTATTTACAGAATTAGAAAACTTACCAATTTTTCTTTGAATTACGTACACTCTATAGGCATTCGTAGGTCATTATTAAAGCGAACTATAATGGACGCAGACGAACGCCAGACGGGTTTACTTTTTTGGGTATTTTTATTATGACACCAGCGATCACAATAATTGATTTGAAGTGTTTTTTTTCAGGAGGTTTCTTTTGCTTATTATGTGGTGGAATCGCCTGGCAACTAATTGAGCAGTGGTTAAGTCTGGAGTGATTAAGGAATACTGGTGTGTTGAATATTTTCTTACTAGTTAATAAAAAAAACTGTATAAAATGGATGGGTTCAATGATGAAATGGAAAATTTGCTATGCATCAGAGTGAACATATAGTGCCATTTTTTTAAACTAATATTAGGTCCTTTTAACCGTATTGATATTTTCGTCTTGATTAGTTGAAAAGACTTTTTACCAACCATCTCACCGCTCATACTTCTTTACATATCAGACCTTTGGTGCACACGTTTGTCACAGTTTTCGAGTGACGTTTCAACTGAAATAAGAGCCTAAAATTCAATATCCATCCAAACATCAAATAATTATGTTTTGCCTCCATTTGAGATACTTAACTTCTCAGACAAGTTCATTGTCTTAGCAGGTCTATTTCAAATCTTAAATTCATGTTTATCTACAATGAACTTAGCCCTGAGCTTGGTCACTTCATATCATGCAATTCTACTCGTCCATTACCATCAGAATTAGATTTCAATAGCAAGAAGATAAAATTGTGTCTACTGACAAGAATACAAAATTCAAATTTCATCTAAACAATTTTCAAACTATCAAAACAAACACGCAAAACGTTCATATTATTCTTAGATATTTTATCCAGCTCAAGTTTCAAATATCTAAGGCAACTCTTTCCATTCAACTCGGCCACTGCAACACCACACCTATTGACACATCCGACAGTCAGCTCATGCAACAGCATAAATTTATTTTTGTCTATTTTCTAACTCCGCGATACTAGAACCATACGACCTAGATGGCAAAGCTACAAATCTATTTCTATGATGCATAGACATTGCCTTTGAAATTCATCGGATGTGTCATTCTTCTATCATTGCAATCTGTCAGTCAGAATTAAGACAAGATTTTCAAGCAGAATATGAAGAAAGTGATGCAGTGAGCACTAGGCTTAAGGACAAGAATGAACATGATCACGGGGTTTGTGATGTCTCCAAAAACTACAAACAGATAGTCAAATAAAACAGCAACAACAACAAAAATATCTAAATGAGCTGTGTCAGAATTCTAAATCAACAGAGCTTTGTCAATGCTTTCGACAAGATCAAAGATTTCTAAGATTGTTTCGTGATGATTTCACAAGAGATGTGACATGATCATATAACACTCAGCACATCGTTTCGTGTACATATGCAACATCGTTTCGATGGTGTGATATGTGTTTTCTATTCGAAACTCTATCACACACTTGTCACTGGTTTTCTGGATCCTTTAAACAAATTGGGGTTTCGACTTGGATTTTCGTTGTTTTTTTTCTGGCAAAGTGTCAAATTTGGACGTTTTTGACTAGATTTTGTTTTGGAGTTGGTGCACTGTAGGTAGACATGATCAAGGGCTTAGAATGTAAAAATTTCGAAACTAGCTGAGAAGACTAGTTGTAAGCTGTTAGAATCGATGTGGTAGTATTGACTCTACAGTGGTTGCGGCGTTTGTGAATCAATTTGTCACCATTGACAGAGCAACTCAAGAGGGACACTTTTACTGTTCCATAAATCAACAAAATAAACATATTTAGTGGTTAACAGAAAGATTTCGTTCTTAAATAAAGTTGAATTGATCTAATTGATTGATTTTTTCTCACAAATATCGTGCTGTTACTTGCGGTTGCCGACAATCACTCGAAAAAATAAGACTATCTAGCGTCTACCCAGCCTGAGATCTACTTTGTTCATATCCTGCCGCAGTCAGTGATGTTTAGGCAGACCAACTAGTCCATGCCCATTCAAACTCATCCGGAACCATTAATCTTCCTATGATCCATCTAGTGCGAAAGAAATGTGCATCAAACAGGCCATTAGATACATATTTCATTTTGCAAGCACATACTTATGTACGTGCTGCAAAGGTACAAGCTCATATGCATAGATTCCGTGTATTTACAAGCGATTGGAGCTGTTTTCAGTTCAGCACTTATTTTCCATTTTCCGCACATCGTTCATTCGAAGACGCTAAATGACGACTCGGAGGTACTACCACTACGTCCACACATCAAGGAGTTCATCTACCTTTGTACCGGTTTCACAATAATAGTATGTACTATTGCCTTGGTCGTGGCTCTACCCCCGCTTGTTGCTCTCTAAGCACTATTTTAACCGAGCCACAGTACTAACCAGCTGCACAAGCACAGTCCGTTCGCCTTCCTTAATCGTTCCCGGTCGTCCCGCTCTGTTGCGAAAAAAAAATCAGCGGAAAAAAATCCACTTCAGTACTATTACCTGGCGACATGCGAGGTATTTTCTATGAGAGCAACTATTATAATGGTCTGCTTCTCTGGTCTAGTCTAGTGTTGTTGTCGTCTATATACAACAGCGTGTACAGCTAACCATGTGCACGTTGCCAAAGAAATAAAGACATTCAATTCAATTTCTCATTTCGTTTCGAGCTCGCCAGGCAGGCTTTGTGCGAAAAACTTTCACTTTACAAACGATCCGGCTACGGCAACGCCAATAACGGTGAAGTCGAGGTACGTTGCGATGCGATGCGACATAGTAAACTTCGTCGATATCGGTGATGATTGGATTAGCAGGCAAACAAAAACTTTTCTGGGTTTCCGGTTACAGTACAACAAAAGCAGTAATGGGAGATCTTTATGATATGTATGCACGTTTGAATGAAGTGTCAACACGTATATAGTTTTCGTCTATAAACTTATTGTGGGTATCCTTTAATTACTCAATTGCAAAAATAGAGGTTAAAAATGTACACAAACCAATATCCAAGTTTTCTGGTACCTTGATTGTGTGTATTTTGTTGCTGGTTAAAATATTAGTGAAGTGAGACTTTCGATCCTTCACAATGGGAAAAATCCCCTTTCCCTCTTCTCTTTCTCCTTTTATTATAAGCAGCTTTATAAGCACTGTAAATTTAAATTTGCATTATATTGGCAAGTTTGAAAAAAAAAATACTTCAACCCTAGAAAGTTTCTTTGATTTTAAAAAGATCTTAATAAATTTTGTTTTCTTTTATTGCATAATTTTTTTAAATTTTAATAAATTTAAACGTAAAGCACCTTTCTCTCCTTTCTCTTTCGAAAGATAATATGGAATTTCAGCAGATGAACATCCAGTTGCAAGTGTAGTACTAAAAATATGTTTACCGCATTTTGAAAATTAAAGGTAGTTTTGTTAAAGACAATGGCTACGAGACATATCTCTCTCTTACTCTATGACATATCTCTTTCTCTCTCACTCTACGAGAAATCTATAAGCCCCTGTTTTCACATGCGCCTTCATTGGAGTTTAAGTTTAACCAGCTTAAAAGATATCTGAAATGTAGCATTTGCACGTTTTTAGTCAATTGCTTAACCATTTATCGTTTTTTATTTTTTTCATTTCTATTGAAAAATATATGTAAGAGTGTTGCCCAAACTAAAAAAAATAGTTAAAAACTATCTTAAGGAGACTAGTTGAACCTTTTTGACGTAGCCAATTTCAAACTTAATTAAAAAAAAACATTAGTCTAATTAAACCTGAAAATTCAATCTTAATCATAGATGTGCGCCGGACTTTGGAAAGGGGGCGGTGCAGGCCCATGAATTCGGCAAATGTAGAAAATGTTACAGAGTAAAGTAGTCACAGTTTCCAGATTAAAGATTATCCTTTTTGGAGAGGGTAGATACTCTTTTTTGCCCCCTTCTACACACGCCACTAATTTTAATCTGAAATCCAGCTCGCCTTATTTGACGGCAGGTTTACAGATACTTATGAGCGGTATCTATGAGTTGCCACTTCCTGATTATTTTCCTCATGATTTGATGATTTGCTGGTGCTAACTGTGCGCCGAAGTGCCCACTTTTTAGCTACCACTTTGGTGGTAAAATCAGCAGTGCAGAATCGCCAAATTTTCCGTTCAAATATCCCCGGTTCTGTCATGGCGAGATTTGACAGGTTGACTACCCTGGCGGTGTTAGACGCCCGTCAAGCTAAGCTCATACCCATAGTATGGCCAAAGTTGGCATCAAGATGTAGTTTTCAACATTTTAGCTTGGCAATCAGCCTGTTAATAATAGGGAAATAGCAAATTGAAGATCCGATGTTCAACAGGAAATCCCGCATTGTCATTGCCTGCTCCTTTAAGCATAGTACTGAGTTCGATTTCACGTGAAATTTTCATACAAAATTTCACGTGAAATCTGTTTCGGCGAAAATTTAGCTTGAAAATAAGCAAGTTTGGTACTGTGTTCTTAGCATGAAAAGTTGCTTTGAAGTTGCTTTCGCTTCGAAAACATAGATGGCACTAAAACATGTTGTCAATCATTTCACGCAAATTTAGTTTGTGCAGCTCATTCTTTCGAGCTAAAAACAGACATTTAGTGTTTGAATTTGAAAATTGAGCAGTGCAAATGACTTTCCAATAAGAAAATCGATCGAAAATTGAAATTCTTGACATTTTATCCGTCAAGAATGAGCAGTGTCTCTGCTTTTCTCTGTTGTCAAAATTTTCGCTCGAAAGAATGGTCAGATAATGGGGAAATGTCAAAATTTCACGTGAACTCGAACTCAGTACCAGCTTTTACACGTGAAATTTTTGAAAATTCACGTGTGAACTCGTCTTTTTTAATCTTTTTACGAGCTTTTGCCTTGGCTTTAAGAGCACCTGAAATTTTCAGTGTGAACCAAGGACGAGCATTTGATATAAAAAGATGGTAGATAGGAGTGAAGCGAGAGATAAGATTTGACAAGATATCATAAAGTATAAACAATGCACAGTTCACATTCAAACTTCTAAAAAAAAACAGTTAATGAGGCTGGATTCAATAGATATGCTGTGAAAATCAGCATCATGGAAGCTGTATCGAGAGATGGAAGGAAATATGCACTTGTAGCAAACTTTGTTTTTGGTTATGCTAAAAAAAGATTCTGCAATTATGATCAATAAGGACCAAGATATGGGCTTTCATAGAGTGCTACAAACATTTCTATGGCTTATAATAAGAACATTTTTTTTCATTATTTGCTGTGACAATTGGTTTTTATGTAAAGAAACTAAATATTTAGAGATGAGACAAAAACTAAGTCCTTAAACTGAAGTGAGATAATAATAAATTAATCTTTGTAAAAATTTTTTAAAAGTGTTTTGAAAAAAAACCCCGAGTTCTTTGACTACTGCTAAACTTACAGCTAATCTCAACACCTATTTAGTTCAAAACGAGAATTTATGTCGCTAAATAAGTAAATGTGTCATTAATGGGCTATTTAAGCTTCTGCATTTCATGATGAATCAAAGTATTTATTTATCTACCAATCAAAGTTACAATTAAAATATTTAATCGAATAAGCCCAAAAATAAAAAAAAAACAAAGAGAAAATTAAATAAGTTCAACTAGACATTTCAAATAAAGAAAAAAAATGATAAGCAAATGTAAATTTAATATTAGGCGCGTGTTTTTGCTCCCCTTATCCATAACAGAACAATGCTGACGCATTAGAAACAACAACAACTCCTGTTATGGAAAGGGGGAGTTGTTGTTGTTCCCAATGGGTTAGCATTGTTCTGTTATAGAGAGGGGGGGGGGGCCAAAAAACATGTATATTGTTAATAAAATGAATACTAATATGTGGTACTTGTATTTGGCTGCAAAGTATATTGTTTTGATATTGGACCATTGATGGATTAATAGCATCGAAAACTAGTAGGGCTTATTAAGAATAATATTTAAACATTTTCAATTACTTTTTTGATACGATGCACATCTGCTCTCAATTATTTTTTGAGAGGACGGTAACTCTGCTCGCTGCCGCACCAGTCCGAAGCAGCGATCTACTGCCCGTGGGTTCGAATCCCGTCATATGCTTGTTAGTCTTCTGTTGTCTTAAAAGCCGGCAACTGGACACAATACCATCTAATTAAGTGCCACTTCAGAGCTTTAGCGGTGACTTCGCATAACACGAATACTTCTAATAAAATCAAATTAAAGTGTGGCACTTAAAACGAGTAATGGAATTGATTGAAAGTGGCTTCTCTCTCAATTGAAACTGCCTTCTTTCTCAATTTAATCCATAAAAT
This sequence comes from Nemotelus pantherinus, assembly GCA_963978885.1. Taxonomy (NCBI): domain Eukaryota; kingdom Metazoa; phylum Arthropoda; class Insecta; order Diptera; family Stratiomyidae; genus Nemotelus; species Nemotelus pantherinus. The sequence continues at coordinate 163,198,875 of OZ022263.1, forward strand.
ACTCATTTAATAATATTTCTTCGTCGTGTTAATGTTTACTTCTAAAATACTATGCATGATATAGGTAATATTGCGTCCAATGTGGGTAATATACATTTTTTATAGTTTATCGATCCTTACAGTTATTTTAACAGATTATGAAACCAAAAACCAGCTAATCCCAATTTTTCTGTACTCTTTTCAGGAAAACAAAGTTGATTCGGTACATGGTAAGTACTTTTTGATATCAATTTTGAACATCAAAATATTTACTTTCATCTCAATTTAGTCACTTAAATTGTAAATTACTAAATTGTACTTAAATTGTAAATGCTAAAAAAACGTGTACTCCAGTTTAAGTGATTTACTTGAAAAAAATTGCATAAAATATATAAAAATATTAATGAATGTAAATTAAATAAAGTCAAATTAATAAACTTTATCACGTATTGAGCTGCATACATTATCCAACTTTGAACTCTGTGAATTCTAATTATTTGTATTTCATTTGGAAGCTAATTTATTTTAAATTACCTTCCAAATGAGACAGTGGCTGCGGGAGTCAAATTACCCTTCAATTGATACCTCATTTATGATTTTTTGTACATAATTTTTGGTACAATGAAAATTCCCAAAGATTAACCATTTATCTTTTATATCATAACTAAAATCCACAGAGTTATTCGAAAGCTAAAAGCAATCAGACATTAAAAGTCGAAAAACTTTAAAGGAGTGGAGCTCGTTAAGGTACACCAGAGGAAGAAGGGGGTGTATTTTGACGATCTGTGGAAATATGTTTCATAAGCTCACCTCAAGAACTCGCGTAGCATGGTATACTCAAAGGCACTTTAAGCTGAATAACAATGTATATGAAAGCTATAAGAGACAAATCATTCGCAAGTACGGGTGCATTAAATTGACTGCAGCTAGATATTGGTATTATATATCATAAAAAAATTCTATAAAATTCTCATTCTGAAATTCCTCGAAAATCGTGCAAAACGAAACCGCGCAAAGCGAGACAGTGTAATGCGAATTTTTGGTCCATATTTCGAATACACGCAATGCTGAAACCGTACAAAGCGCGGCATAAGTGTAAACTACCACACTATCTATTTTAAGATACCCTTTTGTCAAATCAAGCTGAAGTAACCATAACTATACATAAAAAAAAATGGGAAATAAAATGGTTACTAAAAAGTATTGTACTCTATGGCTAAATTTTCATCTGACTTTTAAATTGTTTGCCTTATTTATTTCTTCAATTGTTGGATTTAAGGAATAAGTTTGCAGCGTTTGAGATCTTTCATCTTACTTCGATTTGTTCGCTGCTTTCTAGGCTTAGAAATAGAGTATCCTGGTGGCTAAAATCAGCATTTTTGACACCTGTTTTTCTTCGCTTTTCATCTAGGTCAAAAAGCTGTCGAAATAGTCCGGGGCATTTGCGACGTGTACAAAGATGGTGTCATAGTCGGGTCTATAGCACGGAAATGGTTTGCGAGGTTCAAAAAGGGTGGCCTTGACCTAGACGAACCATCTCGCACCAAAAGACCTTTGAAATTCGACGAGGAGCGCCATAAAGCACCTTCGAAGGAGGACGGTTGCCAAACAAGTCATGAATCGGGCACACTAATGAACTGCGATCAAACGACGATTCTCAATTATCTTAATTCAATGGGATTTTCCAAAAAATCGGGAGCATGGATACCACATGAGCTGACCGAGAACGACAAAGAAAATTTTCTGTAAATTACTTCTCAGCATCTTGCCCGCCATTAAGCAGGACGTGAGCACAAGCAACGTTTTTTGAACCGCATTATCACGGGAGATGAGAAATGGTACCTATACGTTAATATGAAACAAAGACAAGAGTGGGAATCTTCAGGAGATACATCGAAGCCGAGAGTCAAGCAAGTCCTCCACCCAAATAAGACCATGATCTGCGTTTGGCGGGACTGGAAGGGTATGATACATTGGAAGATGCTCGGGAGGAACAGTAAAGTCAACAAGGAACCTAATATTGGCCAACTGTATCTCGTGAATAAGGCAGTTCAGCTAAAGAGATCCTGTCGACAAGGCTAAACTATTGTCCTTTACGATCATCTCAGGAGCTATGTCGTACAAGTCGTCAACGCTGCACTCCACGAGTTGAAGTGGGAGGTTCTCCAGCATCCACCATACTCTCCAGATTTGACGCCAACCGATTACTACCTGTTCCATTCAATGTCGAACCAAATGAAAAGGACCTGAAAAATTGGCTCAACAGCTTCATCGAGAAGTTCTTCGGCGATTATTGACGGAACGGGATCAACGAATTGGTCGAGAGAAGGGAGGGAGTAGGTCATAAACAGCAACGGCGAATACATTATTGATTGATTTTTCATTACAATTATTGTTTTTTGTTCAAATAAAACTCTGATAAAAACGCTATGAACTTTTTCCTCAACAAGTGAGAGGCAGCGATCTAGTGATTGCGGGTTCGAATCCCACCATGCTCATGGTTGTATTTGTTTGTCTTGTGTTGTCTTAACAGCCAGTGACTGGGCATAATACCAGGGCTTCATTAATTAAGTGCCACATTATAGATTTAGTGGTGACTAAAAATGTGCCACTTAAAGGATAATGGAATAATTGATATTGGCTTTTCCCATATGTGCCTCCTTACCGCCATAACTAAGCATTTGCTTCAAAGGTGATCCCCTGAGCTTTGGCATTAGCATAGAAAAAAACCCAATGTATGGAAAGGTCTGAAAATTCCACCAGTTACGAGGTATCCAGATGGGCTAAAACCTTTCTGTTTTTTTTTTGTCATATAGGACATTTAAAAATTTGATTCAGATCCTTAAATATTCGCGATGATTAACATCGTAAGCCTTTATTCCAGTTGAATGCAGGTTCGTCTTCATTGAGGTCTTTATTGAAGTCAAATTATGAAATTACATACATTCACAGCAGTATATAATTTTTACTGATTAAAAAAAATTAGTATTTAACTCGTTTCGCCAAAAATTCATATTTCTTTATATATATATATATATATATATATATATATATATATATATATATATATATATATATATATATATATATATATATATATATATATACATATATATATATATATATATATATATATATATAAATATATATATATATATATATATATATATATATGTAAGATTAAGGGAGATAATCTCTGGAGTGGTCGATCCCGATAATCTCTGGAGTGGCCGATGTATATAAGGAGTAACTCCATGACTTGTTAGATTTCATATATATTTTAACCCTTTGGCGGTGGCGGGCATTTTAGTGAATTTTCGGGTACCGCTATATTTCTGTACAGAGTACAATTTTGTTAAAAAAAAGTATTGAAAAGGAGAACTAGTTCTGTTTTATGTTTGTTCATGATAAAGAATTGGAAATTTTCAGACCTGTTTTTTTTTCAAATTTTGATTTGTCATAGCTTCTGACGGGGATATTGCATCATTATGAAATTTGCAGAGCGTATTAGTGTTGACCAAAATTATGAACATATGGTTTTTCAAGACTGTGCAGACAACCTTGTAGGTATGGCAAGTAAATCATCGATCCCTAAAAAAAATGTTTGCTTTTTTACAAAAAAAAACCAAATCATCGATAAATTTTAACCTTTGTCCATCATATCAATTTAAAATTTTCAATATTTCGAGCTACACAAGAACGGCAACCCGTCGCCAAATTACTTCTATTTGCAGCACTCAAAACATATGTTCACGAAAACTGACGACCGGGTAATGCGGTCATTATGAACCTTACAGGACATGTTGGTATTAACTAGGACCCAACTTGACAGACGTGATTTTGAAATTCATGTAGTAAATGGAACTGGTCAGCTGGCGCAGCAATTTCGCAGAAAAAACATGAAAGGGCTGCCAGCTATGGTATTTTTTTTTGTATTTCTTTACTTAGCGATGTTATAAAGTTTTCAAATAGAAATTATCCTGCAATGACAATTAACAAGGAATATTAAGGTTTTAAAAATTTGAAAAGTTTTAGGGGTGGTAACCCTAATATTCTAATCACTCCTATAACTTCCAGCGCAGTCATTCAATTGAAACGAAATTCACAGGGTCGGTTTAGCTCAACTTGAAGCAGATTTGGTAACTTTTTGGCTATGGTGCTAGCACATGATTGTCAGCACCAGACAATTTCGTAAATATTACACCAACAGATGCTTCCATTTTGTATTCATAAGCAAAGTATTTACAATAAACTAAGCAATCAATGTTTAAGTTTTCCGGGTTTTGGAAATTTTTTGGATGGCAGCTCTAGACATAGTTTAATCGCTGAAACTTTCGATGATATCCTTGGCTGAAAACGAAATTCAAAGGATAGGTTGATTAAACACGAGCATGCTGCGTTGGATAAATGTTGCCAGCACAGAAAATTTTCATTATTTGTGTTATAGGAGATGCCGTCAGAAAATGATATTTGTTACTTTGAGCAAGAACTGGTTGATATGATACTACAAAGAAGCGTGTGACGTCTTTACATATTTTTAAGTCACTAAAAGATGATTTCTTCGAAAATCAGTTTTCTAGCGGTTCTGATGCGCTAGACTTTTTTTTAAAATTTACCCTTTCCATATCGGTGAATTATTGAACTGTTATTCCTTTTTTGCAAATTCCGCACAACTATGCCTCCAAATGTCAAATTACAGATACTCAATTCGTATTCTATGATATTTTCTTTATTTTGCAGCTCGAGGCTAACATGCCTACTAAGCTATTGTTTTCATTACATTATAGCTAGTTATGTTTCCTTGGACTTGTACAGATCTCAATAGAACTCACCTCGCTCACACTTGTTGTATGTTCACTCGTACTTACGTATCTTTCTTTGTTTCTCAATGCAAATTTTATTGTGGATTTTTTTCTCTACCTCGGATCAGTCGATATGTAAGCACTTATCTTTGTATCTAGAAGTCAATGTATGCATGTGCAAGATAGTTATCGGGTTAATATATTCATAGATTCGTAAGTATCTATACTTACATAAATGCAATAAATTGTTCAGTGAATGTGTTTGTTTACCTTCTCTGATGACGAGGATCCAAAATGCGGAATCGATTTGAAATAGTATTATGCACTCTCAGTCACTATTATATTTGAAATGGTCTAATAAGATATTGATTTGATGTATGTGCGTATGTATTTTACTCAGAGGTCAGTGCTTGGTTATTGTTTGGCAACGGGAAAATATTTTGCATCTATGCAGATACAAATCATAGTGAGATTTTCATTAGTTCGAATATTTGTTTTATTCCACTTAAAATGAATATCGTTGGCCTGAACAGTTATTCTCACCGTAAAAGATAGTGAGCTACAGATTTTTTTTATTCATAATAAATGCAATGTACTAATGCACCTAACAGATGGGGAAAATAAGAACGTGAATCACCTAAGAAGGTAATCAAAATATTAAATCAAACTAAAATAAATCACGTGGAATTGTTTTTTCACACTTGCAAATGTCTTTAAGTAAACAACTTGCCCTAAATTGAAAAAGCTGCGTAATCAATCTTTTAACATTCCCTTTTCTTCAATATGTCATTAAATTGGTTTGAATAAAACAATACCATGCACAAGCATAGCTACACATACCCAACCTAAATATCAATGAAAACTCAATGAACCATCAATGTACACATATGCAGCTCCTTCAATAAATCTCATCCCTTCAAGCTGTTCGCTGACCGACAATACTGCTGACCATAAAAAACCTAACAACAACTTTTCTTCGCAACGAAGGAGCTAACCGGGCCAAATACCGGAAAAGAGTCCTTCATTGCACAGTCGAAAGTTCTTTGACCTCAGTCGCTGTCGCTCGGAATCCTTGCAACGTTCAGTAGCGTGCAGTAGCCTTCTAAAGTTCGCTAAGGCCGTTCCATCCGAGCTACTACTAATAATCTATGAAAAATGCTAGCACGCTATAAACCGATAGTATTCCGGTCGACTATAAATTGGTTTTATCACGTTCGTAGTGTCCACATGCATAAATATGTTACAGTGTTGCTCGACAATATTTTGATACCTGAAAATATTGTATGTATTTCACTCAGAAAATGATGAAAAGAAAGATTATTTTGCAGCTAATTTGCAGCTAATTTGGTTCCACGATTCAGATTCACAGATTCATAGTGATGTCGCCTTTTACCAGGCAAACCTATAAAACCGCAACTTTACTTTCATCCTTTACTGTAATATCAACATCTCTCGAGTCCATTAGCATGAACCGACCCACTCTACTCATAACGCAAATGCTCTTCGATCGTCGCCGCGCACATTGAAAATGAAAATCCATTTTCCATTTCTAAGACTTTTCCACACAATGCATATGGTAGATTTGCGTGATCGAAACGTGTTAGCTTCCTGTTTGTTAGAAATAAAATGAAATTGGGCCAAGCAACCACAGCAGGTTCTCACTACTTCCTTGTTGTAAACATAAGTAGATACATACATATACCGAGCATAATCATGAAATGTAGCGCTACGTACTATACTATGCACTCTATTTCTGGTGCACAGTCATTAAACCAGCATACTCTATTCTATAATCTGCTCTACATACTGCACTTTCTTTCTCTAGCAGAGTGCAGCAGCAGTTTGAGTATGTTGACCATGTTCGGTTGGAAATATGAATGCTTCCGGGTTGGCGAGGGAGCAGCAGTGAAAGTATGTTTGCGTCAGGTAGGATTTTTTTAAGAAAAATATTTCGAAATGTCAAGTTGACGTCTGTGATACAAGCGCAACTCGACTTTTATCTGACTTTTATCAAGGAGTAGTATTACTAACCTCAGACCAGGAAAACTTTTCTCGTCGAGTCGATTATGGTGAAAACCGTATATGAACTCAACATTCATGTCAACATTATAAATAGTAGATGTATTGTAATTGGACAGTTCCAATAGCTCACAACGAAGCACACATTATGCGCATAGGGCAGTACACTGCGAAAATATCTAACAAGCTGCATGCATACAATAATAGTACAACAGGAAACGTTAAGTTGCTAAGGAATCGGGCCATTAATTGTGCGGAATTTCATAGGTCGTCGGACGGCCCCGACTTGAAAAAGTGAAATCCTCAGCTCGTCACGTTGCTGCCACCACCACCTCGTCGTCGTTGTTAGTTCTAGCCACGAACGAACGAATTTGCCCTGAAAATGTCCGTTGTATGTATTTTATGCGAAAATAGTGAATTTGCATAAATGCATTTTCTAGTTTTGTGTTATTGTTGTTGTTTTTTTTTTGGTACAACATGCATAAGTAACACTTGAATGCAATATACAGATATGTGTTGGTTTGATAGGCGCGTTTGTTGTAAGGAAGTACTTGGGGTTCGGCTGACCTCAAAGTTTTCGTGTTAGACCTCCACTGTTTTTGTTTGTTGGGACTTTTTTTCATCTAACGGGAAAGATTTTATCGTTTAAGTGTGTTAGTAAGACGAAAGTTGACTTGGTTGATGACATAAGAAACGGGGGTAAATCTTCTCTAAATGTCCACCGAAGATATCTTTTACAAGTTTAGAATGATGGACCTTAAGTGTTAAGAGAGAGTATTGGTGTTGGAAAATTGACACACTGACTTCAGTTTGTGAATCCTTAAAAATCCATGTAAAGGAGTTGATTTTAGCCTGTAAAACAATGGGTTGATACTGGCTATGCAATAAACATTGAGACATTTAACTCCTGTAGTCTCGATTTCATATTTCAGTTCTATAGCTTTTCGATGAAGTATCTTAATGATAAGGTACAGTATTACATCTTTCACTCCCCTCGGGTTAGGCTGTTTTTTTTACTGATTTCCGAAAAATAATAGCAGACATTCAGAAATCTTAAGTAGGTTGTTCTTGTGGTAATTAAGAATTCTGAAATATTAAGAATTTCGAACGGTTCCTAGATTTAGCTGTAAATTGTTAGAAAATACAAGAATAAAACCATATGATTGGTAAAGTATTTATATTTTTTCAAAATTAATAGCTTATAGATATGAAATGAAATTACTTCTACTTTTTGCATTTGAAATTTAAGTCCGCGAGAACTGACGACCCTTTAATCAGATCCAATTGAAATTCACAGGATGTATTGATCTTAACTAGAACCAGGTCTGATAGAAGTAATTTGAAGCTGTGTGCAAAAATGTGACAGTAGTGTGTAACAACCTAAAACTTCGAACGCAATGATCGGATCAAAATCAAATTTACAGGGTGAATTGATCTTAACGTCAAGCAAATTTGATATGCTTTTGGCTGTGGTGTTAGCAAAGGGTTGCTATCATCAGAGATTTTTGTTATTTGCGAACCAATAGATGCTACTTACTTTTCTTGAGAACTTTAATGAGCTTCAGGTACTATCTGCTAATTTGAAGACTTGTAGTTTCCTATTTTCGCTTGAAGAGAGAAGTCAGATATGCTGAGAGTATTTCAATGATTTAATTTTATTATTTTTTTTATTAACAGATCTCCGTGCCTTAGAGTATATCACTTTTTTTAACATCAGAAGTTGCGACGCAAATGGAAACCTAATCAAGAAAAGTACATTTGATGCCCTCGATAACAAGGGAAATTTGGTGATTTGTTGTTATGTCTCTCGATTTGCATCACTCTTCCAAAATTTAGAAAGAAATATCATCTGACTATTTTTCTTACCAGAAAATTTTTTTTTACTGATCTGATTTCCTTTCTATTAAGGACTCAAAGCCAACAGTGCTACTGAAATTTACCCCCTTTTCTGTCTTCTATTACCATTTTTCACTTCAAACCTACTTATCATTTTAATACATCGAATGACACCTCACGATGCGACTCTGATGATGATTTATCTCTATGCATTTTCCGATTCTTTTCTTTTCAGGTTTCTCTCATCACACCGTATCTGTGTAGCAACTTCCAATTCCTGTTCTACAAATTTCTCTTTTCACGTGTCAGGTATTCCGTAAGGATCGATACTTAGTCCCCTACTGTTTGTGTTTTTTTTTCATTTCTTTAAATGACATCCTTCTTCGCATAAGTCATCTTGTACAATAAACGTGGCGAATTCATGGTATTTAAAATGATTGATTCACCAGAAGAATACGAAAACCTTTAAAATGATCTGTGCAGATAAATAGACGATACAATTTTTGTACTTTTTTTTATGGTTTACTTAAATTATGTTCGCATTTGAATTTTTTTATTTATTTTGAATACTGTTTGCATTCGAAAATTCGAGCTGGTTGAACTGCATTTTATTTGCCATATAAATAAATACCTCTTCTGAGCAAGAGAATCCCGATTAATTAGTGCGTTTTCTTTCAGATTTAGTCTTTTGTCACTAATGACTATCCTAGCTAAACTATCCTACCCATCTATTTCCTTCAACAAACAAAACACCGCATATTTCCCTGTATAACATCGGACCAAGTAACATGGATGCGAAAAACCTCCAAACAATTATCCATCTATCTGCCTATCTATCTATCTGCATTGCAACTAGTGTATCTAAGTTACTTTCACTTTTTTACATAGTAGAGGTAGGTAATTGTGACGTTAGTTGAGACAAAACAGGTAGCATTTATTCGTAGTAGCGCTAGAAGAAAAACAGTAACAGTAACAGTAACGGCGGATATGGCGTGGTTGTGCAGTGTTTTGACGATAACTAACCTGCCTGACAGTGGTGCTGTACGAAGAGTCTAAGAAATTGTTAGATTCAAGCCGATGATTACGTGATAGAGCAATGAAAACAAGCAGATGTCGTTTGTTGCGGTTTTGTAAATTGAATGCGGAAAGTGCAAGGCAGATTAGATAACACTTGGGTTATGCAATCAGCATCATTATCATCATCATCGGTCGTTTTGATCTGATTGAAAAGAGGAGGTTGAAAATGAATATGATAATTCCATAATGGTTTCATGATTTTTTTGAAATGTTTAATAAACGATAAAGACTTGATTCAGAAAAGATACTGAAGAACTTTTAGGATTTTCAATTTAGTTTCTAAAAAATAGTATTTTTCGATGAATTTTTATTCAAGTTGCTGAACAGCTTTATCTTTTACTCCAAAACACTTATCTACTTTTTTTTGGAAAACTGGACGATAATTTGATATTTGAAAAGGTACAAAAAGAGAGATACGTGTAAATTGCAGACTTCATAATTGATTTACCGTTGCGCTATTTCGGTTGATACATACAAAATAGTTCCAGAGTCAGACCAATAAAAAAGGATGAAATGCAAAACGGTGCTAAATCGATGGAAAAATGGGGAAAATCTAGAGTAAAATTAGTGTTTGGACATAACAATAATTTAGGGATTTTCATCAGTATTTGTTTTTATTCAAATTTTGTTTGAGTGAAATTATAATTCGTTTGAGTCAAATTCATAGTTTGTTTGAGTCAAATTCATATCTATATTTTTAAAACAAATTCATATTTTCGGGATTAAAGCTCATAAATTCAGATATTTTCGATGATATAGATGAAGTTTATGCATCTCCGACTTCAATTCAACATTATAATGTGCCAGTTAGCACTCATAACTGTTTGAGCTGCATTAACAGTTATTTATTTCAAATTGGTGCAATAAACGATAGAAAAACATTATTTTGTTCAATCTTATAAACGAAAATAATACTATGAATGTACGAATTTGACTAGAAAAAAAATTTGATTTCGACTAAAAAAATTATGAATTTGACTCAAAAAATTATTAACTAGTTTGAAATTTTTTTGATCTGTACTGAAAGTCTATGAAATTGAAAAAAAATTCATGAATTTAAGTCGGAAAAATAATGATTTCGTGCTCAAATTTTATGACTTTATTTATGACATTTGCGAGTCAATTTCGCAGATTTTTTATGCAAATTCATAATATTTTCGAGTCGAATTCAGAATTTTTCAAATCAAACTCCTAAATTTTCGATATCAATTCATAAGTTTTCGAGCCAAATACTTATTTTGTTTGAGTCAAATTCATAATTTTTGGAAGTCAAACTCATAATTTTCACAAGCTAAATTCATAATTAAGATAAGTTCAGATCAGTTCGTTTTTTTTCGCCTCGAAAAAAAAACAGCGAATTCGCCCCGAAAAATCATGAATTTGATTCCAAAAAAAAATTATGAATTGATTCAAAAAACCATGGAATTGACACAAAAAAATTTTGAAATGGACTCCAAAACGTATGCTTTACTATCGAAGGTGTACACATTTTTTTTTTTTAAATATGAATTAGACTCGAAAATATTATCAATTTGTACCAAAAGTCTACAAATCTGACTCGAAAATGGTATATACATCATCTGATGTGCGTCAGTTAGTGATAGGAATTTTTGCAAGAGCTAAAGAAAAATTTCACTATGCGATATCAAAGTTATTGTACTTACGTCGAATCATCTTTCACGGCATTATGCAGAGGATTAAGGTATCTGACAGAATAGCATTGCGCAAGCTTTGTAGGTAACTAGAGATACACAGAAAGGAATGGAAGCATTTTATCCCTTGAGTGCGTAGGGAAAATTTGAAGGTTCATCGAAACTTGTGATCCTCCGATAGTTTTTTGAAAATCTTTAAAGATGCCGGGATCATAACAAACCATCACAACAAGGCTGATGTGTTTGAAAGATTAGGGTCAGACAAAATCACTCTGAGCTAATAGCTCTGCGTAATTTAGATTCTGTCGTGAAAGCCAAAAGGTATCCACTAATCATTGAAGGCCAAGTTTTGAGCGCTGTAAATGCGAATTTTGTTAATAATACGTTCTAAAATACATTTAATTTTGGTTTATGGTTTCGTTTTTGCATATTTTTATTCTTGTTTTTCCCTTTACGTCTTGGATATATGCGACTACATCGGGATGCACTTTATTGTCCATCGAACTAAATATCTAATCTAAACAATTTTTAAACGGATTGTCGACGCGTATTATTTTTCTCCAGCCTGAAAAAATACTAATTTGCCTCACTGTATCTTCATGTTGCTTGTACAATGCATAAAAAAGCATTTAATGAAAATTTTTTTTTTGAATCTTTGCAGTTAAGTTGCTCGAGTTTCCAAAATGATTTTCAAATAATTTAATTCACATGTCAAATGCAGCGAACATGATCATCAGTTAGTTTTATTAGATATCTTATCGAGCTTAAATTTTCAGGATGCATTCATGTATACATAGAATATATCTAAGTCTCACCAAAATTTAATTGTCCTTAACCCTATGGCGTCGGCGGGTATTTTAGTGATATTCTTATAGTTCTCTGAAAAATGCTTTTCGAAAAAACCAAGCATACTTATATTATAAAATATGATAAAATTTTGAAAAATATCAACCCTGTGTAGACCCTAAGTGCCTAAAAGTAGGCAAAGACAATTTTATAACTTCTGGCAGAGCCATCAGATCATTACGAAGTTTACAGAAACCATTGATCCTTATAATATTTGGACCATCGTACTTTAAAAAAAAAATATACTGTTAAATCTGTAGCTACAGCAAGCACGTAAAGGGAATTTTGAAAAATCATCGATTCTCCTGTTTTTTTCGCCTTTAGGGAAAAAGCACACGACAAATAATTGGTGGGCATTGTCCGTCAGTTTAAAATTTGAGAAATTTCACGTCCAGCAAGAAGTGTAAGCCTTCATCAAATCACTTATTTTACGAAGCTCTCGAAATCTGTGTTCGTACAAACTCACGACCGGGTCATCAAATCAAGATGAAAATCACAGGATGTATTGATCTTGAGTAGAAACAGGTCTGATAAAAGTTTAGATGCAAGAGATCTTGTAGATATGGTGGCATCTGGAAAAAAAACTCTTCGAATCTGTCTGCCCCTATAATCTCTAACGGAGTCAAAAAATAAAAAAATTGTTTTACAAGATGGGTGGTGTCATCGTGAAGCAAATTTGGTCGAGGTGTTAGCAAAAGGCTGCCAGCCATAGATGACAAAATCTATTCCTTAAAGTGTTAAAATGCTTGTATGCCTGTGAGACCCCAAATTGTTTATATTGGAAAAATGGCGTACTGTTTGCTAACGTCATATCCTGTGAACCTGGGAACTGATATATTTTTTGATCTAGTGGTAGGTGCAATTTTATTCCCATCCTTCAAGTGAGCGTTCATGCGCTCTCCTTTTTCTCTCTATTTATTCAAGTCTCTGGATTGCTCCTTCGTAGATCTGCTATTTTAGGATCTTAATGCTCGTAGGTTTAAGTCGATATAATGTTCTATCTGTTCTAGGAATTTTAAGGTGGAAAGGGTCCTGCAGGAATGTCTGTCGATTGTGTCTAACAGTTTGAGTATGTCCATGTTTCGGATGTACCAGGGTGCCCTTGATAGTCTCCTCAAGGCCAAGTTTTGGTAAGTTTGTAAATGTCTTTTGTTATTCCTGTGTATTTGGTTGAAGATGGTGATGGTTGGTTTGATGATCTGGATAGATAAGAACTCTGTTCTTAATATTTAGCTTATTTGTTGCAAGTAATGGGTAAAGCTGGTTCAGTATTCCATTGGTAATTATTCGGCTGTTTTGTATGTGCGTATTCCAAGAAAGTCGTGTGCCAAGTCCTAGGTATTTGGCTGTCGTTTTCCATTCTATGGGTTCGTTGTCTACTGTTAGTTGGCTTGGTTATTGTCTTCGTCGTCTTGTCACAAAGATAGCTTGCATTTTTTCCGCATTGATACGAATATTCCATTTCTGGAAGTAATTTATCAGTATATCTACGTATTGTTGAAGATTGGTGGTTATAAATTCAGCCTGTCCAAATGTGTAGATTGTAATGATTGAAATGTGCAGATGTCGTCTGCAAAAAGGGAGATTTTTGTTGTGGGCACCATCGAGATTTATGCAGTGTATAAGGTATAAAACAGTGGGGAGAGTGGGGAACATTGCGGGTCTACCAGCTGTGTAATAAAGAAGTGGTCGTTCATTCGAACGGAAAAAGTCCTGCCTTCAAGAAATGATCCAATTAATTGTATAAGGGGTTTCGGAATGTGAAAATTGTACATTTCAACGATAAGACCAGCATGACAGACCTTATCGAATGCCATGGCATCGTCAAACATGACAAAACCTGTTGACATCTTTTGGTTGAATCACGTTATAATGTGCTGAGACACTCTAGCTAGCTGCAGCTCGGTGGAGTGGTGGACTTTGAACCCGAATCGCTCTTAGATAATAGATTTGTCAGTAACTACTTTCTCGAGTCGCGAAAGTATTAGGCGTTCAACTAGTTTCCCGATCGAGAATAGGAAGCTGATTGGTCTCCAGTTTTGCGGAAATGTGAGGTCTTTTGTGTGGTTTCGAAACCACAGTAATAGTAGCCTTTTTCCAGCGATTCGGAAAGTTTTTTGTTCGGAAAATCGTAATGACAATGTCCGATATCTCTTGGATTTTGTTTGTTACCGTGTCTAGTCCTGGTGATTTATGTTTGTTGAGCCGAGCTACCAATGGTTTAATATCATCTATGTCCGTGGGGCGGATCTCTTCTTCTTTTCGGGTCACTAAAACGTTGGTCGTAGCTCTTTCCTCAATCTTTTTTTCCTGGTCCTATTCCTCTGGGTTTGTTGGGTTTTCTTTGAATTGTAGATCTAATGATAAGACACGACTTGATAAAAGTATTATTTTATTTTGTTGCTGTTGTTGTCTCTTTCTATCAGTCTGTCTATTTTCTAATTAGAATGACTATAATTAGCCAGATAAGTCAATTTGTCGCGGCAGGTTGTTGTTTAGATTATATATGCAATGCTAGCGAGACTCAAAAGAACTGTTGGTATTTACGAGTGAAAAAATTGTTGCCTATTAGTGTTGCCTGTTAGTGTTGCCCTAAATTTAAGGAGATCGTCAGTGTAGACAACTTCTATTAAAAAAAGTACTAGCTTATGATTGGATGAGAGCTCTTTCCAGTACTGTGGTCCGGATATTGTGCTGGAAATCTAAAGAAAGACCTACGTCCAGTGCATGGTTGTTGGTTATCCCGAAGTGGGTAGGCTCACTTGGAATATGTGGGCTAACCTGTTTATACATGACAAACTTTCTTAGCACTATCCCCGCTCTGTTACTACTATTGTCCCATCAGAGTCGGTGATAGGCATTTAGATCTCCTGCTATAAAGACTGGTCCTTCCTGATCAATCAGTTTAGAGATATCTTGGCTGAATTGAGTGAGCCTGTGGGTTTGTAAAAAGAAATCACCACGAACTCAAAAGACAGCGTGTACTTTGATTGCTCTTTCCTCTAGTTGGTCAAGGTTGGGAAAAGTGATATGGTTTTTCTTTTTACGAAGATGGCGGTGCCACCTCCTCTAGCAGAGAGTCCATCATTTCTATGTATCTCCAGGTTTAAGGAGTGTTTCTTGAATGAGAACTATGTCGACTTTGCAGTCAAAGAGCAATTGCATCAGCTCTCCCGTTTTGTTTCTTAAGGAATTCACACTCCACGCGAGATCTAAAACATGCTTTTTAGACGGAGTTTTGGAGGCTGGGGATGAAAAACATTCCTTGCATCATTTTCGCCATCATGTTTTTCATCAGGAATTTAAATTGCTCCTGCATGTTGGAGAAAATATGATTCCTGTATTCTGCATTCGGGATTTGAGTATTATCTTGTAGGGGCGGGGTTGGTTTAGCGTTAGCAATGGTGACAGGTAGTCGCTTTTTGCCGACCTGCGCAAATGATTTCTTTAGGTTTTTTTTTCCTCCATAACTGACAGGGTGTTCTCCGTAACAGTTTGTGCACTTGGACTTTTCGTCTTTCGGTTTGGTGCATTCCGAGTGAAGGTGTAGCCCATCAAATTTGACGCATCTGGCTTTTGCGTGGCAGTTTTTTTTATGCGTTGCCAAATTGTTGGCAATTATGACATTGCGAGTGTCCGCCACGTGGTTTTTCTGCTTTCACTTTGCATATGAGATGACACACTGCCTTAATATTATATATGTCCGTTTCTTGCCTAGGAAGAAGGACTTTAACTAGTCTCAAGGAGCCGTTTCTCAGTTTGAGAAAAAACACCTCGATTGGGCGAAAGCCTTGTTCTTCAAAGTCTTCCTTAACTTCGGCTGGGTTAAGCCCGTGGAGACCCCCTAATGATATCACTTAAATTCCTTTCTTCGGGCAGAAGATAGGTGTAAATCTATTTTTTCTGCCGTCAGCAATCTGGTGAGCTTTCTGTGGCCTTGCGGGGTTTTTGAGATAATCTGCATTCCCAGATATACTCTTTTCGCTGCCTTATATCCAATATTCAGCCCTTTAATTGTTCTGAGTCCAATTGAGTCCATTTCTCCGGCTGCCAAATAATAATTGCCACAGTTTATTTCGTTGCAGCGGTGTCCTTTTTAGCCTGGGTTGTTGTATTTTTCTCTTGAACATCCGATTTGCTCGCTTATTTGCTGCTTTGGGGAGAGGTTGGCTTCACCAAGATCACAGGTGTTGATTTTTTCGGCGTTGGGAGCACGGGCAACTCTCTCTCAAAATGTTTACCCATTCAAGTCTTGGCTTCCATTGGCGTACTTTCACTTTCGCCGGGTTTCGATGCGGTGCTAGTTGGCTCCTCTTTTTTTTCCATTTTGATGGCGCGGCCGACGGCGGAGTGCTATCCACTCCCAAAAGCTGCTGCATTAGTTCCGGATTTTTCCGGAAGAGCTCGGCGTTCTGCTTCTTCTGTTCCGCCAATTCTTCCGGCTCTCTTTGAGTTGTTGCAGGATCTCTGCCATCCGTTGGTTTATTTCACTAATCCGAGCTGTAAGCTCAGATATAGTCTTGTCCTTCCCTCTTTATGGCTCCTCCTCTTCCTCCTCATATGATTCGTTGTCGGAGTCAAGGTCCGATTCGCAAGCCTTGTTGTCAAAGACTAGCTCCGAGCGGTCGTTTTCTTTCCTCCTGGTCGGTAAGGAACTCTCTCGCTTGAAACTGTTTGATTTTTACAATTGAAATAGAAAATCAATATCGTCTATTTAAGACAAGATTATATAAAAAAAAGTCAAAAAAAGAAATCAAAATAGAAAAAAATAATTTTAAAAAGGTTCCGTCGTAGGCTGCCAGAATTTATTAATTACTTTTGGATGAAATTACTCTCGTACGTATGTCCTCCGGTCGATTGCTTGCTTACGGCGTTTTTCTTGTTAACCAATCGTTGACTTTCTTCGTTGTCCTAGTCGTTCGGCGCTGATCGTAAATCCGTCGCCTAATTTCCGGCTATGTGTCCTAAATACCAGTATGATGTTATCGTCACATCGGCTCTAGACAAACGTCCATGGCATCATAGCAGACGATTTTGGGTAAACTGTTTCCAATTATCAAGTTATCAGCTGAAAAAGGTATTTGTGTGTGTGTGTGCGCGCCTCGAAGCTGAGACGCCACTTTTTCTCTTCACTTTTTCATCTTTTGTAAGTTTTTACTCGAAATCTGTTCTTTCACGTTACTGGTTGTCAGCAAAGTTTTAAATTTAAATATTTTTGCAATTTTTGCAATCATTTACATTAACCAAAAATCTTTACGATACTTAAACACTATCTCACAGTAAACACTAAAATTCTTCAGCATTCAATGTGTTCTTGAAACTTCATTCAAGCTTTCCGCCAATTCAAAATGGCTTCATTGAACTTTCGGTGTGATCGCAAAAAAAAACTCAGTCATGCCACTCTATCATGTCTCTAACAATTCGCAAATGATGGTAAAATAAATGTCCTTCAAACGCTACCTTATACTTGGCAATGGCAATGAGCTGACAGATTTTAACTCCACACATACTAACGACCAATAAAACATTGGTAAATCGAATTAGTCTTATGGACAATTTGGTTGCGGCTATTTTTTTCTGGCATATACTATTGCATGTTTATATATCAACAGTATTTTTGTTGTTGTTGCTGTTGCTCGAAATGGTCATAGCACTGCAAATGTGGCGATTCCGTGTTATTAAAAAAAAAAACCCGTTTCCGTCGCTTTGCAAATGCCAAATAACAGTGTACGAAAAATAATCAGGAAAAATTTTCGTTGCAAATACACCAAGTTCAAGGAAAATATTTGCCCTTGTCGAAAATTCAATAAAATTACTAATACTGAGACATTGTGGATGTGAAAATGAGCAGTGAATAATGGAATCAAGGATGTGAGTGACGTTTCTTTGGCAAATGTTTGTATTTTTGTAACCAAAGAGGTATTTTACTCAACAGCCTCGCGGGTGATGTGGTGTTGTATCTGTAAAAATTTTTTCAGATACCGTTACAAAAAAGTTAATGGGTCGTCTAGTATTATTTCATTTGCTGGTCAAGTCCATATTTTCGACGATGTGTCTAATCCTTCGGACAGCTGAAACAAAGGAAATATAGGTAAATCATTTAATGCAAAACATCACTCTTGTTTCGAAATTCTGCAAATTTTTCGAAATAACACACCACCCATACCATTGCGGCAGCAGACTTAACCCAGCTAACTCTACCTTCTGCAAACAATTCGCAAATAAAACACTACAAGCAAGCAATTCAGGCTTTCATTATGTCGACTGTGCGGTACAAAATGTTGTGTGCTGCGGTGATTTCACGATTTTTCCGGCGTTACATAAAAGCAACATCGACCCCGTCAGGTGAGTCTGTCTGCAGCAGCAGCAGCAGCAAAATGACTCTGTGATGCGAATCCGATGCGGCGCATAGAGAAAAAGCGAATTTTTTTTAAGTTCACTTTTATCCATTGATCGCATTCACATAGTGGCAGCAGCTGCCATGTAACCGCAATCTTTTGGGTTTGTATCTGTAGTCTTCGCCAGACAAGCGGCGAATCACGCTTGGCTTCCGCATCATCTAGGCGTGCTGCATGAACGGTTTTATGCTCCAGCAGGCTAACCTAAAACTATGTATCTATGTATGTATGTAGCTGTAAAACATTTTCATACATAAACCAGTCATTGCGAATTCTACGTTCATAGCGTCGCTTGCGTAAATCTATTGCTGGAAGCAGCAATTCAACAAGAGTTCATCAAACTTTTACCGTTGCTTATGGATCAGTTGAATATACGACGGTTGTCCGCAACATTGAATATAGTAGTTTGTCGGGAAAAAATTAGTTTCAAACTTTCACTTTCTTCGTGTGGCCTTGAATGAACTGCGATCGATTTAATGTTGGTTTGATAACGAAGATTATAAATACGTGCTTGATTGCAATTCAAAGAGATCACAAAGCTTCTTAATTGCCATTCAAAAACTTATAGGTTAATGAAATGCTACGAAAATGCTGTCAAATGTGCTTTTAGTTAGTTTTCCCGAAGTCGGTCCTTCATTAGACAAAACTTGTGAAACATCTTATTTCCCCTTTTTAAGCCCATCTTGTTTCCCTTATTGAGTTCATTTTAAATAAATATTTTTCTCGAAATTCTTCGAACTTGATGAAGGTAATCAAACCATTGCTCATTACTGCGCGCGCAGACGGGGGCAAAAGGAAACAATCGGCCATCTATTGCATAAAATCCTTTGGCAGAAATGAGCTTTTTTGCCTTCACAGTACTTCAACAAACATTATGCCGAATTATAGAGGGTACGCCCTCTATTTCAAAGCACTATGCACACTTATGACGCCTTCTATCATGTAGGTTATGTTAGATTAGTGAAGAGGGCTGCCAGGAACGCGGCCAGCATTAGGCCACCAGTTTGGGCCCATTTGCAACCCTCATAGGCAATCACACTCGTTCACACTTACAGCCATGGCACTGGCGGGATTCGAACCTGCAGGCCCCATAGCACGCCGCTTTTCGGCCTGACGCCTTAGCGAGCAAAGCTACCGGGTCCCCTTTCTATCATGTAGCACATCAACATTTTTCAAAAACCGTTGAATATCTAAACCACCTTCACTTTTTCTATATACAAAATTGCCACCCTAAATTTAATTCAACTGAATCATTACAACAAAGAAGATTTATTTGCATTGCTTTTCATCTACGTCTGTTCGATTCGCGTATCTATTATGAATGCTGTTCATGCGATCGTGACCGACAGTTATAAGTTTATCTAATACATATCTACGAGCATACTTGCGTGTATCTATGAACGTAAAGTACGCGTACTCAAATAATTTTTGCAAATTATTCACGTACCTAGTTGGCTGCCTACTGCCATTGCTGCATCGTTTAATATTTTCGCTTTGTTCGTACGAAAGAGAAAGTGATTTTGGCAATGATCGTCTGACAAAAAAAAGTTCAAAAATCTCGTTTTGCCGCAATTGACTGCTGCTGTTGGGTTTCACACTAAGAATTTGCGAATCGATCATCGAATTGTCTTCTCAGCCTGCGGGGGTTGATCGTTTCAAGGGCTATTAGATGAAATATACAGGCATATCTTTTTAAAGAAGAATATACAAATCAACTCTCAATACGATTACGTGAATTTGTTTTTGGCATAGATTATACCAATTCCAACAAATATGACGCAACCATTCAGTCTGATTGTAAAGTAACGGTACATTTACATATCTGTCAATCGGAACACGTTCGAACACATGTAAGTGAAAATGCGAGGAAAATGAAATAAAGGTCGCACGATGTCATCAACCTCAAGCTCTCGCAGTCAAGCAACTGCTGCCCTACTCGTACTCTTGTACGTGTACAACACTATCCGCATTAGAAAGAAGCAAGTTGAATTACTTGTTTCACTTTCGCTCGCTTCACAAACAAAACAATCCAAAAATGAACTTTGCCACCGATCACTGGTTCGTGCAACGTACGAAACGTGTCATCAACAACATTTAAAAAATCTGATATATTTCGCGTACTTTTTTTTAATGATATTAAAATCAAGTTCCAAAAAAGTATCATGGTCGTTTCAATGTGACGTGTAAAACAGTTATTTTCGTTGACAGCCAGCGAGATACTAGTTAACGGTAGCTGAGAGAAGTTAATCGAGAGAAAAAAATTGAAGTAATGATGACGCACCAGTGATTACAATGAATAAAAATTAATTTTTGGCGTTTTGGAATTATGGTTGATGGTTGATGATGTTGATCATAACCTGCTTGACAACTTTTACTTTCAATTGATTCATTCTACGGTTGGTATCAAGCTGTCAGTCGCTAAAAATCGACTCGAATATTATGCGTGTATTTGTCCTCGAAAAACTCGATTTGATGGTTTGAACGCTGCTGGATTGAATGCATGTTGGTTGGGTGATCCAAGAAACAACGGTTGTTTCAGATGAATAAGCGAGGATTTCCGGAAAACCGATGAGGGAAAGTTTGCTGGAGATCGAAGAAATGTTAAGGCAGGTTTTGACTCCTTGTTTTGAAAAAGTGGTTGTGTTCGCGGGGATTTGTCGAATGTATCAAATGACGAATTTGCATTGACAGATGGTAGTTAGTTGTTGATTTTTTTGAAAGGGGGTTGCTTTGCATGTATAGACTCTTTAGAGTGAAGACATATATAATTCAGATTTCATTTTTTCAAACTAAAAAGTAATGGTATGAATGATAATGCTAAAATGGCCAATAAAATATTCAGCGTCCAACGTAGGCACCATGTTGAATGTAAGTTTTGGAGATATTTTGCGAAAAGTGATCCGTTTATCCAATTCAATCTTTTGTCGTTCAGATGACTTTACATATACCTTTTGAGCCAAATACCGCTTTCTGTTTTCATCTTAAAACCACACTCAGGCTCTTCTAAGTCGTCATACATTCATCAAATAGCTTGATGCGCACAATATTTAAACAAAACTACACGCACTTTATTCAGACCGAACAAATCGGTATGAAAGTGTTTCCAAAAATAACATAATTTCTAACTCTATGGAAATATATCAGACATTACACAGATCGAGAGCAGTCATTTCCACCTTGAAACATTTTCCATAGTTTGTTTAGAAATACGTGTGTACTCTTTATCAGGAATATCAGGAATAATTAAGCAGAATCAGGAATAAGTAACAGGAATAATTAATCGCATTATTTATGCATGCAAGTACATATGGTCAGTACATGTAATTCGATCTATGGCATAACGCTAGTTGGGGTCTGGAATTTATGAAGTTATTTAAAATAACCATGTTCAAAATTATAACGGTAATTTATTTATGGCGATAAAATAAGTGTATGATATGTGTACAGTTGAATGAGAATAATTTTTCTTTTACACCAAATTAAAGGGGAAAATGATTTTTTTGTAATAACAGGTTTTGGCTATAAAAGCTATAAAAAATCGAATAAATTCAATTTTATTGAATAAGAATACATCAAATAAAGAGAGCTACACAAAAAAGAGCATTTAGGACAATTCCTTGCAACTTTTCAAATCAATGTTTAATTGAAAAAAGTAGTTTCAAATGATGATACTTAAAAATAAATAAACTTACCTTGACCGTTTGACGAAGAGTTAGCAGGCTGTAAAATGAGAAAAAAATAAATCAAAATGCACCAAATCTATATTTTTTGCTATCTACAAATTATTCAAGCATATTTGGAAAGATTCATAGCACAGCTTAAACCAATTTACTTAAAATTAATATAATTTTGAATACAAGTGAAAATAGAAACTTGCCTATATTTCAAACAATTTTGATGCAAAAACTGTCACATTAACATGAACTCACAAAAAAAAACTGTCACACCAACATGGAGCGTCAAAAATAAGTAATTAATGCCTCGAAATTGATCTTTTTTTTCAGAACAAAGTTACTGAAAGGAATTTAATTGTTTTCTACGTCTAGAAGTAGATGGTATTGAAAAATAATCATAATAATAATCTCAAAAGTACAGTTGCGCCACCAAAATCCATTACAAACCTGAATGTTTGAAAACATTAATGCAGAGAGATTACTTCCATGCTTCACTTTATTCCTGATTTATGACAGGTACCTATTCACAGTTAGGTTAACTCAAAACCCGGTGAGTGTTCATGGTTGGATTTGAAAAAAGAACAATACATGCAGAGAGTCGGTGCACTGTCCACGCTGATACACAATAGTAACAAAATTTCTCAAAGAGCTATGAAATGCTTTCACGATCTATGCGTTAGACTTATCTAGACCAGTCATATGTACTAGCCAAAAATTGAGTTTCATGAAATAATACTTAATAGGTAGGTTAGGTGGTCAGCGACAGAGTAAAATCTACTCCATGAGTGGTTCAAGGTTAATATGACTATGTCCGTACCATTCACACCCTGCGGGCCTCAAAGTACGTTCTCAGTCTCGTCGCTTATAGGTAGGGGTAAGTTTAGTTCAGTTCATACAGACTTCTAATCAGCACCGATCTTTTTCTCAGCACATGTCTCCATAAAGGCTTCAGTAAACCATCGCAAGGCGTCCCTCTTTCCACAGGTAACCATGGAATCACTAAAACTATCACACTTTCGGACTGAGAATAACCTCTTTGAGTAAGGACCATACTGAATGGGAAATAAGAATACCAGATTTAAACTCTTCAGGCGGAAGCCTCGTATAAAATCCAACATACCCTCAAACTAACATAGCTTTGCTGTCGAGCACAGGTAAATCATGAATAAATCACAAAAAGCCAGCAACGTGGCCTATTGGTTACGTAGCTGCTAAAACTGCTGAAGTTAGTATATACATATATGGTAAATGAATCATTTTTATTAGACCTCAGTACAATTTTAGCCCCTGTTAGGAGTGACCCCGGGGCTCTAGTCACCAAACTTGACCCGGGAAGGGGTTAAAAGCTCTATTAAGGCTAAAAAGGTGAGCAGATTATGGTAAATTAGCCGATCCGGCCATTAGCCAGTTCCATCTTTTGTACCGCTCCTTTTTTAGGCACTCAATTTCCAACCAACAACTCCGAACTAAAGGTAGAATATATTCTCTTGCTCATAAGCTGCGCAGTTCAATTATTTCCGGTATCCTTTATTCCTGGTTTCGCTCCAATATTGTTAATCGTGATCGCTATCTTCAATGGCTGTGTTTCTTCATCTTTTCATCCTACACCTGGTGTTCCTCGAGGTTCCATCCTCGGGTCGATTCTGTTCATGTTGTTCATTAATGACCTCATCAATTGTTTAATTCCGTTTCCACCCCCACCCTTTAAGCGGATGACCTTCAGCTCCTACTTATTATTTCATCCTTTGAAGACTACCTGCAAATTCAATCAGACCTAACTGTTTTGAGCGACTGGTCTACTGTGAACTTTTTATTTCATAATAAGCACAAATGTCTTGTTATATACTCTAGTAACAATCCAATCCGCTTTGATTATACGCTTTCCGGTAGTTTTTTGCATAAAAACATTGGCGTTATATTTGATCCACATCTTAAATTTGGTCTCCGTGTATAATTCACCCCATCGAAAGCGTCTAGGGTAGCACGACTCGTTCTTCGTGGTACCCTTAATATATCTATTTATGTCCGCCTTTTCACATCCCTACGACATAGCATATTAGAGTACAGTTTCCAACTATGGTCTCCTCGTTTTGTGTACTTCCGCTAGTTTCCTTACGATAAACGCCTAAATATTTTGAAATGGTTTTTACTAATTTTCGAAGAAAATTAGTATTAAACTCGCTTCGCAAAAATTGGTCATATATATATATATATATATATATATATATATATATATATATATATATATATATATATATATATCAGCAAAATGGTTAAGGGAGATAATCTCTGGAGTGGCCGATCCGATTGAGCTGAAATTTTCGGAGAACATAGATGTATATAACAGGTAGTTCCATGACTTGCTAGAATTCACATATCTTAAACCTTTTGGCGGCGGCGGCGGGCATTTTAGTGAATTTTCAGGTACTCCTATATTTCCAAGCAGTGTAAATTTTTGTTAAAAAAAGTACTAGGAATGAAAACTTATTGTGTCTTTAGTTTGTCTACGATAAAAAATTGGAAATTTTGAGCCTGGTGTAGGCGCTGAAAGCCCAAAAGTAGGCAAGGAATATTTTTTCAAATTTCGATTTGTCATAGCTTCTAAGGAAAACAATAGATCATCGTGAAATTTTCAGAGCGTATTGATCTAAACTAGAAATAAACACAAATGGATTTTCAAGATTGTGCGGGCAACCCTGTAGCTACCACAGACCATCGACCGTCCTGAAAAATTCTTGATTTTTGAAAATAAATTCAATTAATTGATAAATTTTGACTTTTGTCCACCAAGTTAAATAAAAATTTCAAAAATTCCGCGGCAAACAAGAACGGCAACCCGTCATCAAATTACCCCTGTTTTCAGGACTCAATTAATTGCGTTTCCAATTCTGTAGGAATTTCGTTGAAAAATCATGAAAGGGTTGCCAGCTATGATTAATTTCGTAATTTATTGACATTTCTTTATCGAGCGATGTTGTCATAAAATTTCCAAATGGGTATGATCCTGCAATGTCAATCAACAACAAATATTTACGTTTCAAAAATTTAAAAAGTTTGGACGGTGGTAGCCCTAAAATTATATTCATTCCTATAACTTACAGCGCAGCCACTCAATCGAAACGAAATTCATAGGGCGGCAATACATCGTGAAGCAGCTCTGGTGCTAGCACATGATTGCCAGCACCAGACAATTTCAAAAATATTGCACCAACAGATGCTTTCATTTTGTATTCCTAAGCAAAGCATTTACAATAAAATAAGCAACCGATGTTTAAATTTTCCGAGTTTTGGAAATTTTTCGGATGGCAGCCCCAAACATAGTTTAATCGCTGAAACTTTCGATGATATCCTTGGATGAAAACGAAATTCAAATGATAGGTTGATTAAGCACGAGCATGTTATGGTAGATTTGTGTTGGACAAATGTTGCCAGCACTGAACATTTTCGTCATTTGTGTTATAGGAAATTCTGTCAGAAAATGATATTTGTTCCTATGAGTAAGAAATGGTTGGTATGATACTACAAAGAAGTGTTTTACGTCTTCACACATTTTAAAATCCCTCAAAGATAATTTCTTCGAAAATTAGTTTTCTAGCGGTTCTGATGCGCTAGACTTTTTTTTACGCTTATTTCACTATAATTTCAATTCCTGAATTTGTTCGGGTTTGTAACCACCCTATCAAATCTCAATTTTTTTTCACTATTCCAATGGAGCGTACAGAGTTCATTTTTCATAAGGGTTTCGTTATTTTTTCGCACTTTCTTTTTTTTTGGTTTAACATTTGGTTTAACATGTTACTATTGATGAATGAATGAAATCGAATATGATCCAATTAACGATCTATAAAACCAGTACATATCCTCCAGTTACACTCTCCAGATATTTCGTTTACAAAACTCCACCGAGAGCACACCAATAATCAAATCTATCACCAAGTACAAATGAGACCGGTTAGTAGCTGGTACTATCTGAACACAAAATTTGCATTCAACATAATTAACTCCAACAAACCACACAATAGCAAAATGCACGGTCCTTTAGTAAGCTCTTCATGCGATTAGTAAGCCCCTTGTCGAACAGCACCCGCCGGAAACCACCCAGCATAATAAGGCCAGGCCTGGTGCTAATCCATCTGATGATCCCAACCGCCAATCCACCAAAACATTTCTCCAACAAACACCCATCCCATTCCCAACTCGACTCGTGTACAGTGTTACCTTGCTTACACACAATGCACTCATGATTGGCACTCCGTCCCAAGCCCCAATGTTGATGCAATCGTTAAGTCAAGCCAGGGAACGTCAGCAAGCAAGCACGCTACCACCGCACTATATCGCTACAACGATTCCCGGTTGCGCTGCTTCAAAATTGGGTCAGCCATTGAACCCGAGTGCTTGGTCTATATATAAAATTACGTATGGAGGCATGGCGACATAGCGTGGCATATATATTGTGCCGACGTACATATGTACATGCCGACGCTATAGATAACGTATAGCATGAAGCAAAAGCGCAAACTTGAAGCTGTATAGGAGGATAGGTGATCTGAAGAATATACTACATGTTGACGAGTATATGAAAGCTTCCCGTGGATTTCTATTGGGATTAGTTACAGAGTTGGTTGGTGGCTGTTGGGGTTTTCGCGTGGATGAAACGATGCCACGTCTCGAAGGGGTGTTTGAATGTATGTATTTGAATTGTATTTTTTTTTTGAAGGAAATAGATGGTTTAGTGTGTCAGTTGCAGGCAGAACATGTGATTATCATTTGAGTTGATTCTTTCGAATGCGATCTGGTAGATTGTAGAGGTTGTAACTGGACTATGTATGAAGAAATTATATTTCTGAGGAAAATATTTATTCGACTTGCATATTTCGGGAAGATTTGAAGTTTGAATTGCGTCCACAACAGCGGTCACAGTATGAAAGTCGATAGAAATAAATTGCTAAAAAGTCATAAACAAAAAAGGGTGTCAACATGATGAATGTAAACAAACATACACACTGGTAGGTTCCTTGATAACAAAAAAACATATTCATTCCAAAAATCAGTTAATTTCGGTTGATTCATTGTGAATAAACAAAAACAATTTCATAGTGAATAACAAAAATTTCCGGAAATGAAGCTTGATGTATTAGCTTCTTTATTTTTCCTCATTTTCATAACACAAAATTTGATTGGCTTGTACACTGATTTCGGCAATTATTCATCCATTGTAGCTGAACACAATATTTTAAAATAAATAAAAATTGACCTAATACCTACAAAAAAAAACTTAAAACTTTTCTCAACTCTGAAATGGCTTAGGTATGAGTATGGAAAAAACAAGAAGGAAACAGACGATGCAATGCTAGAATAAAATGAAGAGTGAAAGCAAACAAAACTAACACCACACCATTATTTATTGTACACACGTACACCGTATTAGTTTGTGTGTGAAAATAGAAAAATTGAAAAATTACAGGGAAATGGTTTTGTTAGTTGAAAGTGAAATTGGTGTATCGTGTTGATTACATAATGTTTTTCGGGGGGCAATGAAAATCGTGAAGTGTAATATTTATTCTTACAGAAAGTGATTTGACGTAATCGGGTTGGCAATGAATAATAGAGATGAAGATATAGCACAGTCAAAAAAGAGCTGATAGAAATTAATAATTCATGAATGAATCCACTTCTGCCTTTGAAATGGCTTGATTTTTAATGTCAGTTGGATATAGGTACGCTGCGGAATGTGTAGTTTGCTGGGTGAGGTCGTTTATTTTCCCACTACCACTGCACAATTTTCGATGTAAAAGGAAATTTGAGATGTCAGATTCCTTCAAAATTTGGATGCATCATTCCTTCAAAATTTTGTGATCCCTGACACCGACGTCAAAATGAAAAAAAAACTCTCGTGCAAACGAATTCCTAAAAATGTACACAAAGTACTCCAAAGACTATATAGGCAGAAAATCTTCACTTATTTATTTTCTTTTTAAAATTGGTTTTTTTTTTCATTTCGTTTTAACCATCAAGAGTTAGAGAATTAGAAAGCGTTGAAGGTTTTCCAACATGATGATATCATAATTTGGGATATTTTGACATTTTTTGGCATATGAATATTCTATAGCAGCATTTTTCAACAACTAAGAAGCCAAATCAGCTAGTTAATAAATATGTTCCATTTAAAAACTAAAAACTCCCGTAAATTTTAGAATAAAAATTTTAAAACTAAATTTAAAATTTAAGAAAATTATATGTTGGTTGCTTACTTTCGTGAAAGGATATTTTATGGTAACATCTCTTAGTAAAAAAATGACCAACATACTCAATATTGAAAAAAAATAAGCTTCCATTTTAGTTTCATAGACTCTCGAACTTTATTTTAGACTCCTGATAAATTTCATAGGTTTCGATGAGTTTTTTAAGACTCCTAAAATTTTCCCTAGAGCCCTCTAATTTTTCCAAAGCTCCGATGAATTTTCACAGACTAATATGAGTTTTTAGTGTTTGTTTTTTTTTTAATTTTTCTAAGCATCCATTATATTTTTCAGACCCCTAGGATTTTTTCTAGATATTCTTTCTAAACTCTCCTGGTTTTTTTACGACCTCCAGATTTTTTTCTAGAATGTCCAGACATTTTTTCCGAGACTTCTTGAGTTTTTTCAAAAGTCTTTTGATTTTTTCTATAATCTCTTAATTTTTTCTAAGCCCCTATACCGTTTTTAAAGACTCTTGAAATTGTTTATAAACCTCCTTTATTTTTTCTCAGTTCCCATATTTTTTCCCAGACTACTAGAATTTTTCCATGTATTTTTGTTTTGTTTCTAGTTTTAAATTGGTGACATCTTAAATAATATTGATGCTGTTCAATTATTTGTCTCCATATACCTCGTTTTCCGAAAAATTTCATCGTGATGTTTTCAGATACCACTATAGCTACAGGGTTGCCGACATACCTACCAAAATTTGTACACGATCTGGCACTGTTTCATGCCAATATACGAGTATCTAATTATCCACTCATTAATTCTCATAAACACAAATTTTTTCACACGCTCTTTATTTTTTTAAATATAATATCCCTTACACCCCATATGTTTCCCGTTTGTCCTTCCTTCAAATTCCGACCTTGGAGTCACGCCGGCTGTTACTTGACGAGTGCTTCCTGTTCAAATCACAGCGAGGTATAATATCAGGCTTAACCGATGTATTCCGACCTCGCAGCTCGTTACGGGGCTACAGATCTCGGGAAGTCTTCACTGTTCCGTTCGCGCGTACAAATGTATACTTATTTTTTCCTTTCGTCAGAATCCCTAGACGTCATAATGAATTGGGGCTTGGAACTCTGCCACAATCGTTCTTTGCCTTTAAAAGGTGTTTAAAAGTATTTATTCTAGACCTGAGCGTTGGGTCATTAGTTTATTGAATCATATTTTTCTTTTTGTATACATTAATCTTTATGTTTTTTATCTTTATTTTTTTTTATCTTTATCTTTTTTAATCTTTATTTTTTTATCCATTTCTTATTATCGAATTAAATAAATAAATAAATAGAAAGCATTGAATTTATATATTGGAGCATTTTCTCTTAAAAAAAAAATAACCTAGAATATTCGATGATTTAATAGCTTTTTTCCTGCGAAGTGCCTGTTTTACCTACAGGCTTGCCTACACATTAATGAAAAATCACACAAGCCTTCACTTTGTAAATATCGATGTATTCTGTAAATTTCGTAACGATCTGGCGACTTTTCTGGAAGTTAGCAGAACCAGAAATTTCAAACAAACATTGTTTGCCTACTTTTGGGGGCTCAGTGCCCTCAATGGGTTAAAAATTAGCAAACCGTTATCAAAACCAAAAAACATTATGCATTTTTTCGTTGTTTTTCTCGCGCGGAAATATAGGGGTAAATTACAAGTAAAATGCACACAGGGTTAAATACATCAGCCAAAGGCTTAAATACATTTTAATTTTAACCTGGGAAGATTTGCGTCTTATGTTCAAGCTATCAAGCTATCAAAATTTCAAGCTATCTTCTAAAATCAATAAAAATATTTACAATGAAGCACCAGAACAAGCACACACATACATAATGTCTAAAAATGAGTACAAGCCTACAAAAGCAGGATATACAAGGTTACATAATTTTGTAAAAACAAAAACCTCTTTGAAAATACATCTAAATTATCTTAGTACTTTCTTCACTTCCTTATACATTCAATATGCGATCTTATTATTTCCATTCAAATATATTCATGAATATTCTTGAATTTTCAGTACCTTCCTTTTTTTCCCAACAATCCACATTTATCTGCCGTCGACAAAATTCTGAAAAAAGTGCATCCAACCATAACTTTACTACCATCCAAATTTATTCATCTATCCATCTATTTTCATCCACCCAACACTCACAGTCATCCAATATCGAGAAATCTGGAAACAAATTCAAAGAATATATTGCTCTATGCCCACTATCACTGTTATATCACGTGAAAAAAACCCAATGGTGAAAAGTAGCGGATATGACTCTCTAAACCTAATTACACCATCGAAAGCCTCAATCTATTTCTCGCGTGCGTGTACACCTTTTTGACAACATCTAGTTCAAATGTCATCAAACTTTATTTAAAAAGAGAAAGAAAAAACAAGAGCAACAATAACACAACTAACGGTTCTCATAAAACTAGACTGGTTTTTTTCGTGATAACAGGTGATAATATGTAAATATACATCTAACGAAAAAGTAAAGTACATATCAAATGAAAATGTATGTGTACGTAAATTTGGTACGATATGAAAACAACAGAATTACCTTTAGATGGATTTTTAATGGTATTTTATAGATATTTCACATTTGATGTTGATCATAATCGTACAATGACTGCAAAGAAAAATATGGGACAGTTTTTTGGAAAAAAAATTTCGAGGTCAAATAAATTTGTGGGAAAGTGTGCATTTTGTTTAAATTTTTTTTTCGAAGGGGTGAATTTAACTGTGACCAAACTAACGGAACTGTTTTGAATCTATTGTTAATCATAATTTAGAAGAGGCTGTATGATATGATTGATGTTGACGTTGGGAAAACTATTATCGCAAATGGGGTCGAGTTTATCGATTAATTTCATTTTAAAACTGAATACGTGCCATTTGAGTAGCATTGTACAAATTCAACAAAGTAAAAATGTGGACGGAAATGATAAAACTGATTATAGAGTCACTTATTGCGAAGAAAAATTGTGAAAAAATTTTGCGCACAGTGTGGGTAAATTTTCATATATTTTCAAACAGCTTATTCTTTTTCAACTCTTAAATGAAAACAAATTAAATGCATATATTACATTAAATGCAAATAGTATATTAATATAACTATAAAATACGGTTTTTTAATAATTCAACATGAAATTAGGCTCTTGATTTTCTCACAACTCCATACACAGAATTTCGTTGAAAGTCACTTATGACTTCAAGCATAACTACTTCAGCCTAATAGTTTTCACACATATTATCCATGTCGACCTGACCTTAATGAAAATGAAATACATCCAAACATAATATTGATGTTTTACAGCGTCATCGTCATCAACAACAACATCAGCGCCGCCACCATCCATACCATGTATCAAGTTCACTGTCCCTTCCTTGCAGTTAACCCTGGAAAATCATCGACAAATCGGAAAACTATCTCCGTTCTGCTATAGCCCTCTCGCTTATAATTCCACCGCTGCACACCACATACTCCCGCGCGAACCTTCAGAACAAAAGTTGATTCCAATCTCAACTCGTTCCCAGTTAGATGTAGTTAGATGTACTTATGTACTCGCCGTTGCCCAGAATCCCAGGTACATGCCTGGTACGGCGGTCCATATTATATACGAAATTCATTTTATATAAAGGGTATGACCTTCAGGAGTTCCCTGCACCGAAAACTGCATCAATATTCTAAGTTGCAAGCAAAGAAAAAAAACAAATCCAACAGGGAGCTTGTGAAAAGCTCTTCACATTGTGAACAGCAGCGGCAGAGCGAAGGATCAGATGGAAATGCAGCGAGATTAAAGGGGAACGAAATAACAATGATTCTGTATGGATGGAGGCAATACATTTACGAGGGAGGACAGCTATATGCAGGATGCTTACGTGCTGAAAGAGCGAACTGCGTAGTGTTGCCTTATCACTGGCTAGTAGGTCAAATCCGGTAGACGACCTTTCAAGGCCATTCGATGCATTTGGCTGTATCCAAGAAACGGTAGGATGAATTGGAATGGGAGAATCCAATCAGTGTATCTGAGAAACCATGAGATTGTCACTGGGTTTTCGATTAAAAATTCATTTGTGCGTCATGTATTCACTTTATCATTGAAAGGTGAACACTTTTGCCCTGTTTTTCAGCGGCAAATATCTGTGGCCTAAAACTGATTTTATCTAATCTACAAAAGTCTGATAGCCAATTTCAATATCTAGTCACGTGTATACGCCACTGTTTGCGTCGTACTTAAGGCCCCCGCAGTGTGTCCCAGCTACTGCATTCGACATTTTCCAAGGAGGCGACTCTCGACAAAGCCAATAGATAAAGTTAATGTTGCACTTGCACTATGCTCATGATGCCATACATCGACCGGGGCCGCCAGCAAAATCTAGCGACATACGACTACATCCTAGCTTTTCACGCAAAGCGGGGCAGGCAGTGCCGGGCCAGACGTAGCTAGCGATGGAATCGCTTCGATGTAGTCGAGAATAGCAGCAAAAGCATAAGTATCATCGTCACAGTTGCTACGGAGTCGACCTCGTGGCAGGTCTTTGACCCAAACTTGAAAACTAGGTTAGTTTGGTGTGTTTTCCGTCGCCACCAGGAAAAACGCTTTTTCTTTCTAGCACACAGACAAACACACACACACACAGTTCGATCTGAGCCAGTATAGTGGCGAATGCATGCACAGCTTCGTCGTTTGAACACTCACTATGCAGCGACACTAGATCTATGGTTCTAATCGTGGGGCGATGTAGCCGCTACGCGGGTAGTTAGTAAGTAGTTAGTGCAAGTTTATTACATACTCGGATATTTTGCAGCAGGGTGAACTATTGCAACGTTGCTATTTTATGATTTAGCCATTAGATACGACGATGTTTCTAGCGAGCGAGTTTTAATGCCAAGAATAGATACTAGATGCATGCATAAATGAAAACGACAGTCGGACGGAGAAGAGACATTGGCAATGTTGGTGCAATGCCGGTGATGGCTGATGGTGACGGCCGGTGACCGACCATATTACTGCTGTTTACCTCGTAATTGATCTTCACCAAAACCCGGTCACTGTTATAATACGAAAAAAAAAAAGTCATAAGGTTTTGTGAAGCTTTGAAACTGTAGCTGATACTATTGATCATCTATTTATTTGGGCTGGCAATTCTACGAGTGATTACATATCACCGATTTGAAACTTTCGATTTCTAATACAGTTTCGATAGCTGGGTTTCTGAATAGCCTGTTTTGAACAAACTTCATAAATAATCTTATTTTTTATGTCTTTTGGTGTCTGCTTGATTACCAGCGTTAATTTTTATTTATTTGGACCACGTCCGAATAAATGGGGAAAAAATAACTCTAGCACATAGGAACCGCTAGAAACACTGATTTTCGAAGAAAAGTCGAAGAATTTTGTAGATTCTAAACTCACCAATCCCACGAATTCAAAATTAGAGGAAGTGCTTTTTTCATTATAGGATATTTATCATATGAACATTTGATGGTAGTACCTTTTAGTACAAAAATGATGAAAATTATCAAAGCTGGTAACACTTTTTAGCACTGCAATTAAAATTATATCGCAGCTATTCCACGTCAACACATTCTTTGAATTTTGGTTCGATCCGATGACTGCATCGGAAGTTACAGGTGTAGAAAGAACTTAAGAGTTGCGATCAGCGAAATTTCAAAAATTTGAAAAATTTAAACATTTCTATCTTATTTTCAATGTAGATGTTTATCACCTGAAAATTAAATGTTAGGGTCTGTTGACGCGAATGTAACGAAAATTTCTATCCTTTGGTAGCAGTGCCACCAAATCAAATCTGCGTAACTTTAAGGCCAAGCCTTCACGTAAAATTCTTTTCGAACCTTTGTCTGCGGTGAAAGTTGTAGAGGCAGAAAGATTTTTAGGGTTCCCACTCGCGAAAAAATCTAAATTTTCAAAATTTAAACATTCGATGTTTTAAGTTTATTTTGAGCGTGACGAGAGTGGTCTTATTCCGTAGCGAGCTCAAAAATTCCGTTCAAGGTCACCTAGCTATAAAAAAGCACAAATGCAGTGTGACTGCGACTTTTATTGGTGGAAATTATCGTTAGTGATCAACTGAAGTGAAAATGTCGATAATGAGCTAGAAACAGTGCCAGCCCGGTTTATAGCAAAAAGTGAATTTTTCGCAAGCAAAAGCCCCAATGGGGGAAAACAGGCTCCATTGAAGTTTCAGATATTGACGAGCCAGTTAATATTCCCTCCGGTCAAAATTCGGACAATATTACTACTCTCGAGAAGGAAAACCGTACGCTTCGAAAAGAGCTCCTGGACCTGAAACGGCAGATGGCATTACTCATGGAGGCCCAACCAGTGATGTGCAAGACAAAACACTCAGCCTGAATTCCAACGCCAAGTCCTGGCCTGAAAGAAGTAGCCAAGCAGCCTTTGCTACCACCAGTGAACGGTTCTGCACAGCAACCGGATAGCAACCAGACGAAGATGAGGATAACATCAATTCCCATCAAGATGACAGCTGTCACTGAGGCGTCATTGTCTTTCACAGCGGACAATATGAGACCAGACCAATGCGAGTCGACCAAGACCAGGAATTTAATCTGGCAATAAAACCCGAAAAAGAAACGCAAGACAAAGGAACAGGGTAACTCTTTCTAATATAACACATGAAAGAAATACACAGACAATTCCGACTGAAAAGATTTTAAAAATCCCTTCTATTCCGGCATGTAAGATGAATGTTTCTAGATTCATCTGTGAGATGAAGGTACAAGGTATTGTACCCCTTATTGATAATATTTCGAGTGACAAATCGCTCATCCTTTGTTTCTCCTTAGAACACCATAAAAAAATGTTCAAGCACATCAAGAGCAGTGGTCAGTTTGCAACTACTTACATACAGCCTCAGAAAGAATCAAGTCCCTCGTTATCCGTGGCCCACATTGAACCAGCAGTCATCCACAATGAGCTAGTGGTCCAGCACACTAACTTAAAGTTAAAAGTCCATAACGCATTTTCTCATCCGCAATGATAGGGAACTGAGGAAATCTGTTGGGGCCGAAATCTTTAAACTCCAGTCCGGGCTTTTTCTAGCGCAGTTTGAGCCTCGCCAGGAGTTAGCTGCTGTATTTAAAATACAGTCCATTTTCTGGCAACAAGTGTGGTGGGAGAAAGTAAGAAATAAGGACAAGTTGCAGTGTTACAACTGCCAAAACTTCGGACATTTGGCAAGCAATTGCACCATCATCCATTGCTGCGTGAAGTGTCTGGAGAACACGGTCATCTAGCCAGTTATTAAGGCAAACCAAAACGGTGGTACTGCTTTATTAGTAAGGAGTAATTTAGACACGAATACCCCTAGTAGTACCCGGTCTGAAATGCTGCTCCTTTGCTGCTGCTGTAATTACACGCTCAGACCACTTCTTAATTGCTTCTCTATATGTTCAATGCAGTTAATCAAAAACAAATCTTTTACATGATTTCGAAGCAATTAACTCGCTAGTTTCTCAATTTAAAGACTCACTTATCAGTGGCGATTTGAATTCGAGATACCTTCAGTTGGGAGATTCCGGTGCAGACAGAAATGGTAGGGTGTTGCTCGATTGGCTCTTATTCCATTGCAAGTGGTTGCTCCATACCCGCCGACCAGACCAACGACTTGATAAGCTCTACTGTTGACCGAAATTCCAGTTTGATTAAACTTGATAAATATCAGGGTTACGGACTACCGCTGGATATTTCTCTTTTCAAATACAAACTGTCTCAGCAAACTTATTGCTGAAATGGTTGGTAAATTTCGCAGTGAGTGTCTTGCACAGCACTTGGCTGCCATTCGGCCAGGCCTCGACATGCATAAAGAAATTAATTTCCAATAATCCCCTGAAAAACGGCTACTTTTCCGACACATGGAAAATGACTAAGATTGTTCCCATTCACAAAAAAGGAAAAAATAATGAACCAGCAATTTCCGCCCGATCTTTCTGCTTCCTAATTTGACGAAGCTCTTTGAGAAGATTTAATTGGAAATGATTTGCACCTACTGCGAGCTTGCTTATATTATACCTGACTATCTATTTGCCTTCAGGTGCAAGGATGGAGCCCTGCATGCTATTTCAAACTTGTATGATCATATTGTGTCGCACCTGAATGAGCAAAACACACCAACGGTTGTTTGTACCTTAGATATCGAGAAAGCTTTCGATACCGTATGGCACGAATGTCTTCTATTCAAATTGATCAAGCTGGGACTTCTGAAAGCTGTAATACGGCTCACCGCAAGTTTTATTAGCAACAGACAAATTTATGTATGCGCCAATGGAGCGAATTCACCCCGGGGACCTGGATATCAGGAGTGCCACAAGGTTCTGTCACTGGACCTGTTTTATACACTATTTTCACTGCTGACCTCCCTTTTCCAGTGGGCCATCCTCAAGTTAAAGTTCTACAATATGCAGATGGTACGCTCTTTTTTGTCTCGAGCGAAGACCCACTCAAAGCTGCGAAGAGTCTTGAGGATTACTTGGTCATACTTAAACTTTATTTGGATGAATGGGGCATCAAACTAAATAGTATTAAAAGCCTGTGTTCAGGAACTCTTCCAAGCATCGCGGATCACGAACTATCTGCAGTAAGGCCAAAAAAGTCGTTATCTTGTTCGGAAATTCTAGAATTACTCCTAGTCCTACATTGCGGTACTTTGAAGTAGACATGCCTGAGTTCTTAAAATTTAGTCCCTATGTCCGACGTAGTAGCCAAGTCCGCATTTCAACGCATCAGACATCTTTTCGCCAAAAAGATGGGCATGCCGGCAAATACTAAATTCATTTGCTATAAGATACTCATTCGGCCAATCCTTACATATGCATCCCCATCCTGAATTACCTGTTACAAATCTGCCATGCCAGAAGCGGAGATGTTCGAATGGAGAATTCTGCGCTTCTGTGCAGGCAGGTTTTAAAACCCCGTAACTATAAAAGTGGCTCAGGGACCCTCTTCTATATCAGGAGACAGGACTTAAGCCACTTAAGGACCGGGTTGTGGAACTGACGGGAAGATTTCACTTACAGACGGACGGACATGAAAACAGACTAATCCGTGATATCGGACGCACGAGCGCCTCTAATGAGCCATTTATGCGTCCGGCGGAGATAGCAGGGCAACGACGGCTCATGGACATGGTGTTCAACTATGTTGGTTTCCCGACGAATCGGAGAGGATAGTTAAGATTAGGTCTAATTAAGCTACATTAAGTTTAATATTTAGTTTAATAAATGAAGTTAGTATTTAAGTATAAAATAGCTAAGTCAACCCCAGGTCATGTACAACCTGGGCAATATTTTATAAGTGTGAGTAAAAAAATATATAAATGACAAAAAAAAATTAATAACGAACATAGTATAAGAGCTAGCAGGCCAAAAAAGTATAGCCGCTATATGTAAATACTCCTTATATTAAGTTATCTATGTACGATTTTAAATTAATAAAAAAATTATTTATTTTTTTATGTTTATTTTCACGATAAGATCATTATCACTCACACATAAAATTTAATTGTGGTATCATTTGGGGAAAAAAATTACGAAAATTACCATACCTAACACCGCTTACCCAACTTTTCAACCAAAATTCTACCTATAATTCTACCTAAAAATTCTTCTATAAGATGAATTTTGTTAACACTTCATGATTACTTCAGTTATTATAGGGTATAAAGCAATAAGTTTTGTGGGCAATTTTTCAAAATGGCACCACTATTACAGAAAAATCTCTGTCAGATCTATTCTTGCTCAATATCAATACGTTCTGTTGTGGGATGATATAATCGGCCGTAAGTTCTCGAAAACATAAATTTCAGGTGCTAGAACTATACGTGAATTGTGAAGAGCTACCGTTTTTTGCGTACAAATTTTCAAAAATTTCAATTTGACTGTGTAGACAAAGTGCACAGGAAGGTTGAGGATGGTTTATGATTTTAAGGTTTGCTTTTCGCGTGCTTGCCATAGGTAAAAGGCTGCTAGCACATTCATCAATAGTCACTAAAGTCTACATATTTTCTCTAATGAGTCCGGTAAATTTCGTGATGAATTGATAACGATATCGGAAGTTATCGCCAATCAAAAGTGTACAAATTTTTTTGATCTTCTTGCAATATTTTTGATCTTGTGCGCTAAGTGCCTAAGCGCACAGAAGGATTAGAAATTCTGAAAACCTGTTTAATATTTATATTGTATACTTATTTGTTTATTTATTATTGTCTAAATCAAAAGTTACATTTCTTATTAAAGACTAGTCAAGGAGGTGTAGCCTAGTGGTTAGAGCTTCTTGCTTCTAGTGGCTTCTTGCGTGTGGGGTCCCTGGTTCGAATCCAGGTTCGGACGATGGTCCGCGCAGCAAGCTTTGAGTTCACCTAGCTCTGATTAGGTACCTGATTTAAATCAGGGGTAAAGTGAGTCGTGGAACTAATCACTCCACACTCGTATCCACAATTATTAAAAAAATTGTAATGAAGCTCTCTACCAGCTTCAACCCCTAGACCCGTACGAGGGTTGTCGTGGGATTGCTTTTGCAAGGAGTGTAAGAAAGACAGGGTTTTTTTACAAAGACATTTTTTTGATAGAATTATAAATGCCCGCTGGTGCTAAAGAGTCGAAGATAACTACTCCAATGGTTTTTTGGCCAAATTGCTTTTATACTATTTACGGCAATCACTCACCCTGAAATAAGACAATTTACAAAACATTAGTAACGCATAAAGGTTATTAATTTGTGATCACGGTTCCCTTCTTGTTTATAAATCAGCATATTATAAACATATCAGCATATGTTTTTTTTCCGGATGATACAAGTTTGAAACATTGCATTCTTAAAATCAAAGCAATTAAATCCTTTGTCAAAAAATGAGGTAAATAACCGTCCGTCGCATGAAGACCTTCATTTTGTATTGATATTTGATGATTCTATCAAACTATGCAAATAGTGACCACCTGTTTCGAAATAATCGTATGCAAATCGAAAGGAAAACTGATCTCTTAAACACTTCCCATATCCAAAAATCGACTTTGTTTTGGATATCCAAATCGATATAGACAAATCAGTCAACGACCTAACCGTTTTACTGACCCTGAGACAATTTGAGAGAAATTTTATTTGCTAAAAATGCATAGACTCAACACATTTGCAAGTAAATTTTTCAAAATTTCCAATTAACTAAATAATCGAAAGTAAAATTTACTGAATATCAGATAAAATAGATTCAAATCTTAAAAGTCCAACCTTACTGACTCATCATCTTTTAGCAGAAAACATAAAAATGTACACTAAAACGGATTAGTCAATTTCAAACTATTTCTTTATGCTTCATCGTGTATTTCATTGTTAATTCATGCGTTCATATTCAACGTCACTCGATACAAAAACTCTCTTAAAGTGTTCGCTTCAATTTACACTCGAAAAAAAATGTCTATCAAACATTCACTACTACCAGCCACGAGTTTTCGATTTCCCAATATGGCCGCCAGCAAACTACTTTTGTCTCCGCTCTACGGATTGCTCTATTATTGCAACCATTGCCGTACTGACTTCACTATCAAAGTCAAATATTGCGAAACCATATACGATTTTCATCACATAATCAGTAACAGACATTGAAATGTTGTGTTACTGCCATATTGCGACTGATACATAGAGCGCTCGAACGAACAGCAGAGAGTTCAACGAACCTAATTTCAAGATTTCAAATTTCGAATTTTTGGCGGCATGATCATGGACGTTCATTGCTGTTACGGGTTCGAATCGCAACGTAAAATAATAGTTTGGGTTATTACGACCCGCAATACGAGTTTGTAGCTTCGAAAATTATTTTTTTATTGAGTTAGTTTCGCAGCAGACATTGCACTGTATCTTTTCATGTGGTATTCAATGCAAGTTTGGGGCTAGCCTCCCAACTTTCGTTTAATACAAAATTGATGGTATTAATGTTGACTGCGATTTAGTGATGCCATCATGTTATACACGAATGATGTTTCAGTGCCTGGGTCATATTTTGTTATATATTTTCCGAGGAGGAGAAGAAGAAGAGATTTCATAATTTCTCGGAAAGTAAACATGGTAAGCAATTTTTAGATTATGAATCTCGTTCTGTTTATCTGAGTCGTGATGAAGATGATAAACTGTTGAAAAAATGTGGGTTAAAGTCATAAAAATAATATCATGAGTTTATTTTGGGCATTTATTTGACATTATTTTTGGTTTTTTTACTCAAAATTCGTTAGCGCCCAGTGTGGGTTAAAGGCAACTGGAAATTATCAAATAAAAACTTCATTACAACGAAAAACTCATCATATTAAATGATGGTTTTAAGTTCACTAGGTCTTATATTTATTCAACTTTTAAACTAACATCTGTTCAAGATTATTTTCTAAACCTAGCACACTTCTTTCGGAAAAGGTATTAAACCATTCGCTGCCAGATAAATTTAGAGCGAATCGCTCTGGATGCCAGGATCTAGTCCAATTCAATTAAAGTTGTAGCATAAAATACGAGATATCTCATTGTCGGCAGTACTGGCACATATGCCTACTAAGAAGTATTTGATAGTCGGAAGTGAATGAGTTAATACTTTTTTCATAGACTGCTATCAAATGATGGACCGCGAGTTTATAGTCCTTGTGAAGGATATTAGTTTTTTAGCACATGTACTGCATAATTTTTAAATACAATTCGCCTAATTTAATTTATAATTAGAGTATAAACTTAAAGAGTATGAGAGTATGTGATTGTGCGAACAAAAAAATATGTGAAAAAAATAACAAATAATAAAATATATAGAACATAATAATTTGTAAAATAAAATATGTAAAAAATTAATAAAAAAACATAAAAATTAAAATTGTCAGGCTCAAAAATAGCTGTAGGGCGTATATGCTTGCCTTGCTGTTGATAGTATTGACCAAAAGTGCTAACAGAATTTAAGATTTAATAGCATTTATATTGCGAGAAAAGATTGATTTTAGTCTACTTGAAAATGTCGGAAGCCAAATAGAGGCGCCGTTTGCCAGGATTGATCCAATCAATTTTTTGTGGGAGGTAACCTTTGCTTTTGACAAGACGATAGAGTTTAGCTAGAAGATACAGCCCATGAGATGGTATTTATTTATTTATTTAAATCTATTTTAACAGACTACTACCCAGTTACAAAAATAGAAATATTAGAAAAAGCAAAAAAAAAAAATTTAAAAAGAAAAAAAATTAACAAATAATTGAAAATAATAGATATATATACATTTGAAACTTCAACAAATTAAAACAATACACAAATTTAC
The DNA here is from genome assembly GCA_963978885.1 of Nemotelus pantherinus. Classification (NCBI taxonomy): domain Eukaryota; kingdom Metazoa; phylum Arthropoda; class Insecta; order Diptera; family Stratiomyidae; genus Nemotelus; species Nemotelus pantherinus. Next base: position 163,240,708 of record OZ022263.1, read on the forward strand.
ATGGAAGAAAGTGCAAAAACGGTAAATAAAATAATCAAGCATTACAAGGAGCTTTAAGAACTAAATCTTTAATTTGCGCCTTAAATTGATAGAACGTTAGCGAAAAAGGACCAAGCTGAAGATCGTTGTGCTTCCTGGGGATACGCACTAGCGGTGAGTTAACATTAACTTCAGATCGCGCGAAGGGAAGAGAAAACATTAATTGAGATCTATCTGATCGATCGACGTTACGTATACACAGCATATAACCAAGATCGGAGAGCATAGGGCAATGGAGTAGCTTGAGAAACAAACACTCGTCAAGGAACACTCATCGGGAATCTAATGAAGGAATTTGGAATAAGGAAAGTCAATCACTATAACCACAGTAAGGGATGTTGAATTTAAACAACAGTGAGCGAGTAAACCTACGCTGAACGAATTCTACTGCCTCATTGAGATATTTATGACGGGGAGACCACACTTGACAACAATACTCTAGGATGCTACGAACAACTGAAAAAACTAGATGGAAAGAAGTAGCGATGCTAGTAAAAAAAGAAGAGCATTGAAGAATGAAACCGAACAGACGAGAGGCCTTGGCGGTTATATAGGCAATGTGCAGGTTCAATTTGAGCTTTGAATCAAATTACACACCAAGATCTTTAAGATTATCAACAGCCGTAATGAAAGATCCGTACAGAGTATAGGAATATATTAAGGGTGACATTTTATACGTTTAGGACATTTGATGACATTTGGATATGTTTAAAGGAAGTGAATTTTTAAATCACCAGTCGCACAGAGCACAGAGATAGTTTTGGAGTTGGAGGCAGTCGTTGGTAGATTCAATTACTTTGAATATTTTGAAGTCGTCAGCAAACAAGAGGCAGGGAGAACGAATAAAGGAAGGAAGATCATTTATAAAGACTAGAAATAATAATGGACCGAGAGTGGAGCCCTGAAGAACATCGAAAAGCGGACAGAAAAGGGAAGAGGTGGAGGACTGCACAGATACAGCACAAGAACGACCAGAGACATAGGATGAAAACCAAGTCAAAAGAAGATGTAGGCGATGCTTCATTGATGCTTGACTAAATAGGGTGGCTATGGTTCCAGCGAGGGCCTAGTTTAATACCGAGGCATTTTACGGTCGATTAGCTATTAAAAACGATTTTTAATTTTTTGAGGGCCTTGCAATCATCCCTGAAAAAGATTAGTTCGCTTTTGTTGGTGTTTATTTGTAAGCTCCCTTTGGAGTAGTATGCTTGAGTTGCCTAATGGGTCGAGCACTGGCTTCTTGTGTCTATCTACCTTTCCCTGGTTCGAATTCAGATTCGGGCAAAAAACCGCGCACCGGGCTTTGAGTTCGCCTAGCTCTGAATAGGTTCCTGAGTTATTAAGGGGGGAAATACATGTAAAATCGAAAAAAAATTTCTAATTTCAGATTGATTTAAAATATATATATTGTTCATTCAGAAAATGTTTAATATTAAATCCTTAAAGTACATGTCTCACAGTAAATGAAAATATTTTTTTAATAATTTTTCAACACAAAATGGCGGCGATGCGAGCGAATGAAAAAAACACATCAAAAACTGCCTCGTACAACTTAATGCCTTTTCTGGGGAACTTGCAACATTCAGAGAAAAAAAAATATGCTAATGAAATATATAATTCATAGGGGAACCAATAAAATTTATTAAAAAAAAATTAAATTTTTACATTAATTTTAGATTAAACAAAAAAATCGATTATTTTTCAAAAAAATCACGCTTTAAACATTAATAAACAAATTATTTTTCTGAAATTACAATAACATTTAGGTTCAACGAGGAGATAATACTCTTTTGTAGATGTGGTATAAATTTGAGCCGGATCGATTCAATATTTTTTGAGATATTTTGTACGGCAGTTGAAAAAGTACTACTTTGAGAAAAACGCGTTTAAAGTTTTAAAGCTCCAGCGACCTGGGGAACGCCGCGCTGCCTTTAACTGACTATAACTCGAGAACTAATACGAATATCGCTTCAAAACTTTTTTTTGGTTTATTTTAAGAACATTTCAAACATTTTGATGTAATAAAAAAATCGATTTTTTTTTTAGCAGTTACATGTATTTTCCCCCTTAAGTAAACAGTGTACTAACCACTCCACACTCGTATTCACATTGATTGTAAAATTGTGATGAAGCTCTCTACCAGTTTCAACCCCTAGTCTCGTACGAGAGTTGTCGTGGGATAACTTTACTTTACTTTTGGAGTAGTATGCTCGCAGTTCTAGAAGAAGATGTCGTCCGCATATAGATTAACACTAAGACCTGTGGAAGAGTTTATTTGAGATTTGTCAGTGGTGAAAATATTGAAGAGAATCGGTACAAGGTCCGAGCCTTGAGGCACACTCAATTCAATTGACAACTCCTCTGAGAAAGTCCTATTACAGGTGGCGAATGCTTTGCTGGTAATAAAGAAACTTTCAATAATTTTTAAGACCTATGTTAAAAAACTGAATTTGATCATTTTATACAGGAAATTCTCAATTCATACGGAGTCGAAAACATTCTGTAGATAAATCAGGCACGCACCCAAAAACTTGTTGTTTTAGATGCTACCCTCATCCACTGTAGATTGTTTGATTTTAAAGCTTAAATATTTCTCGGGTATGACTTGGTTATCATCAATAGTATGGATTAATTGTTTTTGAATTGTTCCTTCGAATATTTTTCCTAAATTGAGAGCAGAGTGGTTTGACAAGCATTGAAGATATCATAAGACTCTGATGTTTTGGGGATAAGGAATATTTCCGTACGCTTTCAAGCTATGTGAAAATATCCTATAGGGATAAGTGTTAAAGAGAACTCATAAGTTTTCATAAGAGCCGGTAGGAGGCTTTTTAAAGATTAAATTACAAGTTTTCAGAGGTCACAATTCTCCCGAGGTTTTTTTCCAGGAGCTTTTGTGGTTTCTAGAACTGAGTCGAAAAAATTTCACCAAATAATTTTACAAACGAAAATGACAGGTGATGACTTTGACGATTGTGGGAGATGAAGGTCAGAACTATCTTTTTTTCGTCGAAAGATCAGAGGGAAACCAACAGCTATAGTAACTGCACTAGATTTATCATCAGGAAGTACGGTAAGTAAAATTACTTCTTAAGGGCAAACTAGCCGTTTGCGCGATTGAACGCACCATGCATACTTAAAACTGTGGTATCTTCAAAACCTCTCCATGTCTTTGCAAGCCTTCGGAGATACAATGACGAACAAATGTCTCGAAAAAATACTCAAAACCACCAACGACATAGACCAAGAGATAGAATGATATGTTAGAGATAGAATGATAGAATGTTGACTTTCGCCAATTGACTTTTGAAATTTTGAGACTTTTTGAAATGTTTGTGGTTCTTTACGAGTAATCACTGCTAGAGTTCACACACTTGGCCTTCACGTTTTGCACCTTGGTGAACTTCGAGAAGTGATAGCTATTGTGACATGTTACGCATTTTGCCTGAGCGTGGCAGTTATTGGCCGCATTGGGATTGCCCGGCACATATACCTATTCGGTGGTTGCCTGCTCGGATTTTATGTATCTCGGTTTCACCCCTGGAGAGAAAGCTCTTGGCTAGGTTGGAGTTTTCGATTGTAATCTTTAAGAAAAACACATCGATTGGGTGGAAATTCATGGCCTGGAAATCTTTCCTGATCTTTTCCGGGCTGATCCCGCAAAGAACTTGAATAACTGTACCGAGAAGAAAATACGTGTGATATTGTATGTTTTTATCATTCAGAAGTTTGGTCAGTTTTTTTTGGTCGAGAGTAATCTAGATACAGCATTTGACTCGTTCGGCTGCCTTGTAGTTGATGTTTTAATTTTTCTAGGAACCTACATATATCGATCCCTTTTTAAGACTCGCGAATCATTACTGGCTCCGTCATTTTTCACCATTATTTACGTTTGCCAATACTTTGGGTTTTCTTTCTGTTTGAATAGTTTTCTATGTTGCTAATACTCTCATTTTGACGAAAAAATTTGATGATGATAGTGTCGGAAACTCGTTTCCATTCTGTTAATTGCCGGTCGAAGGATAAGTCTCCCTCAACAATTTGATAGTGACTGCCATAATCTTTTTCTAATTCTTCCACTACCGATGATACAATGACATTTGCACGGTTTTTAGTTTTGTTTTCAGAGGGTTAAATGCCGGTGACGACGTTAATTTCCATTTGAGCTGTATTTCGCTTTTACTTTTTACTTATTTTTCTTGTTATGCTAGCCATTCTATCAGTGAGCTATCCAATCTGCCTTAGTAGTTCTGATATTTCCTTATTTTTTTCTACTTCTCGCTTAATTTTTTCTACACCATCATCGAAAACGTCTTCGGAGCTTACCTTCGAAATTATCTCTTCTAATATGCGTTCAAACTTTCCAGCTTTAAAAATTAATTTTTTCTGTGTTTTTTATTTAAAAAAAACATGTCCCAATAGGAAATTGGTTTTGGTGCAATTTAGACGACTTTTGTTCAAGACGGATAAGCATTAGGAAACCTTCGAATCAAAAAGAAGAGGTTAAGAACAATAGGTCCTATATGACTAGTGCTAAGGTTGTCGTTCCATTCATTGACATTTTCTGCGGTTTTGTAATAAAAACTTTAACTATGACCAAATAATCAGGCATTTTGATTCAATCGCCTTCATGATGTTTGAACCGAGAGTGTAGGTAGATTGCCAACGGCACCAGCAGAAATGGGGTGGAAAGAAAATAAATTTTCTTTTTAGAGTGCATTATCAAAAAAACTCTAGCGCACCTGAACCGCTAGAAACACTAATGTTTGAAGAACAGTAGAAGAATCGTGCAGTTTTTGAGTGCATATTCTACCACGCTAGCTGCTTATTACAGCCAAACTAATTCAAACGCCAGGTTTTACTTTGGTCTTATAACTCATATGTTGGAAAGGTTTCAGATATTACCAGTGGCATGAATTTCAAAGTTTATGAGAGCAACACTTGTTAATTATATTCGCTCTCAGTTGCTTATTTCACAAAAATTTTCAAAGCAGCATCTCATAAAACATCAATGAAGAAAATGCTCAGTGCCTGCAGCACTGTAACTGAAGTTGGTGTTTGGGGCTGCGATCCGAAAAATTTGCAGAACTTTGGGAATTGAAACATTGGTTATTTATTTTCATTGTAAATGTTCCCGGTATGAATACTAACTGTGAGCATTTATTGATACATAAGTAGCACAACCGACTCGTGCTGGCAACCTTTTGCCAGTATCAAAGCCAATAATATATTACATCTGCTCCCCCTGGTATATTACATTCGAAGTTATAGGAGTATAAAGAATTTTAGGGTTACCTGCAGCAAGTTTTTTCAAATAATCGAAAACTTAATATTTCCTGTTTATTGTCACTACAATATCATTACCATTTGAAAATTCTACGATAAAACCGCTTAGTAAAGATATTGCAATTAAACACAAAACCAACAATAGCTGGCAACCCTATTGTGGCTTTTCAACAATTTTTTGCCTGAATAATGTCTATAATAGGTTCCATTAATAGTATGAAATTCGTATTGATTTCATGACTGCACTGGAAGTTATAGGGCAAATGTTTTATTTTCCTGAGTGAATTTTCAAAACCAAAGACACAAAAATTACCATAGCTGGCAGCACCAACCGAATTTTTCAACCAAATTTATATCAAACAGAGTTTAGAGTAAGGTTCAGCTATTGTGTCAATTTCATGAAAATCGGGTTACTTATTCACATTTCATAGGGCAAAAAGCAGTTTTTTTTCTATGTAATTTTTCAAGATGGCACCACTGGCACAGACTTGCCCACAATTCAAAATCGCTTCTACCAGACCTGGTTCTACTTAAGTCCAATGCATTCTGTAAATTTCAGTTGTACCTGATTATTGGTTCGTGAGTTCCCGTGAACAGCAGTTTTTGATGCTAAAAATATAGGTTAACTGGGAAAGGGTTACCGTTCTTGTCCGACATGAAATTTCCAATGTTTTGCTTTGAAAGTGTAGATTAAGCATAAGATTTGTATACAGATTGGTTTTATTGTAAGAAACGGACATTTTTAGGATATTCGATGGTTTGAATGTTTTCACTTCCAAATTTTCATTTTTTCAAATTTAAGACACCAAAATTATCATAGCTGGCAGCTCCAACCGAATTTTTCAACCAAATTTCTACCAAACATGGTTTCAAACAAGGTCCAGCTACTGTGTGAATTTTGTCAAAATCGAACGATTCAATCAGAATTTATAGGGCTAAAAGCAATTATCTTTTTTTGGTGATTTTTCAAGATGGCACCACAATCGGATGGCGCGTTCCCGAGATTATCTCACTGAAATTTTTTGATGATATATATATATATATGGAAATATGAATTTTTGGCCGAATCGATTTTAATACTAATGTTCTTCGAACATTAGTAAAAACATTGAAATGTTATCTTAAATAACTTTACGTGGTGTAATATCAATTTCGACTAACATCACAGTGAACTCAAAAATCACAATGAAAAAATCACAGTAAAAGAATCGCAGTGAAAAATAAAATAGAACAGGGTACATCAGTAATATAACTATTTAACTCAGTTTTTGACAGTAGGATTTGACGCGTTTAGTGGATTTCGATGTTTGGAATTTTCGAATTTTAACAGATGTGTTTGGTTTTAAAGAATGTTAAGAGCATGATGGAAAAATATCTACAGCTTCCAAACGCCTGTCTATTGTATGAAATGTTTACAAAATTAGCGCAAAATTGTCTTTTTCCATAAATTCCCCTAACTATTAAAATATCGATCGATGGTATAAAACATTTTGTAAAAATTATCTAGTAAGAACTAATCCATTTTACCTTCATTGATAATATCCGTCTAGTTAACTGTAAGGTACTATAGCAATCTTACAAATTGTATTTCAATCATATTAATTAATGCATTTAAGTGATATTTTTCTTTGTTACGACTGCTTACCAATATCACTTGCTCTTGAAAACTCAACTGGTTTGCTGCAAGTTCATAGTCTAGCTAGAACAGTAGCAGCTCAAACTTGATGTTAGTAGCATTCTAGCCATACTTCTCAGACACCTGTGGCTTGAAATGAATCATGCTAAGAACTAAGTCGTTTAACCCTAACCAGCATGATTTGATGAAATGATTTTATTCCAAAGAAACAATCATTCTAGAATTTTTTAAATATTTGAAAGATTTGTTTAAAAAATTGCTGATTCAAAAAATATTTTTCTGAAATAGTTTTCCAAAAAATAAATTTACAATTTACAATATACAAAAGAATAAAATAATGCATAATATGCCACAGTTTTGCACATCTGAAGTATTATTTTCAGTATAAAATATTTTAAATATCTAGATACTATAAATTATTCTACAGCTCTAGACATAATTCTTAAACAATCTCTACTGCATTCCGAGTGTTCTATGCGGAAACGGCATTTTTATGTTACTTCAGCGCATTGCACTTGACCATTACGATTTTTCCTCATATTTCCAATTTGAATTTTACGGTCTTCTCAAGGTTGTATCGACTTGTCACTTAGTCTGTCTAATGTCGCACGTTTAGATAGTGTCAGGTATCATTGCACTTAAGTGCATCTTAACCACGACACTTTTTTAAAAGACTAAAACAATTATAATATATCTTTAGTTGTGATCTGCAAGTATTGTTCCGGCACAAGAATGCGAGCTTGAGATGACCGTACGGTCTTAGAAAAATAAATGAATTATTACCAATAGCATATTCTAAACTAGTTGTTGATTCGATTTTGTTATTTATGAACAACCTAGTGGAAGAGAAACTTTGAACTGATTGTAATGTTGGTTTTATTTTATCTTTTCAGATACGCGGTATGTAGAAGACAAGATAGATAGATATACGATAAAGTAGCCAACAGCAACATACTTTTGCATAATATTTTACAACAGATGGTAAGTAGAGATAGTTTAGTGTCCGGGAAAAGGAAGGTCATGATCGTTTTAAATGCATTGTGATGTAGGTGTTTGTGTCATATGTGTGCATGTGTCATATGTGTCATTTAGAACGTTGTGGCGGTCGTGAAACGGCATTATATGCTTTTGATTTAGTGAAATGATTTCGAAAAAAATATATATTGAGGGATCAAATCATCTGTAAAATCAATTAACCTAGACCACCGGATGAATTTCCGATCTTTTCATTCCTGTTTATACGAGCAAAAGAGGATCAATTGACTCTTGTATCGCGCTTGGATATTAATTTTTGATCATGTACATGAGTCATAATTGTCAAGAGCTGATTTTTGCTGTTTTGAATCCTTTAAGGGAAGAATCGATGCTGCTGCAGGCTTGTATGTTCCAGCGCCCAGCGTGGGTAAATTACTAAGCAAGAAATAAAAATCTCATTTTTGAATCCTAATTTCCTTCTCCTACTGTTGACCATACATAATTTGGAGACTTAGCGATCATTTTAGCGATCAAAACTAAATCGATTTAGCGATCAAAGTTAAAATATTAAGTAAACAGGCTTATTTGCTCAACATACAGGTCACAGTTGCCAAATATGAATTGTGTTTTCCAGAATTAGTTGCAAAATTTGACTGAAATTTGTCTTAAATTCAAATTTGAAGATAATTTAAATAAACATAGAAAATGAAATCCAGTTTTTTTTAAGTTCGGATATGCCATCTTAGGAATTTTTAACCCTCTGCAGGTGCTAAGTGCCTAAAATTCGGCATAGAAAATTTATAAGATTTCGAATTTTTATAACAGATCATTACGAAATTTACAGGACTCATTAAAAGGCACAAGAAATACGTTTGCCTGTTTCCTTCAAAAATTCTTCAAACCGCCGAACCTCCTGAATGTTTTTTTTTAGTAATTTATGAAATTACAGGAGATTTTTCAGCCGTATATGAGATATTTGTAGCTTGTCTGAGATTCGTTTTCACCACAACAAGATGATGTTCCGAAAACGAAACGAAAATGGGACCATTCGACCAATAATAGAATAATGTTTTACACCGATTTGCAGTTCAACAAGCAATGTCTGGATTTTTTTAAAAATAAGTTTGAAGTTGGAAGTGTTTTGTGTTTGAAGGAAACATTTTTCATATGTGGTCAAATCTTCAATCAAAGACAATGAAATCCTGCCATTGATGGACCTCCTTGATAACTGCTTTGAATAAACCTCTATATCCGCTTCCAGATGATTTTTAGGGTTATTTCAGCCTGCCTTCGGATGTCTCTCAGAAGACTTGTTTCTCAGGAACCAAATTTCAAAATTAATTTCCTCACCAAACCACATTCATTTAGACTACAAAACATAGAACGAGCAATCTTACCCAATCAGGTACAACTAGTCTCGTCCCCCTAAATTCTAAAAAAAAAATTAGTAATCTAATTTTAAGGTTGCTCCAGATTCTTCATAGAAAACGGTCATAGTTCCCGAATTCAAACATCGATGGCATGCTGGCTAGATCATCCATCGTGTGCGAGACCAAAAATAAATTATGGAATGGAATCTAATGTGACAATTGTGCTTTTGAAAACCCAAATAGCGTAACATCCATATGTGCTGTCGGCTTTCATTCAGGTTGCGGAAATTCAATAGGATTTTCAGGGAAATGTTCATGCCTCTCCTCCGATCAGTGAATGGTTGATGTCTTTGAAGCATATAGACGGTACGTTCCCACGCACTATTCATTCACTTCACTAGCACGACTGACTATTCCAATCTGTTTGCTGGGTAGTATACGCTATGACCTAGAAAAACAGTCCGAAAAAAGATAAGCACAGCAATGTTGACGATACCGATGGCGATGAATACGTATTATTTCAGGGCCCTATTTTTCTGAACGGCATCAAATCGTTTTGATTGTGTGGATCGTTGGAGTTCTGTGTGGCGTAGAGGGAAGCTTCAGGCTGGAATGTTTCATTTGAAATTTTGAAATTTCGTTGTGATTACACAAGCGCATCGTGGTGCGGTATCAAGTGGGTCGGTCGGCTGATCGTTTGTTCTCGGTACTATGTGGGTGATATTATAGACACAATATATATAGACACAATATATATACTATACAACAATATATATACTATACAACGGACCGCATGGTTTTCTGAAATGCTGGGCAGTGTTCTAAAGACGAATGATTTTTGAGGCAAGTTTACAAAATGGTGATCAAATGGTGTGTATAGATTATCTAAATAGAGCCGATCGAGAAAAAAGATCACTGAAGTCAAGCCAATTGCGTAATTCATCGACGAAAACGAGCGTAAAAAGCTTGAAATTGAACTCGACATTCAAAATGTGCGTGGCATTGCTTATACACTGTGTCAAAATATTGCACGTACACCACCTTATCATTAATTAAAACTCATTTATCTTTAAAACAAACAATCTTTTCTTTATTTTCATTAATTTTATAAGTTCTACACAACTAAAACTATCTAAAACAAAATAGTATTCCGTTATATTATCGTTAATTTTTTAAATTAAGCTATAAATCATATCAAAAAATTGCACGTACATAAAAAATTTCCACATACATTCAAAAAATTAATTACTTTTTCTACATCTAATAGCGTATGTGGTGTCCTTTTGCTGAAATTACATCCTTGAAGCGATTGTTCATTGAATGGACTAGTTTTCTAGTAATTTCTAATTTTATTTTTTCCCACTTTTCTAAAATAACATCTTTCAGGTGCAGCACTTTTTTTTCCAAAACATCCCAAAGATATTCGATGGAATTAAGATCTGGTGATCGGGGTAAATGAGGAAGCACAGATTTCACGTTATACAGTAACCACTCTTTTATTAGACGCGAGGAATGCGTTGGATCATTGTCATGTACTAGTGAAAAGTCGTCGCTAAGTCCAATTTTTGAAGCACTGGCTCTTAAATTATGATTTAATATTTCCAACTAATGATGATTGTCCATAGTGCTTTCCACAAATACTAAATTTCCAACGCCATTTGCTGCCTTCGCTCTCCATACCATAACATTTCCACCTCCAGGCTTCACAATGGGTTGCAAATTTTTTGACTGCAACGCTGAATTGACTTTGCACCAAATAAATTGCCGTCCATCAGAGCCAAAAAGATTATACTTACTTTCATCTACGAAAATAACATTTTTCCAAAGTTGTCTGACATTGTTACATACTCTGCACTGAAAAAAATCCACATGGCGTCCAGAGCTATATAACATAGCGCATTATTTATGGCCCCATACGCTATGTACATAGTACCCTGAGATATGCAGTATGGCTCCCAACGCCATAATTACATGGCACAGAAATTATGGCCCCACACGCTATATTAATAGTGCCATGAGCCATGTAATATGGCTCATGGCACTCCAATTATAACTCGCAGCCATACTGTGTGAGGAGATGTATAAATGTCAGCAAGCTTCTTGAGTATAGGAGAGGTTTTATTGTAGTAGATTAGTTGACTGAAAATATCTGCAATAAGATTGTTTAGCTAATAGAAATACCCCAAATTCAATTAGTCTGCCAAAAAATGGACGAAGAAACGGGAGGAAAAGTGATCAAGTCTTCATGATACATTGGCAAGCGATCTTCACGCTGCGAAAACTTCGATAATCAATCGAAAAGACTGAGACCCGGGTGTCAAATAATTTTTGCAAACAAATTTTAATCGAATAGAACTTCAATTCAGAAATAAACTGCAAATCAATCGTAATCATTACGCTCGAAAAGCATGTTATTGTACTGAAAAAAGCACTTAGCGCCAAACGCCATAATTTATAGACTTCTGGCGACATGTACATAGTCGATTTCGGTCGATTTGTGACAAAATATAGCGCCACACGCTATAGTACATAGGAGCAGACGCTATGCTTATAGCCCTCCACGCCATGTACTATAGTTCTCCACGCCATGTACTATAGTCCTCCACGCCATGTACTATAGCTCTCCACGCCATCTGCATGGCGTGGAGGACTATAGTACATGGCGTGGAGGGCTATAAGCATAGTGCCTGCTCCTATGTACTTTTCGCCATGTATTATGGCGTGTGGCGCTATATTTTATCACAATCCCGAAATCGACTATGTACATGGCGCCAGAAGTCTATAAACTATGGCGTCTGGCGCTATGTGTTTTTTCAGTGTGGCATATTCAAATCGTCGGGCAACATTTTTCCTCGAAATGAACGATTTGTTTCTGCAATGCATCCATTGTAACACTTTTTATGGAGAAAATTGCGCACTGTTTGGACATTAAACGATACTCCGTCATTTCTTTTAAGGTCTGCAGCTGTTTTAAGAGCACTTGTTTTTGGATCCTTCTTAATAATTCTCTTAATTTTCCTCTCCAAATGCTCATCTAAAATCTTCTTTCGACTCCTTCTTTGGGCAATTGCAAAACTTTTGTTGCTATTAAAAAAAATTTATAACCGTTTGTATGGTCGAGCGTGGTCTGCATGATCCTTGATATTTCAGCATAACTTTTACCTTCCTCCTTAAGCTTTACAATTGATTTCTTCACTTCAACAGGAAAATTGCGGTGTTATTAGGCCATTTTTAAAAAAAAGCTTTTAAGAAGAATTACGGCACAGCTCTATTGAGCATTTACAACTACTACCTTCAATAAATGAGGATCGTGGGTAAATATGCTCTGGAAACTAAGTACCGCTACTTTTCTTTTGCATGAAATCATAAATTAATCTTGTGTGTATGTGCAATTTTTTGATGTACGTGCATTTTTTTTTAAGTTTATTATTGCTGTACTGTGACAGTAAAAGCTATTATAACAGAATACTGTTTTGCTCTAAAGAGCTTTAACAGTACAGAATTGATAAATACCTAAAGAATGAAAAAAGTTTTTTTTTTGTTTAATAAATAGAAAAGTTTTTATTAGAGCTAGGGTACTGTACGTGCAATTTTTTGATACAGTGTAGATGGAAGTTGAAAATAATTTTCAAGTAATTCGGGCTTGAAATGGCTGTCAGATAGTTAATTTGGCTTCCTTGCTATCTTTGAAATTCAGATTAAAGAAGTTTTCAAAGTAAATTATTAGTTACTATCAATCAGTTTTTAATGCGGCGGCAGCTATTTTTACAACCTTTTTCACAGAAGTAAAACGTATTTGTTTATCGGATTATTTAGAGAACCTGTTTACGCCGAGAAATTGTCCCATATAGATAGATTGTTCCATGGCCTCTATTTTGTTTTCTATTGCCATGTCGATAGCTGTACATAAAGATATTAAAAAAAGTGCAAAAAGTGAGAGTGAAAAATCCATAAATGGCAATGTATGAGCTGAAATAACCAAACAAACGTATGGCCTGATTCTGTGCGACTTTAAGAATTCAAGTCCTTTTACGCTTTCATTTCTGATTAAGTTTCCCTTTACATCCCCAAGACACGCTCACGCAAAATTTTTAAGTCTGCTTTGGCTATCTCCACAAAAAGACAAGGAACGTGTAGAATATTCAAGCAGCTGATCTGCCCAATCGATTTCCAGATTACTGACGAAAAAATTATCAGATTAGCTATGCAGAGCCACTTTGATCGCATAGATACCTCTTTTCTTTTCAATAATCCTTAAAACCCTTCTGGTCCTACATTACTTCCCTTAGAACCACTAAACACTTTCCAGATAGCTTCAACGATGATTTTGGTGCATGTTCCTGACTGATGTATGTCGCTGACTTTTTCTCTTCCAGTTTTTCACATTTTCAGACACTCCCAGTCGTTCCAACAGTAATACCCACTTATTTTTACCAACCTGTCTTGAAACTATTATGACCTTTCCTCCTGAAATTGAAACCTTAATATTCCTTTCAGACCCTAATGCTAGGAGTGGCCCAAATGGAATTCCAAATGTGTTTGCCTAGTTCCATTGGCGTAGTTGTTACCAAGCAGAAGCTATTCTGGTCAAGTGACACCTTCAAAAGATCGTAATGCTCACCGTTTCCCGGCTTATACAAAATTACAGCGCCAATGCTGTATTTATACCCAAGATAGGCATAATCAGCCATGCGTATCCGAAGGACTATATGTCAATTAGCCTGACATCCTCCCTCCTTAATGTTTTCGAAAGATCATTAGACCTCCACATCACTCAGAGGCTTCGAGACTTTCTAGAGCCCAAAACGCGTACATGAAAGGGAAATCCATAAGGTTGTCCTCGAAATAGAAAAAAGTTCGCTTTGGGGATCTTTCTAGATATTGAAGGGTTCTTCAATAATGTGCATACATCCGCCAATTTAGAGAGCCTCAACGCAACCAACACCCGCCCCGCTATTGCAGCTAGATAAGCAACATGCTTAAGCAAAGCTTTATGCCAGTGAAGTCAGGGGAACCATAAGGAAAGTCCGCAGAGGCAGACCACAGAGAGGGGTTCTACCTCCTTTCTTGTGGAACCTGGTAACAAATACAATTTTAATGAGGTTATAAAGTAAGGGACTCATGGATGTGACCTTTGCTGATTACATTGCGATCTTAGACTCGGATAGGTTCCTGCATAATTAATTACCTTTGCTGACATGGCGAACAGAGTTTGGTGGCTGACAACTCTCTTACAATAGGTACCTTAATAACTCCTTGATCTGCTTTGAATGTCCTGCTTCGTCTCCCTCCGCTTGACCTCTTTGTTAGAGGCACTGCCGCAGAGAATGGAGACACTACGAGTCAAGATCCTCCGGTCACAGCAATATTGAGCGGAGGTAAGCAGGACTCTTTACTTCGAGCGAAAATATCAAGCCACTGTAGGAGATGGGCACGACTGGAATCAGCAAATGGGCAAAGCAGCCCTTAGTATCTACACGGATGGCTCTAAAATAGCAGCAGGAGTAGGCGCTGTAGTGCAATCACAATTTCAGGCAGAAGTTTTTGTGATACGTCAATCCGAAGGAACAGCATATGCCGAAGAGATTAAATGTGAGGGGATCAACATCTTCACAGGCAGTCAAGCGGTGGCAAAAGCACTGATGTCTCACAAATATAAATCGCAGTGCGCGCTCGACTGCACTCAGGCCCTAAATAGATTAGGCAACACCAGAAGAGTCAGAATTTTCTCGGTTACCGGTTATAAAGGTATTGATGAAAATGAGAGGACAGATACGTTATCCTAGCATGTGCAGGTCAGTCTTCCTCTGTTAGGATCGGAAAACATTTCAACTCCTATCCAAACGATTAAGTATTCGATCGATTCCAAAATAATGCAAGGTGCGTTATGCAGATGGCTAGCAACTCAGACCAGCAGATTAACTAAAATTATTAGGGGTCATACAATCTCCCAGCTATTAAATACCAGCTCGAATTAACACAGGCTGATTGCAATGGTCGGTATCACTACTGACCACTGTCATCTAGCTGTACATGTCATAAAAATGGAACTTCTTACCAGTGACACCTGTAGAGTCTCAGAAAGTGTCCAGCATCTACTGTATCAAAACGAGACAACGCTGCTTCGCCGAGCCCTGGCTGGTAGATCTCTTGCACGTAGTTCAGAAAAAAAATCTGACGCTTTCGATCGCCACTTGAACTGAAAGTCTTTTTTTATCTTATCTAGTACCACTACGGACCAAGAGGTCTATGTGTGATCTTGTGTCAGCCAGCAACACCTAACCTTCTTTCTTCATCTTTATGTATTCTTTCTATTTTGTCCTAATTAAGCTTGACTACTGGTGCTTTTTGAAGCTTTCTTGCGTGTGGGGTTTCTGGTTCCGAATCCAGGTTCGGACGAGGGTCCGCGCAGCAAGCTTTAAGTTCATCTAGCTCTAATCACTGCACACTCGTCTTAAGCATTGATTGTAACTTTGTAATGAAGCTCTTTATCAGCTTCAACTACTAGACCCGTACGGGGATTGTCGTGGCATTACTTTACTTTACTGGTGCTTTTATCTGATCGGAAAGTTGCCAATATTTTTTTGATCGTGAAATTGAGGAACTTTGACATTATTTTCAAATACCGTTCTATATCCTTTATCTCCTCTTTTTTTCAAAATTGCTTGGTCAAATTATTCACTACAACTCTATTATGCCATAAGCCATCCACTTTCGAATGACCAAGATCTACAAACTTGATTGAGTTTGTGAATTTCGTTTCAGTGTCGTTGGATGATGGACAAAAAGTAGACGTCATTTAAACGTCATAAACTTCGTTAATTTGGCATTTATGATGTCGTACACTCCTGGATCGCTTTATATATTATTAATCATGACTGTCGTGTCATTTTTAAGGTTTGCGCCCCTCATCTGGTGTTCCCCAAGGTCCCATTCTTGGTCCTCTCTTGCTCGTTCTGTTCATTAATAACCCTCACAGTTGTCTCAATTTTCCCCTCTCCTTTACGCAGATAACCTTAACCTCTTAAGCTATATTGCATTAGCTGCTTTAAGCGTTTGGTGCCCTGTGCCTTTCCCTGCAAATCTCCAAGTGTAGACCAAAACGCAAAACAGTGAAAAAAAAAACCTGTCTCCTTGGACAGCACATTTTCTGGTAGTCTGTTGTAACATGTAGATTGTCATAAAGACCTCGGTGTTTGATCTCCATGTACATTTTATCATATCTAAAGCTTTACTCATTACACTAGAGACCATCTTTTTAAAACGCTTGTATGTAGCATACTTGAGTATTGTTTCCAGGTTTGGTCTCCTCGTTTTGGTCGGCGCAATCGGTGTCATGCCGTTTTTGGTCAAAAACTGCTTTACGGAGAAGGCGAAGTGGACCGGTGCATTGCCATGGTGGGAAAACCAGTCGCCTGTGCCCCAAAGATCTGCCTCTTTCTGCCGGATACTCTCTCTCAATTTTTTCAAAACCTCCAAGTAGAACATTTGGTTGACAGTTTGACCCGGGGGAACGAACTCCGCGTGCACAGCACCTCTGCAATCGAAGAAACAAATGAGCATTGTCTTGATGTTTCGCTTCACTTGGCGAGCTTTTTTGGGACGAGGAGAGGTGGGACTCTTCCATTGGCTTGATTGCTGCTTTGTTTCGGGGTCGTATCCATAGCACCACGATTCATCACCAGTAATCACACTGCGAACAAATTCAGGGACCTCTTCGAGCTGATTTTTACTAATGTTCGAAGAACATTAGTATTAAAATCGATTCGGCCAAAAATTCATATTTCCATATATATATATATATATCATCAAAAAATTTCAGTGAGATAATCTCGGGAACGCGCCATTCGATTGAACTGAAACTTTCAGGATACATTGGTGTATATGCAGAATAGGTCCAGGTCTCTTTAAATGTCAGTTATTGTTAACCTTTTGGCGCCGGCGGCCATTTAAGTGATATTTTTAATATACCTATTATTTCGTGCACAAATAATTTTTGCAAAAATAAAGTTGACGAAATAAATTTCTAACGTGTTTTACATATGAATCGGATAATGCTTTGGAATTTTTTAACCCTATGTGTGCGCTGGATGCCTAAAAAGAGGACAGGAAAATTTTTAAATTTTTAAATTTCGATAACTTTTGACAGAGCTATTCAATCATTACGAAATTTTCAGGACATATTGATATTATTTAGTTGTAGATTTGTGAAGCTTTTAATGAGCGTGCTGGCAACCCTGTAGCTAGGGCAGGCACTGAAAGTGAAAACCTCCAAATCATCGTCTCTCTTGAAAAAATGCCGTTTCTTCAAAAAAAAGCCACTTATATGTAAATCTTGTGCTTTGTTTACATAACCAAAAAAAAAAAAGATATGGTATAACGGGCACGCCTGGTTACCCTTGCCCAATTTACCTATATTTTTAGCATCAAAAACTTCTGTTCACGGAAACTCACGATCCGATGAGCAGAATTATTTGAAATTCACAGAATGTATTGGCCTTAAATAGGACCAGGTCTGATAGAAGTGATTTTGAAATGCGGGCGATTCTGTGCCAGTGGTGCCATCTTGAAAAACCACTAAAAAAGATAGCTGTTTTTAGCCCTATAAATTCTGATTAAATCGTTCGATTTTGACGAAACTCACACAATTGCTGGACCTTACTTTAAGCCACGTTTGGTAGAAATTTGGTCGAAAAATTCGCTTGGAGCTGCCAGCTATGATAATTTTGATGTCTTCATTTTGAAAAAAAAAAATTTGGAAGTGAAAACATTCAAACCATCGAATATTCAAAAAAATGTCCGTTTCTTACAATAAAACCAATCTGTATATAAATCTTATGTTTTATCTACACGTTCAAAATAAAACTTTGAAAATTTCATGTCGGACAAGAACGGTAACCCTCTCCCAGTTAACCTATATTTTTAGCATCAAAAACTTCTGTTCACGGAAACTCACGAACCAATAATCAGATACAGCTAAAATTTACAGAATGCATTGGACTTAAGTAAGACCAGATTTGGTAGAAGCGATTTTGAATTGTGGGCAAGTCTGTGCCAGTGGTGCCATCTTGAAAAATTACAAAGAAAAAAAACTGCTTTTTGCCCTATGAAATGTGAATAAGTTACCAGATTTTAATGAAATTGACACAGTAGCTAAACCTAACTCTAATCTCTGTTTGGTGGAAATTTGGTTGAAAAATTTGATTGGTGCTGCCAGCTATGGTAATTTTTGTGTCTTTGGTTTTGAAAATTCGCTCAGGAAAATAAAACTTTTTGCACTATAACTTCCAGTGCAGTCATGAAATCAATACGAATTTCATACAATTAATGAAACCTGTCATAAACATTATTCAGGCCAAATTTGGTTGAAAAGCCATGATAGGGTTGCCAGCTATTGTTGGTTTTGTGTTTAATTGCAATATCTTTATTAAGCGGTTTTATCGTAGAATTTTCAAATGGTAATGATATTGTAGTGACAATAAACAGCAAATATTAAGCTTTCGATCATTTGAAAAAACTCGCTGCAGGTAACCCTAAATTTCTTTATACTCCTATAACTTCGAATGTAATTAAACAACGTGAAGCAGATTTGATATATTATTGGCTTTGATACTGGCGAAAGGTTGCCAGCACGAGTCGGTTGTGCTACTTTTGTATCAATAAATGCTTACAGTTAGTATACAAACCGGAAACATTTACAATGAAAATAAATAACCGATGTTACAATTCGCAAAGTTCTGCAAATTTTTCGGATCGCAGCCCCAAACACCAACTACAGTTACAGTGCTGCAGGCACTGAGCATTTTCTTCATTGATGTTATATGAGATGCTGCTTTCAAAATTATGTGAAATAAGCAACTGATAACGAATATAATTAACCCGTGTTTTGCTCTCATAAACGTTGAAATTCATACCAGTGGTAATATCTGAAACCTTCCACCATATGAGTTATAATGCATTCTTAAGACGAAAGTAAAACGTGGCATTTGAAACAGTTTGGCCGTAATAAGCAGCACATGTGGTGGAATATGCACTCAAAGCCTGCACGATTCTTCTACTGTTCTTCGAACATTAGTGTTTCTAGCGGTTCAGGTGCGCTAGAGTTTTTAAGCTTAAAACATGCCTGCAGTCGACGCTTCCTTTGCTCGTCTGAGAGAAGGCGAGGGACAAATTTGGCTGCAAATGTTTGTATAAAATCCTCGGAATTGAACTCCATGACATTCCAGATATCTCACATAGTTGATCAATGGTTTGGCGCCGATCTTCACGAACGAGGGCATTGATTTTGTCGACGTTTTTGTCAGTTCTTGACGTTGAGGAGCATCCTGAACGGGGTTGGTCTTCAATTGACATGAATTTTTAACATGTGAAAACCACTCGTAGACTCTGTTTTACTTAGGGCAGCATCCCCATAAGCAGTCTTAAGCATTTCAATAATTTCTGCCACCGATTTTCCCAACAGGAAACAAAATTTGACAGCCGCTCGTTGCTCTCGGCAATCCGCCATTACGTTTTCGGTGAAATGGAAAAAGTTGTTTTACTAAAAAAATATTCTCATGGACGAACGCATGCACTCACAGCGATACAACTTCGCACAATTACTCAGGCGGCGAGGCTTTAACGAACATCTGGTGGAACAATGGGTTCCCTCATTCTTCCACCCCACCGCAGCCCAATTCCCGTTATTTTTGATTCCTCCCTCGAATCCTTACGTTTCTATTTTGTCATTGGACCATATAATGGAAAAAAAAATCATAAAACAATCAATTCATAAAAAAATAAATGTATAAAAAAGGCAGTAATAACGCGAGGAATGTTTAATCTTCCAAATTATTTTAGCCATGTTCATGCAGGTTTGATAACAAGTGATTTTACAGTATTCAAATATGCTAGAAAAAAGAACCACGCTGGGCGCTAAAATTTCCTTTCGTCAAATTCTCTCTTCCTGAATAGGAACAGGGTCTTGAATCACTCTCAACAATTTTTCTACTTCATTCAATCTTCAGACATTCCGAAATCTATTCACTTTGAACTATCGAGTTGTCAGAAGAAATGATTTTCCAGCGTACATACTAGCCATAGATTATTGAATGAAGGAAATCAAACTTGTTTAGATACATTTTCGAAAACCATTTATTATTTATTTTTATAGCGTGAAAAGTCTTCCTTATACTAACCAGCAACACCTTACTCCGATCTAATCAATCATTTTATAGCTTCCGCTCAAACGTCAGCCACTGACATGAAATCTACAATCTACCATCCACTTCGAAGAGATTTTCAAGTCTTCCTGAAAAACAGCATCTATTACATAACCTTATCATAGATAGCTGTAAACTTCAAAGAGTCAAGTAAAGCCAACACTTTTACTACTGCCCACCTATCTGGAAAACTTGAAGATCTTAAATGACTTTCGACAAAAAAAACTACAACTGCACAACTGCTACGACGACGACGATCATACCGAATCAGAAAAGAAAAATTGAAAACCAGAAACAAGAAACCACTTGAATTGTGAGCAAAGACACTGAAAGCAACGGGCAAAAATCTCGTGGAAAATCATTAGAAGAAGTGAAGAGAGGTATGAGTGCATTTTTGACGCCAAGAAAAAGTGAAACATTCAATGTTCCGTTCGGATTACGTAAAATTACATTGACCCGATGACGATTACAAACGACGTCGACGACGATGCCGTTGTGATCGTGGTTTATTACGGTGGTGTCGGCACGATCATTGAGTCAAGCTAGCAGAAAGTAAGAAGCATAAACCAGCAAGCAACATGTACACGACCATATGTTGTAAGAACTAGTAGTAGACAACTTGAAACGTGTACTGTTTCAGTGGCATAAGAAAAATTGCAACTAGTCGCAATTCACTCTCTTCTTCCGCATTTTCCCTCGATTCGATTCATTTCGATTCGACGAGGTGATCTTGAGCACTGCACTTTCGATGCCATTTTACGATCATGCATGTTGACATTAGATGTAGAGTTGCGCTCACAAGCAAGCATTACGCTTCAGATGGAAAACAAGTTAGTTTACTGACGTAACAACTAGTCCATCCCTACAAATGCATTTGGATTGCACTGGGCCAGCAACTTTGTTGCAGTTTCCACAAGCCAACTAACCACTTCAAACAGCTAGTTTCCCTTTCGACAAAGAGTTTCACTTTCAATTTGTGAGGTTATGTTCGATGTTTCTCATGTCACTTTAGTGTGAACTCTTCCTGGTCTTTTTTCCCAGCCGAGCCGTTTTAACCGTGCGCAGCGACGGTTAATAAAATGTGTCTCTGAAAATCGCTTTCTTTTACGGTCGCGCGACCGTGCTGTTGCTGCTGCTCATGAAACCAGTGCCTACGCTTATATCCATCCAGTCACGGCAGCAACAACAACGGTTAACAGTCACAGTCATAGCATGATGACGTGATTTAATTCGCGACTTGCAAGCTAAATGTCTTCCGCGGTGCAACATGCGGATTATTAGGCCGCGCATACAACTTGATCGCTTGCAATTCATTTCACTGAAAAGTCAGCTTCACTTCCGCTTTTCACGGTTTTCTTTTCGCACATGGCCACGCCGTTCCAACACCATAGCGACAAGCAACCGTCGCCGCCATTTTGTTTTTGTAGTTATACGTTTGGATCGGAGACATGCAACGATTTGAGTGTTGCGTATGGTTTTCCTTTTCATGCGTTTTCAAGTTTTCTTCGCGGAAAAACTGCATTATATGAATCTATTAGAAATATTGATGGCACGATTGAAATTGCAACGAATGGATGGTGAGTTGAAACAGAGAAACCGAAGCAAGAAATGAGGAGACAAGCAGGCAAGCAAGCAGGCAGTGATAGTAATGGCATTTATAATGCAATGTGAAAATGCAACTGGTCTTTGTTGCAGGAAAAATGAAAAGTGAATAGTTACGTCATACCAGGAAGTCAATGTTCAATTCGTATTACTGCGGTTTTTCTCGCTCAAACAGGCTTTTATTTGTTCGAGGATTGATGTTCTCGTGTAAGGTTATGGCGTGTGTTACATGTCAGCTAGTTTGAACTGCGAAAGGAGTTTTCTTTTTCAAAGTTAGTTGGCTTGGATGAATTTTCATTGCGTTTTGCAGATTTCTGAACTGAACTAGTTGCGGTTGTTGAAATGACCGATTTCAGGGACTGGTTTGTGTTATGAAAGAAGATTAATGTGTGATTATCAGTTTGACACTTCCTTGAATTGTGTTTTTCCAATTTGGTGGTCTGTGAGATTTTCGAGATTTGATGCTTTAGTTTAGGAATGGCTGTGATTCTTTTATTGCTCATAATTTATTTTTGAAAATTTAAATGTAAAACAAACTTTGATCGAATTTTCAAATAAACTGATATCGTGCACTATTGCGCATTATGTAACGAAGGAGCATGTTCCAGCACAATGCAATGAAGATTTGGTGAAAATGCTTCTTTATTCTATTATATGTACGTAAATATATTCAACGTTGAAAAGTCTAAGGTCGGTATGCAACACCAGCACGTCAAATAACCCGAGACCAATATAATATAATGATGGAATATCTTCAACAGGAGTAACAACTCGAAACCGGTGCAAATTGCAAGATCCAGGTACTTCACCCACGCTTCAAGTCAAAACAGTTGATGAACCTTAACCGGCTCGGTAGATGATATATCCTGGGTCTAAACAAGCCGTGTACGGAAAATATGCAGACGCAACTGTCACATTCTGGTATCCTTGCCCACAGTGTCCTCCAATTGTGTCTTCGCAGTGAAACTCGGGTGCAGACCATGAAGTCCTGCTATAAAGCCATCTTGGTGCCTTCTCAACCCGTGTACTTTGGTTGCTTGTATTTTACCCTTTTTACGATATCTTTCCCCAGCTCGAAGTTTATATGCCCACGATCAGAGAACAAAGCTCCTTTTAGAATATTCCACTTCTTCACTAAATTCACTACACTGTTTGACACCAACGTGAGGTATAATACCCCTTGCCTGTTAACTGTCAGGAACGCTGGCGTTTTGCCCTTATTTGCCGTAGCCAAATTGCTGGTTAGGGGGAATTCTAAGAGAGACTTACCTCTAGCGTTGACATGACTACTTCCCCATGCTGTGTAATAAGCGTTGGTATCGCATGCAATAATAAGCATTTCTTCTTCTTTCTGTAGTGGTCTCCGAGCCCGCTTATGTTGTCACTTGGGACCTGTTCCTCATGCCCTGGGAAGTAGACTGAGGCAAATATCGCCTCTACTGTTACTCCGTCGATGAAAACTTACACTGTGTCCCTATAGGTGAAAAACAAAAACAAAAAATTTGAGATTGAAAGGTAGGTAGGTTGAAGTCGCTGCCGATCAAATGAACCTCGTCAACAAGGGCTCGCTGTGATGCCATAGTTGCTTTTTACTCTCTCCTAAACCGCACTATCCTCCTCAAATTGACGAGGGACAGTTCGGTAAGATTTGAGAGAAAGGGTGAACCAAGCATCGTCACCGTACTCCTCGCCAAAGCTGGGCATAGACTCCTCCTTGTCTTCCGAGCCACAACAACGACAGTAGTCGTTTAAACCTGCGCCCAATCGTTGCGCATGCCGTCCTGTGAGGCAGTGGCCCGTTAGAATGCCTGCAGTACAACGCAGAGCGCTTCGAGTTAAGTCTACTAATTTCTGGTGTGATGCCCATCCATGGACACCCAGGACTACCTTGCTATCGCACAGGATGATTCAACTGCCCAGGACTTTCTAGTGTCCTCCAGATTTTATTTGCATGATGGTCAATTTGACCGATGTCATCATATTCCTATTTAGAAGGAGCTTGAGACCTCTGGTAGTAAGGTACCAGGCCTAGCTAGCTCATTGGCCTCGCAAAAGCCATGAAAACCCTTATGCACAAGTACCTGATTCAATTGAACAGCTGAATGTCTCGAATTTTCCCTAAGATATGCATGGGATTCAGCAACAATCGTGGACGCTGTACAAGGATCAGAAAAGGCCTCAAAGCCGCTTGGCTACCTGCGAAAATACCAATATTGACTCCGAATATTCGATTAGTAGTTCGATAGTCAATAGATTCGATAGTCAATTGCCTGAAAAATAGCCGCACTTTCCGCCTGAAAGACATTACGTTTGGTAGACGGAAGGACAGCTTGAGATTCAGCTCATCAGAGTATACATCACACCCGACTCTATTGTTTAGCTTTGAGCCATCGGTGTACATATGGATAACCTAACTTTCGAAGGTAGCACTATCACGCCATTTAGGAAGTGCGAAGCGATGTAGTCAGCACCCGCTGGGGCAGGAACTCGCCCAGCCCAAATCTTCGCATGACCGAACTCTCTTTTATTCCATGCTGAGATACAATGCAGTCTCACAGCAGCAAGATCAGCTTGCTTTAAGATCAGTATATTGGTTGGTAGCCAATGAAGCAACACAAAAAATGCTTTAATAGGGGTGGTGCAGAGCGCTCTAGTTAACAGTAGCGCAGCCAACCTCTCCACTGTTCCAAGCTTATGATTGCAAGTAGCCTTAAGAGCAGCCTACCACCATAACGCCACCCCAAACAATAGAATTGGCTCAACCACAGTGGTACGAGGATGTATTCCCAATACACCACTATTGCTCTTTTACAGCAGTAAAGTACCCTAAAAGCCTTCTTCGCTCTTTCTGCTACATTGTAGCTCCAAAGTAACTTCGAGTCGAGGATGAGCCTGAAAAGCTTGACCCTCTGGCTCAGGTCAATGGAGACCCCGTTTAATTTCGGTAAGCCAAAACAAGGAACTTTGTACTTTCTTGTAAACAGTACTAGATCCGTTTTGCTAGGACTCACATTCAAGCCGCACCCACGGCTCCAACGTGAAAGTATGTCATAAGAGTGATTTAATATTTCCGATAGCGTAGATAAATACTTTCCCAGCCCTCCTACAGATATGTCGTCCGCGTAAGCAATCACTTTGCAGCCGTCACGGTCCAGTCTCATTAGGATTCACCATGATGTTCCATAGCAGTGAAGAGAGGACTCTAACTTGCACGCGAGCATTCCCCTTGAAGAGACTACCACTCTATTTTTGAAGAGCTGCACGATAAAAGCAATCAGCCGCTCATCCACATGCAGCACTGAGAGTACCTCAACAATTGCGTCAGACTTTACGTTATTGAAGGGCCTTTCGATCTCCAAGAAGACGGCAAGCGTATATTCCTTAAGAGCAAGAGATTTCTCGACTTGCTCAATAAAACGTAAAGAGCAGTTACCTTTGGTATAAGCATGCTGTGACTGCGAGACCGACATCGGATCGGTTGATCTTTTAATATGGTAATCAATGATCCTTCCCAAAATCTTAAGCAGGACAGAGTTAAGATTTATTGGACGATAGTTCTTTGGCTTAAAATGCGAAACTTTTTCTACATTAGGGATAAACACAAATCTAGTTTCCCGCCAGCCGGTGGGAACATACGAAAAGCGCAGGCAAGCGTTATAAATCTCTCTGAGCTATGGTTAGGATACTTCCATAGACAGCTGATAATCAGTCGTAAGATCACCATCAGGGCCCAGAAATTTAAATGGCTCAAAAGAGCTAAAAGCCCACCTCAAGGGAGAATTGGATATCCCAAACAACGGCGTTGAGCTTGTAGCTTACTTCGTTTGGTGCACCGCTTCTGCAGGACAATAATTGCCCGGAAAATGTGTGTCCATGAGAACGTTTAGAGTTCGGTGTCGTGCTTAAAACCTTATGAAGGCGGTTTGATTCGCTGAGACTCTTCACGTTTCGACAGAAAGGTTTTCGTGAGAAAGGTCTCCTCTTTGCCTTGCGTATGGCTTACTTAAAAGCCCTCAGCTTCGATTTATACAGCGACCAATCATTATACATTTCGAGCTATTTAACTCCCGCTTACACTCTCTTCCAGGTGAGCTTGGGTTCCCCTGACTGTGTGAGGATTACATACTGCTCTATACGCGGAGTTGAAAGAGCTAGTAAGGGTTTCAACTGCCTGATCCAATTCATGGAACCAGTCAATGCTTTTGGGAGCAGTTTCCAGTGAGGATCGGATCAGAGATTTAAATAACATACTCTATCTGTTAATAAAGGCTACCTGCTCAGCTGAACTGCGGCCAACTATATTGAACGATATGTACCTATGATCAGAGAATGAACACTCCCATAAAACCCTCCGGTCACGGAAAAGAAGCGAGTGCCGCCCACTGATCAAGGTAACGTCAAGAACCTGCTTACGATTTGATGTGGAGAAGATCGGTTCGCTGCCAGTATTGGCGATGTAAAGGTCGTGAGCGAGGATGAAAATCAAAAAGTTCCTCGACTCGGGCATATGTGTTGGAGCATTAGTCAGCCCCCAGAATAAAAGGCACACCAATTCTCGTGGCTTCAGCCACAACACCCTTGACAATATCACTGGGAAGGCTAGTGCCATGTAACAAGATACAAACTAGCATGATCTTTGATAGATTTTCACTGCAACAGCCATGTTATCTGTGTCACAAAAATTGTGCAAGACTAGAACGTTCCTAGTTTTCTTGACAAGAATTCAGACACGTGGCTTAGGTAAGCCGAGATTGAAAGAAAGTTAATGTAAGTGCTAATTACCGTTGCCGCCTTTGGGTTTTCTTCACTTTTGACCCAAATTAGCTTACTATTTTTTGTATGCAGGCCACTTATTCCTGCATCGTTTCCGCAGAACTCTTGTATCAGCTCGATTTTATAGTTGCCCGAGGCATATCTGCTGCTTACTTCCGCCGAGGCAGCTTTGGCATGATGCAGGTTCGCCTGTAGACACCTTATTCCCTTTCTTTCATAGGTTGGGAACCACTGGGACCTGGTGTTGCCTCCATGTCGGTTAAAATACCCACCATATTAATAGTTGGAGTGACCGCTGGCTCTGGTGCTTTTCCGCCTGTCCTCGGGCGTGAGGAATGGAAAAGACCAGCAGCATTATCCTCTGCATCCCGGTCTAGGTATTAAGTTAGACGGATTCTTGTCATCCAACACCCGAATTCGCATACTAGCGACTGCTTCACTCAGCAGCCATTTGGTCCTGTTCCATCACTCGATTGGATATTTTTCCTTAGGATTTTCCATATTCATCTGATGATAGCTACACCATTTTAGAAGAACAAAAAGGTTAAATTAACCCAGGGTACAATTTTTAAGAGATCTTATTTTCATAAATAATTTACGATTGTCGCAAAAAAAAGACAATAATAAGAGAGTATAGGCAAATGACCTATATATGTTTGAAGTTTTTGCATTCACTTGAAATAGCTTTATTTAAAGGACAATTATGATGATTTTTTCGATTGTTTAGTTGAAGGAACGTAGCTCTTACAGATTCAATCAAGCCTACATTTTTTTAGGGTCGATCCTCGTCGCTTTTGTCGTTTTTCAAAACCCGCAGGGTGTTCACATCTTGTCGATTCATCATTTCGAATAGGAGAAGATTGCATAGTCACAATAACTCCATCGCAATCTGATCGTGAGCTTCCAGATTAATCTCAGTACCTGCCATTCATAGCAATTGCACTATTAAACGTCATGCATCTTAAATACCCAAACGTACCCATAGCAAATTTACTTTACATAATTCCAATATAACGAACATCAATCGACCGACCTATGCACACAACGAAAATCTGAAACGAAACGTTTTTTTTTTCAAGCCGCCTCTAACCTTAATCGGAACTTTTGATGGTCAAATTTCAGTTAAACCTGTTATGAACTTTTTTCTCCGTTATCTTCATCTCACCATCATCATTTCGGCGCGAACAATAAAAGAAAACCAAATTTTACCGCAACCTTAACTTTCATACATGAAATCTCTTTTTTGTATGATACAACAAGTCGATTGTCCCCCGTCCGTAAGGCCGTCCGGCACGCTGCTATCAATCTCACTTACTTACGTGCATACGTAACTGACCATCATAATTTCAATTTTCAGCTGTTATGCGCGACATAGAGTATCATGAATCAGGTCTTCTGGGTCTTTGGTATGGTTTTTATTATTTCTTTCACACATCTCAAACATGATTTTGATCAACTTCATAGTAATTTTGATGATTTTGTTTGTGACGTATATATAGTTTGATCGTGTCGAATAATTAAAACTACCTAGAAAGTGAATTTCGGGGTGCTATAAGTATTGGATTGTTTTTTCATGCAAATAACTTCAACGGTGAAGCTCATAACTGTCTACCTAATAGCATACCGGTGACAATATGGCTCTCTACGTAACACCCACACTACTGTTAAAGACGCCGAATTTATTTGACGCTGTGACAAAGCAACAACCGAAAAACGGGTTCATTTGGAAAACGCGGTATGTAACCGCAATTATGGTAAACTGCTTGAGGTTGTGTCAAGGGAAAGGCTGAATGCAACCCACTTTTTTCAGTACCTCAGGTTCAACGAACTTCAGCCAGTCGTTCGGCGCGAACGTGCTGCATACCGAAAATAAGTGAAATTACAGATACAATGCAAGACAACAGTATTAGTAACCATTCCAGTAATGTAACTGGCTTTTGGCCGTATGGTTTTCGTACAGCCTAGTGTCCGTTGTCGAAAAGTTTCGTTTCACATTTTGCCATTGGTCTCCGAACCGAACCACTACGACAATTAAACCCATCAGCTGAAAGCATGTGGCAGAGGTTAACCAAAAGTGAACACAGTCAACCAAGTCATCCGACCCAAGCGACCAAGCAGAGGCCTGGCGTTGAACGAACTTCAATTTTTGGATTGCGAATCTCAATGCGGGCCAAATTTTGAGTTCCGAAGAATGGGGAAAGTGTTTCGGCAGTGAGTATGCACGCACAAGTCGACGCAAAGTTCAATGTAACGCTTACGTAAAGCGCTAAAGCGAAAGTCTAAACGGATTGTGTTGCCAAAATAATCGCATGCTTCCCACAAATGAAGGGAGTAGCAAAAAAATATTCATGGCGAACACTATCAACCACAGCTGGAGGAATTTTATGTTTAGTGTTGGGATTTTCAGGCTGAAGATCAATTTATTGTTTAACTCAAACGAACAAAATACGCAGCAGCGAAGACAAACATGTTTTGTTCTCCGGGTGGTATTTGAATGAGTGTCGTTTATTATAGCTTTCTTCTAGTATGTTTTTTTTTGCTAAGCGTAGTTTTGCAGCAGTGAATGATCCTATAGCTGTGTTACATCATACACCATTGCCATAGTTCATTATACTGTCGATCGTTTGATTATGAAATCATGATATTTGCTCACTTTGGACGAGATTAGGTAATCTTCTTTTCTTAACGTTGAGGTCAATTTCAATTTCTTTGAAACAGTTGGGTTGATGTTGGATGCAGGTCAGCGGCATGAACAACTTTGCCTCTTTAATGTGCAACATAGTGTTTTGGGAGGACAGTTATTTTTGAGCCACCAAAATATATGCTTCTCAATATTATATAGAAATTAACCCACACTGGGCGCGTATTTACTTTAATAATTTGCCAGTGTAGTAGCAAGTTGCTAGAAAACGTAAGTAGGTTTTCGATTGCAGAAAATGGTAATTATGTCTACAGTTAGTAAAATCTATCAAAATATGCAGAAATTTCCAACAATCATTTCATATATTAACATTTCCCCATGAAAAAGAAACGAATCAAACTGACTAAAGATGTTCTTAAACATTTGATGGAGTAATTATTTTCGCTCCAGTTCATAGCATCTGATCTTGTACAAGTTCATTGACATCAATCCAACCACCACCACACTATACATTGCATCACATTTCTCTCACAACTTACTTCATACTCGTGAAACACAGCCCACCATAAAATTCATCAGCATCCAACAATTAAAAAAAAAGAATGCAAAAACACTCAACTCAACTAGGGTATATTCAACAATAGCTGATATTATTCAATCTGTTTCTTTTCTGCTTTAATTACGCCACTAGCCACCATAAGCAACAACTACCTCCTCACCGAAACAAACAACAAAACGAAATTAATTTCATGTAGATGATACATATATATCTACAATTAAAGCTAAAGCCACTGTTGTGATTCGTTGTATGTTGCCAATTATGAAATTTTACTTTTTGGTGTGCAGATTATGAATATATCATTTTCAACCAAATGTTTCAATTTTAATTTTTTTTTGTTTACAGGTTGATTGTGTAATGACGCGAGCATTTCTTTTGCAGCGTTGAATTCTTCTCGTACAAGGTAAATTTATTTAGCAATTTATATATTCATCATCTCAATCATAATTATCATCAATCGTTTCATCCAAATACACATACAAACATCATAATCATGGTGAACGTCATTGATGTTGTATCAATATTTTATGTATCTATGATTGTACACATTTCATTTTAATTAATCTAGTCACAAAACTATGCATAAATAATCTGAATGTTTTTTTGTACTACTAGATACTAGATAGTTTTTAGCAAATTAAAACATAATCTATTAGATACATGTTGCAAAAATAAAAATTACCAACCTTTAAGCTGATAATTTGGTCGTTATTGTTGTTGTTGTATGTGTGTTAGCTTTTTTTCTCGGTGAGCATAATTATTTTTGTGAAAAGTTGTTTCCATTAGTTTGAATGTGAAAATCAATTAACGACGTCATTGAACTTGAAAATGTTGTACGTTAATATGCTGTAGTTGGATAGGTCAAAAGAAGGCATGATTTAAATGCAAGCCATTTTTTATGGTGGGAATATAATGAAATTTTATGTAGGGTTTGAAGATAAAAGTTCTTGTAGTACTTTAGATATGTAAATATGAGATATATTTTAGTAAGTAGCTAAAAAAACAAGGCGCGACTTTTTGACAAATAGCTGTACTAGCCTAACTGTTTGCAATTATTTTTATTTGCATATAGGTGAGTAGAATAGCCTTTACTTCTCATGGCTATTGTTTGACCATTTTCAATGTCATAATTAATTATATATTTTGATGATTTTTCGATGTGTATTGTAAAAAAAATGCTATTTATAGCTCTCGAAGTTATTGACGAGGATTAAGACAAGTCAAGTTTAAGGTTGGCTGTAAAAATTGTTATTTTGTTCCGTATTGATTTCTTTGTTGGTTGAATGGTGTGATGGTCATAAATGTAGCTTAGGTATGTTTTGTTACAAGAGTCTATGTAAATAATGCAAAAATGAGCATGTATTAAATATGACAGAAAATAATACATATAAATTTGTCCATTGACAACTCGTTGCGGATTTGGGGGGGTTTGAAGTTGGTAGAAAACTCATTTAAAATCAATGTTTACGGATGCATAGCGACTCAGTTTACCCTTGATTCGACTCAGGTACCGGCTTTTAGCAACATCAACTTAAAGCCCGATGTGTACTTATGATTTTTCGTCCATAGCTGGATTCGAACCAGGGACAGCACGCGATAGCAGCCAGCGTTCTACTGCTTGACAACAGACGCTTGTAAACTATGAACTAGCATAAGATATTCATTTTTGATACAAAATATACCAAGAAACTCTAACCAATATAATCTAAACAATTTTTATGTTGCAAATGTATTGTAGTTTTTACCATTCGAACATTGAAAATGAAGTGCTTTCACTACTAAACAGCTCACTAAATTTCAATTCACTGCACATGCAGATTTTCCTTATTTACATCCTGATTACGTGAGTAATATTATTGCCAGTAAGGTATCTATAAAAAAAATCTTGACAATGACGTGTTTCAACTAACTGATAATGAAAATTGACCTTATAATATAGCAAATTAAGAAAGGCGCCTGAAATATCACTTACCCTCACTATTTCTCTTTATCTTAGATTCTTGGGTTGGATCGAATTGCCTCTAAGCATATGATGATTTAATTCAACTAGCAACATTTTAAGAAAAATACACAAGCTGTTTTTTAATACTGTATTTTTTTATACCTCTCGTGTTTTTTTCCACACTCCTAAGATTTTTCCGAGACCCCCTGAATATATGCTAGACTCATAGATTTTTTTCTTGATTTTGATTTCTTTTTTCTAAGCTCCCATATTTTTTTTCAACATTCGAGATTTTTTCTCAACCTCCCTGATTTTTTCTACGCACCCATAATTTTTTGTCTGTATCCGAGAACTTTTCTAGACCCTCTGAATTTTTTCTAAGCTTTCATCATTTTTTCCCAGACTCCCAACACTTTTCTTAGAGTATTTTGATTTTTCTGTAACGCCATAGCCTAGTGAAAAGGACAGCAATTCATATTTTGAAACATCGACAAGGTTCACATCGGTATAGTCAATGATGTCCACTAGTGAAGAGAAATCTCACAGTGTGAAAAGTTATTTTAACTGGCAATCTGATTACATTTTTTTTGGGGGGATTCAGCAATTTAAAAATCTTCCCGCTGTTTTTGACGCGGGTAGCTGGTCAACCCCATACTGTTTCTAAAGTTTCGTTTGTGAGTCATTGGTCCCACTTTTAATAGTGCTTTTATGTACTTAGTTGAGGTTAGCACTTGCAGAAAGTTTTGAATGATTTTATATTAGCAACATTTAATTGACAATTTGGCAAACATACCAATATAATGTGGTTTTTTCAAACGAAATTTATAATTTTCAGGGGCTTTGTGTGCGAATAATTCCATCCAGGACTAAAACAGTAAAATCCTGTGGTGTATGTTTGACGAAAGAAGATAAATTTGTCATCCATATACAGATACAGAACTAATCACATAAATCATAGAAAAGCTCTTAGCTCATTTTCAAAAGGTCCTGCCCTTGTGCAGGGGAACTATCATAAGCGTATCCTACTGATCAACAGCAAACATACATATTGCAATTGTATACAGTTTCATCATTTCTGCTGGCTATATTTTCCTTTTCATGCAAATTCCTGTTCATTATTGATTAAAACAATAAGGATCCCAGTTAGATTTACATGAAAATTTTTGACAGCTTCAAGACTTGATATGGTCTACGTCTAATTTTTCTTCTAATTTTTAGTCTCTTCTTTTTATTTTTTTAATTTCTCATTGAGTTACCATAACTTAAGAAGAATCTAAAAATGAACTGAAGCAAATCCACATATCGCAGTATTTATGTTTGTATACGCTATGTGCCTAGTACCCTGAGCTATAAAATATAGCACTAGTTTCAACTTTTATCTAACAAAGCTCCGCCCACTTTGGCTATAATCTTGGCACATATTAAAGTAGACTAAATAACAATAGCTATTCATTAGGCTCGTGTAGCTTAGTGGGTAGAGCTCTTTTAACGCTCACTTGTCAAGTTTCCTATCACTTGGAAAAGTGTCGTGCAACCGAAATAAGCAAAGTGAAATTTACTTAATTAATTTTCATAAAACTAAGTAATTTTCAAGAACGATTGTCCAATTTTCTATTATTACCTTAGCAGATTAGAAGAGAGTTTCGATAAAAAGATATTTAAAGTGACAAGGTTTAAATTAACCTAAATGAAAATGATATTAACCATAACGAATAATATTATTTAGAAGGCTTCTTATCAAAAAAGACGATAGTGAATCGTTACTACGTGTGTGGTCCCTGGTTCAAACCCAGCCATGAACAAACATATTGTACCAAGATTCGAGTTGGTATATGGAAGTATCGAAGTCAATTCGGAAGTAATCACTCCACACTTGTATACAATAACTTTAAATGAAGTACATACTAACTTCAGTCCTTAGACCCAAAAAGGGTAGTAGTGAGGCTTCTGTACATTCACATAACAGAACATTTTGAATGAACAGGGTCCGATCGCGGCAATTCGATGCATGATGATGAATGAAAATGTTTATTTTGCATTGAAAAACACTCACTTTGATTCAAAGTTGGGTTACACCTCGAGGAGGCGTTCTCCAAAATGCCATTTTTTTGCAAATAATATTCAAGAATTTTTTCGCAAAAAATATCAAGAAAAATTTTCTTTCAATTTCACTCCCGACGATTCGCACAAATTGTGAGACTTAACCCTCCGAGTACACACCTATTTTTTCGATCATGGAGAACACTTGGGGTCAAATTGACCCCAAGTACTTTTGAACGTCTATAGAATCGCCGCCACTGAAGATTTTAATTTGAAAAAATTTGTAGGTATAGTTTGAGACCTTTTCTAGTAATTCTTATGCGTAAGACGTGCCTTAAATGTCCTTAACATACCTAAAAAAAAAATTCGCGAAAAACAGTTTTGCCGAAAATCAGGTTTTTTACTAAAAAATCGTTTTTTACTAAAAAAAATAATTTTCAATATTTTTGGCTAAAAATTTAGACAGATACTCTCAAGATATGCCAAAATCATAAAAAAATTAGATGTATATTGGACCTTTAAAAAAAGTATTTATTTTGATTATTTACGGTGGCAATTTTGAAGGTTTTTTATATTTGCATATTTAAAAAAAAAATTAATAAATTTATTGATATTTAATATTTTGAGCTTAAAATTTATATGGTTAAAATAAAACGAAAATCATCCCTATATAAAGGGTTGCAAAAAAGATATTCTTTACGAATATTGATAGTAGTAATTTTGAGGGTATGAAAAATAATGAAATTTTTTCATTTTTGAATAGAAAAAACTATTTTTTATTCTTTTTTATTTATTAAAATATATAAAAATATTGATAAAATAAAGAAGAAATTGAAAAATTATTCATATCCAACACAATCATTACATAAAAATGCCTGATGCTCGTCGCACATCGGTCGATCGCAAGATGCGCACACATCTTTTGTATTGAGGTCCTGTTTTCGAGAGAACAATAAACATCTTGCTCTTTTATTGAGCTTTGGGTGTTCTGAAGGAACATTTGGGATATTTATTCCTAAAATATTCTCGATCCCTTTTCGTATGTCTACACGTAGAATGGTATTATTTAATTTTTCTCGTAAATATGGCTCGACAAGGTGAGCCACAACTTCTTTCAAGGCAGCAATGGCAGATTTATTTTTGGTAGCGTCAGTGTCAGTGTCTATCGATAGACCGATAGACACTGAAGAAGAAGAGGGCAGATTACCCTCGAAATATCGATATTTGTCGCAAAAACTAAATATATCTAGCTTCGAAAGGAAAAACCGGTTTTTTAAAAACAGTTTTTACAAGCTGGAAATAATTGGTACATATTAAAAAGAATTATTTTTTGGCTATTTTAAATTAATCTATCGATTTATAAAGTAAAAAAAATATTGAATTTTACCTCAAAATTGACGTCGAGTACACATGGGGTCTATTTGACCCCTTGATCTGCTTCAAAGGCTTCTCAACGACGACTGATGACATGGGACTGTATGAGAACGGTTTAAACTAAAAGTCAAGGCACAGAAATACACTAAGGAGCCTACAGTACCCCCCTTTTCCCGCAGGCCTAAGCGCTGCCATTGGTCAAAAAGGTCTCTGGGGTCAATTTGACCCCCTGTGTTCTCGGAGGGTTAATTATGAAAGTCCATACTTTTCGGTTTTGAAATGTTATAAATAGAATTTTGCAGGTCTTTCAACTCCATTTGTATTAACAAACATAATCTATGCGTGCATTTTTCAGCCGTGACATTCAAAACAAAAATCAAATATTTTTTTATGCTTCATATTTAAGCAGCAACTAGTAAAAAAGTTTTTTGTCTTAAGTCAATTAATAACACAAAATTTATTCGAATCTCTGCAACGAAACATCTAACCACCATTTATCATTGTCACAAGCTACTTCCGTTTCGCTTCGATGTCATATTACTACATAATTTCAGATTATCAAAGATAACTAACTAATCAAACAGTGCAAAATTCATCAAAAAGAATCAAGGTTCATGTTGCTCATATCAAGGTTTAACCCGAAACCGGTTCAACATACAGTCTATCTGCACCAAGTTATCTGGAAGTGTATTATTCGCAAAATTCAACAACCTTAATTTGTTGACATTACGTCTAAAAACGCAGAAATTTTATAATTGGTCAAAATTAGAGCCCTCTAGAAATACTTTTTATTTGAACGCAAATTGATTATAGTCGTGAGAATGGACCTTGACGTTGCTTCTATTTATGGTTTTATGTTCTTTTTTCGCAACAAACAACTAAGAAACCGACTTTGATCATTCTATGGGTACTTTGGCGCACAAACTATCGGATAATGGGATTTTGTTGACCTCAAGAGAATTCACCGGTTTTTTTTATCTCGTTTCTTGTCTGCTAGAGTGCTAATATATTTAGCAATAGCATCACGTGAATTTTTTCAGTATGATGTCTTAGTACAGTGTTCAATGAAATTGTGGGTGAGGTCGTCTGAATTGTAGTGTTTTTTTTACCAAAATTAGGTTTTAAATAATTAGTCATGACCTTGTATTTGAAATTTTTTTTTTTTTGCTGTTTCAGATGGCGAGAATAATGAAGTTTCATTGAGAATTAAGCTCTGAGAAATCGGGAAATAATTCACTTCTGAACCGCTTTCTTTCTGCCAATAACACCAAATTATTTTCCCAAGTGCAGCCTTTTATTGGGGTCTGAGATATCAAAATTAAGTCAGAAAGTTCAATAAGTTTAGTCAGTAAAGTTAAGTCAGAAAGTTCAATACGAGTGAGTCGTGAAACTAATCACTCTACACTCGTATTCACGTTGAGTGTAAATTTGTGAATGAAGCTCGTTGTCAGTTTCCCCGGCTTGAATCCAGTTGCATGTACCGGGATTTGAGTTAAGCTAGCTATGATTAGGTACTTGACTCCAATGAGGAGCAAAGTGAGGCGTGTAATTAATCAGTTCACACTCGTAAAAGTTTCGATTGTGAAGATAAAGTCCCTTTACCACCACTAAGTAGTTTCTAGCCGGACAACTTTGTTTTGGTTTTTGCCTGAACCGAGTAACTATGCAAAACTTTGAGTTGCATATGGAATAGTAGCAGAAATATAACAGAAGATATAGAATATTCCGCCGCGTCATCAATTCATTCATGCAGAAAAATTCCTGATTTGTTTCACAGGTGGATAGACAAGATGCTTTTTGCATTCCTTTACCTGAAAAGGCGCTATGAAATACTCTGCGTTCGCCTAGCTGTGTGGCAGCATTCAAATCGGAGCTTCTGCTCAGTGGCGTGCCGTGCTAGTTTACCGTAGGGAAGCAATTATTTCATTTCGATAACTGACTTTCGCTATGCTTTCTTCAAGTTTGTTACGTATAAGTAGGAGTCCTCTTGTTAGCTACTTTTGACATTGCTAATAGAAAAGCTTCCAGAAATTAAGAACGTGGACGTGAGAGTACATATACTGTATTGTTATCAGTATATTAATTCCCATGCTACTAATATATAATTATTTCTTTTTAAATAGATAGCTGCAAAAATTATATTTTGGTAAACATATAAATTAGCGAAGCTACAACAGCAAGCTATGTAAATAAAGCATTTTCAAATATAGCTACGGCAACAATAACAACAACAGTTACTAAGCAAATTAAATGTTTATAGTCCTTCACGCATAGAGGAAATTTCAATATTCGAGTACTTATAAAAAAAATTACAGTAAAATAACAACATTCCCATAACGGAAAGCATATATTTTTATATTTATAAAATAACATAACATAAACATAACATAACATTTTAAAATAACATAAATGAAGTGATAGTTTAAAAAAGATCTATTATAAATCGGATTTGATGAGAAAATTCATGCATACTTCTATTTAAAATTTAATGCAGTTCGTCTTTCTTTTTTATATCTAATTTCAACAATACTGTAAACTATTAGTGAAATAAATACCTTCACTAATCAAAAATGCCTTCACCAAATTTAAATATACAATAAATCATAAATTTCACTACCGTCGAATCAGCAGTCTCTGGCAGCACTTGCCACATCTCGTAGTTCAAATTCATTCAAAAATTTACATAGTAGGTCTATTCGCGTACTTTCAGTCATTGAATTTTACTGAATTTTCCTGAATCATGTGGAGGGGGAAATTCAGGAAAAGTGCGAAAACGCTCTCATTGCATTTCTTGAAAACTGACAAAAAAAGTGTCAGTTGTCGGTTTTTGGGAGAACGATAGTGATTATAAAGTCATTCTAAGCGGCGATAAACTATCGCTACACATTATTCGTCCTTCATAATAACATTACGCCAAAAACCGTTTGACAGTTTTCAGTATTTTTCAGTAGCTTAGACCCTGCTGAAATTTACTGAAAGAGGGGAAATTTTCAGTTGTCGGTCAAACGGAGTACAAAAACGGCTTCACTGCAATTAATCGTAGTACGCGAACAGACCTAGTGCATACGTACTACAGCAAATATTCTCATTCAAAAAAATACGCACAAGCGAATTACAATGATTGCAATGATACGCGCATGGGGAACGTGGCAATAAGTTCCACTGCAATTATACTAACGCGGCTTCTCCCTCAGTTTCTCTCTTGAGACGAGAATTTCCCCTCAGAAGCAATTTCTTCATTGCTTCCAAATAGCTAGTATAAATACATTTTTTGAATGACGACACAATACAGTCTACATGTAGTGAAATTAACACTCGTAGATGCAATTTTTATGTTGCTTCCATGCGCCATTATTTTCATTCGGTGGTGTTACTACCTTAGCCGCGTGAGATGTTCACTATTCGTTTTTGGGAAAATTTATTTAGAAAATTCTTAAACACGATTTTTTTCGCGATTTTTAAATAAATGAATTTAAAATATATATCAGCCAAATTTAAGGGAAGCAATGCTTCCCTTGCTTCCATGAGCGCCACGCCACTGCTTTTGCTGACATCAACTAGATAATCCTTCCTAATGGATCTACGTGCACATCATGTGAACGTGTATTGTAGCAAGATCACTTCAGTGTTCGTGTATGGCTTAGAATAGTGCTCGGCTAACCGCACGAGGTTGCATTGTGTTGCTGCAAAGTTACCTTTAAAGCTCTGCGCGTTGAATGATAGAAAATAACATAGCTTTGTGTTTAGTAAAAATCAAATTTTGTAATTCGTAAGAAAAAAAATTGTTTTGGTTTTGGGCCTTATTCTGAGAGTCACCTCACGTGAGATCTCTCGTCACTTGGAAAGTTACGTCACCTACGAATCGGTATTCTGAGAGTCACGTGAAGTGACTCTAGGTGAGTAGATTATGAATTTGTGTTTGAATGGCAACGCCTGAACGTTTGAAATTTACCCTGCCATTGAAATTTTTCAACGCTTGAAATTGACCACGCCATCGACATTGACCGGTTCTTGTTCGATCACCGAAGTTAAGCAGTGCTGGGCGTGGTCAGTACTTTGGTGGGGGACGGCTTGGGAACACCACATGTCGTTGGCGCGCACAAGCTTTACATCCCTTAATATCACAAGTGCGGCTTACTTTGAAGAGGGAGTAGAATAAAAAAAAAATTAGAGTTCAAATGGAAAGTAAGAAAAATCGAACGCAAACAGGAAATCTCCAGGGATAAGCAAATGATTAGTGAAATAAAAAAGAGAACAGTATTTACAAGTGTACCAGGTATACTAAAACTTGCTATACAAGATTATAAATATAGTGATTAGGAAAAAGTATTAATGAATATTAGAAGGGGTTTTTATGTGTTCGCTGTGCTGTTTCAGGCTTTGTGGATGACTCTCCATCAGTCCAATAAGGCATTCGAATTGTCGCTTGTCTTTCCAACAAGAAAATCGATCGAAATTCTTGACATTTTATTCGTCAGGAATAAGCTTTGTATCTGTTTTTCTCCATTGTTAAAAATTTCGCTCGAAAGAATGACGAGATAATGGAGACTTGTAAAAATTTACCTTCACGATTAACTCAGTATCAGCCTTTACTTTTTATGGCTGGTACTTTGCTGGTCAATTTTCGATCGATTTTCTTATTGGAAATACATTTGCACAATTCAATTTTCAAATTCAAACACCAAATGTCACTTTTTAGCTCGAAAGAATGAGCTGCACATACTAAATTGACGTGAAATTATTGTAGACATGTGTCAATGTCATCTGCTTTCTCAAAGGGAAAGCAACAAAAACACCCAATCAAACATAAAACACGTCAAAAATTAACACACAACAACAAAATCCCAAACATACGAGCCACAAATATATCAGAAAACGGCTAACGGCTATGGTGAACACGTACTCGAGTTTAACCGCATTATTCAAATAGAAATATATAAATTATCTTCAAAATAAGATTTTTTTACTTTTTTTTATGATTCACGATCCAAACTTCGTCAAAATCTTTATTCTTTTTTTTTCAAAATATCAATTTATATCACTTCTGCACACAGTCACTTGATATTATCAAGTGACTGAAAATCTCACTTCACGTGACGCTCGTCACTTCATGTGAGTTGCGGAATAGCCGACAGATCGAAAATGTCACTTGAGGTGAGATGAAGTCAACTCACGTGACTCTCAGAATACGAAATCAAGAGATTCACTTCATTCGTCACGTGAGGTGACTCTCTTATATCGAAGGAATCAGTTAATTTGATTCGAATTTCACAATTTGTTATTAAGGAATCTTTAACAAGGTAATCACTACTTCCTTTGCACACGACGCCACGCCACCAATGATTACGGTACTTATTTTGAGTCAGATAAGAGCTTGTCGTCTACGTATGGGATAACTTTAACCTGACAACTTTAACCTATTGGAATAGAGAAGTTAGTGGCGAAAATGGTATACAAAACAGGTCCAGTAACAGAGCCTTGTGGCACTTCTGATGTCGACGGACCTTCGAGTGAATTCGACAGATCGACACTGTGATAGAATTGTCTATTACTTAGAAAACTTGCAGAGAGACATACTAATCCTTCTGAAAACCTATAGAAAATATAATGAAAAATAGGTATAGAAAATCCGTCTGACTGGCTCATGGACTGAGAATAATGGCTTCTGAGAGAGCTGGATTTCTCTATTATTAGAGTTATGTTAAAAAATGTGTTTTATTTTTTTAAATGTATTTTTTATTTCTTTACCTCTAAATAGATTTCATAAAGTTCCATATCGCTTTTTGAAAATTAGAGATTTTTAGAAAGATATCAAATAGTAATATCATGTTGTAGTTGTTATCAATGTATGTAGTT
Organism: Nemotelus pantherinus; assembly: GCA_963978885.1. NCBI lineage: Eukaryota > Metazoa > Arthropoda > Insecta > Diptera > Stratiomyidae > Nemotelus > Nemotelus pantherinus. The sequence goes on from OZ022263.1 coordinate 163,282,002, forward strand.
TAGTGTGTATTTAATTTCCAGGTCTTACTATATTTTCAGCTACTGCTATTTATGCTTTTATAGCATTGCTAGAAATACATTCCTCCGAAATTATCAAATCCGCAACTAATTTTCTTTTCGTCCTTGTTTACTTTATATTTCAATATCATATGACATTATATTGAAAATCTAGTATCTAGTGAATATTTTCTACAGCTCCTTGACAAATATTTTTCATTCTCCACCTTCTTATCGTGGAATTTGTAATTTATTTTTTTTCTTTCATTCATCAAACTGACTTAATCTACAAGTCATTGATTTACACACGAGACTACATCGCTTCCGCTAACCTCAATATGGGCCAACGAGAGCTTCAGCAATCTCCCCGCCTCACACCTTCCGTAGATTGTTTTCGATAATTCTAGAGTTTCGAGCTTATAATTCACCACTTGTGCTCGGCGAACTGATTCCTCTTTTCGAGTACAAATACTCATCTGATCCTTAAAATTCGATTTTTTCTGCGTCCCAAGTTTTATACAGGGGCGGGCGAAGAACCGCAAACCAGTCGTGAATCCTGCTAACAAATCATCCCTATTCTTTCGAATTCTACCCTTCAATCAAGTTGCACGTCACCATGTGTTCCTGTCGCCGCCAAAGAAAAAAACGCTAAAGCTAAGGAACTCACAAGAAAGCCAACACGAAACGAAATTCTCTAAAAATGCATCTTTTCCCTGCAGCAAATAGTTTCCACTTTGAAAACTGTATAGAAAATTCAGCTACTAGCCGCGCGCGCTCCCTTTGCATACTTATTTCCTCTTGCATTTGTGTTGGTGCATATTTTCATTTCTGGGTCACACGCATGAGGCCGGTCGGTCTGTCGGTCGGTCGGTCGGTCGGCGCTTTTGTCGTCGTTGTTGTCGGTCGGTCGCTTCGATATGTATCCACACTGAAAATACACCAATGCAAATAAAATTTCCCACCTTTGGAGCGATACGATGTCAATAATGCTGTCGCCAACCGACCCATCCGCCAAAAGCTTACAGCTGCTCCCCATTAATGAAGCACCGTGTGCTGCATGAGACCGTACTTGGCTGCACGTTTTGCTTGAGTTCTGGAATAGGAGAATCTAGCCAGAAAAGAATATACTGGAGCTTTGGAAGTTGGAGTAAAGTAGTGACGTTATCCATTAGCTTCTTGTGCCACCCCTAAAAAGATTTTGATTCGCGTGAAAAGCGAAAAGAAACATTAATTCCAGCGACAGGACTCGAGGACCCAACGAACCCCCCTAAGCAGCGGAGAATGTTATACCATTGCAACTGACATGGTTGTCGTTCTCGTCGTCGTCGTCGTAGCCGGAATTGGAGCTTTTGGGATCGTTCGTGCATCCGACATGCTGCACTTGACTACTGGCCTGGCACTCGTTAGCTGGATGGTAGTTGTTGTATGGTATGGCGCGTTGTGTGCACTTCAGATCACCTGTTTTCACTGTATATGTTTTGTTGGGAGCCACCAGGCCCCGATGGCTGTTGCATACGTCTGACTGCACAGTAAAGCTTCCCCTGCAAAACATACAGCAGAATATGTTGGCATGACAGTAGTAGACAGCATTATACAGTCAGCTACGACCCGTTCATTGTACAAAACGGACGACGGTTACACTGCCCCTTATACACTCTAGTTATTAAAACCGTACGTACGTAACGCAACAAACTGCCCGAAACGCGTGTTCAATTATACAATTATAATAAGCTCGATGGTATCTCGATGCAACCCGTTATTGAATGAAAATCAAAACGAATTCGCATAATTGTTGCATTCATCGAATCGAGCACTGCCGCGCTACCGTTTTACCTCTCAATATTAATCACGCGGGTTAAAATTTGGGGAAAAAAACGTTCGAAAAACACCACGATCGCCGCGAAATGAGTTCAGTGCGCGGATAGTCCAACAAATATCCTTCGATATAACTCGCGATCAGCTCAAATATCAAATGAACTGTGACCGGTCGTTCAAATAACTCAAAAAGTGTACATAAATCATCAACTGGAGCCTTAAACTGAGGAACGCATTTAGAATGGATTTTGCTTAAAACAATCTAACCTCCTCTTTTTCCTACTCCAAAAATAATCATGGCTCGAAAAACTTGATAAAAGTGACATATTTTTCTAGTTTATAAAGCTGTTGTTAAAACGTGGAAAAGAAAATAGTTTTAAAAAAATATATCTTTGTGATGTGCTTACTATAGTGAATGTTGTTGTCTATTCGATATACAAAATCAAAATGAAAATTTTCCATCGGCATCGTCAATACTCTCCCTGTTTGTGTATCATCTTGTACGGGATTTAATTTAGATCGGAAAATACTTGCAATTCCTAAACCATGCTAAAGGAAAATAATCGCGCCGCTTAAATTTCCGTATCTCGAGATCATCATTCCGTTACAAAGCCGATCCGATCACGCATGATTACCAAAAGTAATACGAATAGTTACACAATTGTATTTATAAGGTAGTGTGTCTATTCAATGGAAACCAAAATATTCTTAGTGAATGTAAATTGTTTGTCCGTTTTTTTTTTAAATTTAATTTACGGTTCATTTGCGCTTCTCTGTGACGTATCTCGCTAGATAATTATTATTCTTTTTTCGAAAATTTTGATTTAATTAATTTCATGTTGTGTCAGTTTACTAGATATGAATGCAGTTAGTGCTAATTGTGAATTTTCAAAAAAAAAAAATTTCCATTCACCCCTTTCAAAATGATAAAATAAATATATTCGAACGAAACTTGTAAGCAATGTGGACCTAAAAATCAGATTTCGCAGATTCTGCGTTCGAAACTTAACTAAAACACATTTAAAATAAATACCATTTTGTCTTTGATCGTCATGAAAACTGTGTAGTTATATATAACTGTAGCTTTTTTAATTTAATTTCGTTCTCAAACGAAAATTAAAAAAAAATCAAAATGTTCTATAGATTTCTGAAAGCTTCAAACCGATCAATACTTAATTCGATATAATTGTTTAATAAAATCAGTTCATCGATATCTGCAACGTCGTCGTCGTCGTCATCGACACCAACAAAGTTAACAGCGAAGCCAGGCAATTCGATACCTGTAATTACGACAATCGCGACTGCAACTCCTAATTCTACGTCAACAATATCAACAACAAAATCAACCGCCAACATTAAAGTGACAACGCAATCAAATATGCCTGGCCCACCGGTGTGGTCGGGTACGTAAATTATTATTAAAAATAATTGTATTTGTTTTTTTTTGTATCTGTGTAGATAATATCTCAGTCTATGTATCACTCTCACTAATCTCACTAATAATTTGTTTGTTTTTCCAAATTTCATAAAACCTCATTCATTTTTCATTCGAGTCATCAATTTAATCGAAATTCATATTCATTAAAAAAATTGATTCATCTGAATTTCTTCAAAATTTTTGTGGTTGACATGGTTACTACTGTCAGTTAAAAAATAGCATAAAATCTTGTAGTGATAAAAATTTATGATTAAGTTTAATTTGGAATTCATAAAATATATACGTTAAATGTATCTGGAGATATTTTTAGTGATATTTACGTACCCTGGTTGCCAGTTAAAAACGTTTTCTTTGAATCGGAGTATTCATCTTCAAATTTTTTACTCTCTTTATTGCATCCGAGACTTAAACTTGAATTATCTTTTAATTTTTAAGCTCTTATTTTCACGATTTTTTGATGATTCTAAAAAAAACACTGGTCATGCATAAAAGCAAATAATTTAAACAAATAAGGCATAAACTCTCCAAAACTCATATTTTGGTATCGATCAACAATATCTTTGATAATCTTGTAGGAAATGTTCATAAATTATATAGAGATCTGCATAGAAATAGTCTACGACATATAACACTGAATTTTTTTCTCTGAGCAAACAAAACCCACACTGGGCGCTAAAATTATTAAGCATTTTAAACTCTCTGATTATTCAACACATTACAAAATAATTTACTTTCGTTCATTCTCATTATGTTATAGATATTTTATCATCACTTTAAGGAAATAATAAAAACTAAAATCTTATTTCTTCTACATTATTGTCTCTTGCCTTCAAAGCCAGGACTTTAACTAAGTTTAAGTTACGCAAAAATATCTAAATTTGTTCAATATGTTTTGAAGCTTTGAATTATGAAAGAAATGGACGCCATTTAGTTTGATGTAATGATTTAGGTATACTTTAGATTTTTGCCTCCAAAATCAGACTTATAACTTGAACTACTTCCGGATCTAGTTTAACTTCTCCTGACTTCATTTAGTTATGTCTTATGGACGATAGCAATTGTCTATCTGGGTCTGGTAAAAAACAATAGCCATAGAAATTGAACTAAAGTATAATCTTCTTCAGGAACTATTTTCTGAGCAAATAATTTTTTTTGCTCTACTGGCTATGCAGGCAGAAGTAGTGGTTTGGAGGATGTTTACTATTGCATTTCGCACAATTTGTGTGTTTCAGAATATTTATAATATTTAATATTCTTTATTTTTCGAATTATTTGCTGCCTTATCTGTTAGGAATAGGCTTAAAATCTGAAAAAAAAATCGGTCCGGTAATATATGAAATTTCCACAAAAATCGATGCATGGAAGTTGTTTACTGGGTGTCAGGTTACTATTAGTTGATTGTAAGATTAGACTAGGTCCAGTGGCTGTCCACCGGAGTCTTGCCAAAGGATTCATATAGTCACATTAGAGGCACGTTGTGATACCACGGATATAATCTCCCTTACATACTGTATATTGGGAACCATTTAGTTCTTTTGATTAACTTGACAATACCTCTTAGTTCGATATAGGATGAATCAGTCAAACCTGAAAGATTGGATGCCTCGAGACAGGGCATTATCTTTCTCACGAAAGCCGGATATGGCGCAAATGAGATGGAGGACGGACTATTCTTTATCCTTTGAGCCACAGCTCCGGAAGAAATTGTTGACCCCTACGCCCAATCAGCCGCCCTATGAAGCAGTGACCCGTGAGAATGGCCAACACTTAGCGGGGACCGCTACAGGTTGAACTTAATGGCCACCTAATGCGACACACAGGATAATTCAGTCCAGATTTTTTGCCTAATGGCTAGTTTGATCACTGATATTGGTGTACTTATAGTGAAAGTGCCTCCGGTAGTACCTCTCCAGTAGTCACTCTCTGGTAGCCACTTCATCGGTCTCTCAGTTGCCCTGAATATCTCTATGTCCAGGTGTCCAAATCAATTGCACTGCCACTGCCTAAGATATGCAAAACATTCAGCAAAAACACACAGCACATTGCACAGAAGCCAGTCAATAACTTGAAAAATAGCCACCACCTCCGCTTGAAAGACCGCTACCAATTTTATTGTTCAGTATTGAGCCATAATACAGATGAATAAGCCCGTACTCGAGGGTGAAACCATCATTTCATTCATTCCTACTAAGAATGCGAGTTGAAAACTCGAGATCCAGTAGAGTGTCCCGAGTTATGCAGTCAATATCCGCTGGCACAGGAACTCCATTAGATAAGATTCTAGCATGCCCAAACTCAATTCTAGTCTATGCTGAGATACAGTGGTCACAAAAGCTGGATTAGCTTGCCAGATTAGCAACCAATGAAAAAGCACAGACAGAGACTTCTTGCCAACAAAAATGTAGCTTATCTTCGACTTTTTTCTAGCACCCATTGGTAGATGGTCTTTAGATATGAAGCTAACAAATTTCGATTAAGTATCTTTTGATAGAAAAAATTAACAAAGGTTTATTCTTCTTCACTCAAAGAGCTGCCACAATCCCGGTCATGCTATCGTTGTTTTACCAAAAGATTTTCACATGATTAACAATTTTCAATTCAGCAACTGTCTGAATTTCTAAAGTATTAAAATTTCTCGAAGTCTCAAAGTCTTTCACCAAAAATGGCACCACTTGTGCACATCAAATTGTTCTATGCATTATTGAAATTTGTAAGATTTAATCAGAGCGCCAAGGTCGAGATACCAGTATTGAACAATTTAAATCGAGAACAATGTCCTGATGACAATAAATCTGTGGAAGTACTCGCGAAAGTGCTATGTAACACATTCATAGCATGATGAGATGATTCACCTATCTCTGGAATATTAAGTGCTAGAATTGGTGACAGCTTAACCCATGTATCCTTTACTGCTGAGAATGTCAAAAAGATTATTCTCAATTTAAAAAGTAATTCTTCTCCTGAATTAGTCGGAATAAGTCCTTTTTTTTGATGTCATATGTTGATATTTTTAATGCTCCTTTATGTGATATAATGAATGCTTCATTTAGCAAATCAGTAATTTCTTCTTCCTGGAAAATAGCATCAACAACGTCTATATCGAAAAAAACTTAGAAGTTTAATCAAAGAACTATAAATCTTTTATAAATTCTTCGAAGAAATTTTTTTTGATCGATATTAGTAGACGCTATTAACAATTGTCTGTCTTTGCATAACGGTATTCCTCTGAAACAATATGGTTTTGTGAGAAGATAATCTATCTTGAAAAACCTAGTTTAATTGTATTAATGCGTGGTTCTCTTCCATTGACAATAAGCTTATGGTCTTATTTTCCTTGATTTATCAAAGGCGTTTTATGAAGTATCTTTTGGAAGAATGATACATAAGTTAGAACATTAGTCTTGGAGGAGACCTGCTCTCTGTGCTGAGAAACTATCTCAGCGGTAGAAAATGTAAAGTGACACTTGGTTCAGTGTTCTCTCAAAACGATTGGATAAGCAGTGGACTTCCTCAATGCTCGGTTATCGATCCAATTTTGTTCAATATATTCACCAAATATAATCACCCTCACACACATTTAGGAAAATCGTATTATGCAGCTGAGACTAAAATCGACGCCAATTCGCTTGTCGACCATTCAAGACAGCTATCTGATTTAAATTTAAAATACAACTGGTATAACAAAACTTTGATGTATAGTTTTTTATGTAAAAAAAAAGTATGAAATGCCCTCCGATAGACCCGAAACAAAAATATTGAGCAGGACAGGTGGCTGCCTTAAGGTACTCCAGAAGAGACAGTAATTTTTTTTTTTTTTTAAAGAAGAACCCGGGTCATGCTATCGTTGTTTTACCAAAAAATTTTCACATGAATTGTTTCATGACGTGGTCAAATCAGTGTATATAGTATCGATTTGACGCCCTTTTTCTATATTGTAAAGCATTCGAGACTATTATCTTAAGGTTGGAAGTAGTAGACCAGCCTTTAGTAGCCAATAGTAGACTATCCTAAGGTTGGAAGTAGTAAATCGTTTAGAAGAGAACCAATAGCAATTGTAAATTTGTCAAAAAAAAACAATTTTTTCAAACAGCTTAGGTATAGCTGACAAAATGGCGATGCCTCTATTATTTTCAACAGATCTTTTATCACCATTTTTCAGAATTGGATCAGAGTTTCCCAGAACCAGAATAAGCTCACCTAATGTAAAAATATTCAAAAACAAATTAGATAACACTCTTTATAAAATAGCTCTTTTACACCTCAAGGTAAAAATAGGTTTGACCGAACTAAGTCCTCAAGTTTTCATTTTCGATAATAATTATAATAATAATAATCGCCCAGAAATTGTCGTAATTTCTACTATAATCGATATATTTAAATCATTGTACACGATATATTTAAACAATAAGATAAAGAACATAATATTGAAATCATATGTGTTGAAAAATACGTGAATGTCCTTCAGATAAACTTGCGAAAAAATGGCGCCCAACGTGGGCATACGTTAAAACAAAAATATTCAGTATTCTCATGTAAATCAGACAATTTCAAATTTTCAAATCATATGTTTTTTTGACAAATATTATTAGTGTATTTATTTTGTCTATGTTTGCAGATTATGAAAAACTACAGTGGTTGAGTTTTGATACTAAAAAAGTATTAGAAGTAAAAGTATTAGAAGGCATTTTTCGTTGGGGATGCTTTTTCTTTGCTTATCTTTAAGTTTTCATATGAACCAGCAAATCAATTTACCGACAGCACTTTGTAAATTAATTGCTATATAATGATTTTGGATAGAAAATTAATCGACTTACTTTTTATGTATATCCCTACTGTCAGAGCTATACAATAGTATGACAGATTTTTTTAAAATGAATCACATTTCCTTTGCCATATCGTTCAGCAATGTGATCGACAATCAAACTGTCATCCTTCTTATTTCCTACTTCTTCTCTCCCAACCATAGATACGTAAACGCGGAACTCATGACTGCAGTAACTGATTAACAGTTCAATAACATATTAAAAACTCAGCATATCTGATTCAACATCACATGTTTCCCGTTTTACGTAACCGATATCTATTACACCGTACATATTTCTCACTATCATATCCACATCATTATCGTTTTCATCGAAATTCTTTTCTTTTTGCTGCGGCAATCAACCAACCAACAATTTCGCATCGGCAACGCTATCGCCGAAGAACGCGAAAAAAATACACAGAGACACCATGGTACCATGATGGCCTAGCGGGCATGCGTTCAAAATCGAAAGTATTCCACACTCATCGTATAGTACAACCGAAACCGTTAGCAAAACCATCATCATCATCAAGTCGTCTGTCTTCAGTTGTTGTCTCAGAGAGTCAGGTCAGGCTGGATCTTTGATCTGATGACCAGGTAGTATAAGGAATAGGAAGAAATGTAACCCGTAAGTAACATGATCGCGAAACGCGAAGACAACGAAGACATGATGCAAAAAGTTGAAGAACTTTCCCCTTCTTGTAACCCAGACAACTACAGCCAACGTTGAGTTTGGCATGATCACTTAACAGCTACAAAGCAGGAAAAGATCGAAGAAAGAAAAGAGTCGTCGAGCTCAACAACTAGCCGCAGGCACTGCTTTAAAGCCAAACAAGATCAGGAAGTCGAAACAGAAAAAGCAGGAGAAGAAGAAGAAAAGAAAATCGCTAGCTTTTTTTCATCTGAGAGTAGTTTGGAGATCAGGTAGTCTGACCGATCGATCGATCTTGCTTTCTCACGCCACCAGCAGTATGACTGTGATCATGCCAAGGAAGTTTTCGGTCAAGTTAGAGCTAGCTTACTCAGTTAAGACAAGATCTATAGAAGAAGCTTTGCATGTATAGATGTGTGGAATTATTGGTGATCGTAAAGTTTTCAAAGTATGAGTTTGAGGGGAGCACACACGACCACTTTGAACGGCTACTACAAGCTTTTTCGTAAATAAGATAGTACGCATAGCGGTATAGTTTGTAGGTGGCTCGATGACGTTATAATGGTGATCTTGGGCTTGAATCATTTCGTTGGGACTACGAGAAAGATGATCGTAAATTTTTTTGAAAAGATTTATGGATCGCGTGAGGATCAAATTTTAGTTTGGAATATTTTTTTGGATTATTTGAAATCTTTTCAAATTCAAGTGTCATCTGAAAACGTATCAAATGTTAGAATCACTACTCGTAATGCTGTTAATAACCAAAAATAAGTATCTTTATGTTCGGATGACACGATCGATCACCACACCTATCTACGAAACGAAGCACAGAGTTCATTGATCTCAGTCGGTCGATTATGCTAACTAATGTCAAAGAGTTGTTTGCAAAAACTATAAATTCACACCTTTCCCAAATAAAACTTTCATTTTACATAGTATGTGTGTACATTGTAGCTGAGATAAAAGTGAAAACTGCTCTTCGTCGAAAAGCTTTTTGGTGGGGGCAGACTAGATGGCTGTGTTTGCCAAGTCGGAAACACTTTTATTTTCTAATGTTTGAAATGTTCAAGCGAGCCATAGATTGGTGAGGTGGGGGCACGGAGGATTGATCGTTAGCTGACTAGTCTAAGCTTTGGCTAGACCGTGGTGGCCGTTTGATGTTGTTTGGGGGCTCGGAGTGTATGTATACAATGCGAGAGTCGCTCCAATGGTTCGGTTACGATGGAAGAGGAAGCAGAATTAGATTCTTGTGCTGTTCGCGAAGCTCGGGTACCATTGCAATGTACATTTGCTGCAGAAGAAAATAGCTGGTCTCATGATGGATGTACATAGGCCAAGTTGAAAATAGTATATACTTTCAGTTGAAGCTTTCTCCTCTATGAACCGTCAATGGGGCAGCAGCTATAGGCCTAGCTAGGAAGTCTGCTGCAATCACCAAGCAAGTTTGTTCACTGGCTGCAGCTCGGCAAACTTTTCATAGTTTAATGATTTCTCTACCAAGAGACGAAAATTGGCATACCTCAACCAGAGAGACAAAAAGAGAGTGAGTTTGGCTAATTCTAATAGCGCTGACTGCCTGCTTGCTGGGGCCACCATATCGATGTTCACATATGCAGTCCGCACGCTACGAGTCGGATTCGGATTCAGTTCGACATTGGTTAGCTTAGGACCGTGCGATCAGTCTTGATCGCTTTTGAATACTATTAGTTCGTATCTTTTGCGTTGCGCGTATTTTTTCGAGCCTAAGTTTTACAATCGAACGATGACTCGTGTACGGTTCAGTCCGAAGTAATTCGTTCATGTCGCGGAGGATTGTAGTTTGTACGAAGTTATCCTTACGTCCTTTGGAGTTAACTGGTGATTTTTTGTGAGTTAAGAAATTTATCTGAAATATTATTCAGAATAAATTTATAAAACAACCTATCCTGTCGATACGGTTAATTTGTCAAAATTCTTGGAAATAAACTGTGAATTTGTGCCAAATATTGAGAAGGTTTTCTTCAACCGATCTCGATTGTGTGAATTTTGAAGAAAAATCCTAACCATAAAAAAGTGCGAACCGGAGTTCAGAAAAAACTTTTATGTGAAATGAATCGATCGATTCCTGTGCTGTGACAATTTTAATAAGTCCAGGCTTTTGAATTCGTCTCGAAAACAATGGATGCTCAGGATACAACAGATCTTCAATGTCTTGCAATTGGAATTATTTGGATAAATTTCAGCTCGAAAAACAAAAACTGTTTGAAAACTCGAATAAAATGATTTTTCAGCATTTTTACCCGAAAAAAACATTGATACAGTGAAGTCTTCGTGCTTTTGCTGCTGCATACAAATGTGATATTATGAAATTTGCGCAAATACTCGAAGCTCAACGGCGCTTATAAACACGGAAGAAAATATTCGTAGTATATTTATTCTACAACAAATATATAAGAACTCACTATTATAATAACGACAACAACCAGTTCAAGCGTCTCGCGTCTTAGGCCCCAAAACGAAAACAATAATGCAAAAAGCATACTTAAAAAAAAACGAATAATGTGAAGTAGCGATTTCCGAAGCCGCCGAGTGTGTGACCTAGGCTCGAAAATAAAGTGCTTGCAGTGTCCGCACATGTGTAATATTCAAGAGTGTTAAGTAACAAAACGATAAAATAAGTGCTGTGAATCAGTGAGTCCAGTGCGCTGCGCCATTGCGCCTTGCATAAATATACATCATATCGACACCAAACAACCAACTGAAGCCAGCTAGCCTGCTAGCTACCCAGTCAGCACACTGGCGAAACAATCAGAATCACATATATATATGTATAATGAAAACGCATATTAAAAACTTCCGCATTTATTTTTCGTGTTTCATTAATGAATGCCACCATTCGACGGATTCTATCACTGCTACCTCTGCTACCATGCTTGCACTACTGAATCAAGTGTGGAATTTTTCGAAATTAGCTAATGCAAGCTGCCGTTGTTCGTAAACATTGGTGTAAAATAGGCAAAAAAGTTCCTAGAGTGCACTAAAAATTATTCGTGGTACGAACGGCTGTGACTGTACGATTGTGGTTACACGCTCGGAAATAATTGTTGTTTTTCCTCGTTGTCATCAACTGCGTCGCGGTGTGTTCACGATCAAGGACATTGCTGTCTATTTCTGTTTACGTGCGAAAATAACCGAACACGAGTTTTACGAAGAGTAGAGATCACTCGGACACAAAAACCAATTGATCTTGTCATAGCACACGTGAACATTGGTGAAAAATTCAGAACTGCTTCACCAACATGACATCTTCGTTATACGTATAGTTAGTCTCAGTGGTGATCAGTTTCGGCTTGTGGAATCCATGTTTCAAATGAATCTGTATCAAGTGCTGTTAAACTCTCTTTACAATGGATTGCTCACGACACCGACGAACTCATCGAGCGTAGACATTCCTTCACTGAACAACAATCGAAGACAGCAACAGCCTTTCCAGTCATCGACACCAACAGTATCATCCGTTTCTTCTTTTCTCCATCAACAACAACAACAACAACGATGTAAACCGAAAATTTTGAATGAAAATTCGCGTGTGCTCCCCATATGCCGTTAGTATTTTATGAAAGCTAATCGTTGTACATAATAGTCACTCAAATCACAGCAAATTCATTAACAATCGATTTAAATAGTTTTTGACTACATCCACCACCAGCCCCCCTCGACAAAGATTAAATCAGTAAACAAATTTCAAAAGTAATTTACTCAGAAAATAACTATTTCAGACCAAGCCGAAAATTTCATTAAAAATGTAGTAAAAATTATTCATGTTGTGTAGTGTTCAATTGTGGATAACGACACCTACAAATGAAACCTGTCCCCGCTATGATAGATGAACTCAGAAACAAACGAAAAACTTAAAGAGAGAAAAACAGCTTTAGGTCATTTTAATGGATACTTTTACATGCAAGTTTGATCTCTATACTATGTTCTTATTGTTAAAAAAGTTTTTTTAAAAAATCTGATCGAAAAGAAAATAGGTCTTGCACTACTGCAGAAAATTTTTAACGAATCCTAATTGGCTGTGGGACAATTTAACGAGAAAAGGGGAAAAAGGGGAAAGAACCTAAGACATTTTATTGAGTGACAAGATTTGTGGACACAAATGTTTGAAATGACTTCGATAGGTAAATGATTGAAACAAAATTTCAAAATTTTTCAATTAAATTTTTTAAATGATCTAAATTTTTATTTTTCATTTTCGTTTAATTGTAGCAATTGGCTTATGAATTTGGCTTGCCTGGTTTTTTTTCTTTCTTTTTTTTTTTTTTGGTTTGAACTGATAATAAGTTGTTGGGTGAACATTTGGGATTGGTAAACATTTTTTTAAATGTATTTTATCTTGGAAATTGTATTATATTTGTTATATCATTCAAACAAACATTATTCAAACTAGAACTTCAGATAGTAGAATGTGACAAAACGAACTGAAACCTAAAAATCAACAAGTCTGTACTTTCGAGCACTTATGAACACACAACTCAAATATATAGCTCCTTATTAAATTAAATTTGTTATTAAATTAAATTTTAATCAATTTGACGTTTATTTTACACAAATTTTTAATGAAATTTGAAACGATTTTGTCAATTAAGTTGTGGAAAAATTCTGATGCTGTAAGCCTTATTTCGAAATTTTTACCACGTTGGGCGCATTTTTTTCATACAAAATATTCTAATGAAAATACCTTGTCAGCGTTGGGTAAAAAGCTCTTATCGTTTCGCTCCTTTCATATATGAGAAAATAGCCATAATTTTCCATTAAATATTTAAAAAAAAATTGGTCCACCTTTATCCAAGATAATATGGATAGAAAATCTTTATTAGGACACTGCTGGAAAAATTTTTAAAATTTCATCAATAACTGTCATCGCTCACTAGTTTTTATTAGATCAAACTTGTATGGTATAATCTTTTAGTACAAAAATGTCCACTGTACCTATATGGTTACTCACAAAATGACTTAATTGCTTTCAATCAATTCTGAGAATTTTGTTTTCATCCGATAGCTCCATCGAGAGCTCTAGGAATATAAAGCTTTGAATGTTTGCCAAAAGCAGGATTTGTTTTTTTTTTAAATTTTTCTTATTTTCCTTAAACGATTCATTCATCCAAGATTGCATGGAGCGGGTCTAGATGGCCCGCAGTACTGCAACCTCTTGGGCCTAGTGTGCCTGTTCAGCACTAAGTCCTACAGGATATCCAGACATCATATGAACTTGGATATGTTCCCGGGTGGGTTTTTTTTAATGTCCCAGTTTGAAGGAGAGCAGAGCCTCGCTAGTACTGGACATTGTGTGAGAAGATGCTCTCCATTCTCTCACACTTCTCCACAATATCTACAACAGTTGTCTCGCTCCTCGCATATCCTGTCGATGTACTTTTAGCCAGGAAGATCGCTTGTTATAGCTTTCCATAGGACCCTTTTTCCACTTTTACGGAGAATCACCGCTACTTTTTTCTCATTTTGTGTCGAAGCTGAGGTAATCTTTTAAGTGTTTCAAACCTTTCAGATTAAGCCAGTAGTTTTGGATCTTTTTCTTAGTCCATCTGTAGCGATTTAAAAGAGGGTAGGTTTGCTTGCAGGCGCCTCGACTGAACCGACGTCCAGTAGAGGGCCTGCTAAGATGATGGCGAACCATCAAAAGGCAACTCAACCAAAAAAAAAAGAAGTGCGCCGGGAGCAGGGTACCCTAGAAATGGCCGTGAAGACGCCTTGTCCGTATTAGCGGAGCACCCTTTAGTCCAACTTCGATGGATACTTTCATGCCGCTTTGATAGCTCGACGCGTCTGGGATGGGTCTTAAAAAATGGGGTAGGCTCGCTCCAAGAAAAGGTGGGACGCTAAGTATATTTCATCCGTAATAAAAATAGACTAGCCGCAATTTACAAAAAGTCAAGGAGCTTTTGTTCGTAAAGGACTAGAAGCAGCTCTTAGGCATGGGTTGTAAGCCAGACTCAGCCGAGACGTGCCAAAGCACGTTGCTAGCATTTGAATGAAAGGGGAATGAAAATAAACAAGAAAAAACCTAAACGACGAAAAACTCCCTCTATTTAGCAGGTCTGAGGAGAGGCTGACAGCCTCAGGTCCCTGCTATGGTGTGAGACCATGATCGCAGATGTTGCAATGTCACTCCGCCCTCTAATTTTGGCCAAAAAACAAAACTAAAAGAAAAATAAGTGGCCGAAGTCGCTCCTTTTTCTTTCCACTGACATATCCCGTTCGAACTCTACACGCAGCTGCTTGTTCATCAGTTTCTTTTCACTTTACCGTCTTCTTTGTTAAGCACCACCACATATGCCACCTCTCAATGTCAGTCTCCATATCTTTACAAACACATGATATATTCAAATGGTTTTATTACGCCAAAATTGAACAGAAAATCACATCTTTTCACATTCAATTGGAAAAACTGTTCCCAGAAGAAAACTAAAATGGTCGCAAAATCAGCTAAGTGACAGGTAAATCGCAACACACTTTGGGAAATCCCCAAACTTTCTGTTCATAGCTCCAATTTTCCATTATGATCGATCATCACTGCCAGTTTTTTCCATCTCGTGAGTCCTCGTCGACCAGCGTCAGTCACGTTTTTCAGCTGACTCTCTCGCTCAGTTGCACTTGAAACGATAACGGTATTTTGTTTTTCGTTTCTAAGTGCACACTTTAGCCTTGAAAATTGTTGGTCTCAGTTCACAGGTATCAGCTTGGTATCAGCTTCCCTGTTTCGTTGGTGATCCTCATGGCCAAGAACTCATATTAACTCAAGTGCCCTTATTTAATTTAAGGCTTCTGTCGCCTCCAAGAGTATAGCTGAGTTTATTTGATTACTATTGATAGCCTTGAGAACCGATTGGTCATCCCGATAGAATCTTACTTCTAACCTTTTCAGTGTTCCTCATCGTAATTATATGCCTGGCCTTAGCTATACATAGTGGTGAGGAGGAAGTGCATTTTATACCCAGGTTCTATGACCTGTACTTCTATTTCACACAATCCATCTTGAAGCCGTGCGTAAACCACATTTGCTTCCCTTTCTTGGAAGAAGTTGGACCATTCTTCCATTTTTTCGTTGATGTTATTGTGACCTTGAACTTTTTTTGAAGGTTGCCCTTGTTTGCCGAAGCTCAACATTTCTATTATGGACCTATTGTCCGCCGGGATACTAAAATGACCGTTTACCTCTGCTGATTTTTAGACCTGTTTTACGCATATTGCTTGTTTTGACAGTCCTTCTTGAGTTTTCAGGCAACCTTTTGAGACTTATTAGGGTTGTTAGGAACAATTTTTTTGTATGGTCTTGTTCAGCTTGACTTCTGATTTATATAGGATGATAGGTCTCACCATTTGTTTGTATGGTGAGGGTGTTTGCCTTGGAGGAAATCCCCAATTGCGTTCAAGCATTTAATTTGTCGCCCCAAGTGCCGATACGGCATTCAGTGACGTTTTGTTTAGATGACTTTCCCAGCTGAGTTTCCAATCTAAGTGGATTCCTAGATATTTCACCTTTTCCTGCACGCATACATTTATATCCTTAATTTTTAGGGTCCCTATCGCGATTTTTCTTTCCTGGTAATTGAAACCATGTTGCTACTTTTAAGATTTATGGATAGTTCTGGTACTATTGTGCTGTTTCATTTAAGGCCATCCTAGATTTCAATGTATCTGAGTGTGAGCCTCTTATTATTACCGTGATGTCATTCGCGTATCCGAGACCAACTGTTTAGGGTCCCAGGAAGTGACCATAGCAGAGAGACATTACCTTTTCCTGCGGACATCCCTTCCCACTGTTTGCTTTCAGCTGTGCTTCCCTTAGCCCCGCGAATACACCCGGGCACATCAGAACTGTACTTGCTCTTTGCACTACCTCTTGAGGGCCTTCTCTCCTCTGAGATTCATGGCATTCATTCAATGCTTTTTCTATGATTTATATGAACTTATGTGTGGCTGATAAAACTGACTTACTCTTTTGGTAGGCAAACTAGAATTTGTATAGTGGCATCTTCAATAAGACGATCACCACTTCATATGAATAGGTCGATCAGTTTCTTCATGATCTTCAATGAAGGATATGCAACTAATTCCCCTGTAGGGTTTTGGAAGGTCAGCCGGTTTGTTGTCACCATTGGGGATGAACATCATCCGTGCCAGCTCCAAGCTTGCTCTAAAATGTGTACCAGAATTGTTTTCAGCTTACATGTGGCTCTTTGTAGCAGAGCTGAGATAATCCTAACTGATTTAAAGGGTTTGAAGAAGCTTATTGCTCATTCAAACTTTTTATATGATATGATTTCTTTAATTAGTGGTGACTGGAATGTTTGCTCAGGACGTTCATCATCTTCCTCAACCATGCTATGATTAATAATTGTGCATGCTGGAAAGTGCGGTTTTAGAAACACTACCGGTGTGTCTCCGAAGGATTCTGGCAATCGGACAAAGCTTACTGTAACCTTGCAGTCTGTGGAATGCTGCTGAGACTCTCACATAAGGTACTCTTAGCCTTTCGTTTGAATTTTCTCTGTATTCTAAGAGATTTCTATCTATAAGCCTCACAGTTCATTGGATATTTGACCGTTTCGGACTCTGTTCTGGCGGCTCTTCAGAACTTTTCTAGCTCCCACTTCAAACATGGTACCCTCGTTTTGGGGCCACTTTTTTTTCTGGACAGATGTCATGGTAGGATTCGAGTTGGCGATCGTGCCCACTAATTACATCTTCGCATTGTAATTCGGATGCAGGCCATGAAGTCTCGCTGTAAAGCCACTGTCTTCTCAATTCATGCACTTTGGTTGCAAAGGATATTTAACATACAATGGGAGCAGTTCGCAGAACGAAAATGATTAAATTACTCAGTCACTACCACTTACTTTGAGATTTATTGAGTTATTTTTAAAGCTTTGACGGTTGTCGCCCGCAAAATTATGGAAATTTAAACATTTGTTGTTGATTTTTTAGAGGTTTTTGATACACGCAAATTAAATTGTATTACCTCTTAGCAATAAAAAAATGACATAAGCGCCCGGCAGTCTTCTTTGCAGCAATTCTTTACATGGAGAATTATAGGGGTAAAAAGAACTTACCGCCTGAAAAAACTATTTGTTTTTCGAAATTGAAAAAGTTGTATGCGGTTGCCAGCTATGGTAATTTTTGTAATTCAAACTTTTCTTATACTAAGGGCTATCAACTATGTGAATTTCGTTTTCGTGAAACGGATGACTGCATCTGAAATTAAAGGGTATAAAACAATAATTTTTTTGAATGATTTTTTAAGATAACACCACTTCCATTGAGTTGTATAAACTTCAACAGCTTGTATAAAGTCTGGTCCTATTCAAAACCAATGCATTCTGTGGAGTTCATATTGATCCGATGATCTGGTCGTGAGTTCTATTCAACAGGAGCTTAGAGTTTTTTTTAACCAATAGGTAATTTTGTGTAGGACGCGGAAATTCGAAAATTTTAAACTGACGACTTGAACATATAATTTTAGGTTGATTTGAATTTTGAAAAAAAAACTACAAAGACCAAATTTGAGCCCAAACAACACATCTGTTCAAACGATTGGGGTAAAAATACTTTGATAAAAAAAACTCAATAGATTTACATATTAAAATTGGAACAATTTTTAGCAATTTTTACCAGCTTGCGTCTCAAACCTCGTACTGACTTCGAAAATCGTGAATAAAATGTTGGCAATTTGTCATAATCTTATCGAAACTAATTAAAAACCGGACAGCAAACGATTGTAATATCTGTACGCACAGTGAATGACCTACATAGATTTTGGCATCTAATAAAAGCTCAACATTAGAGCGCGCTGTACACCGGGGAACATTTTTCGTTGTACACACACACACACACACACACACACACACACACACACACATCAACACACAAACAACAAGTACAAAAAAAAATCGAAAATGAACTGTTACACTTATCTTTAGCGCCTAAACACTTGAAGATGTGTAGAGTGTTTTAAGCGTTAATGCGTGCTTGTAAATAGGAACAGGCATGATGAGTCCATTGCGCTAGAAATCGATTGTTTGAAGTAGATACTTTAATTCTGAAGTGATTTTTGCTGACCGAGCTGAAGGCAGGCTATAATCAATGGCTTTTGGAGGTTTCATCTGAACTAAAGGTTTTTAATCAAATAGATATTTTTTCTTTAGAAAGTAGAAATATTTCCATTTCTTGGCGGATGTTGATGTTTTGAGGATAATCTACCCAGTCCTTTAGTGTCTATCGAGGTAGAGGGCAAATTGATTGAAATTTTCGGTTCTGAAGGAACAGTTGTCGAGACTTTAAGGAGGGAATTGATGGATGATTGGGAAACGCTCACTATACTAGCAATGTGAAAATTAAATAACAGTGAGTGTGTAAATCTACACTAGACGCACTCTACAGCATCATTTAAATAATTAAGATGGCGAGAGCAGACTTGACGATAATATTCAATGATACTATGGACAAGAGAAAAGAAAATATAAAGAGAAATGATATTGTTAGTGAAATGAGTGGAAAACCTGAGGACGAACCCGAAAAAACGAGATGCCTTGGCAGTTATGTGCGTACTGTATTTATCCAATTTAAGTTTAATATGAAAAATCACACCAAGAACCACCGAAAGACACGATCCGGATAAGGAATAGGAAAACAAAAGACAAAATATTTCACAAGTTTTAAAAAAAACGAATGAAACTTTGATATATTCAATGGTAGAAAGTTCATTGAGCATCAACCAACCACTCAGATCACATACATCATTTTGTAATCGATGGCAATCAATAAGCGATTCAATTGCTGTGAACATGTTACAGTTATCAGGAAATAGAAGGTAAGAAGAATGAACGACCATCGCTGAATAACAGGAATAATAAAGGTCCTAGTATCGAACCTTGAGGTACTCCAGAAAAATGGCAGAATGAGGTAGAGTTACAAGAATTTATTTATAATATAATTAATTAGTCATTTAGGATGCTAGGATATTAGGCCGATAGACTTGAGAGGGCAGGATAACAGAGCCTTGGTAACTCTGTTTTTAAAGAATGCTTTGGATATCGTGGGGGGAAAAAGTGTTAGCTCATGCTGTTGAGTATATTGCAGCATCTATTTATTCAAAGATATAACACAGCTACAACCAGAAACATAGGATGAGAACCAGGACAAGAAAAGGTCAGATATCCAATAACCTTTACAAGAAGAAGTTCTTTCCTAACTATAATTTAAGGTTGAAGCTATTCAATTTTGACCAACAGTAGATCTAAAATAAATAAAAAAAAAGTTTCAATTATAGAAGTCAATTACTTCCATGCATCATTTTATATAATTATATAACGTGTTGACAAATCGCCACCACCAGTACATCACGGTAGCAATCATTCATTAAAGATATGCATGCACAGAACGTGGCCGACCTCCACCTTCTGTAAAGATAAATCGTGAGACTTGATTATATTCCTACAACCTGACAAAAAAAAGCATAAACAAAGCAGTAAAAAGAAATCAACGACCCAGCAAAAAAACAACAAACTATGGGGCTTCTGTGGGCGATCAGCCAGTGACACTTTTCTAATAGCTCTAAAGCATATCTGAGCAAGCACATCTATACACAATAGTGCTCGCACTCGTGCTCGTACTAGAACTAGGCGAAAAGTGCAAAAACCTTGGGAAGTATAGTTCTAGATACGGAATGGCGGTCGACAGAAGCACGACCGACACGACGACGACGAGTACTTGGACATGTGAATGGGGCAGTTGAATGTGCGAAAGAGGAAACGAGGAGTGAGAACGCGCGCTAAAAAAAAGCTTTAAATAAACTCAGCTCGAGTTGAGAATGATGTGCGAAAATATCTACTGTAGTATACACACAAATCCTTCTATACCAGCGCACACCACAACGCAGTCAATGTGCTCGGACTGAACGAGGCAGTGTGAGCACTGAGACGCGGAAAACATTGCTAGAATCAGCAGAACTGACCTACTCCAATGCTTAACCTATTTTCAAGTCACGTCTGCCGAAGAGGAGGCTGATAGAGCACACACGATGGTAGAAGTGTGTAGGAGGAGGCGAGTGGTGGTGCAATCATTAGACGATAGTGGGTGGTGGCACGATGCTACTTGTAACAGGTCATAGTGCCAGTTTTGACAAGGGGTATGCTTGCATCATCCACGGGTTTTTTCATACACGTGAACCGCATTGTTTTTCGCTGTAAAAGCCGCGATCCTAAGCCGGCTTTTGGCACATTATTTCAACTGTCTATCATGAATTCCCCAACTGGATTTGCAAAAAAAAAATTATTTTCACTATTTTGAATAGAATCTAGGCTGTTGGCATTCAGCCATTGAACAATCTCAGGAAGAACATTCTTCCATGGAGTGAAAATGTATTCTGGGGCGCGAAAGAGATGCCATGCGGAAGTATTTCGCTATAGAGTCTACAATCTGTCGTCTTATTATAGAGCTTTTCTTTTGTCTGTTCTAGCATATGTTACTGGCTAAAAATCGTATAGATCAAATAGAAAACGAACGGGGAAAAATATGTGAAACTCGCTTACCTCAAATATCAACAAATGACAGTAGATTGCTATTGAAAGGACGTTTCGCATTTCTTATTTTGTCTTTAATTGGATGTTTATTTCTTGATATAGACATAAATAAAAAAATACTGGAAAAAAAACTAGCAAATTATTGGAAAAAAAAATTTATAGTCATAATTCTGATAAGAACATTTTCGCGCCCAACGTGGGGAAGGTCACTCAAGAAAAAATTCAAAATTTTTATTATGTGTCTATTGATGCAAACTTTCCTTTTTTCATTCGAAAGTCGAATAGAACATATATTTTGGCAACAAAATTTCTATAAATAGAATAATTCGAGTAGCAATTCCAATTGAAACAATCTTGTGCCTGATGTGAGAAACGTGCCTGAAGAAATGAATTCTAACTAAAGCTTTATGATAACATGCACAAAGATTAATCAAAATTTAAATTCTCTCTCGCTTAAGCTATCATTCACATTGCTAGAATCCCGCACATGTATGTTAATGACTTCTGGTCTGTTGTGCGATGTGACACATATGCGAGTATAGTTGTAATATTCTCTTTCTACACTCAGAACTATGGCTGCAAGCTTGCATATTATACTTGCATTCGGACAAGGACGTTTTTCGTACTCGCTTGACTCTATGTTATTGCACTTGGGGGGCAAAAAGTCATGATGTGATTAGAGGTACTATAAGCGATTCGCAGCGTGTTTCAATAGCACTAGTAAGTGAATACTGTGCTTTGCGTCTTGAGGAGAAAAAGGTGCTAGTGAATAACTGCATACAAATATATCTAGCATAAAATTCCAAGTCATTTGCATGTTTGCATGCAGACTTGTAAGTATAAGTGCATATGAATGCCATCGGGGTGATTGACGCTTTGGCACAGATTTTCCACCAAGCTATACGGTCACGATGACAACGACGGCCGTTTAGAAATGCAGTGTGTATGTAGATACGAAACAGAAGCTTGCAATTGAGTTGATTTGTTTTGTAACGTGTTTTGTGTTATTTCGTTGCGTTGCGTTGTCGGCACGGAGAGAGTGTTTTCAATTCGAAATTTATTATGTATGGTCAGGGTAGATGATGGTAAGGAAATTATCAATGCAAAATATATTTGATTCCAGAAGTGTGCAGTTGACATGAGCGGTCGTAAATACGTGCTGCTTATAAAGATCAATCGATTTAAGGCGCCAATTGAACGACTTTCTTGGTGACGAAAAAATGATTTACAATATTAATTACTAACATCATGCTTTTGACTTGGAAAATTCGAAATTCTTTCCTAAAAAATGTGTGTTTTGGCTAAGATTAGGTGAAATTCGCCTTAAACGAACATTCACATCAATTACAGTGAGTCAAAATCAAAATTTTCAGCACTTAAAATCCATATTATTTATTCTATAATATTTTATAATTCAACTAACTTAAATTATTTGGTATTTTATTCATTTGTATAAAAAAACTTACGCCATCGACCATAATATTGTCTTAGATTAATTTTCTTCAACCACAACTCAAGAGAATTCTGAGCTCTTTTATACAGCTCTCTACAGAAGCTGATCTTCCTCCACATGTCACTTTCTGTTTTCGTTTTGTACTAACCGTTTAGAAGCTGAATAGTGAATTTGCCTCGATTCTAGCACTGGTTCTGGCTTCGATGACCTTCCTAGCATACGAAAGGGCATTCAAATATAAACGAGCCTTTTACTTTTGAGAGCTTAGAAAGCGTGTCTACGATAAGCGGAGCGTCGGGAAATTTAAGGAGAAACTCGTCTAGATGACGCAAGGCCAAGCCGACCGCCCAACCGGTTTGTTTAGTTGTCCTCACAATAAGCTAAAGAAAGGTTCATCCTTCAGTTGCACAACGCATTCTAATAAAAATTTTAACGAACGAAGGCGTTAAACCAGGCAAAATACGGGACAGAGTGCGTGCACAGTTCGGAGAAAATGCACTTTCACGGCAGCACAAACATGAGTCATTGAAGACGCCCCCGCTTTATGATTACGGCTGGCAATTTTGCAGTTGTTCGCGAGCTCATTGAAAGAGATTGTCGCCCCACTGTAGCTGCAACCAGTAAGGAAACGGGAATCAATGTTGGAAGTGTACACACCATCATCCGAGAACACCTTGAATTCCGAAAAATCTCAGCGAGGTGGGTTCCACGTCTGCTTACACAAGAGAGCAAAAATGCGAGAGTTAGAGTTTGTCCAACGCTTCCTGCTCATTTTCAAAATGAAGGATTGTCTTTTTTCGAAAGCATTGTGACGTTAAATGAAATTTGGGCTCACCAGTACATTCCCGAGCCAAAGAGGGCTTCTATGGAGTGGTGAGGTCAACGGTTTTTTGGACTCTCAAGGAGTTTTTTTTCGTTGATTTCCTTGACGATTATCGCACAACAAACGTTGCTTACTACTGTGAACTTCTTGACTAGGTTCGAGCTGCATAAAGGCGTCAAAAAGGCATCGTCAGCCCATTTGAGACGTCTTGCTCTTGCGCGACAATGCAAGACCCCACACTGCAGAAATTGGAGAACCCAGAAATTGCTTGAAATGCATTGCATTACACTTGATCATCCTCCTTACAGCCCTGCCCTTTTTGATCTTGCGATTTTAATATTTTTGGACCTCTCAAGGAAGCATTTGGAAGAGAACGTTTTGCGAACGATCAACAGGTTGAACAGTTTGTGCGAAGTCGCCCGAAGTCATTTTTCGAAAACCACAGAAACCAACTACCTGTTCGATGGGAAAAATGCATTGCTAACGAGCATACCTATGTGGAAAATAACTATTAAATATGTTTTCTTCCTAGATATAAAATAAATTTCTTTTTAAAAAAGGCTCATTTATATTTGAATGCCCCTCGTACTAGCAAAGTCACTTCTTCACTGTACATATATACTGCTGTCTATTTGTTCAACTTTGGCGCCTCAGCAGGTGTTTTCCGTCTTTCGACCAATATGTTTCCTATACTTAAAGCAGATATTCCTGCTTGCATCTTCAATTCACGCCCAATCTTGCTTGAGAAAGTTGGTTGCAACAGGATGTATTCTTTTTTCTAGGATTTTTTCGCCGAAGAGCAATATGAATTTGTCAAAGGCAAATTTACCGTTACTAATTTGCTGTCAGTAACAAATACTATTGCTTTTGCCATCAATCAACAAAGGCAGGTGGATAGTCTCTATACTGATTTTTCTAAAGCGTTTGCTTCCGTCAACTACGACCGTCTTCTATTGAAAATGGAAAAATATGGTTTCTCTGGTCCACTGCAGTTATAGTTTTGCTCCTACATTTATGATAGTACTTTTGAAGTAATTATTCGTTCCTGTTTTTCTGCTACCTTCAATGCCACCTCAGGTATTCCACAAGGATCGCTGTTTAGCTCTTTGTTGTTCCTAATTTTTATAAATGATCTACTGCGTCTCCTAAACTCGTTTCTTGCATGGAGTTCATCATTTCGAAAGTTAAAGTAATTTTTCTAATTTGTCTAATTAACAATGAGTCTATATACAGTGGCTCACAGTTTTCAGTCATTTTTCTTTTGTGAAAGATATAAATAATTCAAACCATTTTTGTTTGGAGAAAGATATAAAAATCAAATGAAAATTAAATCATCTTTGAAGTCGAGGTAGTTATTATTAGAATAACAAAATAATCAAACAAAAAAAACCTGTTTATTAAAAAAAATCTAATGTTTTTGCTAAAAAACAAATGAATGATAAAAAACAAATGAATGAATGATAGAAATGAATGAATGATAGAAATGAATGATACATCGAGATTCACCGTTATTAGATGTAGCCCAGACTAGCAAGATCTGCAGAGCCATTACAAAAACGCCCGAAAGAAGCTTCAACTTGAAATGCTTCAGAGAAAGAATCTTATGCTATAGTTCGGACCAAGGATCAAAACTTTACCTGATACCGTCGGGAGTATCACAGGAATCCGTTCATGGGCGGCCCTCTGCAATATAACATAATGCACGATGGTATACTAAGACTATGTGTACCCAGAAATTTCTCTGTAGTAGGATTCGCTCATGATATTGATATCGTATTTTCAGTTCGCCATCTCGACGGGGTCGAAATATACGCAAATAAGTCAATTTGGATAGTCAAGTCATGGCTTGAAATTGCCAGTCTTGAGCTTGCAGGTCATAAGATAGAAATGGTTTTTATCACGAAGCGAAGGAAACCCCGCATTAGTGTCGATAAAGGTTGGCGATTGCATTATTTCTCTTCAGCCTTTTTTAAAGAACCTGGACTTCAAACCTCACCTGGAGAAACCAAACAAGAAGGCATCTGTTGCTGCGCTTTTTGAATAATATCTTATGAGGCAACGTATGATGCAGCTAGTATGCCGCCCATTAATATTCGTGCAGATTAAGCACTTCACCTTTACGAAAGTGAAGCATGATCAACAACAATCTGACAGATCCGAAGATGACTGTTCGGCCAGCGCAAATTGAGACGCGTGTAGCACGTACGTCGTGATATGAACCATTGCAAGTTTCTGTAACTTCAATGATTAGCTAGGAAATCGCATCACCTCGCGCCACGCCAGCAATTAGCGTTATCCTATTTGATCATTCAAGTTACAAATACACTTGCTGTGTCATGTCACATTGCACGCGCTACACGCGTCTGAATATGCAGCTGCCTTTATTGTTACGCACACGGTATAATAGTTTGAAAGAGGCATCGGACGCACAAATTATCGCCCAATTTCCATCCTTTCTTGTTTTTCCAAAATCATTGATCGTTTCGTGTTTAACAAAATTTATGACTTTCGTATCTCATCAACAAGGCTTTGTCAAAGGTCTGTCCACATCTACAAATCTAATTGAATTTACTCATGCAGTATCCTCGGCGTTAGATCGGAACTGTCAGATTGATCCTATATATATATATATATATATATATATATATATATATATATATATATATATATATATATATATATATATATATATATATATATATATATATATATATATATATACTTCTCTAAGCGATTTGCTCCTGTCAATCTTGAGCTTCTTCTACTGAAATTAAATCACTATGGATACAGAGAGAGAGAAAACAGGTGCGATTAATAGAGAACGAACATATCCACTTTTCTTGGATATGTTCGTTCTCTATTAATCGCACCTGTTTTCTCTCTCTCTCTCTCTCTCTCTCTCTCTGGCATGTCGTCCTCGTCGTCTTCCCCTTCTTCTGGTGTATCTCAAAGGTCGATACTAAGGCGGCTCCTATTCAACTTTTTCATCAACGATCTTCCAAATGTTTTATCGTCATCTTGTTTGCTTTACGCAAATGACTTAAAAATATTTCGGGCAATTTAGGACTCCGATTATAATATGCTTCTTCAGGAGGATTTAAATTCATTTACTCTAACTACCTATCGTTAAATTTTTCCAAATGTTTTTATTTCTGACCTATGCCTTTTCTTATGTGATATGTGAATCCGTCCTTGTTTCTATGGAACAGTTTACTGATTTGGGGGTCACCTTCGATCGTAAGCTTAAATTTGATGTTCATGTTCGTACCGTTACTAATAGTGCCTTAAAGATTGCTGGCCTTGCTGTATGTTCGTGCCACAATCAGTGGCGGCTCGTCCTAATGAGCAGATTCGCACGTGAACCCCCACAAAAAAATCAATGATTCAATTGAACAATACACATTGAACAACACTTGTTATGGCAGCACATAATGTTGCCTGCCGATCATTTTCATCATTATTATTTCATTCATACCCAGCGACTTTATTGCCACGACAAACCACATACAATTTCGCTTATCTTTACTGCCTCTTGTACTAGCGATCGCACGTGCGATTTTGTGGCTGGAATGAGGGGTCTAGAGGAGCGTGCGAGGAAGCGAGGGGTGCATCCATTTAGCTCGGCTCAGTACTAGCTGGGGGTTCACACTCAGAATGTGCGATCGACAACCAATTTGATGTATTCAAACATTGTTGTCGGCGGTCAGTTCCATGCGCTGATTCGTGCTGCCGTTCGAGCGTTTTGTATGGATTATTGTAACTATTAGGGATAATTTTAGCAATTGCCTCTATTTGTGTCTGTATGATTTCAAGACACATATGGAGTTTAATCCATGTATACTGCTCTACTAAACATAAACATTCTATCTGCATTTATCTCAATTTTGAGTATAAATTTGAGTATATAATCTGTATACTCTATTGCATCATTCTACAAAATTTTAAAAACCTATATTTTGTGGAAGTATGTTAAAATTAATATTGAAAAATGCACTTTCCATATACCTCCAGTACAAATCAAAACACAAATCATTGAATATCTAGAAAGTACTAATATGTAGATAGAACCTTTATGATTAGTATTTTTGCTGTTAAATACTTGTAAAATGTATTCAGTATTTTAGAAGATTATCCTTGCAAGAAAGTAAATATTGGAAATGATTTGAGCGTTTAATATCTTTTGTCGCCTATTTCTGGCCTTTTATGATGGTTAGAACTAAATACATTTGAATGCATTGACAGGTTCAATTATGCAGAGATAGTCTGGGCACTTAATTATATCATAAAACACTGAAGGTTTTCGGGTGTAAATATATGAAAAGTTTTATGCAAGAAGGGTTTTCCCGTTTTTTATAAATTTTGGGATTATCTGTTCTTAGGACTGTTTGTAAATACACTGAGCATATTATATGCTCAATTGTATTTACTTCCAACTCAGTAAAATTACCCTGTTATTAGTCGTCTTCAGACATTCTTCCGATCACCGTGATAAGTATTTGTTTTTCTAATGATCCCAATTTAAGAACTGAGGTCATCTCGACTTACAGCAGTTACATTGGAGTCATCACTGCATAGCAGCCATAAATGATCATGTTCATTGCTTATCACAATTGTAATTTTTAATAAACATATTTTTGGAAAATATTACAATTTGCATTTAGCAAGTGTTACTTTATCACGGAATTATGGCAAGAGTTGTAAAAAAATTTTATTGATGTCAGTGCATACATTTTTTGTAATAAACTATGCTAAGCCCGTCACGGTCAAGACACCATGAGGGTTTCTGATGAAAATCCCAAATTCACTGGAAATATAAGTATCAAATCTCTTAAATGTCTGTTCAAGATTTTTAAATCGCCTTTTGAAGGATTTTATAAGTTGTTCTGTTTTTTTTAGAATAGTTTTCTTTTAACTCGTTCTATAGCAGTATTGTGATGTTTCGGCAAATGAACTAAAATAAATACAACTCTTACAAGTATAGCAAGGTAAATATTCATGTGCCCAATACAGATGTTTTCGATCTGTGAACCCCCATAAAATTAGGGCACGAGCCGCCACTGGCCACAATTCTTTTAACATATCTACATGTGTTAAAATATTTGTTATCCTAGTTTGCTCTAAACTGGAATATTCTAGTCAAGTCTGGTCTCCTCGTTTCACTTACTTTTCTGATGCCATTGAATTTGTACAGCGGAGGTTCACTCGCACCTTACTTTTTAAGTATAATCTTCCTTGCATGCCCTACGATGAGCGCTTATCGCTCCTTAATCTCCCTCTCGTAGCAAAGCGCAGAGTTTTCCTGGATGAATGCTTTATGTTCAAAATCTGCTGTGGCTATCTAACTTCATCCATAGCACTTCTGATTAACGAACGGCAGTGCGAGAGGAAAATTAGGTCCACTGTTGTCTTTGAAGTACCATTTGCTGCTACAGTTACTTACTTTCATTCCCCTATTTTACGCCTTTTATGCATCCATAACAGCCTCCAACTTAGTCCAGTCTATAGCCACTTTTAAACGTAATATCCGTAGCACAATATTTTCGGTCGATTAATTTTGCCTCTTTATTTTGTCATCCGTGGCTTTGATTTGCATATTTTTGAGTTTCTCAATTTTTATTATCTGTTTTTCTCTATTTTTGGTTTATCATTTTTCTTTATTTTCGGTTTCTATTTCTAAGCTATTTTTATTTGTAATTGGGCTTTTTGCCGGTATATGGATTTTGCGAATAAATAAATCCCAACGTGGTGCGATCGGCTTCACGGAGCCGAGGAGAAAGAAGGTATAGCTTGAATTAATCTTTAAGCCGATATATGGAAATTTGAAGTATATCCTAAACAAAACCTTCAATAAGATCAAAACCTTTGTCGTATACTTGGCAGAGACAATTGTATAAATAAAACTCTCACCAAACAAAACGAAAATATCTGACCCACTACTGTTTATGGTTGTATGCTTGTAGATAAAAAAAAACTTATCTTATCACTTCATAATTGTAATCAATTATGTTTTTCCACTCCATTCAAAGTAAACAAACAAATTTATGTTGAAAATATATGCGTACAATTTACAGCATCAAAATGAATGAAACACATTCTATAACAACGCAAAAAAAAATCAAAAAGATTGTTTTATTTTATTTTTACCGAAAACTTAACTATCAGTCATTGTACTAGATTAAATATGTAACAGCTTATCAAGACCAGCATATAAAGCATACGTTATCAGCGGGAAATTTAAGCTCGTTTAGAAGCTCGCGTCGAACTTTGTGTTCTAGATGGAAATTGTTTGAAGGTGATGATGGCCCTCTTGTTGTTTTTTTTATTTCTTTGTACCCGGAAAATTATGTTTGGAATCAAATACTTTTCCCACAAATATGTGTGATGGCTTCAAACAAGAATTTAAGCCGTCACTGGGCATTTAATATTAATATACGCCCTAAAAGCCCAATTTTCAAATCGAAGGGCCAACTGCATATTCATAAACTAATCGGGCCCACCAATTCAAAGGGTCAATGGAGCTAATTAGCAATTGAATCGATAGAAGGAAACAAATAAATTTCAATAATTTTCCTGATTACAAACAATTCGCTAATCGCTCCTGATTAATATTCAAATCTTTTTGTTTATTTCCTCTAAGCCAGTATCACCACCATCGAATGACTGGAGAACCCTCTTCTCTTTTCAAACGACGACGGCGATCATTTAAGTAATTGTTCAAAAAACAATCAAGGCTGTTCAATGATCTTGCATATTGATTTTTTCAAGCGCGTTCGATCATCTGCTGACCACGACGACTGTGTGACGACGCCGATCTACGAGAAAGGTTATATTTGAAAATCTAGTTTTCGAAAATGCATTTGACACCGCACAAGGTTGTGCTGGCTGCTAGTAGTAGTTTTTTGGAGCTCGTATTTATTACAAATTCAAATTTCAGTACTACTATTAGGCATTCATTGGAATTTCTGAATTTATTAGGTACACCGGAAATATAAACAGTCGTTTATTTTATAAGCAAGTACTTTGTTTCGGATATCTAAAGCCGCCCGTATTTCACTACACGAAGTTGATGTATTTCGATTTGCTCATGAAGAAGTTCTCAGCTAGAAATAATTTGAATACTTGAATAGATTTTTCATCAAATATAGCAAATATTATGCATTTTGTCACTTTTGATTCGAGTTTGACTTGTTTCGGTCGAGTCAATACACCCGGAAAGGCTAACAAGTGTATGTAGTTGAGGAAGTAAACCACTTCGAAAATTTTCTATTGACAACTGCAACAATTTCTGTTCTCAAAATGCACAGATCGGTTCTATTTCTAGGATGTATTTTATAGATAAGAGAACGATTAACTATTAAACACTCACTTGAGTAAAAGTTCTAATCCCTTTCTGTAGTTTTTCATTAATTTTGATCCTCACGGAACTCGAAACTCAATACACGCGGAACGGACGCAAACAATTTCGCAAATTTTCCCCTGACAATCGCAATAATTTCTGCCGTTAAAACGCGAAGCTGGGCCTTACATTTCAACTGCAATTCATACCTAATATAGCTATCAACAATTTAACACTTAGTTGGCTAACGGAAACAATCTATTTCCGTGAATTTCCATTGATTTTCACTCGCAGAGCTTCAAACACGGAAATCACACTCGATTCGCCCGAGAACTGTCAAAGTAATGGCGGAACCACAACACATAGCAAACGCCCCCTGGTGAGAGGCACTATTTTCGAAGATCAGGGGCAAAGGTTGCAGGTTGTGATAGGAGAAAGTCAATGCAAATATTGCACATGATGCAGAGGAATTGCTAAATGGGTATGAGAATAAAGAGTCGGAATTTTTTCAGCGAAAATGAGTTGGACAAAATGAGGAAAATGTTATTTGAAATTTACTAGGAGAAGTAAAAATATAGAAATAAGTCTATTTTAAACTGTAAGGACTGCCACATTCCGCAGAATTGAACTGGAACAAAAAATTAGTGACAAATGAGTAGAAATTTGAACTGCACAGGGGGCGCTAATGTCGTTTTAGTCTGTTACGAGCACAAGCATGAAATCAAATAGGTTTTTAAGAAAATAAACAATGTTCAATATTGCGAGCAAAGGAATGAATATTTTGAAATATGCGATATTCATGAGAATTCCCTATCAACAAGTTGCTAAAGAATGGACTTCAATCAGACAATGTGTTTGTTGAAAATAAATAGCTACTAATGGAGAAAGTAAGTAGATTCTAATGTTGAGATAAATGTAATTCTAGTGTCACGTAAATTTGAATTCCAACAAAGTTGGTGCAGCTAGCACGGACTATTGTAATAATTTGAGTTTGGATTTGATCAGCATGAATTAATTTATGTTTTAATTTTGTTTTTGAATATGATCATTCACTGGAGCCACGCTATTGTGTCTTATTAATCGATTGTTTCAAATGTATATGATCTGACATATCCGGGTCGCTAAACATGTAGCTTGGAAGTAATTATGTTTAATTTAAATGAAATCCTGATCAACTGACAGCCATAACGCCGTAGCTATGCAAAAGAAATGTAAAATGATAAAAAATATACATATGTATATCAAATAATCGATTTATTCGTACTGACAGATTCGTAGATCACATTGAAAGATTCATAGATCACATTTTCAGCACTTGAACCAATCTCAATTCAAAATAAATGACCACTTTAGCGCCCTCTTATTGAGCGAATTTCGTAACTCAGTAACATCACCGGCAGGGAAATTGGCTACATTTATACTTCTGCAATTACTTCAATAATTCTCTTGAAAATTTGTATATGATCATGGAATGTGCTATTGAACAGTCCAGTAAACTATCAACTGGCATATTAAAGCCACGCTTGACACCTGTAAAAGCATGGACAATGCCTGGAATAGTTACATTTGTAAGAAATAAAGATAAAACAGCAAAGCTTATAAAAAAATCAGCCTTTTATTGGCTCTCTAAAATCGCACTATAAAGGTATAGAAACAATTTCAAATTCATAGTAAAGTATGCTAGGAATAAGTTTCTCAAAAAAGAAATAGAGAAATTACTGGACAATCCACGAAAATTATAGAAAAAGATTAAAGCAGCGAATTAAACAAATGGATGATAAGCAAAAAAAAACATCATTGAAAACGAAAAAATAAATTTACAACGAAGAGGATCCGTTAGATCCGAGCAGCTACAACCAAATTTCCCTTACTTGAAGTTTGAGTAAAGCATGAGAAAAATGTATCAAAGATCGACTCATGTGGTATCTGGAGCAGGGACATTTTCCCGCTCAAAATCAAAATGATTTCAGGTCAGGAAGAAGTACCTCAGATGCTTTATACGTAGTCACTAACTTTATTAATAATGGAGTTGATAATAACAAAAAAAAATCTTAGCAATTTTCTTAGATCTCAAGAAAGCCTTCGACCCAGTTAACCATGATTTACTTCTATCCCAGCTGCGAAACGAAGGGTTGAAAAGAAATGCTCTCTCGCTTGTTATGCCATATTTTACGGATAGGACTCAAAATTTTCGCATAACTGAATCTATAAGTGATGCTCTCACAACCAAATGTGAAGTACCTCAGGGAACTATTCTGGCCTCAATACTGTTCCTTATAAAGCGTGCTTTTTTACAGGTACCGCATTTTGAAACTCACCACAGCCTAATAAGCTGATGACAGCTGTCAATGTGACTGTCATTTTTACTCAGTAAGGTTTGACAAATTGCAATGGACAGATTTACATGGCAGCAGCGTCTCAAAATTGTGGAAATATATTTCCGGAATCAGTGTTCAGTTGTGCAAACACACAGATCACTTTTTGAGTTTCATGGACCGCATAATCGTCCATCAGCGGATGCTATTTGCCATGTGCTGGAAAATTTTTCCAACCGCTTTGCGTTGCTAGACTGTAGGTGCTACAAGATTGAGAATAGTGCGTTTCAAAGAGACAGATTTGCCGATTTGCAAGCATATACAAGAAATTGAGATTTACTTTGAGATTAAACTTGAAATTTTGCGGCCTGAAGACTTACAAGATTGGATTAGTGCAGGATTTAAAGGAAAATGTCCAATGGATGCGTAACGCAATCGGAGAATGGGCCGAAAATCAACTGGAAGTTGACCCTCTGTTTTCCGGGAAAATTTTATTCAGTGAAGATGCTCATTTCTGGGTCAGTGGCTTCGTCAATAAGCAAAATTGCCGCACTTGGAGCAAGGAAAATCATCGTCAAGTCATGACATCCACCATTTGCATCCACCAAAATGTACTGTATGGTGCGCAATGCATGCTGGCGGTATCATAGGGACACACATCTTCAAAGACGAAAACGGGGAGCGCGTTACTGTCAACGGCGACTGGTACAAAGCGATGATAAAACTGTTTTTGTGCCTGAATTTGCGTTGTATGCATGTGAAAGAGATGTGATTTCAACAAGACGTGCCACACAGCGAACGCAATCATCGACTTATTAAACACGAAATGCGGAAATCGCATTGTCTCGAGAAATTAATCTATCAACTGGCCATTGGATTACTTCTTGTGGGGATACGTGAAAACGTTGGTCTACGCTGATAAACCTACGACGATTGACGCTTTAGAAGCCAACATAACTCACGTCATTGACGATATACAGCCGGAATTGTTTCAAAAATTGGTCAAAAAGTGGACCTCAAGAAATGTGTTTTTGCGAAGTAATCGTGGCGGCCATTTGCACGAGATTATCTTCAAAAAGTAAATGTAAAAGAACAAATTTTGCAAAAACAAAAATATAAGACTGATGCTTTTTGCTTCATTCAAGTTTGCTATCGGAACCCTGTAAAAAAGTACTCTTTATATATATGATTACTTTTTGCAAGTTTTATGGAACTATAATTAAGGGATGAATTGTATTTGTCGCTGACAATATACAGCGTTTACAGTGGCTCACAGCTTAAATAATGTGAGTACTATTCACGAGGAAAACTCTTCAAAACTCCCGTAAATGGAAAATCCGTTTCCTCAAACAAACAAAATATTTCAGCTTGAGGCTCTATTTGTTATTTCCAACGCAGAAAACAACAGCACAATATTTCAATCAGCACAAAAAAAAGTTAATTATTAACACCAAATAAATTATGTTCTCTCAAAAAAGTACTTCACTTCAAACTTATAGCAATTTTGTTTTCAAAAATTTATTCAATATTGTTATTGTTATCCTTATCATAATCCTTATCATACTCCACAACTAGCACAAACACGAAATGCATACCGTTATATGTATGCTCTTTAAATGGCGCATTACTTAAGCTGTGGGGTGATATTTGGTGTTTATAATAAACTTTTATTTTTTGTGCAGATTGGAATATTTTTTTGTTGCTTTCTTCATTGGAAATAATAAATAGAACCACTAGCTGAAATATTTTGTTTGTTTGAAGAAAAGAATTTTCTATTTTCCGGGAGTTTTTAAGAGTTTTCCACGTAAAAAGTACTCACATCATTTAAAGTGTGAGTTACTATAGTAATGGTAGCGAGAATAATCATATTTCAAATATCAAAGATGATTTGGAGCTTGAAATGGGGGATATTCATGTTGAAAATTTGTGGAAAAAAATTAGTTTTCTGATGCAATTTTCGACA
Organism: Nemotelus pantherinus; assembly: GCA_963978885.1. Classification (NCBI taxonomy): domain Eukaryota; kingdom Metazoa; phylum Arthropoda; class Insecta; order Diptera; family Stratiomyidae; genus Nemotelus; species Nemotelus pantherinus. The sequence goes on from OZ022263.1 coordinate 163,317,176, forward strand.
GAATCGTCTTATCCAGTTGAAATTATATTTTAAAGAACATATTTTTCATGAATCAATGCACTGGAAGTTCATATTGTTGGCAGTACTGCACATGCAGCTAAAAATGAAGGTGGCGACGCGATCAAGCTTTTGACAGGAGAGCGATGAAAAAAAAAACAAGTAAAGATAATCATACCATGGGAGAAGACTGCGCCAAAACAGACTTTGTAGTATTTATATTATTGTTTAAATAAAGTGCTACTAATTTGGAAGTCTTTTAGTTGTGTTAAGCGCAACACTGACTTTCCGTTTTTATCTTCTTTTTTTATCAACCTTTAATAGTAAACTAGGACCTACCATTTTTAAGCCACTAGAAACTTCAAACTAACAGCATTTGGATTTCGTAATAATCATCGACTTGTAATCAACAACAAAATTACTTTCCAGCACCTTCGAATATGCTCTTGTTCAAAACAAAATTCCGCTGCAAAGCATATCGTTCGTCATATTTTCATTACACATGCCTAAATCGACTTTTTAACAAACACTCAGCTCTGCTACGCAAAAAAATTATACACACACACAATATATAACCAACGAATCTGGCCCCCAAAAAAGACTCTCTTTCACAACATCGCCAAGTTCAATGGCCACCAGAGAACCATCTGCAACACATACCAATCTGAATCCAAATACAGCCAAAATTATGCATAAGTACTTTTCGGTTCGAATTAATGCACGAAAGGAAAAAAAGAGAAGGAGAAACAGATGAAAAAGACCACGAAATTTGTGAAAGTGTTTTTTCATCATCATGATCATCATCATCACCATCATTATCATTACCAACATCTTTCGAACACCGTTGTCATGCAGTTCGTTTTTCTCCTCTCTCTCTCTCTCTCTCTCTCTTCTCTCTGTCTTCCTGACTTTTTAATTTTTTTCTTTCATCGGATATTTTGTTTGATTTTTCACTTATAAAAAATGCTTCACTTTCACTACCCAAAAAATTCACTATCAAGTGGCATTGGAATTTTTTCTTCAGCTTTTTTCGGCTCTCTTTCTTTTGATTTGTCATGTGTATAGAGTTGTAGGTAGTGTAAAGTGATGAATGGTGAGCTTTTGGATGAATTTGGCTTGTAATTGTCAATTTACATGAAATTGTGTTGAATTTTCAAAAGAATTCAATGAGTTGTGGAGGCTGGTGATATCGAAGTACTGTTAGATGGATTCAATTAATCCGTAGGTTTGAATTAGTTAGTGTTGAAATTTATGAAAATCGAATTAATTTAGAAATTTAGAAAATTTATTTAGAAAATCGCCCTGTAAATTTCATTTCAAATCACTCCAAGTTTTGGTGTTTTTTTTTCGTTGTTACAACCAAGCCTCTAAAACTTGGTCTTAAAATCTTACGAAACACAGGCTGACCAGCGCATTTCATTCAACCGTCTTTGCAAAAAACTAACTGTGCAAATGCAAATCGTCCAACATTCAACAATTAGCACGGGCTCGCTAATTCAAACACTCACTCTCATTTGTTATGGCGAATATTCGCACATTTGCCTTTTACTTTCTTAAATTTAGCAATTTATCTTACAAAATTCAACATTTTTCTGCATTTTCCTTCGATCTCTTCGTTTCCCTCCGGAAATACAATATGAACACGCTCCACTGCACAAATAACACTTTGTTTGTGCGGGTGGCCTAACAGAAAAAAATCTTCGCCTGAGTTAAAACTTGCACTTCACTAATCTATCATTTTGTGAACGGATAGTTTTTTTCCCTTTGCAAATTCACCACAGCGAGACCCTGATGAAACTTTCTCACCTCTATGGCTATTCACCTCCTCTTCAACTATTGCATTCACTTATTGCAACTGTCACAATTCGGAAGCTGCTCGATGCAATGATAACACTGATGATGAGTGTTGTGGTGACAAATCAACGATACGAATGAATTACTTCCAAGTAAAAGTTGCGAAAAAATATAATCGTAAAGGTTTGTTCACAGACCGAGACAAAACGGTCTCCGACAAACGGATATTGAAGGTTTTCTCGAGTAAACAATAAAAGACTCTCAATATCAGTGGGCCATAAACAGTTCGATGACCTTTTTGATTTATTTTTATTGTGAACTTTCTATGCGCACGATTGTTAGATAAATATTTGTTAGAGTGTTGCAGGTAGTAAACTTTCTTCAAACAAAACCATGATGATGGTGATGATGATTATTGAAAATATATCGTATTGCTGGTAATTGACTATATTTTTTTATAGTGCGTTTTGAGATGTTTTTTGAAATTTTTTTCGCGGGATTGTAAGTACGTATTTTGCAGCAGAGGCAATTCTATTTGATTTGCAGAGTTGTGAATACTGCTATCATCGAACATCAGGTCCCATGGGAATGTCAACCTTTTACGCTACAAAATTCAATAGCAATATTTCTTGAGATCCTTCAAACGCAACCTGCAACTTGTGTTCGAATAAGTTTGTAACTTTTGTGCTAAAATTGAGGTTAACGTTTAGCACTTCTAGATGGCTTCGATTCTTCCATACACTTTTGCCCACATTGGGCGCTGAACTTTTTTTAGTCAATAATCTTCATATTTAACTTCGAAACCAATTTAATCCCATTTTTCAAGTCTACCATATTGAATCTTTAATTGTCTTTTTTGAGAAACCTATACGTATTATGAGATCAAATTTGCCATCAGAAAAAATCACTTCTGAATATCTCTAATAATATCATCTTTAATATCTACGTGAGTTAAAAATATTACAATAAAACGTGAACAATCTATCCGAATTATGAAAAAAACCAAATCGTTCGAATAAAACACACATTTCAGCTAAAGTTGTCACTAAATTCGTTAGGCTTGTGGTCAATATCTCATTCGCAAATTACACATTTGAAACGTGTGGACAATATGACGTTTGAAGGTCAACACGACCTGATGATATCAACAAGAAGTTTATCACCAGTTGTATTTTCTAACACTCCAAAACATCAATTCTTGATCAATACGCATTATTTTACCATTGAAATGTACCGTTAGATTAATCTGATCAATCGAAATGATTCACTTCTATCGCTATTCGATTCCTACTAAACGACCTTGGCTAATTTTTCATACCAAATCACGCATTCACACTGAGCAACACGATTGAATTAGTAATTAGTTGGTGTTTTCTTAGCTAATTCAACGAATAGTTGTTAGATCGTAATGGCGGCAAGTTGATTGTGTGACGCAAGCCATACTGCGCGATGAAAACGCTCACGATATCATAATATGTTTGATTGAGATTGTATCTTAAACGTTTTGAGTCATTTTGAATCGCGTTCATCTGTATAGTATAGGGTCATGGTAATTCAACAGGTCACTTCATCCTAGATTGCTCATCATTTTTCATTAACCATCATTTGTTATCGTCTACCCTAGTTTTGTCCTCTAAACTTTTTGATTAATGCACGTGTATTTTAGACAATTTTCTTCAAATGTCAGCATATAATACAGTTTTCTTTTTTTTTCAAATCATTGCAGGAATTATGACACTGAGCCGTGGCCCGTACAGCGAGCTCGATAAAATGAGCCTATTTCAGGATCTAAAGCTGAAACGAAGAAAAGTCGATTCAAGATGCAGTAGCGATGGCGAATCAGTAGCCGATACAAGTACTTCATCGCCCGATCTATTAGCACCGCTCTCACCAAAAATGTGCGATCAATCATCGACACTTGTTACGACTGGTGGCGGGATGACGACATCGCAATCATCATCATCAGTATCAGCAGCCACGACACCAACATCAACCGTAGCTACAACAACGACACAAAACCAGCAACAGCAGTCGAGGAGTTGCTCAGTGTCAGGCTTGAGTGAGATGTCACCGCCGCCTACAACAGCACCGACACCCCCTACGCCGGTTGCAACGCCAACACCACCCACAACCACAACACCAACCCCCAGTAGTCATGGTAATGGTACTTATAATGGCAGTGTTGGCAGTAACGGTGGTGGAAGTAGCAGAGCATCGCCTGATTCACTCGAGGAGAAACCCTCGACAACAACCAACGTGATTCCAACGAATGGATCACATAGTAGTAATAGTAGCAGCAATAGCAGCGTTAATGTAGGCCTATCGTCGGGAGTAATACGCTCGGTGAAGAATGAACGAATTTCCTCACCACCGCCAAAGATGCATCCATATCAACAGCAGCAACAAAATCAACCTCCCCGGACACCCACGCATTCACAACAACACGTCACTGTTTTGGTGACTCCGTCACGAATAAAAAACGAGCAGCAACACAACATGATGCAGCAGCATATGCAGCAACAGCAACAACAATTTTACCAACAAATGCAATCACCAATGTCTCGGAAACAGAGTCCGCCCACATCATTTGCCAACTGCTCGAACAGTGGCAATCGCCAGACGAACGACGGCGGAGGCAGTTCACCAATGACCATTTCAACAACATCACCCATTCACCAGCAGATGCAAATCCTGCATGCATCGTCGCAGCTCCTGTCCCGTTCGCAAATGTCTCCTAATTCATTATCTCCGCCGTCACGCCTGCAAATGCCTGTCCACTCATCACAGCAGCAACAGCAACAACAACAACAACAACAGCATCAGCAAAATCACCAACAACATCAACAACAAATTAGAATTAAGAAGGAAGACAGCGGCATGCCAGGCTCACCGGTAATGATGGACCGATCGATAGGCACTACAAACTTCATTGGGATGCATCATCGAATGCATCCGCAGCAACAGCCACAGCCCAGCAATCAGCAAATGAACAATAGTGGAAATGTTGGCATCCCGCAGCAGCTAATCCATCAAAATCTGCAACTGCGGCACCCCAATCGCGATGCGGCCATTCTTTTTCGTGTCAAAAACGAACAGCAGATACCAAATATGATGCAGTCAAACCAGCGCGCAGTCTGGGTGCCCAACACGCGCATAAACGGAGTCAAGCCTGAAGTAATAGGAGGGCCGCTAACTGGCCTGCGTCCACCGGGACCCGGCCAATCACCCTCCCCACACCATCCGCCCTCACAACTCTCGCCACAGGGGCCATCGCAAACGCCACCGCGCGGCACTCCAACTGTGATAATGGGCGAAAGCTGTGGCGTCCGAACAATGGTTTGGGGCTACGAACCACCGCCTCAACAAATGCAGCAGTCCCCATCAACGCCACCGTCGTCGCAACCAACGGGCCCATCTCAAAATAGTGAGGAAGCAGCTCAACTACTTCTCAGTTTGGGTCAGTCACGAATACAGGACAATCGACCCCGACCGCAGCAGTTCCGGACGCCACACGCACTCAATATGGAGCGACTATGGGCTGGAGACTACAGTCAGTTACCCGCCGGCCAGCAGCTGCACGCGTTAAATCTGAGCGCCCAACAGCAGTGGGCGGGCCCGCATGCACTTGGAAATCGGGCGCCCGATTCACAGAACGATCTTAATGTCGACGAGGATGAACAGCCGTTAGTGTGTATGATTTGCGAAGATAAGGCCACTGGCCTACATTACGGGATCATAACATGTGAAGGGTAAGATCAATAGTTCTGTTTTTTTTTTGTCATTAAACTCTATAATTTATTTACTTCTTCAATGACCAAGCAACGAATAAATTTAATATATACACTCAGCGAGAAAAAAGTCTACTAGATAACAATTCCATGGAAATTGCTACATATTTCATTCTATTCTAGATATGTGCATTTTATTCACAGAAAATATGTTTCTTATGTTTCTTGAATAAGCGCCACAACATTAGGACATTTGTCAAAGAACTTGATTCCTTGAGGGGGTTCCCAGACGATTTTTTACAAAAAACACAAAACTCGAGAATGGCTCAATTAACTTTTTTTTTAATTTATACAACTGATTCTTGAAGCTATTGTCTATGTCCTGCCGGAAGCTTTTAGCAAAATAGTGCTTTGGGAATTATTAATAAGAGCTTACATTTTGTAGTCATTTTTCGCAACTTTAACACAGTATAACATTTTTGCTTTTAATTTTTTTAGGGCATAGATAATCTATTGTAGAACATCTGTACCAAATTTCAGACTAACCGGGTGGTTTTTACCTGAGATCTGTGTTCCTAAAGGTGAAGAAAACGTGATTTTTCAAGAGAAGTGTTTGAAAGAACCAGAACCGATGACGTTTCAATTTTCGATTTTTTGATTATGTTTTTGCAAACCACTCGCTAGATGTCGTTCACAAACGTGTTTACAATATTTTATTATGCCTGTTTTTTATGATATACCTTACCAAAATAACGAAAGAAACATGCCTTCACATGAAAAAACCATAATTCTTCTAATCGCTTCAAACGCTTTAGATTATAAGTTTAAAATTAAATACTTCTAATTGAAATTTTGAAACGGGACAAGTTGCAAAATGTGCAGAAAGAATTGTAGAATTGTTTAAACCCATAAATTGTTTTTTGATATTTTTGACGATTTTCAGGTTAGGAACCCCCTTAATACATAGAAAATTGGTACCTTTTTCAAAAAAAAGTCGCATATTGTGTATTTAAAAAGCAACCTTACTTTTCTAATTTTTTCTGTCGTGTAAGTAAAAACAATCAAACACATTATAATAACTTCGAAGTAATTAATGAAAATTGATGATTTTCCCATATTTAAACATTATTAATAATTGATCGACCCGCCTTTAGCCTGGATGACAGCCTTCACTCGCCTTACCCTGCTGTCATACAAATGCTTTTACAAATCTTCATCGATTTGGTTTTTCCACATTTCCATTATTACACTCTTCAAATTTTCTACCGTTTTCGGTTCGGTTTCTCTTATTTTTTGACCCCATTGCCTAACAAACGTTTTCTATGGGATTCAAGTCGGGACTGTTTTCTGGCCACGGCAGCGACTCTTTCCCTACCCGCTCCTCCAATTGTGTGACCTAGAAAAGAGAAACTATTCGAACGCTCATTAGTAACAGAGCGAGCTCGATGTGCAGGAGCCGAATAGTCTTGGAACAGAGGATTTGACACATCCGCCGTTAGATCCTCGATTGCTGGAACTACGCCTTCATCGACAATTTGTTTGTATTTTGCAGCATTCGCAGATCCTTCAAGAAGAATAATATACCTTACGCAATTGTATAAGATACATCACCAAACCATCGCCAAGGGAGGAGGTTTAACCGTCGCTTGCATATATTCGTCCGAATATCGTTTACCGGCTCTGCGTGCAATTAAATCGAATGTTCAACAATTAGTTTTCTGTGTATGACCGTATTCTTAACATACCATGGAATTCTGAATATTTTCCTAAGAGCGCGGTTTTGGCATATCTGCAGTTGGTGTTTGTTAGTCTTGCACGTCTGGTAGAAGGCAGTGCTACCATATGTCAGTATGGATCATATGATCTGTTTGTAGAGTAGCGTTTTGTTGGTCACATTCAGTTTTATTGGTTGCAGTCTGCTTAGTTCACCGTTAATGGCTTTTGCTTGTTTTTTATGTGTGTAGTCCATGTTAATCTGTTGTCAAATGTAAGTCCCAAGTATTTGGCTGTCCGTTGCCAGTCTATTGTCTGGTTGTCGTTTGTTAGTTGAGGTGGTTGTTTTCTTCGTCGTCTCGTTACAAAGATGGCTTGCGTCTTCTCGGCTTTTATTTGGGTTTTATATTTCTGGAAATGTTCCAATAACATGCCTATCTAGGTTTGAAGCTGTAGCTTCTACATGCGTCGAGGCATAAAAAATATACATATACCGTCTGTGTACAAGGCTACTTTTGTGTTGTGTATGTTGGGTATGTCTGCAGTGTATAAGCTATGCAATATCAGCGAGAGTAGTGAACCTTGAAGCTGGAAGCTGGAGTCCCAGCTTCTACTGTCCGTATTGTGGAGAAATAGTAGTCAATTTTAACACAGAAAATGTCAGTAACTGTTGTCAATGTAATATCGGGGAGTTGTGCCAGCCATAAGTTTCCAATTGTATCAGGTCCAGATGATTATCGCTTATTGAGTCCGCTAAGGAGTTGCTTACTCAGAAACTTCTTCTTCCTCGTCAATATCATACTCCAAAGAGCGATTTTCCTGTAATTGAAGCTCCAGTACCTCAGTAAAAGCCTCCGCCTTGCAAGTGCCGTCAAATTTTAGCTCGTTTGGCCCATGGATAAGGGGCACCGCTATTTGGTTTTTGTTCCGAAAACATTTGGTTAGTCGTCAGTAATTGTTATCCCCAGGTTTCATCACAAATCTCGTTACGGAACAGCGCGATCTGACAGCTGATGGTATTTGTGAGCCAATTTGCTTCCTTTCTGATGCTAGGGTCTTAGGCCTAGCTCTTCTCCAGATTCCGTTCCTCGTCCTTATCAGGTATTTTATGTCTCTTGGCAGTTCGTAAGGGTTATGCCCTTTTTTCGGAGTATGAATCGTGTCGTCAGCTTTATTTTTTCAGTCAGAGCGTACCGGTTTGTGGTCAGATGACAGTTCATCGAGGACAGTCAGCCGCGAGCTATGGTGGAAATTATGCGAAAGTCCTTTATTTAGAGCATGACTATGAACTATGTCAAAGTGTGAGGGTTCGTCGGGGAGATGGAGGTTTATGCAGTTGTTCGTGATGAATCTTTGTAGCTCGATTTCAGCTTGATTGCTTCTTACGTTTCCCCAGTGGCGGTGATAATATTTGAGCCTCCTGCCAGAAAGACAGGACCTTCGCCTTCGAAAAGTTTATTTAAATCCAGGCCAACGTTAGTGTTTCTTGGAGGGATGTACACAAAATTCACACCGAAATCAAAGAAATTGGTGTGCACTTTTATAGCAGTCGCTTTAATTTGTTGGACAGTGTGAATTTGTAGGTGAAGGTAATTTATGCCCCCCCTGACCAAGATTCCAGTGCCTGCACCTCTACCTGTCACTCTATCGTTACGATGTAGATTGTAGTTAGAGATGTGGAGATGATCAGCTTGCTTTAAAAATAGGGATGGAAGGTTCGCTTTTGCCACCTGTGCAAATGTCTTCCTCAGGTTTTTGGGATTCATAGGACATTTCTCATAGCTTGCCGGATGGTCACATCTACAGTTCACACACTTTCCAATTTCTTTGCGTTGTTTTGTGCACTTGGAGAAGTGGTGTTCCACTTCGCATTTAACACATTTCCCCTGCGCATGGCATTTATTGGCCGCATGGCCAAACTGCTGACAGTTGTGGCAAGGTGATTGTCCTCCTCTCGGTTGCTAGGCTTCAACTTTGCAGATGAGCTGGGATACTGTTTGTATGATATAAATATCTATGAAGGAGGACCTTGACCAGCTTTGAGGTCGCATTCCTTAGTTTGAGGAAGAAGACTTACAGTGGATGGAAGCACTAAGCCTGGAGATCTTCCTTGATTTCTTCCGGTGTGAGGCCATGAAGACTTCGAATCACCACGCTCAAATTCTTTTCCTCTGAAAGATAATACTTATGGTACTGTACCTTCTCACTTTTGAGGAACTTGGTCAATTTTTTGTAGTCTAGCGGCGCAGTGGGAATTACCTCGATACCTAAATATAAGCGCTTAGCAAATTCGTAATTCATTTTCAGATCTTTCAGAGACCTGCTTATTTGGGACCACTTGTTTGGCTCTCGAATAATGGCCGGCACTGTCGTCTTCTTCCGTTCAGGTTTGTTTTGTTGTGTCTTATCTGTTTTCTCTATGGTTATTGTTTTTTGTTAGGTCGTGGCTGTCTTCTGAGTCGTCAGCGGGTTCATTGCACTCACAGGTTTTGGTGGTGGATGTGCTAGAAACTCATCTTCAGCCTGCAATTCACTAGCTGATGGGAGAGCATCCTGGATCTCCATATCTACTGAGCACAAGCTATTAGTATAATCTTCAGTGTCTCTCGCCGCTGATGACACTGGTGCTTGAATAATGATCTTGGTCTCTGTCTTCACTTTGTTTGTTTCTGTTGAAAATATTGGCGATGGTGTCAGTTTTCGTTTCATCTTAGTCTTTTCCGTTTTCTTGGTCATATTAAGAATTCTGTCTATAAGCTCTTTATTTTGTTTCATCAGTTTGATGTTCGAGAAGCTGTGCCGTCTGGTCGTCTCTCTCGAAGCTCGTCTTTTCTCCTTCTTCTTCCTGGTCTGTGTCGTTTACAGCGTCTTCTGGATCTATATCAGAGATAGCTCCGTCGTCCGCCATTTTGGTTTTTGTCTCTATCCCGAATCCACCAAGAGATCTCGCAATCCTCAGCAGCTGGGATATGTTAACAATATTTTGTTCTGGGTTCAAATATATTATTGGATAAAATTACCAGTCACCTGTTGGATGGGAGCGTCGTGCTTCCAGACACGTAGCTCATAATTCCAGTTTTATAGTGTGCTCAGTTTTCCTTTTATTTATTATTATTACTATTATTTCACACAACTGTTTTTATTTTCACCCTGTTATCGTCACATTCACTTGCACCGAACATCACCTAACGGCCTTTTACTGCTCACTATTGAACAAGGAAAAAAACACATCCGATCTCTGCTGACTCTCCACTGGGACTCTGTGTCGTTGATGCGGAAATTCTGTTTGTTCTAGTTTATATAGGATTCCTAATTTCTATCTGAAAAAAATGTTATCTTTGGATAAGCTAATCCAGTCTTTTTCCTGGTTACCTGGAGAATTCTTAATTAGTCGATTTTTTTGCCGCTGGGTGTATATACAACTACGAAACAAATTAAAACAAGACAAAAAATACCAATGAATACAATACTAACCAAAAGTATCTTTTTTGACCCAACAGATGCAAAGGTTTCTTCAAGAGAACGGTTCAGAATCGTCGAGTGTACACTTGCGTGGCCGATGGCACATGCGAAATTACCAAAGCCCAAAGGAATCGATGTCAGTATTGTCGTTTTAAGAAGTGCATTGAGCAAGGAATGGTGTTACAAGGTAAATCTCTTCCTAGCAGGGACATACTATCTTTTTGACTCCGTCGCCTTTTCGAGCAATCGAAAGCGCCGAAACTTGTATTTCGATTTATTCATTAGTCTCTTTCTAGCTGTTCGCGAGGATCGGATGCCGGGCGGTCGAAACAGTGGTGCCGTCTATAACCTTTACAAAGTCAAATATAAGAAGCACAAAAAGCAGAAACAGCTTCAGCAGCAACAACAACAGCACGAGCATCCCCATCAAACATCCCCGCAACATCATCTCCATCCCTCGCCACATTCACAGTCGCCGCAACAAACGACGCTCGGCGGATCCAAGATCGGTTCGTCGGCATCGACAACGACGAGCACGAGCAGCAACTCGTCCTCCATCGACGACATGAAACCTATGTTCCTAAACTCAACGAGTCATCAGCCGATTGCGATCAAGCATGAGCATGACAACATACAACTGCCGTCGCATTTAGTTAACGGAACCATTCTTAAGACTGCCCTCACGAACCCCAGTGAGATCGTACATCTCCGGCATCGTCTCGACAACGCCGTCAGTTCGTCCAAGGATCGACAGATCTCCTACGACCATGCGCTCAACATGATCCAGACGCTAATCGATTGCGATGCCATGGAAGATATTGCAACACTGCCCCATTTCTCTGAATTTCTTGAAGACAAGTCTGAAATTAGCGAAAAGCTATGCAACATTGGAGACTCAATCGTTCACAAGCTGGTGTCGTGGACAAAGAAACTGCCATTCTATTTGGAAATTCCAGTGGAAATACACACAAAACTACTGACTGACAAATGGCACGAGCTACTCATTCTCACCACAGCTGCCTATCAGGCGCTGCACGGCAAGAAACATGCCTCCAGCCAACCGAGCACACCCACTCAAATCACTCCCATTGCAATCCCTCTGCACAAGGACGACCCCGAGTTCGTGCACGAGGTCAATGCGCACTTGAATATCCTGCAAACGTGCTTGACAACACTGATGGGTCAACCGATTGCAATGGATCAGCTGAAACTCGACGTTGGCCATATGGTTGAGAAAATGACACAGATCACAATCATGTTTCGAAGGATCAAGCTCAAGATGGAGGAGTATGTTTGTTTGAAAGTGTACATTTTACTGAACAAAGGTAAAGGTGTGGAACGATTCAATTTTATGTGTATAGCTCAAGGTTTGATCAAGGTTTACTAACGAGTGTCTTTTTTTCGTTGTTTTTGCAGAAGTTGAACTCGAGAGTATACAGGAACGATATGTCCAAGTACTAAGGACATTTTTGCAACATTCATCGCCGCATAATCCTGGTCGATTGGCGGAATTGTTAGCACATATACCGGAGGTGAGTTGGATTTGGATTTTCAGAAAATCTGTTGCAGTAAGAGTTAAAAGTCGTGGATACCTAAATTTTAATTTTTAACTTAAACTTGTAAAATTAATTTTGACAAAAAAAAACTGATTTTCAAAAGAAAGTAGATAAATCGTGAGGATGCAGATTCTACTACACGTGATCCTTCTTACAACCAAGCTGTTTCCGAGGTCATGTACCACTATGAATCGGAAACTGCATCGAAATTCTTCGGGTAGAAATATTTCCAGGGTTACTTGCTTAAGTTAACAAATTTCGGAGAGTTAAACATTTAGTGGAAATTTTCGTTGCTAAGTGCTTATAATATTACAATTTGATGACAGCATCTACATACACAAAAATTATAAAAACGATCAGTCCTGGCAACACTTGACGAACACTGCAGGTGAAAGTAGTCTACCATAATTCCATCAAGTTAAAGTCAACCTATCCTATGAATTTTGTTTTCATCTGATGACGTCATCGATAGCTACTGAGATGAAAAAATATTTGGGGTTGCCATCCGAAAAATTTCCAAAACCTAGTTATTTTTAACATTGGTTACTTATTTTCCAATGGTAAACTAGAACTCACATTGAATGTAAATTTTTGATGAAGGTCTCTGCCAGCTCCCTACACCCAACAAGGGCTGTCGTGGTATTACTTTCATTATTTTCATTGTAGGTGTTTGCCATATGAATATTCAATGGTCGCATCTATTGGTTCAAAAATAACGAAAATGATTGGTGCTTGCAGCTCTGTGCTAGCACTAAAGCTCAAATCATCACCAATCTGCTTCACGTTGAGGCCTACTTACCCTGTGAATATTGTTTCGATCCGATGACTTCAATGGAAGATACTCGGGTAAAATGAAATTTAGGGCTACCATCCGCAAAACTTTTGAAATTATCGAAATCAGAATATTTGATGTTTGTGGTCTCTAAAAGATCATTACCGTTCGAAAATTTGTTAATAACATCGCTTAGTAGAGAAATCACAAAAAAAATATTACTATAGCTGACAGCACTACCATAATTTCTCAACCGAATTCATATTAAACTTGGCTTAAAATAAGGTTCATCTATTACATAAATTTCTTTTTAAGCCAATAACTGCATCGGAAGCTATGGGGCAAAAGGCTTTTATTTTGCTGAGTGAATTTTTTCAAAATTCAAGAGACTTAAATGATCGGATCGGAATTTATAGGGTATTAGCATTTTTCAGCAATTTTTTCAAGACTTCACGATTACTGGGTTGTCCTCGTTTCAAAATCACTTCGATCAGACCTGCTCTTATAATAAACACCAGCACACCCCGAGGATTTGATATTGATCTGATTATCGGGCCGTTAGTTCTCGCAAACACAAATCTCGGTTTGTTAAATATATAAGTGATAAAAATATAGAGGAATGTCTTGAAGGGCTACCATTCTTGTGCAAAAAAAAAAGAATTTAGTAAATTTTATTTTGATTGGGTAGACAAAAGCGTGAAGTTCGTCAAAGGTAAGATTTTTTTTAGCTAAAACTAAAAAAAATTTCAGCTACAGGCTTGCCTTCATATTTACCAAAAGCCACACAAGCGTATTTCTTTTGCTCATGGCCGTGCCCTGTGAATTTCGTAATGCTCTGATGACCGTGCGCGAATTTATCACAATTCGAAATTTTATGAATTTTCTTTGCCTACTCTTAGGCACTTAACACCCGCATGGGGTCGACAATTTCCAAAACATCATAACCAAACTAGAATAATAACTAATTATCCTTTTTTCGACAAATGTTTTGAGAATATTTATTTCCCATTTTTACCCATAAATTCACTAAAAAGCCCGGTGTCGCAATAGGGTTAAAGATATTTTCGCGAAAATCAAAAAAAGTTATTCCAATACTAATTTTCGACGAGGATCAGTAAAAATTAAGTACATTTTTCTTGGAAATTAAATTGTTGGAAACCGAACGATGACGAATAAAATATCTCAATAGATTTAAGTAACGTGGCACGTTTTGGATTCTGGCTGAGAATACTTGGGGCCAAAACAATCAATTTTTAAAGATTTTCATAATTTTTGTTTTCTTGTTAGGGAAAAATTTAACCATTGGATTAATAATTCTCTTTGTTTATTTCCAGATTCAAGCAGCAGCTAGTCTGCTACTTGAGAGTAAAATGTTTTATGTACCGTTCGTATTGAATTCGGCTAGTATAAGGTAGCAAATGTTGGAACGTGGACTCCTACCACCGGACGAGTCCCCCCCGCCACAAACTCCAATGCTGCCATTATCAAACCATGATTCTTCAACAGCAACAACACAGCAGCAGCACCACCAACAACAACAAACTATCATCAAATCGCCACTTCGAATGATATCATCATCAACATCAAAACCAGCATCATCAGCGTCAATGCCATCACCACCATCATCATCATCGGCAGCAGCAGCAGGGTTTTCTACGTCTTGTGCTGCATCGTCATCGTCAACGGTAGTTTCATCACTGCCAACGCACTACAAGTCAATTTTGCATTCGCATCTCACTGCCAAGCAAACGACTACAACAACATCAACATCAATCAAGTTGGCGTCTTGTATGGCGTCCTCTGGCAGAGTGACCTTAATTGGTGCAAATCGTCAGCAGCATGGCCAATATGTAACATCGACAATAACGCGTCAACCACAGCAGCAGCAGCAACACCAGCAAAAACTACAGGTGTTCCAAGATCACAACCAAGCTTTGCAACACCAACAGCAAACGCAACAAAGCAAGCAACACATCTTTCATCAACAAGATCAGCCCATGACTCAGTATATTATTGCCACGAGCAGTAGCTTGACAAATCATAGCAATAACAATAGCTGCAACTTTAGTAATAGCTCACATAGCCGCAATAATGATAGCACCAACTGCCACAACAATAACAACATACGTGATAATCGCTGCAGTCCTTCGATATCAATTGCAACCCAATCAACAGTTACCGCCACAGCCACGACTCAAACCCAAACCGATGAGCTGAGCACCACATCAACCACAAACCCTCTAGTGCACCATCAAATACACCATCATCACCCGCAACATCAAGTCCATCAACAAATCTACAACCATCGACACCATCAACAACAGCAGCAGCAGCAGCAGCAACAACATCATCATCACAATCATCACCAGCAGCATCAAACACAACTGGTACCGATAAGTGTTGCTACAACTGCTGCTCGATCGATAGGTGGCGATAGTAGTTGTAGTAGTAGTGGTAGTGGTGGTGGCGGTGGTTCATCAATTAGTGCTGCCAATTCCACTGCATCATCAACTTCAAATAGCCTTACAACTAGACGCCAACATGAAGCTGTTACTGTTGTTGTATTTAAAACAATGTTACCTGACGACTGAATTAAATATATATTGTGTAATTATTAATTAACTATTAATCGTAACTATATTTAAATTTAATATAAATAAATAAATAAAAAAACAAATCATGAAAATGATAAAACTTAAAAAATCAACATTGAAAAATTCAAACGAAACAGTATGAATGTTGTTTAAATTTAATAAAAATCTAAATTTTAGTCGAAAAAATCAATTTTACGTACGTAAATAAATGAATTTTACAATCCTATCATAACGAACTTAGTTAGAATCTTTTTATTTTTTATTATAATCTATTTTATTCAAATATACATAATTTTCATCTAATTATTATTATTACGATCGATTAACGTAATTTTATATATTATTAATTAGTTTTAATACAGTACTAAGCAAATTTCTGTATAAATGTAGAGTGAAATTATTACATACATACATGCATGCATACCTACATATATGTTTGCATTTAAGATTTAAAAAAATGAAATTTACGAAAGATACAACAAAAAAAAATACAAACTAAACTGAAAAATGCAACTTATACCATTTGTATCATTATTATTATTATTATTATT
Organism: Nemotelus pantherinus; assembly: GCA_963978885.1. Taxonomy (NCBI): domain Eukaryota; kingdom Metazoa; phylum Arthropoda; class Insecta; order Diptera; family Stratiomyidae; genus Nemotelus; species Nemotelus pantherinus. The sequence continues at coordinate 163,333,343 of OZ022263.1, forward strand.
ATTATTATCATTATTACTATTGTATCATCATTACTGTCATTGTAGAAAGTGCATATATATGTAGTTAAATTCAAATAAATTAGATACATGAAATTTAGTTTTTCGCAATAATTAATTCTGAAATTGTAACCGGAAGTATGTAAACATCTTCAAATCTTATTCACATACAGTAGAACTAATTTTTTTCCTTTTTCATCTAGGAAAAGCCTACGTACACTATTATGATTGTAATAAATGTTATTTTTCGCTGTACAATTATTTCAATTTAACAAAAACCGATTTTGTCGACTGTTTTTTTTTATTATTATTATTAAATAATTATGTTTTTTATTGTTTATCTTCCCGAGAGAGTAAGAGTAAGTCTTAAGTCAAAACAACAAACATTTTACCGTTTTTGTTGCTGCCCTTTTTATATTTACACGCGTTAAATTTTTTTTTAGTATGGTTTTGTAAATTTTAATGTAAAACCATATTCGTTTTTTTCGAATTAAATGAAACAAAATAAAAAAATATTTTGGAATTATTCCGAAAAATAAATTTAATGCGAAACCATTTTTAAAACATCAACATACATACATCAAACATGCGTAAACTCACACAAGTTATATTATTATCATTATGATTATGATTATATATGTATTGAGAAAGAAATATACCCAAAAAAAACACACCATACATAAATAATAAATACATTATACATATTAAATAATATAGAAATTTAAAAGAAATAGTAACAAAAACCACTTTACATAGTTCAGAATGATGCTAGACACGTAATCGATACTTGTTAATATTATTATTGGAGAAAACCCAAGAGAAACAAAAAATAGAAAATAAAAACAAAAAATACACAGAAAAATGAAATTAGAAAATAAATAGACGAAATTTGATTTTAAACGAAAAACAAAAACAATTTTATAAATTTTGGTTGGTGGATTTGTGTTGAGCCGACGATCGAGGATGACATATAGAGAGAGTAAGAGCGAAAGGGATAGAGAAAGATGGGGAGAACGAATGAAAGTCAGATTGAAAGAAAGAAGATTGAGAGAAAAAAGGTTGAGAGAAAGAAGATTGAGAGAAAGAAGACTGAGAGAAAGAGAGAAAATTGCGAGAAAGAGGGAAGATTGAGAGAAAGAGAGAAGATTGAGAGAAATTGATAGGCCCCGTGCATTGCTCAACTCAATTCGAGATTTTAAAAGGCGGGAGGGAGCTGGAAAGAGTAGGCTACGTTGATTCGTATACATTAACTTTTTTGACGTTTTCATTTGCTTATCCGCATTTACGTCTGAAGCCACCGGACGTGTGATTTTTTTCTTAATACTTTGCGACAATTTTGTAATTATTTTGCTCATTTGTGCTGCTAGATGCAATCGAAATTCAGAGAGACAAAACGGCTGATGAATACAGTGACAAGTGACAACTCAAGTACTGAATTGATCCAGGTAAAGGATAAGATGGACTTTAATAAAGAATCGAGAATAATTTTTCGTATTGAGTTGATTCGTTTAAAAGGCCTTAAAGGGATCAGATTGAAAGAATGAAAGATACAGAGATAAAGGTATATAGATAGAAAGAAAGATATATATAGAGAGAGAGCGATAGAATGAGACAGGTGAAAACAGAACAATACAGAGAAAGAGAGCAATAGAGAGCAAAAATAGAGAGGCAGTGAAAGTGGTGTGAATATCAACAAATCACCACTTTTGATCATTAAATTAGAGGCATCGCGATATTTTAATTCACATTTGTAATTTAATTTGTATGAATATGGTTTATTTTTGCAGCATAGCAATTGAAAAATCAATTCGAAACTATTACGAAAATGTTTAGATTTTCAATAATAAGATGACTAGACGTTATACACTGCCTAGCTGGTCATTTGAATAGGTACAGCCGATCTAGAAATTATTTTACCGATTTTTTTTCTCCTGTTATCCTTTCGGAGCATAAAACTTAATATCCGTAATGAAAAAGTTTTCAATTACGCTTAAATTCATCTAAAATAGGTGAGTGCTGGTCATGTACCGTTATCTTGCATCTGATTTTTGTGGATGCACTGACCACTTTTGTCTGTTATATTAGCTCAATAGAATAGGGACACTTGTGAAATTTGTGATTAAAGCCTTGAAATTCATCAAAAACTGTAATTTGTTTACACCATTTTTGAGTCAAATTCAAAGTTTTTTGGTGCATAACATTTTCAGGCTTATACAATATTTTCGAATTAAATCTTTTGGTTTTAAATTCTTCATACCAATTCATAAGCTTTTGAATCAAAATCATAATTTTTTTGAGTCAAATTCAAAATTTTTTTCAATCAAATTAATAATTTAATTCGTCGTTTTTTCGAAGTGAGTTTTTATCAATGTAATGCGCAAAATGTAAATTTCTCTCAAGAATATATGTATCTAACACGAAAAAATTATGAATTTAACTTGCGAAAATTATGAATTTGACTAGCAAAATATATGACTTTGACTAAAAAAAAAATTATGAATTGGTATGAAAAATTTACGGATTTTATTTGAAACAATTTGAATTAGACTCGAAAATATTATGAATTTGTACGAAAAATCTATGAATTTGACTCGAAAATGGTATATTTTCTAATTGTATTGCCTTCTTTGTTCAAAACAAAATCAATCAGCTTGTCAGTCATTGAATCATACAATGATTTAAAATGATTTAGGGAAATTTTGGCCCACGCGGTCTTCATGGAATCAATTAGTTGTTTTTTGTCTCCAAATTCAAATAACCATAGTGTTTAAATCTGGTGAGTGTCGTATGAGGTGAAGCACTCTCCAGTAAGTGGTATATCCGGATGGGTTGATCAATATGTGACCTAGCGTTGTCGTGATCAACTAATCAACTTCTCGTGTCTATTGTGCACGTGTTCCGGCCATTCTTCTTGAATAGCTTGTTTAAGACGCATTAGTTGATATCGGTAACGTTGTAAATTGATAGTTTCTGACCGTTTCGGCAATTCGTAGTAGATCACGCCCTACATGCCCAAATAAATACAAAGCATGATCCTTAAATATTATGGTTTGGGGTTGATTTATCTGGTTTTCTTAGTTTCACCCATGCTAGTTTTTGTTTAGGAAAACTGTAATGTATCCATTTTTATATATAATACAATGTAATAAAAAAGGAACTCTTTTGTTTGTCGTTGAAGCAACATTTCATACGTGAGCAAACGCCTTTGACTGTCCTTTTAATCTTTCCTTGGTTCTCAATTTCCTGCTTTTTGAAGCATTTGCATGCAGGCATTTTCTAACGAAAAACCGATCAACATTCAATGCTGCAGTCAATTCTTCAAGAGTTTCACAAGCATCATCATCTAGCAACTTCTCAAGCTCCTCATCTTAGAAATTTTTTGGTGCACCATTGGATTCTTTGTCATTGATGCCAAAATCACCGGTTTTGAACCGATGGAATCAATATCTGCAACTTGGGTTCGATGAAACATGATGACCACAAGCAATCGGCAAGTTTCCTAAGCGCTTTTTTTCAAGTGAGTTGTAGTGGAGAAAAACTCCCCGCTAATGCTGTTTTTTGTGTGCAAATTTCGACATTTTCGATGCGTTTTAACGCACACATTTTAAGTCCATACAACGAAATAATAAAACTGTTACAGGTGATACTACTTCTCGATGCATTCAGAATCACGTTTAAAGTACAGCTGCCTGTATTCTATTGAGTTAAAACGAACTCACTTAAATAAACTATATCCAAGGAAGAGCAAAATTGAGAAAAATATGGAAGAAATTCAACTTACGTTGATTGTGAAATATTTTTTTCAGCAAATCGTCGATTGAAACACAATGCACTGCTTTCTTGATAACAATTCCTGAATCGGCCCGTCAATTTCATAATTATTTGAGCCAAATTCATAGTTTTTTCAAATCAAATTCATAATTTTGCCGTATCAAATTCATAATTTTTCCGAGTCAAATTCATAATTTTTGCAAGTTAAATTCATACATTCTTAAGGTAAGTTCATATTTTGCGCATCGAGTTCATAATTTATGATCTTGCCGCGCAACAATTATGATTTCGCCTTGAAAAAACTATGAATTTGACTTTCGGAAGTTGTAAATTTGACTTGCAAAAACTATTAATTTGATTGGCTATTAATTTGAATTTGCCTCCAAAACTTATGAATTGGTATCGTAAATTGACGAATTTGATATAAAAAAATATGAACAATATTCGAGAATATTATGAATTTGTACCAAAACTCTATGAATTTGAGTGAATATTCAGTTAGTATAATTTTAATTTTTTTTTGTCATTAATTTTGGAATATGTTGAAGTTATATATGTGTGGTATATTATGTAGCATGACAGTTTTTTCTACGATGTTTTAGTTGTTTTTTTTTTTAATGTTCATAGCTCAACTCTCTTTCCCAACATAGTACCATTCGAAGCGGGAGAGAGCAAAATATATTATTTTAAAGTATTGTGGCAGATGAAATAGAAACATAAAAATGAGATATTTCGCATCCTGTGTTATTTGAGCAGCACCAATTACATAAAAAAAAAACAAAAAACATCTAGTTTTACCACATGAAAAAATTCGATTTGATTTTTTTTTGCACAGAATCAATTCTATTTAGATACACGAGGAGAGAATACTGTCTTTCATTTAGCAAAATCGGTGTACAAAAAAATCAGTACAACAATGGATTTACACGAAAAAAAAAATTCCGAAAAAATACCCTTCATACAGAAATCGAATTAAACCATTAGAAAAATAATACGAAAGACTTAAGGCAGTAACCCGAACTCAATATCAAGTAAGAGAAACAATATTCCAGATATAATTTCGAAAATTTACTGGCAAATAAATACTTCAATAAAGATCTTATGTTTGTATAATTTGGGGTAGCCAGTGAATTATTGTCTGAAATTATCGAACTAATCATATATGTGACTTTTGAGGAAATAACTATTGTCTGGGTTCATCATTTTGGAATAGAGTAAGCTTGCGAAGAATATCTTATATCCTCAATCTTCCAATTAGGTAACGGCAAGCATGACCGTTATTTGGTTTATATTTTTCGGTAGCTGGTCAGATAAATACAGCAGTCTCATAGTTTACAAATTCACAAGCAAGTCATAGCAATTTCATTCGAATGAGTATCTCTTTGACTCTGACAAAATCTAACAAGTTACTTTGACTTCTAGATTTTCTGCAAGATTTTATTATTTATAAAAACACATGAAAACTATACTCACATCAAATTTGGTTTACTACTGACTACCTCTGGTTTATTTTCTACGGCGTAATCACAGAATAGCCTGATGTGAACTTTCGCGCCCAACGTGGGAACCATGTTTTTTTTCTGTCTTGTTAATTCGATCAGGGACATGACATTTAATCGAACACTAGAGCTACTTAGTCACTGGTATAGACTGAAATATGCACTCTTCTAGTATTTGTTGGTAATATTCATCCAACACGATCATATCTCTGAGCCAAGGTAGCTAAAGAATTATGTGAGCCTAACCCAATTTTTTTCGGAGTGAACATTTCTATAGGGCTTGGTACCATATGATAACTGGAGCTTTAAATGGTCATCATACTGTCACAACTGTGCAGTAAGTATATTCAATTTTTCGCTCAGCGGTACTGATTTGGCTCATTACCAACTGATCATTTAAAAATCTGTGAATACTGCGAAAAGTCATAATTTTTATTGGAATCAGAAATATATTAGACAGAACTCAAACCAGGTCAACTCAGCTCGACCACACTCAATACAGCAATATTGACGAAAAGAGCCAGCGCATTTGATTCGGATCACAAGGTAGCTCTGATTGACAGAATTCTACTAACAGTATTCCTGCTTGTTAATCGACAAAATACACTTCGACACAAATTTTCGGGGCGTTATTTTACTTTGAAATTATTTAATTAATTAAAAATTACTTAATTCATTAATTATTTATATTTTTAGTATAAATGAATATAATGTCACTAGATCAACCATGCACCGAGGCTTTTTTTTCATCAAAATATACTCTCTATTCGATCATTAGCTCAATATAAATTCCACTGATTGTCAAATCGATTTACGAAAATTTAGCAGCTTTTCGATATCTACAAATATGTTACATAGCACATCCATCAAATATTCATTTTTGGTACATCCAAAACTAAAAATCTTATTTGAACAAAATCACATGAAAGCATCAAATATCATCTATAAAAAAAAATAGATATAACAGTATCAATCTTCTCTTGCATATTACATACTAGGAAGTCTGAATTTAAATGCCTTTGATGATACTACTGATTGAAGAAAACAAAAACACAAAAAATAAAACAGAGAAAAATCTATATTATATACGAGCGAAATCCACTAAGAATAACTGCAACCCTTTAAAAAAAACCGAATAAAAAAATTGACGTAAAAATAAATCATTAAAAATTTGCAGAGATATGTATAGGAAGTAAAAGAGAACGATTTAAGGTAATATTTTAGGCAGCTTAAAAATCATTAAGCAAATCAATAGCGACTACACCACGATTATTGAGGTAGTTTTTTTTTAAAAAAAAAAAAGAGATCAAATGTGAAAGCTAATATGTAGAAAATAACGATCATCTGAAATTTGCCATAATTTATTACAAATTCTAGTGTAATTTTGACTCTAACATGACTAACTAGCGAAATTAATTGGTAAGATAAACACGTTAGTTTAAGATGTTGATGAGAAAACACAAGACTTTTATAGAAATTGTAGAAAAAAAAAACAGAATTAGAAAATAAATTAATCTAATAAAAACTATTAATGCATAGATGAACACCTTGAATCTGATAAAAAATGGAAAAAAAATTTGAAAAATGAAAGATTTTCATCGGAAATTTTTTGCAATTCTGATCGGAATTCGCTTAGAATAAAATTATAGAAATACTATTAGAGCATGAACTGTGTATGAAAAAATGTTGATAAAAGAATGCAGAGGCAAAAATTAAAGATGCTATTCAAATTTAAGATACATTATATGTAAATACTTGTATATGAAAAAATTGAGTCATTTAATGTTGTAGTGTTTTGATTGAATCTGTGATTTATTTTGTTCACCCAAATTTCATAGTACAATCAGTCAATCAGTTTTCTATGATTTCAATGTGCTAGTTTTGAATATTTTTTTATATATAATCAAAAAGCAAGACGTCGAAAAATTAAGATTGAGCAACACAAGACAGTGTACAGTAGTTTGTGAAACATATTAATACCATAATTTAGTGAGATTTTATCTACACAGTAATTCGGAAAAATAGCGTAATTTTTTAGTCCTGCCGAAATTCCAATTCCTATGGGGTGGAGCATTATCTTAAAATAAAAACCTACTTCTCGGTCCTCGACACTCGGACTTCATTCGAACGATTCGCTTCGACAAAGGCTCCTTAGCAATCAAGGAATATTCATTACTGAAATGAGTGATACGAGTCCCCCGGAGTAGAATACCTTCAGAGCCAAGGACTTTCGCGTGACACTTTGGTGGTTTATTTGGGGATTGTTCTTCAAGCAACAAGTCTCATTCTCAGTTCCAATCGAGACCAAGAATATGCAGTTTTATTCGACTGTTTTAATCAGGGCATTTTAATATTCATCGCTTACAATTTATAGATCGCGAAAAACGAATTGAGCATAAACTTTAAGCTTGTTTGAATACATTTTCAAAAATTAGTGACCCATGTCTTTTACAAGCAATAATCAATAAACTGTTTTCATCAGTTAAAATGTTTCTGAAAAAGTTTCATCGTGTTTAAAGTAATATTTAAAATTAGCTATTTGCTGCATCGTATTTTTGTGACCAAGTGAAAAAGGTACTGTCATTTTAATCACTGTGATTTGATAATTCGATGATCGCTTCTAATAAAGCTGGTTTCATTTTTTAAATTATTTTGATAGATTTATTTACGGATTATATCATCTTTATTTTAGTTCTTAGCGTGAGTTCGACCAAAACATTAGGCAAGTGTCCTTCCAAGTCAAAAAGAAAGCTCAGGCTACTAGCTACTTGTTAAAAGGGTCAAGAACAGCTTTTTTGGTTCTTTCCTGCCACCCCTTTTTCATAGTGGTTGCATATTTACTAAGTCACTAGATAAAACTAAACTTTTCGCTGAGATTTTTACTACCGACTTCTGCTTGCCAACTTCATCGCGGAATCCTCCTAGCCCTCCAATACGCGCTTTCAAACCAGCGCCTCTATTTTTTTCACACAATAAAGCAGGTTGCAGCATCCTTGACATCTTATCCCTTTTTGACAGAGTGTCCGAATGTAACGAGAACACTACTTTTTTTAGTAGAGACCGCATATTTAGCTCGTTCAAAAGAGACCTATGAAGAACCGTGTTCTGTTTAATGCGTTCAAAACAGAATGCTAACTTCTCTCACTCAAGCCTTCCCCATTTCCTGCTAGCCACTTTATATTGGCTGATGGTGTGGATATTTCTGAATCACCCTTGCTAGACCTATTAGATCGTTTAAGACGTCGGTTAACGTCTCGAGCAAACTCAGCTAGACCAGCCATATTTTGCAAATCGCAAAAAATGTAATAAAATGCCTGGGTTTCGTTGAGAGAGGTAAGAAAAACTTTACTCCATTAGATATGAGTATATCTCCCATATATGGATTGGCCGCACTGCTTTGGCGGAACTAGACAACGCAAAGCTTTTAAGCGTACTGGCGGTAAAATCATTATTTCACGTATTGAGCCCCTTGAGCATCGACGTAATGTGGGCTGCTTTTCTCTTCTTTCTGGACATTGCTCTAATGAAATATCAAGTCTTATCGCTTGTAGAGCACATCATACGCGCAACACCCAAGCCTCTCAACTCTCTCTTTCACCGGGCCGAAATCGTTTTGTAAATGAATTGTGTTCGGATGTGGCCTTCTAATTGGCGTACTTAAAGCCTGAATTACATTGGAATGCAGTGCAGTACAGCGCAGCGCAGTTTCGAAGCAATGCACGCATTGCAAAGCACATTGAAAGCAGTGCAGTGTTCTGATAATTAATGTCAAATCAATTTGTGGAGGTTTGATATTTAGGTTTTCTGCATCTGTTTTTCGTCCATTTACAATTTAATGTCTGGAACGGAATTTCCGCCTCAATTTAAATAGTTTTTGCCCGGTCAACTACTCTCAAACGAATGTCAGCTGATGCAGTCTGCAGCGTTTTAGAAATTAGCCTAAACGATGCAGTGCGGTCCGCTGCACTGCACTGCACTGCAGTTAATGTGAGCTGTCACATGCAATTACATGAGTTCTAAATTTCAGTGCACTGCACTGCACTGCTGGCCAATGTAATTCAGGCTTAAGTCTGCAACTTCAACACTCTGCAGTGATTTCATTCTCTCTTCTCCTTTTGAATGTGCGTCTCTTTTGTTTCCTCAATTCAGATACCTTGAAGTAGCCCAGTATTGATCAACGGATGTTTCTTTGCGAAAATCTTGTCATACTTTAATGGCCATCACCCGTTTGCATCCTTTTTTCTGTATGGTGATTTCAATATTCCTACCTTGGACTGAGACGTGAGTTATTCGAGAATCTTGTCTCAAAGTACCATAGCTTCTATTACATCCCATGATCCAAAACTCTTTCTGTCCAATGACATCCTTAAAACTTCCTTCGTCTTACTCTTCCTTCGACTATGCACCTTCATAATGTGTCTGCCTCCACTCTATGCTTGTGAGCTTTTTGCTCAATTCTTTTCTTCTTTCACTTCCTGTCATAATCCTTAAAACGTTTCCAGTTAGATTTTCTGTGTTTATTTTGAGGAGCTTTCTTGATACAAGCACTGGCTTCGGTGTTAATGATATCCCAATTTTCGTGCCAAATCACTTTCCTCTTTCCTGTGTGTTGTTCTGTCACAAATTTTTAATCAAAGTTTTTCATCCGGTATTTTCCCTTCAATTTTTGTCGTGTTGTCAAGAAACAACATTTCTCAATGTTCTACCCACTTTTGAATTTTCTTCTGAATCCAAAAGCATTGGCGAGCAGAAAAACATAACATCGAAAATTAGTAAATTTTATAAATTTTTCCACGCTACGTTTTGTTAAGCTAAAGATAACAGAAAATAGTCACAAGAAAAAAAATCAGATAAAGGAACTGGCGCACACATTCTTGTTTCTTCGGAATAAAAATTCACGAACAACTATAGCCTTTTCAGGGGGTGATGCTCTAATTGAGGCATCGACAATTGAGCAGCACCTTCCTACCTCCAACATTTCTGTTTCAGTTGCCTCAGCCGACATTATTTTGTCCTCTTCATCTAATATTTTATCACCTGTTTCGTCTACGGCAACTGCTCCTGATGTGCATATCACTCATCATCGATCACAACAAAGTCAAATGCGTGGACGCGATTGGTACAAAATCCCGTTTCACTGAATCTGAGTTATCGTCAACACCATCATCAACGACAAATTATCGATTGAAGGAAACCAGGGTCCAGAGCAACTTTAACAAAAGCAGCATCATAATAAGTGCCATCAACTTCCTCAATTATTTTCGCTGCAATTCGTTCGACCTTCTTCTTCGCCTTTTTTACTCTTAGACATTCCTATCACCTCTGTAACTTGTATCAACGTAACAAAAACTCGCGTACTTCCTCAGAGTCAAGCCAGTGGACTTGTTGAGTTTGCTAGGCTAAGTTTTATGCTTGTGACCTCCGCCGTTGCAGGTTTTCATTTCCCGCATCAACTATAAAACTTCAGCCTAGGATTAAGCAATTTGCTAAGCAGAAGTACATGCCACCACTTCTTCCCTGCAAAAAACTGACAACTTACAGAATCAAAAAGTGGCATCTTTCCGTATCAACGCATATGCTGGGGTCAAAGGGCTACTACGAAAGGGCGAAGATTTAGTAGCAATCTTTAGTAGTCTTAAGATTTTAGTATCCAAATGTTAAACTTAATAAGTTTAAGTTTTCTGATAATTTAGCTTACCGGAAACCTGACTCACTGATGATATCTTCAATACTTTGTTGTCCGTAAGAACCGGGATTGTCTAGTTATTGATAAATCCGATGGAGGAAGCGTTCTCATCGGCATTAATAAGACACTCGATGGAATATTCTGTCGTAATTTCCAATTTCTGCCCTCCTGACGTATGTAATTATGTGCGTATCTTCTTGTTTTTTTGCTTAAACCTTAGTTGTTGCTTCAATATATATCCTCTGTAATCTTCCTCTGTTAGTTTATGAACGAGTCTTTGCGGAACTGTCCACTAACCTTAAAGGTCGTTTTTCCACCACTTACATCCTTTTTTGCTTTTCCACTCCTCAAAAATCATCATTTTCCTTGAGAACTGCCCTCTATCTCTCTCTCTCTCTACATATGTGGCTCCTGATCCTCATCATCCTCTTCGTATGCTTGAAACCTCTACCAACAATCCTATGAGGAACAAAATTTCTTCTTTAGTATGCTTCAGTTTCTGCAGAGCTAATTTCACCGGTATGGCCATTGAAATAAATATATATAGAATTTACTGATTGTTTATCTTTCATGGTCTTGACATTGATAATGCTTTACGTTATTGTCTACCTATCTCTCAAACTTTATTCCGCAATTCACGTCAACTTATCGTCTTAAAAACTGAATTATACTCTCGGAAACGGAGCACGTAATTTCAAAAGAACTAGTTCATTTGCTGATTTACTTTTGTATGCTTCAAGGCGAAAGATACTAACAGACAGGCACTTCTTACCTCCACTGCTGGTATTGTGGCATCAATAGCCAACCGAAGACCTATTGATCCTTAAAAAAACTCTGCTAGTATTTCCAATAGCATGCATTTGGATGATACAACCACTTTTTTTTACTTTTTCTTCCTTGCTTCATATTTTTCCTCTTTCTTCTCTAAACAATACTCATCTCTTATCCAGTGTCTACTCACCACGGCTTCTCCTCAATTACATTCATTTTGGAGAAACCCTTTAGAAATCGAACTGCTACCAAACTATATCGACGCAAATATACTGGATAGATCACTTTCATCATTCCTGTGCGCGCCTTTTCCTATCTTGTTTAACATAAGTATATTTTCAGACTCTTATTCTTCTCTCTTTGAAAAACTGTCAACATCTTCCAAATACAAAGAGCTCGTGATCCTGAATCTACCGTCCCATTTCATTTCTTCCCTGTTTTAGCAAGATCATTGAGAGAGTGGTCTTGAAACTTGAATAGCTTAATGGGTAGACCACTGGCTTCTTGTGTGTGTATGTGGAGTCCCTGGTTTAAATCTATGTTTGGACGAAAGACTGCACACCAGGCTTTGAGTTCACCGAGCTCTGAATGAGTAACTGAGTTAATCAAGGGTAAAGTGAGTTGGGAACTAATCACTCCATTCTCGTTTTCACATTGATTGTAAATCTATGGTAAAGCTCTCTGCCAGCTTCAACCTCTAGACCCAACAAGGGTTGTCGTGGGATTACTTTACTTTTTGAGAGAGTGGTCAACAAGAGAGTTTATTCTTTTATCCAACCTACCCTAGCTCATGAGCACCACGGTGTTATCAAAGCTGAATCCACTTCAAGCAACCTTCTTTCTTTCATAGATACGTATTATATACTGACTTTTCCAAAGCCTTTGACTCTACCAACCATAACCTGCTTCTTCAAAAACTAAAGAACTATGTCATAGCCGGTCCTCTCGTATAATGGTTTACCTCTTATATCTTTTGTGCTGTCGTTTCCTGTTCTTCAACTCATTTTTCTCCTCCATCAGGTGCTCCTCTTTCTATTTTTTATATGCTGACTGTCGTCGCTTCGCGGCGACCCGCGATAGCTCTTGCTTGTCATCCTTTGTGACGACGTACTTTTGTCGTCCTTTGTGACGACGGATCTTTTCTGATACTACACAAATTGCGGATAGTACCTCTTAGATTATGAGTATCTAAAAGGACGGCGCTTGTCCTTTTTTCGAACCTCCAACATTTTTCCTTCCTCATAAGCTTGATTATCACTTCTTACTTTAAGAGGGCATAAGCTTGTTACAGGTCCTCGTAGTACGCCTCGGCGTTTGAAGGTCTACTACTTTTTGCCACTCAATACTTATGATTGACTCGCAAAATCTTGGATTCTTTCGGCAAATCCTCGTTCTCTGCCAGTTCCTTGATAGCTTCCTTCAGTTGGTTCTTTACAAATTTCGAAACTGGAATATCGGAAACTTCGTCTGTTAACGTCGATGTACGCTGTTCAGTCTACGAGTAGCTTTCGTATGCTTTCTTCGGTTTGTTTGGATCTTTTGGAGGCTTTAGTGACTTCTTTGAATTCTTCGGTTCGGTCGCCGTTGCATCGAGTTCATTTGACGAGCTGTCCTGTGAAAGTTTGCAGCTTTCAATGCAGTCTCACAAGCTCACGAAAGCGTTTCCAGCTCTTTGAGTTACACAATCTTGCCCATTATGAGCGCTCTGATGTAATTCCTTAGAGAAGAAATCTGCTTGTGCTTGTTTCCACCATTGAAGCTCTGCGAGTTTTAACTCTTCTACTGCTATCGATTCTCGAATGCTTATACCATACCACTAAGTTGCAAATCGACTGTGTTGATGTCCATCGCACACTCCCTCCCTTTTTGAGGCCCATTATTTGTCCCGTTGGTTAGCTTTTTCGGACAATAATCCTCATGTTCCTTCAAATTTTTCATTTGCCCATCAGTTTCTTGATGCTATTTTCTAGTTCGTTGATGCGTCTGTCCTCGCTCGCGTCAGCTATGCTCAATATCGTATTATTACTTGAAGCGTTCGGTAGGTTTTCGTCATCGACTACTTCCATTTTGATCACTTGCGTCATGTTTTTCTCGCAGCTTTGCACCAAGTCGCAGTAGAGTTTCTTGTATCGCTCGGGATTTTGCATGCTGATCGAAAGCATCTGAGATTGATTCTCTCGCGACTGTTGCATCTCCTGGAGTGACTTTGAATACATGTTTATCTTAGCTTTGTAAGAAACGTGATCCATGCTGCTCCGTGCTTCACCGAACTCTATTAACTTGGAACTTAAGTGCAGAATCAATTTCTTTGAAATCACCTCGTTGGCAGACATGTCAGACGAAATCGATTGTTCGTTTTCTCACGAGAAACCGCCACGAGCTTACTCAACATGTTTCAGAAGATAGCAAACCTGACACGCGAGGTCGCTCTGTCCGAATTTCAGCTCCTTGTTTTTGCGTTATAAATGATTGATTTTGGCGGTGCGTTTTTGAATTTCTTCTCTGACTTCGACTCGTGCGACGATAAAATTTTCTAGCTGATGCGAGATGATGCTGATGTGCCTTTTCTGTCCTGGCATTTTCTGCCTTTCGTAATTGCAAATGAGCATGCTTCAGTTCTTCCTTCAGGCTTCGAATCAAGCTCTCTTTCTCGTCGAGTTCTTGCTCATTTTTGACTTGCATTTCAAGATTGACTCACATGATGGTTGTTCTTTTTTATAAAATGATATTTTATAAGACGATCGCAAAATGTTCCAAAATAACCTACACATGCATATAACAGTCGTCGGCTTGCCAATGCACAAGTAAGTAGACAAACATTGAAACTGCAAGCAAACCACAAACAAGCGCAATCTGCGTAATTTTAATGAAATCTGCATGTATTCCAAATATTCTTTTATCACAAATTAACTGATGGTTTTTTCCCCTTTACAATCTTTTACGCCCTCATTTTTTTCAATAACCACTAGTAAATTATTTCTCAGCAACATTAATGACTCAATAACGTGTTGTAAATATTTAAATATCAAAATATAATACAAATGATATATCAAATATTTTTGCACTCAAATTCCACAATAGACTTCTAGCAATTAACAAAACTTTTAAGAACCCCCTAAAAAAACTTGAAGCAAACTCCTAAAATCATATATTGCAGTCGTGTAAAAAAAAATATTTGAATATATAATTAAACGACTAATAAGTTCTCTGACACATCTACAATAGAATCCATTTAAACTGGCAACTGAATTACCACTCCACTTAACAACACATCTAAATACTCTATTAAGCATGTCTGTTGACTGTCAAGTACAGTTTATGTAAATCATCTGCAAATCTTGGTTTGATTTTCAAATATACACACATACATCTAATTAATTTCAATAGCAGGATCAAACTTTATAAAGATCCTGAAACAAACGGAGCATTGTTACCAACACATTTTTTATACTATTAACTATAAATCATTCAATCGAACAATAGCAGAATGACATCAGCAATCAAACACAAAAAAAATAAATGCAAAATAATCAAAATAGCAGATAAGACTCATCATTATGCAAGTGACAGAAGAAGAAAAACTAAAAAAAACTCTTAGTTCACCGCACCGAAAACTAAATTCTACACGCTTATATTCACAATTGAAGCATCAACACGAAAATCATAATACCGTTACAATGTTTCAACTATTTGTTTGCTTTTTCTGCATTTGTAGATTGTCCATATCTATTCAATCCTGTAAATGTATATTTAAGTCCGAACTGAGTTTAAAAAAAAAAATTGTGAAAAACCTAGACTATATGTAAATACGAATTGAAAACATTAAAGCCACAACTGCCATTTCATTAGTTAGAAAAATTAATAGAAATTATTCGTAAAACATTGAAAAAATATATGTACAGATAAATATGCATTGTAATTATAAATCAATTACTTAACAACCCGAACAACAACAACTGACATATGCATGTCTCCAAAAATTTCTTCATCAAACCCAGAGTAGTTAAACCCAGAGATCTGTTTGACATTCTTTAAATGCACAGTACTGAAAACAATCGGACGTATTTGATTTTGACAAGACAAAAAAAATATTTTTCATATCTATATAAAATTAAAATAACCAATCAAATGTGAATAGATCGATTGAAATAAAACTAAAAACAACCGTGAAAATACTGAAAGCCACCATTAAGTGTATCATACAATCTCGGATGATTTTGATCATTCGATGATTTTCAATAATATTAAGCAACAGTCTCTGAACAAAATCAAGCACGACGAACTGTAAACAATATTGTAAACTGTAGAATTCAATTTATTTAGCATGTAGAATATATATTGTAGGATAAGATGTAAGATGTACGTTGATAAATGTTTAGTGAAATAAGGACAAGATACATTAACACATACATAAATTGTATATGGTGCTTTTAGAAGAGTAAGTAAAAACTAATTAAGGATTTTATCGAGTGTTGTTTTACTTCTAGCAATTTATATCTATAGATGCAACTGGCATTTTTTATATCTTTTGGCTAGATCAAATATTAAGTGTTTCCATTTTAAGTTAAATTTTTAGTTGTGATATATAGCTGTCGTGTGAAAATAAAGAGTTCAGATATTAAATTTATAACAAACTTTCATCACAACACTAAGTGAGAAATGTATCTTTTCACCATATCTATTGCGATCAATGAAAACGTTACTAGCATAGAGTTACATACATCCTATTTTGTTTTAGATAATTTTAGAATATCTAGTAAAATTAGTTGAATTTGTTTTCTTGTAGATAATAATTCCTGCCAAAATAGAATTCATGCTAGATTTTTCATATAACACATATGCTTCTGACTTTCTACCAAACGATTCCTATATCTTTCTACTACGACTGGAATTTTTCCTTCGTGGTTCCTTGTATTTCAAGCAGATACCATCAAATGTTCCAAAAATATATATTACCTACTGTCAACTTATCTTTAGTTACAAATTGATCTATACCAAATTAATAAGATAAGATTGGTCATTGAACTTGTTTCAAACTGTTTATTTTCATATTTAAAAAAAAAAACATTATTTAGCTTTTATAAAAGCTTTTATATATTAGCGCAATTATATTCAATCGTTTTACGTTAAGAAAATCAATAAAGTTCAGTGTGTGTGAGTGAATGAAGTTCATTTATATGTCAAAAATAAACAATTTTCAAAAGATTCAGAACTAGTTTAGATATTGCACTCTAGAAAAAGACACACAATATGTATTTGTATGTACTTGATGAGAACAAAATAAGAAAACACTGCTTAGAAACATAAAAAAAAAATTATCTATGCACATAGTATGCATCATGTATGAATGCTAAAATGTATGCAATGCAACGCAATGTACTGTTTTAATTATAGTTATACACACATATATATACGATTATGTTATTGTAAAAACACTAGATTTAATATTAAAGAGAAAATACGAAAAAAAAGATACAAATAAGAGAAAATCGGCAAAACCTAAATATTCATACAAAACGAATGAATATGTATGATTCATTATCTAGTGAACACATAAAAAAAAATTGTATGATAAGAGGTAAAGAATATTTAAACAAAAATAATTAGTAATTAAGTGTATGAAAATGAAAATGAAGAAGAACAAGGCGCAGAAGATAAAAATATAATATAGAATTTATATTGTCGTCAATAAAAAGTTTTTTGTTGTTTATATAAAAAAAACAAATGAGCTTTATTGTCGTTGTGAGTCCTGAAGTGTCCTTTTCAGGTTAGATTTGTAATTGTCTCTATAGAAAGGATAGTATCATTGATAATAACATCAACAACTGGGACAGAATTATTGTTTTTTTTAGTGCTACTATCATAATCAGCTCGAGCGAAGCTTTCAGAGAAGCAATTGAAGCGCAGCAGAAGAAACTTTGTAGATAAGAGTCCTCCAAGGGAATACGCAGCGGTGTCGTACTGCAGAAGGTTTGTTCACGCAGCTAGTGTGTGAATTCAGAGCCCAAATTGCAATGATTAGCGAGGTATATCAAAGGAGAAATTTAGAAACTTGGTATGCAGACCCTTCTGGCCATGAAGCTTTGTGGGTTCGAGTCGATCGGCGGGGCCCGAGTAATGGATCTGTTTGAATCCAAAGTCGAGACATCATTTTTGTCAGCTCATGTTAACGATCCTACGTGCATCACTGGAGGCGGCGATTAAATTTAAGAATAAGATAATTTAAAATTTCCATAATAATAGTAATTTCCACAGTAATTTAAAATTTTCATTTCAATTTTGAGTATGTTCAAGGTATTTCCTTAATGTCAGCCATGGAATATTAGTATTGGGTGTACACAATACTCCTATGCCAATACACCGCTGGTTGGAAAGGAGAACAGTTCGTTTTTCACTGTCACGACCAAATTCAACATTACCCGCGGTTTTGTAATATTAGTAACTAATAGTTAGCTGAACTGGTCATTCGAATTGTACACTTTGAACCTGATAATTAAGATCGAATATGAATTATAAACGGAATGGAGCTTGTGATTCTAACTGAATAAACCGACTTTAACCGTAAAGTCATAACAGCTCGTATTTCTCGTCAAATAATCCAATCAGGGAGCTTAGCTGGAAAATTGAAGCACTGCAAGAAACTCTATGAAAACTTACGGGTACCCTGCTGGTGGTTGGAGACTTCAACACGAGAGCTTTGGAGTGGGGAATGCCAGATCAGAGCAAACAGGGAAAAATAATTATGGAGATGGTGGCTAGACTGAACATGGTTGTACTAAATATGGGGTCAACACATACGTATCGCAGACTCGTAACGTAGCTCGAGCTGCTGTGGGGGTCATATGTGGCGGAACACGGACGGCCTACAGTAATTTAGGTTAGCTGCGAATAACGAATCAGCAGTCCCCAACCGAGAGCAGTAGAGAAGGAAGGTGGGGCGCAACCCAATAAGCTTTCTATGACAGGACGAGTTGGCGCCGTCCTTCAGCTATACGTCCAACCTGGCCACAGGTATAAAAGGCTATGCGAAGGAACCCAGAATAATAAATCAACGATGGAAGCATGAAATTCGAACGGGAATATACGTTCAAACGTCGGAAGGAACTGTAACTTGCGGTGGCTACCTTCCAGCTTAGTTAGAAGAGAGTCGCCAGCGGACCCTAACGTTAAAGATGCGGGCAGCTGGGCTCCTTCAACGCTCAATACTACAAGGCAAAACATCGGTATGCAAATGAAAAATCCGTTTCAATGCAGCGCGCTTCTATGTTGATCTCCGACATCCCAGAACAGTGCACTTTCAAATCTGAGTAATACCCTGTCTAAAGAGAACAAGGAACCCGTAAGAGATGTGCTCACAAAACTGGGGAGCCTCATTGTTAATCTGATGGAGTATGTGAACCTGCGTCATAACATTCACAATGCGATTAAGGATCGGATACGGGCAATAAGATCGACTTACAACAAGGTGAGAGATCAGCAAATGGTACACAGGACAGTTTTAGCTTCTGCCAAAGTAGAAATAGGTACGCAAACTACGCTGAAGGCACCTATCAGAAGAAAATCCACTTCGCTAGGTGTCATGGCTAGTGCTAGACGACTCGCAGGATGAACCGAAGTGCCAAGAGATGAAGCTGCCGACTTAAGCGAGCCACAAGCCACTACAAAAACAAAGAGGGTGAGGACACCGAAGAAGTTTCTTTCCAGTGCCGGATCAAGGCAAGAAAGCAGTAAATAGCCTGTGCAACTAGCGGGGAGTAATACCAAGCAAAAGAGTGAAGAGTCGAAAATCGGAAGCTCAAAAAAGCCACAGTTGCAGCGCAGGCCTCGCCCGGAGGCAATGATTATCATTGCAAAGGAGGGCGTTACATACGCGGACGTCGTGCGATAAGTCAAAGCAGACCCTACTTTAAAGGACTTAAGTGACAACGTGACCCGCATTCGACGGACACAGAGGGGCTGCCTGTTGGTCGAGCTTAAATCTGGTGGATCCGAGCAGGAGGAATTCAAGAGGAAATTTCAGTCCTCTCTTAGTAGCCCTAAATGTTTCTGATCTTTTTGTCCGCTCCTTAAAAGCTTCCTCATATCTTCCTGACTCCCCAATTTTTAATGCCTGTACTGCTTTCAACCCTCTTGACATTTGCAATCTCTTTGCTATTTTTTTCTTTTGTTTACACTATCCGATGGATTTTTTTCCTTTGCTGCTGCTTTTCCTTTGATTTCCCTGCTAGTCTCACCTCAATCGTAAATCACCCCGTAGAAAATGAATTGCTTTTGTCCTCACTTGACTCTAACTGTTCCTCGGGCCCGGATGGAATTCCCAATTTTTATGTAACTAATCTTGCGTCTTCCCTTTGTGTCCCTTTAGCCATCTTATTCAATGTCAGTCCCTGTGCTGGTAAATTTCCGTCCTCTTGGAAGTTCTCTAACATTCTTCCCATTTTTAAATCGGGTGACCGAAACCTTGCTTCTAACTATCGCCCTGTTTCCATTCTTCCTTACCTTTCCAAAATTTTGGAACGCCTCGTTTTCAATCATATCTATGATACCCTCTACATCAATATTATGGGCTTGTGGCCAATCGAAAAATTGACCTGAGTTCCGTAGTCGCCACTTAACAATAAGTGCATTCCCCGAAGTAATCAGTGCAGTAAAGCGCGCCGAAGCCGCATGTCTTCCGGCTGTTTTTAGTGACACTGGGTGTTCGGAACGCTTTTAACTCGATGAATCTTGAGCGAAATTTAAAAACTTAATGTAAAGTTCTCGTATGTGGGCCAGTGAATGAAAATTATTGCGAATATGCTTTTGTCAAATTTCTTAGTAAGCAACCTAAATTTATTAACCTAGTTGGGTTGCTTAATTGTTTATACTCATTTATCTAAACTCATTTATCTAAACTAATAAAGAGCTCCAAATTCAACAGTACCAAACTAAATCAACTTTTTTTATTTGTTGAAATAATACCAATCATTGGCCCAGATATTATGGCGTACTAAGAGCAAGAGCTCAACATAAAACAAGAGCAAAAAGTAATCAACAACTTGAAGAAAAACGGTGAGACTCGTCACAGCCTTATCTATGTTCAGATACGATTAGAACGCCTAGACACATCATAGGCGAAATGCAAACAGAATCACCCAGCAACTTGTCAGGAGTTGGAAGAAATTGGAAGAAGTTGAAAGAAAAGAAAAGCTGGAAGAAATTGTCATCAACTACCGGATCATAGAAGCTCAGAATAGACAAACTAAAGGAAGTCCCGACTTTAACTAAGGCAACAGCGACATCCGCAGTTCCAGAGTCCCTCAAGTTGGATATTCAATGGCTCATATAACAAGTGGCTGGCTTTCGGATATATCATATATTTCGGAGTTCATAAATTGCACTATCTTAGCAGAACAGTTGATCAATCACATCATTATAAATGAGGCAAATTACCAGCCAGCATAGAAGCTCTTATGCGAGCGGTACTATAAACACATTCTCATCTCACAAGAGATGATGCAATGGTTCTTGAACATCAATGGAATCTTAGGAGAACGAGTCAAAACAGTCATGTCTGCATTGCCTAGTACGTATATTAGTATGAGCCTTCCAGTTGGTTTTTGGCATAACAAAATTCTCATATCCCATCGGATATCGATTTGCTTTTGGTTGCGGATGTATACGCGAAATTACTGTTACCTAGATTATTATCAGGTAGCTCATGTGCCCAACACATTAAGCATGGATAAATTATATTTTGGTTCAACATCACAGGCAGACATCAATCCAAACCAGAGATTTTCCTACACCCCCCTAACACCCCACTAATACCCCCCCCCCCCCCCTGGAAAGTGCACACACCCCCCCTAACACGGACAATTTTCCAATACAAAGGAACCTTTGTGTCCTTTGTTCCAAAGGGACACCCCTCCTAAAATTCTGAACACACCCCCCATGAAAAATTCCTGAGAAAACCCCTGATCCAAACTACCGTGCATTTGTTTCGTAACAACAATTAGAAAAATCTCTTCAGAAATTTCGCGAGAACTGAAGAGCTAACATCTACCACAAATTGATCAGTCAGTGAGATCTGGGCAGAAAATGAATGTAATGCGTATCGTAGGATAGATAGCCAATACGCTGTATCCTCGCTATTCCAGAATAATTCAATTTGAACGCCCGTCTTAGGAAAACCATTACCTACCGCGTACAAAAGATTCCATCAGCTCGAGTGGAGGTTAATGAACTGGCCCAACAGCTCAATGCGTTGGAGGTAACATCGATATATAATTGCGACTGATTTTGCCAAAATGTACCGACATGTACATAAATTTACAATTAGCAAAAAATAATACAAAAAAAACAATTAGAGCCAATTCAACACTATCGATTGAATACTGTCACTTATGGTACAGCATGCGCACCTTATTAATTCAAAGTCATTACAGCACATCAAACTCCAGCTATATCTACCATTCACCATACTGTTGTGTTTTACCGTTAAACACCTTTCGCGGATTCGATATTCTTCACATTCGTGAAATAAAAACAGTGTTTTTTACAACACTAATTATTCTTTTATTAACACAAATAATTACACTGAAAAAAACACATAGCGCCAGACGCCATAGTTTATAGACTTCTGGCGCCATGTACATAGAGTGCGTTTATGCCGTAGCTAAATTAGTGAGCTCTGCTTATTTAGCAGCGGTATAAACCACTTTTAAATTAGCAGAGCTTGCTATTTTGGCTACGCTACTTTAGCGCTGCTAAAATTTAGCGCGGTTATAAGTGTGAAGGTAGCAGTGGTATAAACACTAGAACAGTCATAAATAGGATTTCTAGTTTCGAGTGACATTCGCAATCTGGAAGCCTTGGTGCAAGAGTGTTTTTGTTCTTATATTGAGCTCCTTTCAGATATTACGCCATTTTTGCTTTGGTTAATAAGCTGTACGGTGTAAACGCTACTACTAAAGCAGCGCCAGTTTGGCAGCGCTATTTTAGCTACGGCATAACCAGGGCCATAGTCGACTTGGGGATTGTGATAAAATATAGCGCCACACGCCATAGTACATGGCGAAAAGTACATAGGAGCAGACACTATACTTATAGCCCTTCGCACCATGTACTATAGTCCTCCACGCCATGTAATATGGTCCTCCACGCCATGTACATGGCGTGGAGGACTATAGTGCATGGCGTGGAGGACTATAGTACATGGCGTGGAGGACTATAGTACATGGCGTGGAGGACTATAGTAAATGGCGTGGAGGACTATAGTAAATGGCGTGGAGGACTATAGTACATGGCGTGGAGGGCATAGCGTCTGCTCCTATAAACTTTTCGCCATGTACTATTTTAATCGCCATTTATTACCAGAATCCCAAAAGGTGGCAGAAGTCTACAAACTATGGCGTCTGGCGCTATGTGTTTTTTCAATGTAGTGTCTTGCATTCGAAGTTAATGTTTGAACTTTTTCTTTTTCAATTCTCACTTCTATTAATGTTACTCACCTGAGTGGAGGTAGGTTTTGGGCCAGTTAAAAGGGAAGAAGGATTTGAAATAGATTACCTTAAACTATTTCTTTAATCGAATTTTGGTATTATGAGCTGTGCCTTATAATGGCTTATGGCTCGAAGTTCTTGCTTTGTGGGGATTGAGTTATTTGAAGATCAATTCGGACTGAGCTTTTCAATTGCTCAGTTTACATTTCTGTTTAAGGAACGAGAGAATTGTAAGAGGTACGTCGGTTAGTGTCTAGCGGAGCTCTCACAGAATGAGAAAGGTAGGGAATACAAAAAGCTTTGGATTTGATGGGTAAAAAACAAACAAACATGTTCATTATGAACTTCATGTATAGTGTTAATGTTACTCAAATGTCACTTGCTGACATTTATACGACCCCTCACACCGTATGGCTGCGAGTTATAATTGAAGACATAACTGAAGCCATATTACATGGTTCATGGTTCTATGTAATATAGCGTATGGGACCATAATTTCTGCGCCATGTAATTATGGCGCAGGGAGCCATACTGCATAGCTCAGAGTACTATGTACATAGCGTATGGGGCCATAAATAATGCGCTATGTTACATAGCTCTGGGCGCCATGTGGATTTTGTTCAATGTATAACACTTAATTCCGTACACTTTACTGATCGCACTATTATAATCCCGCGTTACAATTTAACACTTTTTCGCTTTCAAAATACATCCGCGCCCGGATACTTAATTCACTGTTTCGCTTTTCACAGTAACAGCCTTTTCACTGTATACGCTGTCTACTAACTCTGCAAAATCCATCGCATTGTACCAAAACTCAATGCTAACTGGTTGCTAGCACCTCTCGCGGCGATATTTATACTCTGGCTGGTGCGATTAATTATTATTGCCTACATCTAGGCCTTTCTAGAACTGTGTCTTGGGTTCTTGATCTGTCTTCGAAATGACCATTGGGAATTTCCGTTCTGTTGTCATGTGAGATCTGATTCATGGTTTGGGTTCTAGAATGTTCCGCTTTTGCTTTCTAGAAGGCTCTGTCTGCGTCTTGTTTACAAATTGCATGTACGAGATACATGTATCAGATTCTCAAACTGGCTTCTAGAGGATTATTTTACGTTTTATCCCATCCATAGATTGTTTTCGTTGTTTGAATACATGTATGAGATGTATGTCAAGTATTTCCTCGCCGTTTCTAGCTTTTTCTGGCGCCGCCACAACGTCATACGGTTCGTTTGGCGTGCATGCAACAATACGAAGCTTACACTTAAATATAGCCGCTCCACCGCGTAACCAGCGCTGCTCCCTTTCTACTATAGTATTCGGTTACTACTACTATCATCGAGTTGAAAAAATTCCAACTGAAAAACTTATATTTAATACTATTATTTTATGTACCGGCCGATGCAAAATAAAAAATATTTTGCTGTGTAAGATCATAATTGTACATAAATTCAAATTCAAACTCAACACAGGTGTTTAGTTACCTTGCCAATGGTTGTCGTTGTAATAGCTAAGTGGTTAGGAACAATTGTTAGAATAGAGCGAAAGGTGATTAATAAAGAAGCAGTAAAGGCTATCGGACGTGTTATTTGTCCATGAAGCGAATTTGTTAAGTTTTACAGCTGCATAAAAACAAATTGATTTATATATTTTTTAAAGAATGAACTAATTGGTTAAATTAGCCTAATTTGATTTTTCCCCCGCTTTCAAAGCAACATATTTTATTGGAAATACCCATTTTTCCTTTAGAAGCTAGATATACTATTCACAGATATCGAGGGTAATTTGTAATCTGAATTACTCTCGAAATATCAATATCTGTCAAGAAATTGAAATATTTCCAGTTTCTAAAGGAAAAATTGGTCTTTCAAATAAAATATATATTTTGATTTGAAAGCTATGATATCAAATTAGGCGCAGCGCAGACCCCTGACAAACTCGAAAATTGTCCAAGAGTGCAGAGCACGATTGAACTCTGTCGCCAAATTCAATAGGGTGCATCTGCTCTGGATACCGGGGCACTGTGGTGTTGAGGGGAATGAAATTGCTGACGTCATTGCGAAGCAAGGTTCGGGACTTCCACTACGGGGCCCTGAACCCGCCTTGGGTGTGCCGACCGCATCTGCACGTGCCATTATTCGAAAGTGGGTAGATGATGCTCACAAAGATAGATGGACGGCTGCCGGTGTGGCCAGGCACACGAAGGTATTCCTTTCAGAACCCAACCAGGTGACTGGAGGATTCTTGCTCAATAAAAGCAGGAAAGTTTGCAGGGTCATGATAGGCATTCTGACTGGACACAACTGCCTAGGAGGACATATGTGCCGAATAGGTGTTGCACAGTATTATAACCTTTTATGCACTTTATTACGAATGAACTACGTTCTACAACAATTAATCCAACTCTTAACATTAATTTAATAATACATTGACTTTGTCGTCTGAAGGACTTGAATCGAATACTAACAATTCTACGAACATCTATCTAACAACTCCGAGTCATCATGGCGAGGAGCAGCTGTCGTATTCAACGCTGAGGCGTTGCCAGATAGTGTCATTACAGTTCTCCCACGCTTAATTGGAACTCACGTTATTTGTAACATAGTCCTTGAGGAACTGCGGTGGACGTCGTACTCTAGCTGATGAGCGAGGAGCTGGAACTGGAACCTCTTAGACCTCTAACTCTGGTGTTTCGATTTCCTGTTGGCACTGCTGTTGAAGTGATTCGACTGGTATATTTGCCAGATGTTCTGCTGACGAATCTTGATTGACTGGAATATTCACAAGGTGCTCCGCTAATGAATCTTGATGTACTGGAGGCGGATCATTCTTGGTTTCTGGAGAAAATGATACTGTTTTCCGCATTGGCAGGCCGGTTGATCGTAGTTGGTTGATGTGCCGTTTAAAAATGTAATTATTATCCAACTTTACCAGGTAGTGTAATTGACCCAGCTTCTTGATTACTACTCCAAGCTTCCAAAGTTGCTTGTTGTTTGTGTAATAACGCGCCAGTACGCGGTCTCCCACGCTTAATTGTCGCGCTCGATGTGTTGGAATTGTTGTCTTCGCAAATTTTGTTGGCTTGAGTGCATCTAAGTTGATGCGAATACGGCGATGTAGATATTGCTCTGCCGGTGAATTTCCGTTGTTGAGAGGTGTAGCGCGATATCTGAATAGAATTTCTTGCACTTTACTCTGTACCGATTTTGTTTCGCTGCACATCGCTGCAAGCTTTTGCTTGAGCGTTTGTATATTCCTTTCAGCCAATCCATTTGTTGCTGGATGGCCTGGGGCGATGAATTTTTGAAATATCCCCGATTTCCTGCACATTCGTTGGAAATCTTCGCTGGTGAAGATACTTGCGTTATCTGAAACCATGACGTCGGGAAATCCGTTCCTTGAAAATATATGCATAAGTTTCTCCCATGTTGATGCTGCAGATGGAGCTGATGAGCATGTTTCAATTTCAGCCCACTTTGATTTTGCGTCGATGACAACAAGAAAAAAATGATTTTGGTAAGGGCCTGCGTAGTCAATATGTATGCGCTGCCAATTCCCGTCCGATTCATCCCACGGGTGTAATGGTGCTTTTGTAGGACTTTTATGTGTTGAAGCACATGCTGAACATAGTCGTACCATACGTTCAATGTCTTTATCAACGGACTTCCAGTAAACGTAGCGTCGTGCAAGCTGTTTCATCTTTGTTATGCCAACGTGCGTGCGATGAAGCTCTTCTAGAACAGAAGATTGCAGTTTGGCTGGAATTACAACTCGCTGTCCTCGAAATAATATTCCATTATCGATAGTGAATTCGGATTCTGTCGAGTTATCTTCTTGAATTTGTTTTAAAACGTTGGATAGTGCTTCATCTTCACTTGTCTCCTTTTTGAGAGTTTGAAATGTTAAATCTGGTGTTTGAATGCTTTGAATGGATTGTTTGCACAGCTGATGAACTTCTTCGTTTATGCTACCATCTGTTCTTGATGTTGTTTCTATTGGAGCTCTTGACAGACAATCAGCATTGCTGTTATCTTTCCCCTTCTTGAATTCTACGGTATAATTGAACCCTGACAAGAACGCTGCGTATCTTTGTAATCGAGCTGATGTCATGCGTGGTAACTTTGCATTTTGATGGAAAATACGCACCAATGGTTGATTATCTGTAACCAGTTTGAAAGGACGAGCAAATAAATATTGAAAAAAATGATCAACAGCAAAAACTATTGCTGTCCAATTGGGAGTAATTTTGCTCTGTTGGTGTCAATGCTCTGGAAGCAAATGCGATTGGCCTTTCCCCTTCTGGAACAATGTGTGACAAGACTCCTGCGACTCCGGTTTGACTAGCATCACAAGTGAGTACTACTGGTAACTGATTGTTAAACGGCATTAGAATGTTGTCGCTTGCTATCTCTTGTTTGAGCTTGATGAATGCTGCTTCACTTGTAGCTGTCCATTTGAATTTGACTTCATTTTTCAGAAGGTTGCGTAATGGTGATGTTTTTGATGACAGATTCGGAATGAATCGCGCGTAGTATGTTACCATTCCAAGAAATCGGCGGAGTTCATCTTTTGTTTTTGGCCGTGGCATTTCTGTTATTGCCACCACCTTGCTCTTTGATTTCATTATTTTGTTTTGTTGAACTGTGTGGCCTAAGAATTCAATGCTTTCTTTGAAAAATGAGCATTTCTGTCGATTTAAATGAAGGTCGAATTTGCGTAATTGGTCCAGGCATGACTTCAAGTTTCTCTTGCATTCTTCTTTTGATGCGCCATGTATAATTATGTCGTCGAAGTATGATTCTGTTTTTGGAACGTTTCGTAGTACTTGATCCATTATGCGGTTGAATTCTGATGGTGCTGTTTTAATGCCAAACGATAGCCTGTTCATTCTGTAAATTCCTCGATGTGTTGAAATAGTTTGAATGATGCTTGAACTTTCATCTACAGGAATATGTAAGTAGGCTTTATGTAAGTCTAATCTGCAGAAATACTTTGAATTTTTGAGGCAGTTGAGAATTTCGTCTATCTTTTGGATTGGATAATGCGACGTCGTTAGGCGTTCGTTTACACCCATTTTATAGTCGACGCACAGTCTTACTCCTCCATCGGCTTTTGCAATAACCACTAACGGTGATCCCCAATCACTTGCATTAGTTTTGGTGATTATTCCTGCTGCTTCCAATGTGTTCAATTCCTTTTCGACGCGCTCTCGTAGGGCATACGGAGTTTCACGTTCACGGAAAAAAATTGGTTTAGCATTTTCTCGTAGCTTCAGTGTAACTTTGTAGTTCGGCATACATCCAATTTTCTCTTCGAATATATCTTTGTATTCTTCTGTGATTTCATCGATTTCGTTCACACTGAATATTGAATGCCTTTGTGTAGCTGTACTGTTGTGGGGGTCGACTTCATTCAATTTAATCTTGAGTTTCCTGATCCATATTCTGCCTAATAGTGCTGTGTATTCCTCTGGAACGATGTACGCTTCTTCTGTTATTGACGTGCCTTTATATTCGACATTTACTTTAATTTTACCATCTGGAACGAATATGTTTTTCGTGTACGATGAGAACGCAATGGTCGCTGGTTGAAGTGGTACATTCAATTCCAGCTTAGCAAATTGATCTCTGGGTAGAAAAGTATATCCAGAACCTGAGTCGATTTCGAATTTTATGGGTTTCCCCTCGATTTTTACACTTGCATGGAAACGTTCATCTGGTTCTGTCTGATTGTCGTGAATGTTGACTATCTTTTGAATTCCGTAATGTTGAATTGCCATTTGAGCTGTAGTGCTCGATGATGACACATGGTTGACGTTGTGTTTTCTTTTTAGCAGTGTACGAAGACAAACGTTGCTTACGTGACCACTTTTGTGGCAACTGGAGCATTTGAGGTTCGATTTGTATGTTCGACACTCTTTAGCAATGTGATTGTTTTTTCCACAACGCAGACAAAGTCCGTTTATTCCCAGTTCTGTGTAGTTCATTTTTGTTTTTGACTGGCTTCGATTCTCAGAATGGCTTTGATGTTGCGGTCGGCTTCGATTTTGCGATTGGCTTCTGCGCTCTATGTTTTGATTATTATTTTTATTATTGATTGGCTTACCTCTAAGCACTGTGTTTATATCCAATGTTGTCGTTGCAGCTGTAGACTTTTGAGCAAGTTCTTTGCAGTCAATCTTTGATGCTTCTAGCGCGAGTGATTTGGTAACAATTTCATCAAATTTTAATGAGCCAGACTGTAGTAGCTGCTCTTTGATTCCATTGTCTTTTATCCCGCGTATGAACTGCGCTCGAAGGAATATGTCTGCAATTGATGCCTTGCACTCGCATTCTGATGCAAATTCGCAGTCGCCAATGTTGCATCTTAGGTCTGCGACATATTCCGCAATTGACTGGTGCTCTGACTGGTACTTTGACAGGAATTGATGCTGCATGACGAGAACGTTCTTCTTTGGACACAAATGTTTTTCCAACATTGACATTAGGGTGTCGTATTCCATTTCATTCGGTGTTTTAGGTGCCGTCAGTGCCGCAAGCATGCTGTATACTTTTGCGCCGATTGAATTTATCAAAAGCTTTGCACAATAGCTTTTGTCTTGACTTATGCCCTTCATTTCGACATAGTTTTGGAAACGTTGTTTATACAACCTGAACGATTCCTTTTGTTCATCGAAAGATTCGAAATTTGGCAACAGAGCCTTGTTGCTGGTTGTACTTTGTAGATTTGCGTTTGAGTTTGCTGCACTCACTTGCGCTGGCAGGGCTTGCACTAGCCCACGAAATGCAAGCATAAATTCATTGAACTGGTTTGCATCCATTGCTTCACCTCGTCGCCAATTTATTATAACCTTTTATGCACTTTATTACGAATGAACTACGTTCTACAACAATTAATCCAACTCTTAACATTAATTTAATAATACATTGACTTTGTCGTCTGAAGGACTTGAATCGAATACTAACAATTCTACGAACATCTATCTAACAACTCCGAGTCATCATGGCGAGGAGCAGCTGTCGTATTCAACGCTGAGGCGTTGCCAGATAGTGTCATTACACACAGGATGACCTCTGTTCATCCTGTCTAGAAGAGGCTGACTCTGCGGAGCATTTGCTCTGTGAATGCCCAGCGTTTGCGCGTCTCAGATATCAATGCTTTGGCTGGGATGTTGCACGCATGCAGACGATAGCCTCTTTTCCCCTATCAGTGATCCTAGACTTTATCAAAAAGTCTGGGAAACTATGGTAGGCAGGGGGAAATGAGTACAATGGGTCCTTTGGCCTGAGTGCTTAGAGGTGCCAATGCGCCTCTCCCCCAACTCACACACACACACACACACACACAAATTAGGTTAATTTAACCAATTAGTTCATCCTTCTATGTATGTTAGACTCTAAAAATTCTTCTCGTAAGCATGTTGGATTCTAAGAATACAATTTAATAATGACAAGTCGGAAGAAAGAAATTACTGTCAATCATCATTCTGGAACAAAGATATGTGTGATTATATGTAGGTATTAGTTGAAAAATAATATTAACACAAGTGAATTGTATACGTACATCTAAAAGGTGCTAAATAAATTATTAAAAGCAGTGTTTGAAAATTAGCAATTAAACACTTACTTGATGCACCAATGCATTTCCGTAGATTATCAGTAATTTTCACACTCACGAAACTCAACTCACGCGAGAAGGCTAATAAAGAAACACACCACTTGGAAACTTTACCGCTGACAATCACGGCGATTCCTGCCCACGCTTAAGCCACATTAAGATTACAATCGACAATTTAAGACATAATTGACCAACGGAAACGATCTATTCCTGCCGATTTTGACCAATTTTCACACTCACGAAACATGGAGCGCACGGAGTCAAACCACTTGAAAAATTTTCCGCTGACAATAACAACGATTTCTGCCGTCGAAACACGAGCAGAGGTCATACGTCTAAATCACATTTCATTTCTTAGATAACTATTAATGATTTAACACATCATGGACTAACGGAAACGGTATATTTCCGCAGATTTTCACTCAGAAACCTTGCAACGCGGAAATTACGCTCGATTCGCTCGACAACTGTCAATGAAATGGCGGCACCACCATACGCCTCAAACGACCCCTGGTAGGATACTGTCTTGGAAGATCAGGAACAAAGGTTGAAGGTTGTGATAGGAGAAAGTCAATGATAGGAGAGAAAAAAAGGGGGGGGGGCGTTAAACTCGACTTGATGCACCACAGCCGGGAAATTCTACCACCAGGGGGCGAATAGGTGGTAGAAGGGGTAAAAAATGGAAGAAAATTACACAAAATTATGCAAAAAAATACTCGAGAAGACAACACAATTAAGAAAAACGAACAAACAAAGAAAAAAACCCAAAAGCCAACACACAACCACAAAAGTAAAAACATACTAGCCCGACATCTATCGGCAGAATTCATGTAACAGCTGTGTGGTGCATCAAGTCGAGTTTTACCCTGTTTTACCCTTTGTGAGTTTGTTTTTCTATATTTAAAAGGCTCATAAAAAAACATATATATGAACATATCTACCACCCTCCAGGCTAGGTGAAAAAGTGTGCTAGGTGCAAAAGGATGTGGATACGGTGTGGGTGTAGGGGTGGTCCTGCGATGTCAAGAATAGACAATCGACAGGATAATCTAGTGCTGTTATAGGTGCGTTTTTTTGCTCCGATGCAGTGCAGAGTACAACTATGCCGGAAAAACAACGATCTAGTATAAAACAGCAGTGCATTCGCTAAACCTGACATAGGTTGCTATATTCGCTGTGGTCCCACAAAACAGCTGAAAAAAAGGGAGAAAATAACGAGTATACACTACCACAATCGATAGAAAATAGAAAAAAAAACTAACAGAAAATTAATTCTTTGGGTAAACTGGACTTGATGCCCCACACCCGGGAAATCTTACCACCAGAGGGCGAAAAGGTGGTAGAAGGGCTGAAAAAATTAAGAAAAACAGACAAAATTATACATAAAAATAAAAAAGAAGATAAAACAATTAAGAAGAAGAAAAAAAAGAAAGAAAAGAAGCCCCAAAAGTAAACGCACAACCACAAAAACACAAACATATTAGCCCGACATCTATCGGCAAAATTCATGTAACAGCTGTGTGGGGCATCAAGTCCAGTTTTACCAATTCTTTTAACTTTCTACACATTATGAGGGCCTTTTCTAATTTCTTAACTACCAAAACATTCAACATAACCATGAAAACCGAAAGCCATCTCACAGAAAAAAATACAACTTCTCATGAGCTTTTCTTTTTTCTATCAGCACATTCTACACTTCAACACGTGAACTACAAATGACGCATAGAATTTCTGTACTAGTGAATTCACTGGTGTAGGAGTGTTGTTGTTTTCAATGCGTCTACTCTACTCTCCGCTGGATAGAGGAGCAAAAAAACGCGCCTATTGTTTAACAGTGGGCAACGAGTAGGCAACGAGCTCATCCCTGAAAATTGGGGATGGAAGTTAAGGGATACCTTTTTATGGCAAAGGAGAGGGGGTAACTTTTCGGAGCACACTTTTCCATCTACCCTGGAGTGTGGTGGATAAGTTTGCTTACATATTTTTTTATGAGCCTCTTAAACAGAGAAAAACAAACTCACAAAGATTCCAAGTCGTAATCAAAATCGGATAATATCAACATGCCGTTGAGAAAGTGGATACTGTTAGTTACAAATGTTTAGATCAATATATATCAAAAACGGTTATGGATCTTGTCAAAAAGTTATGGATCTTGTTTGTTGGAAAGTTTTTAAGCTACAAATTCGTCATACCTTATTTTTTTGTAGACGTGACCGTTACTGAGATATTTAGGAAAGGTCACTTTTGGTGACCTTTGACCCCGTATAAAAAGTAACGCAGCACTCGGACCGATGAGGACTTTTGACATTTTGTTCAACACGCCAGTATCAAGGTTCATACCAAAATTCAGCTTTCCCCTAATTTTTCCGAAGTTTGGCCTTTTTTATGTCGAATTTCACTGGGCTTTAAGATGGCTATTAACGATTTAACACATAATTGATTAACGGGAATGATATATGTATCCAATAATTTTTACTCGCGAAACTTGAAACGCGGAAAGCACACTCGATTCGCCCGACAACTGTCAATGAAATGGCGGGACCCCAATACGCCGCAAGCTTTGAAGATCAGGGGCAAAGGTTTAAGCTTGTGATAGGAGAAAGTCAATGCACATATTGCATCTGCTGCACATGATTTGCTGATTGACCATGATAATTGATTGAGAACATTTCGAACCAAAATGAAGCAAATACTATTTAAAATTTACTGGGAGAAATAAAAATGCAGTATATTAAGAACTGGAAGGACTAGCATTCACCAGATGACGAGAATTTAGCTGGAGCAAAAATTGTGGGATTAACTGGAATAAAATTACGGGACAAGGTAGTAGTAATTTGAACAGGAACGGGGGCGCTAACGTCGTTTTAGTCTATAAGAGCACAGGTATGAAATCGAATTGAACTTTTCAAATCAAGGCGAACGTATCGGTTTTTTTTTAATTCAAAACATACTCCGACAGGATTGAAAATATTCGTTCGAATTTGGACTCAATTAACAAAATAGAAGTTTACCAAAATTTCGAAAATAAAATTTTAAGTCACAATGTGGGCTTCAATTCATTGATTTGAATATATTTTGTGAAAAAATAATATTCGAAAAGAATACGTAGCACCATCGTCGGAGATTTTAATGCTCAAATTTGCTGTTGTTACATCTGTGTATCTTTTTCAATTTTCAAATAAATTTCCAGAAGGTTTTTGCATATTTTAGTCATCTTAATTGCATGTTTTCTAGCATATTTCAGTTATTATTTGCATGCATATTTTGGCCTTTTTTTCGTAAATAACTATTCGAGCTCATATTATAGGCTCAGATGAATATTTGAAAAGAAGTATTCATAAGGCTCGTTTCACACATATGAGGTTCCATTCGTTCTCCCAACATCTATACAGGTAATGACCGGCACGAGTTATAACCCTTGAAAACACACCCTCGGGCTAGCTTCAGGGTTTCGGATAATTTTTCGATATGGGCGAAGAATACTAAAGGTCAAGATATCATAAAGTACCTGTTATAACATCCAATGCGATTGTTTCTCTAACACAATTAAAGGGAAAGTCTTGTATTCAATAGCACATGCAAGTAAAGAAATACCAAGTATACCTGACGTATAATTTTTTCAGAGCTCACTAATGACACTGGGATTTTTCTAGGCGGCAACATTAATACATGAATTCGCAATAGTAACACACAAGTAGTAGACGTTGAATTATTCGTATTGATCTTCCTATTCAATATTAATAATTTTTTATATTGTTTAATTTAACTTCTCATCAGCCACAATTTACTTACCGCTGGTCAAATGTAATACTGAGGTTCAACAATCTTTCGATTCACTATCCACAAGTGAACGAAGCAATACGTATGGCCATCCTGTAACCTTCCATTTAACCCTGGTAGCACCATAAAACACCGGAATCTCATAGCTCGGTGAGTATCACCTATAAAAACGGTTTTGGTTTTTCAGTTGAGTGTTAACACACCGAAGTATAAGTTGTGTTTAGATCACAGTAGAATATTATTAGCGTTGTTAAATAGATTTTATTAACAAATCTAGTAGATTTTGTAACAGACTCGCGCGACTTCCAATCTGAAAATTAATTTCAGTTAAATATCTGGGAATTAACTTCACAAGAGCAGAAAAAACCAAACGTTATTTTTCAACGGATGCTCTACGAACAACAGTTGCAGCTGGGTAAGTGAACGGGCTTTCGACTCGTATAAAACCGTTTTTTCCATCTATCTTAAAATATTTCATGTATTACGTTCAAATCATAATCAATGATTTTCGCCACTTTTATAGGCCGTATCTATTTTTAATTCCAATCAGACGCCATAATGCTGATTGTTTATAAAAAGTATTCCAAACTAAATATGCGAAGAAGAGAACTACAGATACGAAGACAGACCACCGGCTTCCCGACTATTTACGTGTCCACGTAATTTTTCAAATCTGGAAGCACAAAAATCAAACTTCGTCTAGCGAACATCAGAGAGGTAATTCTACAGTTACCTCGCTAAAAACACCACGAGCTTCAAAATGAAAACTACTAAATCTGAAAAAACACGACCACAAACATAATGAATGGAAGAGGTAAATAATCGAAATATCAAAGTTTTAATTTCTTAGAAAAAGAATCTCTTTCATTCCCTACTTTGCATAGAAATTCACAATTTACATCACACTACTTGTGTTGCTTTTTTCCCATTAACTATTCGATTATTAATTGTTTTTTTTCTTGTTAATTAGCATATTTAAATATCATTTTCTCTACAATTTATCAATATTTCGTTATGAAAACTTAAAAAGCACAAAAAGCGCGCGATCTTTCATAATTTAACATCATATTTTCCATATATAATCGCATCGGTATGCTTAGAAAGAAAGAAACAAAAGAGGAAAGTAATAAATAGATATAATTAAAAAAAGTTCTAAATATTTTTGCAATATTTTTCCTCATTTTTAATATTCTTACTATTTAATTATATTATTTTATATACTTTATACATAACATATGTATAACTGTTGTTTTAAAATTGTAATCAAAAAAGAACAAAGTGTAATTATATAAGTATATATTCATTTCCAAGTCGAAGTTTGCTTTCAGACCAAGAAGATTTCGGATCGATTAGAAAATGTGATTGAAATTTTACAAATAGGAAAAGTGCAGACACAGCAAATTTCATTTATTTCCCCGTTCGTTTTCGCGTTAAATCCGTATTTTTACATCAAAACTCTTGCAAAAATATCTCATTTTACCTTTTACCTCTACGTTAATTTGATTGGTTTATAGCAAATATTTATCCCAAAAAACTTCATATTAAATTTTATATAAATCTACTCAATATTTGCTTTTTCTGTACTTTTACCAGTTTTAATTTTTGCTTCGAAACGTACTTGTTTTCAAATGTATTTTCATGCTGTAAATATTGTAGTACATTTTCCTCAAGATTCCAAAAATCGACTTCAAGGCCAGAAAGAAAACTTGAATATGAAATGAATATTATAGATCGTAGGATTTTTTTTGGTGTAGAGAAATCTTTTAGAGAAGCTACGAAAACAAAGAACGAAAAAAGAGAACGAAACCGAAGGCAAAAATTGACTAACAAACAATGCAACAAGGGTTCATTTAGTAAATTTGTGGTTATCGGATATTTCGAAAATGTTGTTCTGAGTTTTATCAAGTTTCTAATGCATTTCAAATGACTACGGTCGAAATGAGAACATGAAAAATCAAGCAGAGTTTTCCCTGTCTTCGTTGCGATCTAGAAGATTTCCCTATTTTTTTTTGTTATGTATATTAGTTATTTAAATACAAAGGGATTACTTTTTAAAGGTTTTTTTAATAGTTTTCTCTTTTTTGCTTCATTTTTATTTTTTTGCTTCTTTCACACATCAATCGTATCCTTAAGACTTATCTTCTGTTGTTTTAGGTTTCTCCTCGCGTGGCTTGGCAGCTCCGAATATCAATGCTGCCTGCGGTGTTTCAGCCAACGCGTTTATCGGCTCCTTGACCGTTCGCGGCTTCAACTTCAATTTCGGCCGATCATCATCATCTGTGCAATAAATAGAACATCGTTAGTTTCGTGCATTTCACAATAAGTGAAATCAATATCAATCATCGAGTCTGAAAGCGTTAATCGTATATACTTACTTATACTTGAACTACCCGCCGGTTGATTCTGTGGGTCGTTGCTGAATTGTGGGCGATCTCGATCACCGCCACGCGATCTACTGAAATTGCTGTATTGATCGCCCCCATTCCGGCTACCCGTGAATCTTCCGTCCCGCGATCCACGATCAAAATTGCGGTCATCGTTGTTGAAATTGCCATACCGCCCTCTGTTTGGACCACGATCTACATGAAACAAAAGCGAAGAAAGTAGCATTAAAAATATTTCCAAGCGAACCGTCTTTGTAACAAAAACGGCTCACCGTTGAAGCCTCTATTACCCGATCCCCGATTTCTATCGTTGTGACCGAAATTGTCGTTGAAACCTCGGTCACGGTCGCCGCGATCTCCGCGATCACCTTGGCGACCAGCGCCACCGCCGCGGTTGAACTGGCCACCGCTGCCTCCTTGCCGTGGTGGACCACGTTTTGTGAAACCGCCTCCTCTGTTTAATGATAATAAAAAAATTGATAAACGGAGCTGAAACGTTATTTTTCCTTCTCAGAACTAGTCCTAGATAAAAATTTAATTTATTTTAAAAAAAATCCGTTGTACACTCAATATTTTTTTCAATTTGACTCTTAAGATGAAAAAAGCAAATCCGAAACGATTAAGCCCCGATAGCGAAAGCACGTCAGCTAGTTAATGTTATCTTGATACAACGGATTTCGTGATAACCGAAAACCATATCTTGTTCTGCCGTTTTTATAAAGAGTTGCATTTAAACCCCAATCATTATTTCTATTTTCAACTGAACATTTTGCAGAGATTTCCAATTTCAAAATTTCTAGAGATATCTATTGCAAAAACACTTTAATTTTTAAAAAAATGTATTTCGGGATATGCAAATTCTGAGAAAAGTATATATTGTTTTTGATAAGGACAGTAAAACTTTACCCCAAATTCAAATGCAAGTTCACTAATTTCACAATAATCTAACAGAACTCGTCATTTTGAACTACTTCCATAATAACTTTTACATCACTTACCGGTCATTTTTTCTTTGGTCTGCTACATCAATCCTCAGTGGAACGTCAGTATCATCTAATGCTATGCGTCCATCCATTTCAATTGCTTTCTCCAAATCTTCGAGTGTTTCGAATTCAACGTAGCCGAAACCTTTAAACATATCTGTATCTTTGTCTTTGACCAATCGTACATTTTTTATACACATGTTACTAAATATTTTTCCAATGTCGCCTTGAACAAGTCCTTGTGGTAAATTGCCAACGTAAGCGGTATATGGTGGCTCCGTGGGCATTTGTTTTCGCGGGCGATCACTACCATATCCCCCCCCTCTGAAAAAATATAAAATACAGTTTTAATTGAAAACATCAACACATGCATAAAAGCCTGAAAATGTGTATTGCTTCGATTTTCAGAGACGCCGCAATCTCCTTGCGAGCATTCAACGACAATCTACTTGAAGATGCTAGATCGTTTTATGTCTCTGAGGCTGGTTCCAAAAAAAACAACCGATTAAGATCGAATTTACACGTAGCTCAATACGCGATTTTTGCCACCCCGGGGAGTTCCCACTTTTCCAAATTTTCCCAAAGACTTTTTGTATTTCCAACAGAGTTATCAGTGACAGAACTTATTCACCATCGCTTGGGCTGCGTGGTGTATATGTCAAAGACCGTACGGCGAATGGATATCGCTTACTGCTGATTATTCTGCCAATGTAATACCTATTTATGGACACCGCATATCACGGACATTCAACTAATTCAATACGCTTCAGTATATCACTCAGCCTACAGGAAACAAAATAAACGCTTTTCTTCGAGAGAGACGATTTCAAGATGCGACCCCCGAGCCAGTCGATAGGATCTCGTAGACATCTTCGCAGTGGAAATTTTCGGGTTCGTCAGCAGCAGAAACATCAAACTTTTCAAAAACACAGACATCGCGCAAAGTCGCGGACGCCCAAACCGAACTTTTTTAACACATTTTCACTAAATTAACACAAGTCAAACCACTTCCGTCCAGTTATATTTACCTAGCGTGCTCATAACCAGCTCTTCCAGCCATGTTTTATTTTTAAAATGGTCGAAAATTCACGGCGAACTTTCCGCGCCGTTTTCTTCTCTTTTCCTCTTCTGTTAACACTATCTGCTTCTCTATCGTACGGGCAGATGTCGCACTAGACCAAACGGGATAGAT
Organism: Nemotelus pantherinus; assembly: GCA_963978885.1. Classification (NCBI taxonomy): domain Eukaryota; kingdom Metazoa; phylum Arthropoda; class Insecta; order Diptera; family Stratiomyidae; genus Nemotelus; species Nemotelus pantherinus. The sequence continues at coordinate 163,372,506 of OZ022263.1, forward strand.
ACACTTCCCGTGAGAATGGCTAACGCGTGCAGTGGAGAACTTCGATGTTCCCCAAATAATACACCTTTCTTTGCTTCCCACTTATATTGTCTGTTGTGTACCTACATACACATCTCTTCTTCGCTGTCAATTCTTGCGTCGGATCAGCGGATCTAGCGTAATATTTCCCCCACGCCGAACGCCTGATTTTACCTTCCCGCGGAAAATTCTCCGGAATCTCCGTCTTCCTAAATCCAGTTCAAACACACCACTTTTGTCCTTATTTAATGTTCTTCACTTGCACACAAATACACTTGTTTTTAAGATGTGTTGGAATTTTAAAGAGCAAGACGGCTTCGCACCCGACAGGCTTCACAGTAATTTACCGAATGCGATAGTATACATGTTCTACACAACATCGAACCGCCGTAATTACCCGGTGCATACGAAAGCCAAATTGCCCGACTGACGTTCACGGCGATGCATCAAGAAATTAGAGAGAGAAAGAGTCCGCCGCTGAATTATTCGTTCCTCACACCCACTTCCGATATACCTAACTGCTCAGAGAAAACCGTTCGGAAATTACCGATTCTTTTGATGTTGCTTTTCTTTCTCGCCGCTGCTGCAGCGTTCGGTTTTCGAAGGCAAGTCTCCACAAAACTTAATCTACCATTTATACTGTCTCAGCCAATCCTACTATTTGAAATTGAAACTTCCCCGACCAAAAATCACCAATGCTCTGAATTTCAAATTTCCGTATCTAAAGTTTCCTAGCAGACTTCTTAATTTGGCAGCGGCATGCCTCTTTAAACAAAACCAGGTGAAACTTCCATGAAAAACTCGGCGCGTTCGACTGCAACTCGTATAAAACTTTTGCCGCTCATCTCGCCCTTTTCCCTACTCACACACTCGACACAGCGCGCCGTTCCGAATAGTCCGAAATTACCGAAATCCAAGCGAAATTCGTTCACTCGGAATTTGAAAAATTTGAAATTTCAAAAGGGGTTTGGTAGAAAAATGTCGAAACTTTACTTTCGCTTATCAATTGTTAAGTCTATTTTTCTTTTTGTTGTTGTGATAAGGTTTAAAAAAAATACCCAAAACTGGGCAAGATATCGTACGGAGCTAATTATCGGGTTTTTGTATGTTTTTCCTTCAATTGAAGAAACATATTTTTTCAAAAAAAATTAAATGCAATCTTGTTTCATTTCTAGGCCTGCTTGGATGGAAAATAGCGATAGAAAAAGTACAGTAGTTAGATGGAAGATGAGGTCATTTTTAATCAGATGCTTTTCGCAGTTAAGAGATTTTTAATTTACTATAGTAGCACATTAAAATTAATGAATATCTTTATTCATTTAAGATATTTAGAGTACATTCTTGGCTTTGCACACAATTTAGATTTTAAACTTTCACACAAACCTATAAGTATTACCAAGGCACAGTTATCTATTTAACTGCGCAACGCTGATTCAATACAATAAGCCTGCAGTTTATGAAACACGTCCACGCATTGCATTTAGCTTTCTATTATAAACATGTATTTATTTTTTGCAGTCATTCATAAAAGCTGAACAATTTTACAAATATGCTTATTTGTATACACTTAACTTACACGTACTATTATCTAGAAAACAAGCTTAATAGACTACTCTTCGCCATCAGCGCTGCTGGCACTTTCGACGAAGCTGCTCGATACGCCTTCACTGCTTGCTACATCCATTCCTTTCGACAGTACCCGCATTCTCTCCTCCTTTCTCAATCGTTTTTCTTTCCGGTTGTCAACTGAATTCCATTGCACCTTTCGTTTTTTTTCAACGCCATTCTTTAAATGCTTCTCAACATTTTCAATTTCTTTGTTAGTCTGCTTCTTATTTTTCGCTTTTGTCTCGCACTCGTTTTCTTTGAAATCAGTGTGTCCATTCTGCTCTAGAGTCACATGTCCATTGACTGTGCTCTCTTGCGGTTTATCCTTCTGACTGATGACCTGGTCGTTGCGAATAATCTCCACGCCAAAGCATTCACAAAATCTAGTATAGCTGATCATGTTTTCCAATTTCATAGTTTTCCGAATGTTTTGAATGTGCTCGCACAACGATGGCGCGTCGAAGTCGCTCTTGGTTGGGATTTTCATGTGGCATCTTTCGACTGAAGAGAGAACGTTCAGAATATTATTGAATTCTCGATGCGATATATTCTTTTGAGAAGCAAGAGTCTCCACCAGCGTTCCGATTTGTTTTTCAACCGATTTTAGGCATTTCTTAGCTAGCTTTTCTTCCTGCCGAATCAATACGTTGTTCTTGTAGAGGGTATCCATCAGTTCAATGATTTGAATACGACGGAAAGTCCTAGTCGATTCCACGAGCCCTTTCTCTGCCAGTTTTTTCGCCAGAACCAAACTTCCAGACCATCTGGTTTTGAATATTTCACTGAACAGTGAAGCCGTTACTGTAGGGTTGCGAGATTTTATGAAGTCATCCATGTATTCTTCGAGAAGACTAAGAACATCTGCCGATGTTTCCGGAGCATCATTTGTGTCTCGTAATAGCTTTGTGCAGGCTATGAGGAACACACAACACTTAGTTTTCATTTTGTTGACCATTTCAAGAGCCTGTGTGGTCACTTTCTTGTCTAGAACTATTCTCAAATAGTCGCTTATGTTCTTCTCAGTAAGATCCGTATCCGAAGTAAACGTTCGCAAAGCCGTCAATTTGCTCAGCACCTTTTGAACTTTATTTGCAAGCGGTCGCAGCTCGGCTTCCGTACAGAATTCAATCATATTGAACAGCGTAACCATCATTTCAAGCAGAATTAGTAAATTAGGATTATGCTGGATGTACAATTCGATCAAGTCAAGAACTCGAATTCGGAAATGCATAACTGTTGTCGTCTCTACGCGGTATCCTTTTGTTTTCTTATATTGCTTCGGTTTCATCATTGTTTTGAAAATACTTGAAAGCATCTCATCCAATCGCTTTCCATCTTCCTCGTCCATTTCGTTCAAATCGATGGAGTCTTGGTCATCATCCCGATTCCCCATCAATGCCGTGGAGAGAGCATTTCTCAATGCATCCGTATGCGTTCCATCTTCCTCCTCCTCCTCAACTAGCTCCTCGTCGTCGTCGTCATCATCATCTTCATCATTTTCTGCATCTTCATCACTCTCCTCATCACCATCACTCGCTACTGACACTTGGTTATCATCATCGTTCATGTTCTCGTCAATCTCCGATTCGGTGCGGTCACTCAAAGGATTTTTCCCGTCCTGCATATCCAAAACGGACAGAATTTGATGCACCGCCGTAAGCGACAAACTTTCGCACAAGTGAGGAAACACTGAGTTCACAACATTTCTGAGAGAACTTGTATTGTGCGAAAGCAAATGCAGGAATAAATCCACCACGACTTCTATCCACTCCAGCTCGTCATTGTCTTCGTCTTTTGTTGACTTCTCTTTCTCGTCCTTCCGTTTCTGTTGGTTTAACTTTTCTATGCACTTTTCCAAATCGGCTATCGCATTTTCCGCCATTTCTGGCTCCCGGAAAAGCTGCAGACCCATATGCAATAGCAAGATCTGGAAAACGAGCCTAAGATTATCACTCGATCGACTCTCCTTCGAAATTTCACTGTACATTTCGCTCCATGCCTTTATAACCTGATCGTCGACTGCGCTCCTCAAGAATTTATTCGCATTTTTCTTGCCTAAAATTTCGTTGCATGTCTGCACCAGATGCCAAAGGATATTTCGTTCATCATTAAGTTTTGGCAGTTTCGATTGCAGGCTCGAATAAAAGATGTTTCTCATTTGCCCCGCTAGGTCATTGCTGATTGTGCCGTCGTCGTCCTTTTTGCTTACAATATTTTCTCCGTTTTTTGTATGAAATAGTCCGATTATCATAAAGAACTTCAGTTGATTTCTGCGCCACTTCAATGACGCATGCATACTTTTATGATTGACTAAATGCTGTAGCATGTAACCAGCACATTGCCGCTCCGCATTTAGCCAATCGGCAGCAACGTCATTAGGATTCTTCTGCACTTTACCCAAAAATATATTTTTGTAGTCGTAGAATAACTGCTTCACTCCTTCAGTCCCCAGGTTTGATATGATCTGATGGATGACCCGTTGTGATGTGAACTTCTCCAAGTTGACCAGGCCTGGATGATAAATTAGCTTCTTAATCACTTTAACCTTCTCTTCGTCGTCCTGCACCTTGACCGACCATTCGAACAGAGCTTTGAAGAACGCATCGTAGAATTCCTTGAGCATTTCATCCTTTTTGAATTTCACTCTTTTTAACGAATCAATGAGCATGGTCATAAAATTTGATGTGAGCAAATTTGACGCTTGTACATGTTCACAATCAGGCGATCCCAGAATATCAGTGAGGACTTTCAGCGTTTCTATTTCGCGTAGTTTCGTTGGCGATTTCAATGCTTCGTCTACTTCTGTAACCCAAAAATTTTCCAAATATTTAGTGCCGGCAATGTAGCTACCGAAACACTCATACGACGGATGATCTATCAGTGAAGCGGAAGTGTTTTCGAAAAACAGCTTGAACAGGCGATTCGCACTATGAGCGTTAAGCAAACAATGACCCCCGAATGCTGATTTCATGTATTCCGATGGAAAGTTCTTAGGAAATTTCCTGATAGCGACGATGAGACAGTGGATCGTGTAGATCGTGTGTTGATCCCAATTTTTCGTCAATTCATCGGATAGAACTGGCCAAACAGATTTTGAAAAACTTTCCACTGGGAGCTGGAATATTTCATAGCATTATTTTTACCCGAAGTACAGTTTCAAAGCAAATTACCTCATTCAGTAGTTCAACGACAAACGTCCATGCCAGTGCGCTGTGATATGTCCTATACTTTGACATTCTAGTTAATATTTCGCATAATCTTGCAATATTTTTATCCGTATCACTGTAGACTTTCTTTGACCTGATAAGCGCTCCGCAAGTTAATATCTGGCCTACGACAGCATCAGCGTCTTCCTACAATTGTGTGGAAGCGTCATTACTCGATCTACATATGAAATCACACTCTCAGCTTCTCACCTTGTTGTGTACAGTTTTCCCTACGTGTAACTCTTTCGATGCAATGTCCAATACCATGTCGACATTAAGTTCTGACGAACTGATAGTTTCCAGGAGCGCAACTAGCGTTGTGAAGAATCCAGCACGGGATGTCGTTGTCGAAGCACCAACACCACGAATCAACCGTTTTGCCACATAGTTTATTTCTTTTTCTCGCTAAAAAAAATTATCAAACAATTCCAGGGTCAAAAGTAGATTATCGCAAACAAATTAATGCCATAACGAGGTTACCTTTTCCGTGTTTTCGTTCTTCGCTATATGCTGTAGAAGCTGCAATCCTGCCTTCAACCTTTCACTTTCCTCATCGCTAGTGAGCCCCTTGAATGCATCGAATATTGGTTTTAGAGAACTCAAAGTATTTTCCACTATGCCGTTTTTCATTTTCGGATCCTTTGCGCCGCCACTCAACACGTGCGGTTTCATTTTGCCGTACACGATGTCATTTGACAGTGAGGGAGACTACGATTTGACACTAACGACAGTTCCTCGTGTTATGTTAACAGTCGCCGCCAAAATTAGCACTCCTAGGTGCTATTTGCGCTTTGCATTGAACGTTCCCACGATGCCGATTCCCAAATGCCAGCAGGTTTCGACCATTTCGGCCCGCCTGTCAAACTCATTTCTCGGTTCTTCCTTTTGACTTGCTTTTGACCTGCTTTTGACGTAAGGCCGAAGTGATAGAAAGTGGCTTTTGATGAACAGTAGAATATTCACATAAAAGCTAACTACCTACAATAAATAATATCATTTTAGTACAAGAATAACATTTAGCACAAACTCCTTTGAAGAAAGTGATATCGTTTTTAAAGGTTCGATCACAAAGCCAATTATTGTTGTTGCCCTCATTTTGCTAACAGTTCCAAGATTCATTAGCAGGATTGTTGACTAACTTTGAAGATATCCTTAAATCAAGAAAACCCGATTCCATTGGATCCTGTCCCTTCCGAAATTCCGCAATAAAATGTTTAAAAATGTTACTGAAACCAAATCTCATATATTTTCCACCCTAGCACCAGGTACCGTCGCTACTTGTCTATTAAAAATGGGACCATGGATGCACGTACAAAAACTTTCGGCTTTGGCAATTGGATCTGCTAGTGGCGTTGCCCTCTATATGTTTACCACGAAAAACGAACGACGAAAGTTCGCCGAGAACTCGTGGACGACAAATTCAAAGCCCAGTCAGTGTGCTGTTTGGGACTATAACTGGGACCGTAGGGAGCCAGCATCGTTAGTAGAGCCCTTAGGGCATTATCCAACTGCCGATGCTGAGAACAGATACAATGAAGCATTAGAAAGGGCTAAATCGAAAGCCACTCGACACATTATTATGATTCGACACGGTGAATACTTCGATAAAGCAAACGTCGAGGCTGAGAGAATACTCACAGCGGTAGGCCGCATGCAAGCAAAACACACTGGAGAGCGATTGAAAAACCTAAACATCAAATGGGACAAGATCGTTGTTTCGACGCAGGTGAGAGCACAGGAAACAGCCGAAATAATAACAGGTTGCTTGGACAGCAGTCCCATTGAACATTGTCCGTTGATTCGCGAGGGCGCACCGATTCCTCCTGAGCCGCCCGTAAATCACTGGAAGCCCGAACCAGCTGTAAGTATTCTCAGCCAAGATACTTTAACTATTGAGTCAAGTCCTATGTATGTTTTCAAATGAATCGTAGCAGTTCTATCGTGACGGAGCCCGTATTGAAGCTGCTTTCCGAAAGTATTTCTATCGTGCTGAACCCGAACAAAAGAATCACTCTTACACTCTCCTTGTGGGACATGGTAATGTTATTCGGTATTTTACGTGCAGGTAATCGAGTTGTGAACATAATATAGTAAGAATAACTCAAATATTCACCTGCAGGGCTCTTCAATTCCCGCCGGAAGCTTGGCTTCGAATCAGCCTAAATCACGGATCTATAACCTGGATATCGATCTTGCCATCAGGCCGAGTTACATTGCGTGCTCTCGGCGACTCCGGACATATGCCGCCCGAGTTAATAACTCATAAATAATTTCGTTCTTACGTTATACGCTCGTTTATACATTTTGATATTTTTTGTTTCGTGATATGCTTAAAGTGAATCATCAAATAATCTCATTATTTTCCTTTCCAGAATTGATTTCCCTTAAAGTTTTGTCCCGTAACAAGAAATCAAGCGACATCCTTGTTTCCTTTCCCATTAAGATCCTAACTCCGATTCCTACAGAAGCGCACATATTCTCCAATATTTGGAAGATACGAATTTCAGATGTGCATGATGCTGCCGTTGAATTTTTAAAGGAACGCATAGATTTTCGACTTTTCATTGAAATACAATCAATAAATATGAAGAAGAATACTTATTGAGGAAATGTTCAAGCGAGCTTGTGTGGGTTGGAGGATTTCAACATTATTTGGTTAATTTTTAAGACTGCATTGAGTATTCGGAAATGTAAAATGTAAGATGAGTTTTTAATGCTAATAATAAATTGATATTTCGAATTTAAAAATATAGTTTGTGTCCTGAACTAGTTAAAAAAAATCAGGATCATCAGGACAAAGATTTGTTAATTTCTGTTTCTGGTTGATTTAAATAAAAGATACACCGTGCATCTGGTAGTTGGAAAATATTCGAAAACACTTCAAAAATGGCATATAAGTATACCAACCTTTGTTCAAAATGAAAATAATAATATCTTTGAAATTTCAATTAATTAATTCACGTCTATTAGAGCATTGCCATAGAATTTCTCGTTACATAAACTCGATAAGCTTGTATTAATATTTAATTTTATGATTGATATATTGGTACAATATTAAGAAGCATAGTGTATTGGTGCGATTTCCGAGAGACAAAATTTTAATGTATTTCATTAGGTATCGTGCAGGAAACAGTATTTTTACGAAACAAAGCACAAAGTCGGAATTCATTTGTTTTACCGCGCTCATCAATGCTTGAAATTTTTGATTACAATGGACTTTTAAAGATATTAAAGACTTTTATTATTCATTTAAACTTTTGATTATTCATTAAATTCGAAGGGTTCTTGTAATATTTTAACTTCAAATTTGAATTGTGCTTGATTGAGACAGCATTATGTCCAGAAGAGATAGAATTCGAATTGATATTGAAACAAAGGGAGAAGGGGTATATTTTAAAATATAAAAAGTGATGGAATATACCTATCTTTAAAATGGGCTCTCAAAAACATCAAAAACACTGCGTTTTAAGACCAGAAGTATTCTTTAAAATACGCTGGTTGTTTGATAAATACGTCCTTACTGCTTGCGTGCTCTTAAAAATTTTAGGGGTTTTCGAACAGCTCGAATTAGGCAAGATGAAGTATTCGTTAAGAGTGTCTCAACATAGTTAAGCTACAAATGCTCAATTTACGACGATAAAGTAGAACGTGGTGTCGGAAGTGGTGAAGTAATATCATCGTCATCATCATTCTCTTGGGAATCTTCCGGTTCGCCTAAAGCATGGACAAATTCGTAGAAATCGATTTTGCCGTCACCATCTACATCGACTTCTTTGATCATATCTTCAACTGTAAGATAAATAAGCCAGATATTAATTGCTCAAGTCAGTTATGAATTTTTTGAGTTTACTTTCGTCTTCATCGAGATCCTCCCCTAAGCACTGTAGGACAGCTCGAAGATCCGAGGCTGTTATATAGCCACGATTATGTTTGTCGAATACACGAAAAGCATCACGAAGTTCTCGTTCTTCTTGATCGGCTGGGGATAGGCCGGTTTGATCGGTGGTCATATTTGATAAGATATCAACGAATTCCTCGAAGCTTACATTACCATCACCTGTAAGATATATTTAAAGATAGAATTAATGACAAAAATTGAAGCCCAGTCTAAATTAGAGTCATTTAAATCGAGCGATTTGAATAAAAAGAAAACAGAGGTAGTTCATTCTTGGATTCTATTCACTCATCGGGAGAAAAAAAGAGTAAAAAGTATGCAGACAAAGCTACTTGTAATCTTTTGACGATTCTTACCATCAACATCGATTTCCAAGAGCATCTCCTGTAGCTCCTCGACACGAGCGAATTGACCCAGTGAGCGCATAACAGTACCAAGCTCCTCTTTAGTTATACAACCGTCACCATCTTTGTCGAATAAACGAAACGCTTCCCGGAACTCTACAAAACCAATCCGAAAAATTATGTTACATAGCTTCAGCAATAAAAACGAAAAAAGAACAAATCAATACCTCTCATTTGTGATTTTGAAATAAATCGACGATTTGATTGTTCGCCACTTCCAGTTTTTGAAAATTGTCGCGACGCAAAGAATACTCCATCCGTACTGGGTGTTGAGCTCTTTAATTGAGCTGGTGATTGTAAAGTATCCGTATCAGTATCATGCTGCTCAGATCGTTGACTGTCGCTTGTGGTTGCCATAGTGTCCTGATAATTCTCACGAGCTTTATAATTGTTAATGGATGTCGTTGCAGATTCGTCAATTTCAGATGGATCCCGTTCGGGTGAGTCACCAGAATGCCGCGTCTAACAGACATCATTGATTTGAGTGGGTAATAATATTTTTTTTTAAATGTTAAAATCGTCAAAATACAACACTTACCATCAACTGCCTTATTTCCTTGGCAATTGTTGACCCACTAAAGAAATTATTAACTGCTGAAAATATTTTTCCTTCCAACTTGATGGTACTTTAGGGTCAAAAAGATGTATTTACTTCTTCTGTTAGGCGGAATTCTGTCCTACGTTGTTGTTTATCGCAACCAAATCGATCGCATAAACAAGCACTGCCTCAGAAAATCAGAAGTATTTTATTCTAATGACTGGTCTTGATGCAGGGGAACCTAAAAACCATGAGCAAAAAAAACAGTATAATAGTGGTACAACGGTGAATCACAAATTAGAATGTGCGAAATGTGTGAGTAATAAATATCTCGCAGATACATCGACCGTGAACAATCTTTTACTTAATTTTGAAGCAAGGGGATTCCTAGAGTGACTTGATGTGATTCTTAAAGCAAAAGAGAAGAAATTTTTCCATCCAAAGACGATTTTCCTCTCAAGAGGCTTTCATATTTTCGTTTTTTTTTTTATTATTAACGGAGGTCATATTTCGATGGCAATCTCCTTTTGCAGTGTCTATCGCTCGTTAGGAACTTCCCGCCACACCAACGATTAAAATTTAATTTAAACGCTGATTATTGTCATGGAAAATACCAAATATAATACATTAGACTCTGTTATCAAGATGCCCCGCAAGGAATTAAAATATATCTAGCTGTTAACTAAAAAAAACTTCCTAAAGAAATACTTTTCATTGGAAGCGAAGAAAAGTTGCAAATGCATAATTAACATTTCCATTATAAAACTTGAAACTATCAAAAAGTCGACTGGAGATGCGGGGCATCGATCCCCGTACCTCTCACATGCTAAGCGAGCGCTCTACCATCTGAGCTACATCCCCATGTACTAAATCGTAGGTGCATTTTATATTACAACATAACATAGCATATTTATAATCCCCATAAAACATACCCAAATTTTCAATTATTGAAATTATCCAAAATTATCCCATTTCGCTAATAGAACACAATCCAAACAAAAAACAAATATTTTCGTCATCTCATCCATTCCATCCGCTATCATCCAATCAACTCCGTTAACGCCATCTCGACCATAATCATCCAGTCTTCCGAGCGCACCCTAAACTTATTGACATTTCTGCTTCTCTTGTCCATTACCTGTTTCGTCTTCTTCTCTAAGCACTGCTGCATCGTTAGTGTTTCGTTCGTACCGTCCATACCTCGCTTCGCTTCTCGACTGTCTTGTTAGCGTGCCGTTGTCTGCGTCTCTCTAGCTATCTTGCTGTAGTTCGTGTAGCGCTAGGCTAGTCTTTCTGTTCGTATTTCTGTTCATTCTCGCCGTTCGTTGTTTCATTTCCGCACTGGACATGTTGACATTTTGAGTACCTTCATACGGTACGGAGTACAATCGGGCCGCCGAGGCGAGAGTTGTTTCTCGTTTCTTGTTTTCCCTATACTTTACTACATACCGTGCCGTGCCGTGCTGTGCCTCTTCATCTTTCAAAACACACATATTTTCCCTTGACGATTTTTGCGAGCAAAACCCCGTCAATATCAAATCACAAATGTCGTCGACACTACGAAGTCGCTTAAGTTTACGCGATAAAGTTGAAATTATAACCATGTACGACAATAATGGCTGTTCGGAGCAGGAAGTTCGTCGGAAATATCACATCGACCGAGTGCACTTCTACAAAATTATCAGTCGAAAGGAAGAGTATCTTTCGCAATACGCTAGAGGTTCGTGTCGTTTGCTCGAGATCGAGTTCGGGAAGACCTTGATCGAAAGCCGCAGAAATATTTTGATTGTTTTCTTGCTTCTCGTTTTTTGTTCACACTCATATCGTTAACATTTCAGCTCCGATAAAAAACTCGGTCAATATGGAAGTAAACAATCGGGTCTGGGATTGGTATGCGGAGTGCAAGGCTAATAATATCGCCATTAATGGCCCGATGATACAGAACCAAGCTCGGAAAATCGCCAAGCAATTGGGATACGACGGCTTTCGGGCGTCGAATGGATGGCTTCAGTGCTTCAAGATGCGTCACAATATTCGTTTTACAGGACCGCCAGCGCACAAGCGGGATCCACAGCAGATTTTCTCGACATCGCCGATGGCTATGATGGACGTCGTGGATCAGACCCCCCACTGGCCTAAGACGGAAGCGGTTAGTCCGCCTGCTGTTCAAAAGCCTGACAAGAAATTGGGGACCCCGGACGAATGTGAAACTATTGAAATTATCGAGAGCGATGGGGACGACGAAGGTTCTGAGGACGGTGCAGACATCGATGAGGATGAAGGTAATGACATTCAGGATGAAATTAGCTTTGAAGACGAAATGATCAGCGAACGGAAATTCAATCCGCCACTACGTCAAGCTATACAGTCGCAAAACGGACAAGACGATGTGTGTAGGAACTATCAGGATGTACTAGACTGTATCCATAGATTGGAGTGTTTTTCGGTGTCGACCGGTGACAACAAATTGCTCGAAATGAGTGTAGAGATGCGAAATCATGTCGAACGAACTATTTACGGTGTAGATAATTGATCTTGAGTTGCAGAGAAATTTCAAAATTGAATGGAAAATAGAAAGAAATTTAATAAGGACAGATCGATTATTTATCGAACAAATGCGCCTGATTGTCGTTTCATCAAATCGGTCGGTACATCATGCAGGCGAGTGAACTAGAGTATGCAAGAAATCATGAAGCAACCTACTTGCAAATATTTTGAAGTCATTGGTTTCAAAAACTCGTGGCCAGACAACAGATTCATATTCTGTTCAATTTCCAACAGTGCAATAATCACAAATCAAATTCTAGCTCACTCTGTTCACAACGAAATAATTGATCTTCTGCCTAGTAAGCGACTAAAATTAAATTAAAAACCAAACAGACAGAAATTGTTGACAATTTTCTCGTTTTGTTTACATAAAAACACATAAAAAAGTACAAGTCTGATTTAAAAGTAAAATAGTACAGCAGGTAAAGAAACACAAAGAATTTGTGAAAAAAAATCTTTAAAAAAATATGATGCCAACTAGTCGTAAATTAATTATTTTTGTATATTGTATAAAGCCATATTCCACCGTTTTAATTTTATATCTCACGCTAATCATATTTTCTAGACTATCGTTTTCTTGAAAACTTGTGTTTGTGTCCAGTTAACAACATTGATGTCTGCTTTATTTTTTTCTGTTTTTGCTTTGAACTCCAGCTATAGATGAATTTGTGTCTTAATTTCAATGACAAAAAACAATCAGATAAAGCAAAAAAATCACAGAAATCGACCTTATTTTCATTAGTCTAATTCACAATTGGTTTTCTTGTAGATATAAGATTTATTATGGTAAAATGGTATGGAAAAAAATACCAGTGCAATGTTTAATTCTTGTCTAATTTTTAATTTAACAATTAAACAGGAATTTAGTGTTTAGTTTTGAATAATGTTTTCCGCTATTATACACTGATTTTATATTGTAGACGAATGTTATGGTGACGTTGAATCTATTGATATGAATATAGAACATCTGTGTGATGTTTGAAAAGATAAAATGAGGAAAAATAATGGATAAGATATATCTTTTTTTTTTTGAAAAACAAATTGTGCTTTCGTTGATTTAATTCATTTAAATTTATATCCAAAGAATTAATGTATGTCAAAATATTTTCATATAGTTTTTAAACTTAGGCGTTTCTGATTATTATTTATTGGTTTTCTTTACGAGATAAAGAAACAATTCTTTTCGTAAATAAAAAAAGAGTGTAAAATAAGTTAAATTGATGAGATGCGTTTTTTCTGTGGTGGAATGAGTGTGTTCAGACAGGTAAGTGCGACTAGTGATGGCCGTTTCTGATGTTTTCAAAAAACGAACACGAACTGTTTTTTTAAAACAGTTTAAAAAAAAAACAGTTTGAAAATATTTGAAATGTATGTAGTTCATAGTTTGAATAAGCCTCTATTGATTCAGTACAATAGTTTTTATGTATTATATTTTATATATATTTATGTTTTTATGTTTTATATATATTTTATGTATTAGGTCTTTCACCATCGTATCGTAAGCATTCATTGCTAGGACTAAGCGCTTCCAAACTGAATTGATACTTGTATTGTACCTATTTTCCAATATATTATCTACTTGATAAACCGTATAATCATACATTGATCAGTAAACATGGTCGTAAAGAATCAACATGCATGGTCGTATGCCATCGAGAGCTGGTTCTGGTAAGCAGCATTCAACACAACAGCAACTGTTATTGTTTTCAATGCTACCTACCCTAACCAGCTCTTCATCGGGATGCAAAAATACGCACCTAATAAGTCTGACAACCTCGTATTATATATACATAGTTTGCGTCTGAAAATCAGTTTTCCGCAGATAAACAATTTCCACTGCCAAACAGTTCGTTTTAACAAACGAAAAACGATTCGTTTAAAAAAAAAAAAAAAAAAACGGTTCGTTTTAAAAAAACGAAAAACGATTTGTTTTAGAAAAACGATACGTTTTATATAAACAATTCGTTTTAGATAAACGGTTCGTTTTAAAAATACAAACGAAACACGATTCATTTTAGAAAAACGAAAAATGATACGTTTTATAAAAACGATTCATGAAAGACGAAAAACAATTCGTTTTATGAAAGTCCATCACTAAGTGCGACAGGTTGGAAAGCGTTAGAAACGTTTCCGTAAGGTATCTTTCATTATTGAAGCGCGTCATTTGCGCCTCTTTCGAGAGCTAATTAGGATCATCATCGGCACTATAACCGGAGTCCGGTCCTAGCAATTTTCAAGAAATTAATCCATCAGTTCCGATCACGAGCTGATGTCGTCCAATAAGGCACTCTTTAGCTCGGAGCGTCCTGGTCATCGCAATCCCAAGAGCACAAAAAGGTCTCTGCTGTCGTCTGCCGTAAAAATTGCCGCAAAGGGTTTTACAAGCAGGTTCCTCGACACTCATATGAGCTAGGTGTTCAGCTTACCGGTGTCTACCGAGCTTTATTTTCGTAATTATGACTGCTTCTAGGTAGGTAGCGTACAACTCATTGCTATAGCGTCCCCTCTTCACATATAGAGCCAACGATTCTCTGGAAGGCTTTCCTCTTAAGCGTAGGAAAGAGGCCAAAGTGCCTTTTACTAACCACCGAAACTGGCGATCCCTACGTTAGTAATGGATAGACCATGGTCTTGTACAAAGCTTTAAGCTGCAAAAAAAGCTACTTAAATTGAGATGCTGAAGAACATAGCAAACCACCATCGAAATATAGATAACTGTCAAGGAATACATATATAGCGTTGTTTAATGACCCCAAAAAAAGATTAGAGCATCTCAAGGCAAGTTAGAATAGAGTAAAGTTAGAGTAATTGAGAGCACGAAATCATATGGAACCTCGAACACTTTTCAGGCAACAGTTCTCAAAGTTGATTGCTTGGCAGAAGTTCAACCTGCCAGTTAAAAAAAACTCTACTTCAGTCACAATTTTTTGTTAACCGTCGTTTCTGTAACAATTGGCGAACAGCTGGTAGCTTGTCCAAAGTTGCTCTACCAGAACAGATAGAGTAGAAAATTGTGCTTTAAATTGCTCTAGTTCAACTTAGAGCAGGCTCATGAAACACAAATCAGCAACTTCGGGCAAGTTGAAGCAACCGAATTGCTCATGAAACACATTTTGCTGAGATATCTCAACCTAGAGCAGATCATTAAACTCAGCTTATATGCAGCTTGTGAAAGAAAAACTGTCTTTAAAAAATATTTGGTTATTTTTAATTCACGAGAATATATGAGGCTCTCTGACACAAACTGAAATCGATATATTTAAGGATAAACTGAATGGGAAAAGCTTAGATGGAAGATTTAACTTTTATCTTTGGATTAATAGTGGAGAAAGACGGGGGTGCAAACGCATTAGCATCTACAGTGTCAATCAAGCTATATTATCTTGAGAAAGAAATATTCTGTTAAGGCACTCAGTAGATTAGGGCGAGTCATAATCCTGAATTCTTGCATAAATCATTCGCCTTGCAAAAAATGGAATACTGAATTAATTTGCATTCTTTCTTTTTCTTCGCCAATTTCACAGGAATGTAATTTAGCCTTCATTTCGCAAATGATGATGATTGTCCCACAGATCAGAATGCAAATTAAAAAAGAAAATGTGAATGAAAGTTTTGGACGACTCCCATCAGAAACTGAACTATCACAGCTATAAATTAAAATTTTCACCTTGTGAAATCTATTTCCTTTGTATTAATTTCCTATCAATCAATGGTTCACAGCACATAAAGTATGAAAATTGAAATTAATCTCGCTTTGCTGCATGAATTCTGGATACATCGCTCACGAAGACGTCTTCGTTTGTCGTAAGAGTCGCCTCGTTTTAGATACCTACTGAAAACGTACTCGTGCACTAAGTAGTTTTCAATCGCCCGATTCCAGCGTGATTAACAAGTTCTAAAAATAAGTTGCACAAGAGGGACGCATAAACATGGAGTTCATCGGAAGCTTGTTGGTTAATATCAACCAGTAAAAGACCGAATCTTGTGCGTCAACGTCAAGATAACGGAGTATGCTAAAAGAATATTTTTAAAAAAAATTAAGTTAAAGTAAAAGGGATTAGTTGATCAGCAGTTTGAGCAGTTTACATCTTTCGTGTCTTATTGAAGTTTAGATGAAATTCATAATGAATACAATTATGAGCTTTCTAACATAATTTATCACTTGCTCAGATGTTATGAAACCTCGTACAGAGCATACGAATAACTAACATCTGCTCATTCGGGAATATTCGAAAATTGGGAACGCATAAATCACCGATTTATGCAAAATCAATTATTCACAGAGCTTGAGTTTTACAAAACATGAATAATACTCCTTGCTATGTATAATAGATATCCTTACATATCATCATATATACGTATATGCCTACGCACAAATAACAATACATCAGTTTTGGTAGCATGTCTACGAATGAAAGCTGATATCGTGATATATGATAGGATAAAAAAGAATATAATGACAGAATACAAATAGCTGTACATACCCTACACAATAGATGATTATTTTTTTCTGCTATACACTTATTTTCTCTCTCTGCACAATACACTTCCTTCTTATTCACTCTTTGAATGGAGCGCTCTAGTTATTCACAGTACCAGGATAACCAAATGCAACACTTTAATTCATTCACCATTCACGAAAACTATCATTATCCCGTCCGACTGGCAGCAGTCACAACACAATGACACTAATGCGATTTTCGAGCTTACATAGAAAGGATATAACCATATTAGTGCCTGAAGGCATACAGATAATTCGAAATCAGTCCATTAATTCGATGATAATTGTTTTCAAGCTGCTCATCAGACAGATTAATACAAGTCATAAACAAATGTCCTTTTTGTGACTATTTTACCCTTCCCGCCACTCATAGAATCCTGGATCCGTGATGAAAAGGAACAAATTGAAAAGCAAAAAGAGAATATTGCTTCCCACAAAAAAATATGAATGAAATATGATGTCTACCTGTTGGCGCTCCTAACTTCTTACACGATGATCCTGTTTTCGTTCCTCTCACTGTCGTCCTCCTATGATACACAAAAAAATGTGTTAGATGTCTCAGCCCGTTTCGTGGGGAATAACGTTACTCTTTTCAATTCGATTCTGCTTCGTTACGCCTTGTTCTTGTGCTTTTTTACACTATGACTCTTGAAGTTCGAATGTCATGCGGATAGATTATGATTGTCTAGATTATGATGGTACATCAGGAGCAGCAGCCAGATAGTATACATGAATGTATGAACGTTGTAGGAGTAAGTTCTGTTAATGTCTTTTGAGTACGGAGATTGCGCATATTGGCCTACTATTTTGTATACAAAACTTAATATCATATGATTGTGCCCGTTACCAAATTGGTTTTTCTGATGTACAAAATCCTGTTTTACAAGCCGATTGGCTTCTAACGATATCCATCAGCCACCGGTCTAGAAAGCACCCGTCAGATGGGTTTGACCTTTTATTTGTATTATTCACCATTTATTACTTGACTACAGCGAGAAATTACCTTTTTGATTCATATGTAGATGTAGCAACCCACATTGAGGTTAAGACCACGTCGGATTTCTCCGCACCGCAGCCCCACTTCGCATGAGATCGCACACGAATGGATCAAATTGGTGGGGGATCAGAAATTTGATTGTTGATAAATTTAAATGTTATAGATTTATCAACAAATTTAACTGAGGCTACACGAAACATTTGCTAATGTCAATTCATTTCAGACTTGGTCAGTTGTTTACTCACTAGAAGTTTGAACAATGCTCACCAAGGTGGTGAATCACAATCATCGTAGCAAATAATCACTTTTGCAATAAAACGTCGTCAATATTACTATAAACCGCGCAAATACTTTCTCGATAATTCCGGTCGACTGCAGCGATCTTGACAAAAATCTATGAGATTAGATTTGATGTGAGGTGGTGGCAGTTTTAGCACGGGAGGTTAGACGTATTTGACGTAGGCAAAAGCGTAGATTCATTGTAGGTAATAACGGTAATAACCATTTTTGCGGTACTGAGCTGGAAACATTCTCAAATTTCACAACAGATTGATCAAAAGGCCACTGAACAGGCGACAGGTAACTCGGGCTTCGTGAGAATGGCGCCAAGAAAGAAAATGGACTTATTCAAGACCAATGTTGTCAGCCAGTGAAGAAGGCAGTTCCCTAGATTTATGCGGATATTTCCCTAGATTGTTGTACAAAAGCAATTTTGGTAAAACTGGACTTGATGCCCCACACAGCTGTTGCATGAATCTCGCCGATAGATGTCGGGCTAATATGTTTGTGTTTTTGTGGTTGTGCGTTTGCTTTTGGGGCTTCTTTTCTTTCTTTTTTTTCTTTTTCTTAATTGTTTTATCTTCTTTTTTATTTTTATGTATAATTTTGTCTGTTTTTCTTCATTTTTTCAGCCCTTCTACCACCTTTTCGCCCTCTGGTGGTGGGATTTCCCATGTGTGGGGCATCAAGTCCAGTTTACCCGCAATTTTACCGATGGATGTCGACTTGTAGTTTAAGTTTTTTTATATTTTCGTGATAGTACGCTTTGTTGTTCGGGGTGTTTTTTTTTATTTCTTTGCATGTTTTACTCCAGTTTTTGTCTTCTCGTGTATTTTTTGTATGTTTATGAGTGTTTTTCGGTAAAACTGGACTTGATGCCCCACACAGCTGTTACATGAATTTTGCCGATAGATGTCGGGCTAATATGTTTGTGTTTTTGTGGTTGTGCGTTTGCTTTTGGGGCTTCTTTTCTTTCTTTTTTTCTTCTTCTTAATTGTTTTATCTTCTTTTTTATTTTTATGTATAATTTTGTCTGTTTTTCTTCATTTTTTCAGCCCTTCTACCACCTTTTCGCCCTCTGGTGGTGTGATTTCCCGGGTGTGGGGCATCAAGTCCAGTTTACCCGTGTTTTTCTTCCAATTTTTGAGACCTGCTACAGCCTATTCGCCCTCTGGTGATAAAATTTCCCGGCTGAGGATCATATTTACCAAATTCCCTAGATTGACAGCTCTGGTCAGTGCAAATGCCGAGTTGGCAAAAAGTGATTTTGTGGTTGCTATTTTTCACGACTCCTGTCGAACACAACGCTTCACAACGTTCTCCTGTTCGAATCATTAAAGTAATGTATGTTTCGCCACTTTCAGACTACACTTGCGGTCATCATAGCTATCGTAACAAAGAACTTTCGGCAATCTTCCGTTCTCGGTGGAACGAAAACGGATATAATAAAATCAAGATGTTCAAAATTTCCCGTTACGATTAAACATACTGGATATGGAATAAAATCATAATGTAAGTACACACACATTTAATTGTAATATAAATCAAATAGAACAAACTTATATTTATGAGGAGCAAAAATAAAATAACATCTCTAATCCTTTGTGTTGTATAAAATTAAAACTTTGAGACTGAATAAACAATATAACATCACAACTGTTTTCTGTTAGTTGAATTAGTTTTAATACTTTCATTTATTGCTTCGACTATCCTGTATACTTCTTATATATTCTTTTCAAGCAGTATTTCGTAATAGCAGCTCGTGCAATCAGTAAATACAATCGAGTTTTTTTCCAACTTTTTTTGTTACATTTTTATATTGCCATTTCATGTTTAGGTACCCATTTTATGTCTCATTCTGTTCCACTTCTTGCAGATGGACATATCTGCATTGAATTATAAGTTATATTCAGAAATAAACTCTTATATGTACTGTTTTGTTTTAGGAATATTGATTTGACATTATGGTATAGATTTTCAATTAGAAAAAAAAACAACAGAACAATTAAATTTGTGTAATTTATACAATTACTTTTGCGAAATTTATCTCATTTTCTCGTGTCATTTCATCTACACAGCTGTCATTTTTATTGAGTTCTAGAGCGCTGCACGTTCCAGAGCATTGAGTTGATGTGATAAACGTTCTTCTTTTGCTTTTCGCATTGCACTGACCTTTTTCGATTCGGTATATTGATTTAGGAATGTTTGAACATCGATTTTGCCAGAAAGAAAATGTTCTACGTGTTTTTCGCAATCGGAATCGGAATTTGATACGGCGATTTGAAGGAGTTCCTAGAATTAAAGATATAAGCTATATTTTTCGCGATGAATTGAAAATTGAATTTGATCAGTTGTCGCCCAACAATGCTGTTCTACTAGCATGTCGATCTTTATTGGAGGCGTGCCATATTAAGTTGTAACGACAAACCAAACAACGATAGAACTTACCCTTATATGTTGCGGGGCAAATTCTTGTGATTTGGCCATATACTGTGAGTTAAGCTTTTCATATTTCTCTCCCAGATTTTTTAAAGTATGAAAATCGTTTTGTAATTTCGTTTTCATATCGGTCAAGTGAGTTTCTTTCGATTGATTTTCCTCTGTCAAGTAAATATTTAAATATTAAGCTGATTTTATTTGTGATTTCTTGCATCTCTTACTTGAAATTCTCTCGACTTCGCTTATCATGGTATCTAGTTCGTTATTCAGTGTTTGCACAACGGACAACTCTTCAATAAAATCATCGAAGAATTCCGGATCCGAATCGAGTTTCTTTAGTTCGTCCAGCGATAGTTTCGACAGTTCCGGCATACTGCAATCACTCGAAGCTGATATGGTTTTTTGTTTATTTTCAGCGCTGATACTATCATGATGTTCAGGACTGTTTTGCAAGTTTTCACCGACTAATGGTGGAGGATATTTTTCGAACTCACGGGTTATGGCTTGAACGATACGACCCAGGTCGGAGTGTGGTGTGTACTGTAAAAAGAAGAAACTGATTGAGTCTTTGAAGACATTAATTTAAGTATTGTTTTGCATTTTGCGATCAGAGCCTATTGAAAAAGCAGATAAAGTGTAGGATTAGTTGCAGTTTAGCATTAAACGCTTATTGTATTTTAGATAGTGATTGTGATTGAAACAAAAACTCACGAAATATTGTTTGCAAAATATAAGCTTTAATCTGAATCAAACACAGCTTATCGATTGGTTTTATTGTTGTAAATAAAGGAATTGTTGTAAATAAAGGAATTGTTGTCAATAAAGGAATTGTTGTAAATAAAGGAATTGTTGTAAATAAAGGACTCATACAGGACAAACTGTGATTGTTCTAAATGTTGCAAAACTGTAAATTATCACTCTATACTTACATTTAACAGTCCCGGGGCCTTCTCCACCTCACCATTACTATTACACCAAAGATGTTGAATAGCAGGCGTTGTAACTATCCTGGGTCGTTCGTTCGGAAAGTTGGATCCGAGAAGAACATTTATTGTGATTTGTCGACTGCCGGACGTGAACGTTGTCGAATATTCCTCATTTTCCTTTATCACTTGAACACTAGACACCGTAAAAATAGCCAAAGACAACAACAAAAACAAAAAACAATACGTAAATCACACCTTAGTACTCAATTATCACTTGATTAACAACTATTCCGCAAATTCTAACAAAACATCAAAACTCTATCATTTAGATACAAATCTCAGATTTCACTTAATGGAGAGTGCGAAAATATGCAGGAATAACATTTACACTATACTCACTTGTCATTGAAAATTTTCAATGTGTCGATTTGCCGTTTCCTGAAATCTGGATCGTAATTGAATTGTCGCGGAATCATTTCATTTTAGAGTTTTACTCCTCGTTTTTCCTTCGTCGGAGCTCTAGCTAGATTTTTTCGCCGATAATTATTGTATGTATGATACACAGCTGGCGCTGATAAGGATAAAATAATAGTCACCAAAACAAATCTGGAGAGGTATTCGCGAAGATGTGTGTAAACAAAAAAATTTCCTCGCCGATTTAGAAATGACAGAAAGTTGACATGCCCGGAGTGTAGAGAACAGGTAGAGAAATTACACGATGAGACTTGTGTGGAGCCATGGCCTTCATATAAAAGGCCTATCGCGACTTGCAATCTGACAGGTATTAAGCTACTTTTTAAAATGGTGTAGTCCTCTCGTTATTAAGATTTATTGGGAATTGCACAATGACAATTGTTTGACATTTCTCTGACAATTAGTAATGTGAATGGTGCTACTCGGTTGAATCAGGGAATAGTCTATTTTCCTATTATCCGGAGACTGGTTTCGCAGTTTTTGTCGCGTAAAAGATATTTCGGATAAGTGTCGTGAAAGTGATGTGTTTATTGTGCTGTATACGCGAGAACTTTGCAATTTGGAATACCTGCCACCTACTCTCGGCAATGTGAATTGTAAACAATTGCCGTTTGTGGTTGGTAGGATTTATTCCACTTTAAAAATCATCAAAATCATCATCTTCTATACAAACGATATTTCGGATAAGTGTCCCGATGAATTGAGATCTGATGCTAAAGACTTTTTATATCTAAATTGCTTGTGAAAGATCCCAAAACAACATTGATTGACATGACATATGAGTTTCCTCATATCTCCTGTAGGTGGATCTCGTGAATTTCTTTATAACCATAAAAAAACATCACTGTGTGGACTGGTTGGGAAAAGTAGCTTAGGTCCGCAATCTTGTAGGTTAATTGCTTTTGCGATAGGCCTTTTATATGAAGGCCATGGTGGAGCATGGTGCGGAATAAGTATCGTATACAGCGGACGTTTAGTCCGCGGACTAAACACCAAATTCCACCTAAATTTTTTAGTCCACGTGCTGTATACACTCATGAACCGACCTAAATTTAGGGGTAAAACTGGACTTGATGCCCCACACAGCTGTTACATGAATTTTGCCGATAGATGTCGGGCTAATATGTTTGTGTTTTTGTGGTTGTGCGTTTGCTTTTGGGGCTTCTTTTCTTTCTTTCTTTTCTTCTTCTTAATTGTTTTATCTTCTTTTTCATTTTTATGTATAATTTTGTCTGTTTTTCTTCATTTTTTCAGCCCTTCTACCACCTTTTCGCCTTCTGGTGGTAGGATTTCCCGGGTGTGGGGCATCAAGTCCAGTTTACCCAATTTAGGCATTCGCGTGTTGTCTCTTGCGGTGGAAGGTTGTAGCCGGAGAACTGCAGTGATTGTTTTTCTCCGAAGAGAAATATAGTGATTGTTTTTCTCCGAAGGATGGTTTTTCTCTGAAATTGACAAGACGTGAATCAGCGTGTCTTGAACTGCGTGTTCGCGTCGTCGCGTTGTTTTTGATATGCCTTTGTGTTTTGTGTGTTGTGTTGTGTTTTGTCCCATTTTCTATAATGAAAATAAAAACTAACTATAAATAATAAATTGAATTAAAAACCGAGTGTTTTAAAAAGATGTATTAATCTCAAAATAATAAGTCTCGTAAAACCAAGTGGTTTAAAAATAATGAAAAATAATAAATTAAATCAAAACTATTAAGTCGAAACCGATGGCCAGTACCGATAGGACAAGGCCAACCCCTGGTTCATAGAAGTGTGAACCGCTTAATTAAAAAAAAAAAAAAAATACCCAATTTAGGTCGGTCCACGATTTCAAGCGACCTGACCTAAATATAGGTCGTGGACTATAATCGTTGTAAACACACGCGACCTAAACATTAGCCCTAACCAAAGATGAGTCTGCGGCCGGAATCGTCTGTCAAAACCGACCGGTTTTAGAGCAAAAAAGGCACTTTTTGACGTACGCAAACATGAGTGAATTTAAGTGCCCATACAACGCATAAGCGAACGTATGTCAACTCGTATCTCATTACCACTTTACGTACGGACAGCTCATAGTAAAAATTGAGCAAAAGGTTGCTTAAGGAGCATGCCACTTTTCTGGCTGTTTGGTAAGTTATGTTTGGGTGCAACCATGGGTGCAACATATGCTTTGCGTGGTTTACCTCGGCGCATACGCCAACGTACGGACGCAGACTCATCACTAGTTGGACCTATTGATTTTTGCGCGACTATTAATAATGTATATATGTTGAATATAAGCTCATAACATTCCCCTTTGACACAAAATCATTGAAATAAGCATGTTTGAGAGACAAATGAAACGATAAATACTGTGCATGAACGAAAATTAAACTAAATGACAGCTGTCACATACAAACGAGGACTAAATTCGACCTAAGCAAATTTTAGGTCGGGTTCGTTGTAAACGCCTGAGGACTAAAGTACTGTATACAGCGGACGTTTGGTCCGCGGACTAAACACCAAATTCCACCTAAATTTTTTAGTCCACGTGCTGTATACACTCGTGGACCGACCTAAATTTAGGTCGGTCCACGATTTCAAGCGACCTGACCTAAATATAGGTCGTGGACTATAATCGTTGTAAACACACGCGACCTAAACATTGATTTTTGCGCGACTATTAATAATGTATACATGTTGAATATAAGCTCATAACATTCCCCTTTAAGCAAATTTTAGGTCGGGTTCGTTGTAAACATCTGAGGACTAAGTTCATTTAGTCCGCGCTTTAGGTCAGGTCACTTTTGGTCCGACTGGTGTAAACCGGCACTAAGTTCATTTAGTCCGCGCTTTAGGTCAGGTCACTTTTGGTCCGACCGGTGTAAACCGGCACATAGTGGCAAGAAGGAACGAAAATCCAGTTAGTGTTTGTAGTGACATCTAGCGGATATGAAGAGTAATTATGGAGTTTAGAGTTGCTACGATGAATGGAGCTACGATCAAAGATACAGAAGAAGTGGATTGAAACTGTGGGTTTCCGTGCGGCACCAGTTTTTTTTTTGGGGTAAACTGGACTTGGAGCACCACAGCCGGGAAATTCTACCACCAGAGGGCGAAAAGGTGGTAGCAGGGATCGAAAATTGAAAAAACAACACAAAATTATGCATAAAGATACTCGAGAAGACAATACAAGGGTGGACTCGACTTGATGCACCACAGCCGGGAAAATCTAACACCAGAGAGCGAATAGTTTTAAAAAATTACTACCATCCCCTTCAATGTAAATCTTATGAGCATGTCCACTCCATTTCTACTACCTCACTGGTTTTACCCCTAATCTGAATAGATTAGGGATGATTGACGTTTCCACCGTCAATTTGTCTGTTCTCCAGTGGTAAAAATTGTAAACAATGCATTCAGCTTATGTAATGGGGATAGCAGTTGACTTGCTGTGAAACTGCGATGATTACCTTCAAGTCAAGTCTTGTTGCTTTCGGGTGGGGAGTCTGTGCTTTTAGGTGATTGCTTTCTGAAATTTACATTTAGGTGATTTACTTTTTGTCAAAATTATAATGGTTGCATTTCATATGAAAGCACCTACCAATACTACCAGCAAATGAATTTCAAACTATAAGAACACGTACGCACTCTATGATTCCCAGCTGGGACATCAAGTGAATTTTGACGGCAGCCCTGGACCGATTTTCATCACACATCCACAAAATGCTGCCATCTTCACGGCCCACATTTACTGCGATGAATAGGCGTTTGACATATCGCGAAGGAACGGTCGGACAGTGTTTGGCTTTTTGTTTTTCGGACGATTATGTATAGTGTTTTTGCCCGTGAGTGCAATATCCCGTCAATTAAAAACTATTACTTGGTGCTCTAAAATGCGCTCTAGCCAATAGCTGGGAATTACGCTTCATTCGGGCAAATCTTACGACACCATCTGTAGAGGCCATTCTGTTTTCTGCAATTCGGTGCGAATTGACTTGAAGGTTCGTGCCGAAGTCTTGTGTTCTTTTGCATTTAAACTAACTACTAAATTTGAAATGTGTGCTGGGATAGCTTTCCCATCTGAATAGTTTTGCGTGCTTATTTTGTTAGATCCATCACTGTAGATTTGTATGCAGATGAGGAGTGGATCATTATATTGCCTGCGATCAAAATTACTGGCGCTGCTTAAAATATTTGCGAATTCTTTCACTTGCCATAGGAGCTGAGCAGACGTTCAGCTGAAGGATGTTAATCTTGCTGTGAGCAATGAAAGCCTTGCTGCTTCTATATGCGTTATTATTTTCGATATATTTTGCTTTTTGTGTTGGGCATTGACTGTGAATTTTGTGAGAAAAATGATGGCACAGTTGCAGCAGCGTGCCATCTTGTCAAATGAAGATGTTAATTTGCCATTTGAAAGACACCGAAAATAAATTGAAGCCGACGATGTTCTACAGACTAAATCTGTTCAACTTTCTCCCTTATGATTCGAATGTTTGAAGATTTTAGCTATCTCCTAATTTAATAGTGTTTTTTCTCTCTATATTTCACAGACAAATTCACATATAAGTGGTACTATGGAAATCAAAGAACCACCGCCGCGCATTGAACCAACTGTTTTGCCAGTCAATGGTATCGTTCAACCACCTATTGTTCCACCTCCTGATCGGCCAGGAAGACGGACAAATCAAACACAATTTCTTCAAAAAACCGTGATCAAGGCTGTTTGGGATCATCGATTTTCATGGCCTTTCCGCGAACCGGTCGATACAGTTGCACTAAATTTGCCAGATTATCATACAATCATAAAACGCCCCATGGACATCGGAACGGTCAAGAAGCGGCTGGACAATAATTACTATTATTCCGCCCAAGAGTGCATTGAGGACATGAAAACAATGTTTTCGAATTGCTACACATACAACAAGCCGCAAGACGACGTTGTAGTGATGGCGAAGGCTCTTGAGAAAGTATTTATGAACAAAGTTGGGGGCATGCCCCAAGATGAAGTCGAAATCGATCCGAGTGCTCCAAAAGGCGGCCCGAAGAAAAAAGCTGGTCCAGCGGTCGGTGCCGTGGCTGCCCGAAATCGAGCCGCGGCAGACAAGACGGCTACACTGACGAAGCCAACGGCTGCAATTGGACCAACTGCAGCCTCTATGCTGGCAGCGAGTCAAACAATCACCAATTCAGCATCCGGAACAAAATTGGACGTTCAAACCGTTTCTGCACCTACAAAAAACGGTCAAATTCACGTACCGGCTGAAGTAGCTGCATCTGGATTACCTGCCGGTGTCACTGCTGCTGCCTCCATATCACCAGTAGTCGTAGAC
Organism: Nemotelus pantherinus; assembly: GCA_963978885.1. Lineage (NCBI taxonomy): Eukaryota > Metazoa > Arthropoda > Insecta > Diptera > Stratiomyidae > Nemotelus > Nemotelus pantherinus. Next base: position 163,399,640 of record OZ022263.1, read on the forward strand.
TCGACGAATTCCTTGACAGTACAAAGTGGCCAGACGGCAGTTATTCCACCATTCCTGGTGAACAGTACAAAGCCTGCCCCGCATCCGCCGGCCGTTATTCCTCCTCAGCAACCTGCGAAAGTACGCAAGGGTGTTAAACGAAAGGCAGACACAACAACGCCAACAACTAATACTCTCGAATCGTCTTATGGTATTGAAACGAAGCCGAAACCGAACAAGTCTGCAAAGAAGAAGGAAAACGAATCGAAGGTAAGTCGGTAGATACGCTATGCCCTGCGTTAGTTTTCCCTTGGATGATTTAAAAATGAACAATTTTTAGGTACCGACGCCATCATCACGAACTCCTGTAGCTCTTTTAGGGGCTTCTTTGAATAGCGAAAAATCTGAAGAATTGAAATCATGCAATGAGATACTAAAAGAGTTACTATCTGATAAGCATCAGAGTTATGCCTATCCTTTTTATGAGCCGGTGGACACAAAGTCATTCGGCCTTCACGACTATCACGATATCATAAAGACACCGATGGATTTAGGGACTGTAAAGCGGAAAATGGACAGCCGGCAATATAGGACGGCAGGCGAATTCGCTCACGATATTCGCTTGATTTTTACGAATTGTTACAAATACAATCCGGTCGATCATGTTGTTGTTTCCATGGCTCGAAAACTGCAGGATGTGTTTGAAATGCAATATGCAAATATTCCTTACGAAGCTGTTGTCAACGTATGTCAACGAGAGATTGTTTCTTCGTCGAATGACTCAAGCGATTCAGAAATGAAATCGAATTCGGATGCGGAACGATGTAACAGAATGAAGTTGCTCGAGGCAAAATTGCTTGATTTGCAAGAAGAAATGCGCAAGCTACGTGAGGAAGCGGTAGCGAAAAAGAAGGGCAGGAAAAAAGTGAAAGATAAAAAACAGCAACATAACTTAGCGAAGGAATCGAATTTTTCTGTGAACGAAAATACGCCAGCAGGAAATCAGTTTTTGGCGGCTACCGTGAATAGCGAGACCGGGCTGAAAAAGACTCATGCGTCAGTAGCAAAACCAAATGCGGTAAGTGCACCTGGAGGAAATGTACCAAACGCTACAAAAGCCACTGTGAAAAATGCTAAAGCCAAGAACTTAAAAGCCAGCAAAGCTGCCGCAGCGAATGCTCCGCAGGGTGGGAAGCAATCGAAGACGGCAAATGCGGGGATCGGCGGTCCTCGTGCATCAAACAAAAAGAAAGCGGATATTCAACATGTGGACTCGGAGGAGGAGGATATAGCGAAACCGATGTCTTACGACGAAAAACGGCAGCTTTCACTGAATATCAACAAATTACCAGGTATATATGGCAATGTGAAATTTCATTGAAACAAAGATACACACACACGAGCATATTTCGAATTCAAATCAGTAGAAAATTTGACTTAATAACTATCCGTTTCAATTTCTAGGTGACAAGTTGGGCCGAGTTGTACACATAATTCAGAGTCGGGAACCATCGCTACGAGACTCAAACCCCGACGAAATCGAAATCGATTTTGAAACACTTAAGCCATCCACTTTACGTGAGTTGGAACGATATGTTGCATCATGCCTTCGCAAAAAACTGCGCAAGCCTTATTGTAAGTTGAGTTAGAATAACATAAAAATGAAGCCTGGACATATTTAATTGATTTTACATGCCTATAGGTAAAAAATTATCGGGAAAGACTAAAGATGAACAGCTAGCCAGGAAAAAGCAAGAGCTAGAAAAACGTTTGCAAGATGTTACGGGACAGCTGGGATCGGTGAAAAAGACACCAAAGAAAGGTAAGAGAATTTCATTCAATTAGTGCCTATTAGTTTTGTTATTATAGTATGTGATCATTTAATTCTAATCCGATAATTTCAGATGGAAATACAAAAGTTGAGCCTACGACTGCTGGGCACTTATCGTCTTCGTCAGGATCGAGTGACTCCTCATCCTCGAATTCCAGTGATTCGAGCTCAAGTGATTCAAGCGACAGCGAAGCAGGCTAGATTTAGGATTGGAAAGTGTTAGATAACAAGAAAGAAAAGTGCGGTTTATCATGGATAATCGGAATGAGGCCTACTTTGCGAACTTAGCGAAACCACTGGTATTTTTGTACGGTGCAAGTCGAATCGAAATCTGTCATAACATAAGTCTTAATTGACACTCGATGGGAATCAGCCGTTGATGTCACAGAATGATGTTACACATGCATACATTCCTATATTGTCATTAGATCTTACTATGTTTATATTTTTAATATTTGTAAAACATATTTTTATCCATATTTGATGGACGTCGTTGAATATGGTGCCCTATTGTATTTCAGCAGAGTTATATCATTTTTGATTAAGTTATATGTGCAGACGAATTTGTGAAAGCAATGCGACTGGAAGTCGATGTTGCTTTGAAAAATTCAATTTTCTATCGGGCGCGGTTTGATTTTACGAAAATTCAGACGACGACGTAGCGTAGTTTCAGTGAACCGGAAGGAAATCATGTCCATATCTTTAAATTTTGTGTGAGAAATTATTCTAGGTAATGATTGTCTTATAAGTATGTATATATACATTGGAATATAGAGGATTTTGCGGAAAATGAGATTTTCAATGGTGGTGTCGAGAGTTATGGAGATAGAGCTAGGTTATAGCCATAAAGTGGCGGTGTGTTTTCGAATGCTCACCCGGATACTGTGTTAAATTGCGCGATGAAGAAATCAGAAATCTTCCGGCCGGAAAAGATATATATTTTTAACAACATTCTTCGTGGCGGTTGTTCTCCAATTTATTGAATTTTATGGGACTTTGCTGCATCGGTATTTTATCAAAATTCACTTGGAGAACGGTAAGAGAAACGCAATTAGCATTATTCGTATGATTCATTAATCAAGGATTTAATTGAACATTTATTCTTCTAGAACTAATTAATTCTGGAGAAACGTTGAATTGGATCTGAAGGAATATCTTACACTGAATTGAGGATGCTCATCTGAAGAAACTAGAGCTTATTCACAGCCCTATTCAAACTCTATATGGCTCTAAATTTAATGTTAACCATATCAAATCAAGAGGAAAGAATACGAATCATGTTTCTCTTGATCTATATCTCCAAATTATTCGTTCGGTTTCATCGGTCAAATCAGTCACCAGGCAAAAATACCTGGAGGACGCCAAGAAGTCCTGGGCCGAAGAATCATCTTGTGCGATAGCAAGACAATCCTGGGTCTACATGAACACGCGTTGCTTCAGGTAGCTATTAGGTTTAACCCGTTGTGCTCTGCGTGCCTCATAACACGGTAAGTGCAATGCTTGGTCACAGAGTTTAACTATTTTTGTCAGAGCTGCGGCCCAGAGGACGAAGAGAAACCTGTCCACCACCTCATGTGTCAGTGTCCGGCTCCGGCAAGGAGAACTTGGTGAACATTTCCTCTCAAATCTAACTGACGTATTCGTGACTAACCTAAAAGTGGTAGTGCTGCTTATCAAAGGAAGCAGACGCTTTCTCGACTTTAGTGACTAGGGGGTGTTGACAATTACTGACCTATGTACGTCTTTCACCAGGTCTCTGTCGATCAACAGACACTACAACCTACATATCTACAACAGCTAATATATCCTCTATAGAGGTAAAATCTGTTTTCGATCCAATATCAAATTTATTTGTTTTATTTGACAGGCATCCCCTTTACCAGATTAATTGCTTTGAAAAGCTTCCCCCAAAGATCTTTGAAAAGCATCCCGTTTTACCAGATTAATTGCTTAAAATTTATTTCCGCCAGATTCCCAATAAAACAATTGATTAATTGATTGCCTGGAGTGGGTCCAGAAGGACCCTAGCACTGCGACCTCTTGGGTATATTGTGCCTCTTTTGCTTTATGTTCGATAGCATGTCCAGGCTTCTTATGAACCTCAAGAAACATTCCTTGATAGGAAATTAGTTATGTTCCTGATGGAGAGAAGAGCAGAGCCAAAGAGCTCTAATCTTCGTCTCGCTAGTGCTGGGCAGTATGTGAGAAGATGTTCTAAACATTCTGTAGTTTCCCCATAGCATCTGCAGCAGTCATCCCACTCTTTACCTATTCTGTGGTGATACTTTTCATAAGGAAGGTGGCGTGTCAATGCTCTACGTACGGATCTTGTGTCGTTTTTTTACGAAGCTAAGGTATTTTTTTCAGTGTTTCAAACCCTCAAGATTAAGCCAGTAGCTTTCGATTTTTTGCTTGCTCCATGTTTTAATTTCCTTGTCCGTATCTGGCTTTGTAAATCACCAGTAGAGAAGGGCCTGTAAAGGGCGTTTTCGCTCCTTCTTTGGCTTTGGTATCATAGTCCTCGTTTCTTTGGTGCCCCTCATGGCCGGGAATCCATACCAACTCGAGGCTGTTCTGTGCCCATATTTCATTTAAGGGGAATGAGAATCGCTTGAATATATGATAGAATCTTAACTCTGACACTTTGAGTGTTCCTTATCTTTATTATATGTGAGGCTCTAAGTATCTCTTGGGACCTACGATCCCTGCTACTACTCCACAATCCATCTTTGAACCATTCGTATACGACATTTCCGATCCTTCATACGAGTGAGGTGGGTCATTCTCCCATTTGTTCCTTGATGCACCACCTCTTATCAAGGGTGTTTTGGTATTTATTTGATAGCTGAAGTTCAACATTCCCATTATGGGCTTGATGTCCTCCAGGATGTTGAGGTGGCCTTTAAGATATCCTGATTTATACATGTAGGCGCGCTATAGGCTAATAGCCTGTTTGGCTCCTCCCTCCTGAATTTTGAGGTTTAGAAGGGCCTCTATTCCTGCTATGGGGGCGGAGCTCATTGTTCTTGCAGTCAGCAGACAGGCCTTGTTGAGCCCATTACCAGCAATTTTTTGAGTGGTTTTCTTCCACCACCCAGCAGCTCCGTATAGGCTGATATGTCTCATCATTTGTTTGTATGCCCATATTGCCTAGCTTTGAGACAGTCCCCAATCGCATTCAAGCATTTGTTTTATCGCCCAGAGTGCCTTAGTGGCCTTCAGTGTAGTTTTGTTTAGATAACTGTCTCAGGTGGGTTTCCTGTCTAGGTGAATATTATACCTCTTCCCGCAGACATACGACTATGCCCCTAATATTTAGGGGCATTGTCGCTTACTCCATATACCTATTTCGATTTTTCTCTTTGTGGTGAATGGCACTATGATATTTTTCTGAGGGTTAGTAGATAAACACTTTTTCTCGCAGCATTCGACTGTTTCGTGAGACTCTTAAAGATGACGATGACCAACTCCGTCCGGATCCGGAACAGATTGACAGATCCTTCGAAACTCTTGTTGGCTTGAGGCAGGGCGATGGAATAGCGCCAACGCTCTTCAACTTGGCACTTGAGTTCGCTATTCGGACAATGAATCTGAACACAAGCGGCACGCCACTCTTTAAATCGACACAATTGGCAGTGTACGCGCATCACATTAACATCATGGCTCGAAAACTGACCGAGGCAGAAGAACTTCTGCCTAAACTTGACACTGCCGCACAGGAAGTTGGACTACGAATCAACGAGGACAAAACGAAGGTTATGATGCCATCTAGAACAAGGACGCCAGCGCACTCGACCATCAACGTAAGTGACCTTAGCATCAAATTCGTGAAGACCTTCGTTTACCTGGGTAGCAACCTATCGAATGAAGCCAACGAAACTGACGAAATCAAGCGACGGATGCAACTAGCAAATAAGACATTCTTCTCGATCCTCCCCATTATGAAATCGAAGTATGTGCACAGAAAAACTAAGCTCCGCTTTTATAAAACTATCATAAGACCTGTGCTGTGCTATGACTGCGAAACATGGACCCTGACCCAAGCCTCCGAAAATGTGATTGATATCTTCGAACGGAAAGTTCTTCGGCAGATTTTCGGGTCTGTTCGCGATCGAGATGGATGGAGCATCCGGTACAACAATGAGTTGTACGAATTGTACGATAAGCTGGAAGTCTCCAAAATGGTCAAGCTACAACGCCTACAATGAGCAGGGCATGTACAACGCATGGATGACGATCGCATGCCGAAACGAGTTATGAAGGGAAGACGAGTCGACGGAACGAGACTACGAGGAAGACTGAGAGCTCGTTGTGAGAGCTCAGTATATGCGGACGTCGATCAACTACTAGGATTCCAGGACTCGAGGGCGCGGCCACGTGACCAAGATAATTGGAGGAGAACGATCCAGTCGGCCAGGACCCGACGTCGGGCTGTTGTGGCACGATGATAATGATTGGACTGTTTCATTTAAGACTTTTTGCTTTCTAGATTTCAAAGTATCCATGTGTGAGCCTCTTATTATTACCGGGACCTCGTCCGCGTACCGGAAAGGAGTTAGGCTCTTACTATTGAGGATCACGAGAAGGTCATCAACTAGTAAGAACCATAGCAGGGGAATAATACTCTTATCCAATCCTCGTCAGCCCTTGGCATCACTCAGCTCCACAAACACATCTCGATGTGGGAATTGTTTATGTGGGATGATTGAAATTGAAATTTTTTCCGAAAGTATGCACTGATTCTCATCAGATATCAGCTCATAGTGCGTACTTGACTGATGTGACCACTTGCAGTGGGAGATCATTAATTTTTATTTACATTAGTTGTTACAAATTTTAACATCCTCGACTTATATCCAACGATATCCTTTACTCATGAAGACATATCCAACGATATCATTTACTTACTCACAAAAACAATTTCCATTTTGATTCTGCTTTCGGAGGCTTATTCGGCAAAACGATCTAGTATCCCGTATCAAATATTCTCTGCTTTGATAAGCATTAGAGACGACATACGTTGCCTGTGCTAATTTATATACAAGAAGGGAACCGTGTTCACAAATTGATCAACTTTAGGAAATCTAGAAACCTTAGTATTTGACTCGCCCACTTTAATACTTCTTGAGGAACATCCTCTAAAAAGCGTGGTACAGCGAGTGATTGTCAATGACGGCACTTACATTTACGTTATATTATTTGCAAAAAGTTCTTTACCTACCTTATTTGTCACCCAGAGAGAAGAAGTGAATATATTCGCATCTTGATGAAATAACTATGATAATGTGTGTGTAAAAGTAACATAACCCACAGCTAGTTTATTTATTGTTTATTTGCATTTATTTTCTCATATAATTTCTCTCTTCAATGCCTTTGAGTGGAATAATAATAGTTTTGAATACTTTATTACATTCAGTTCTTTACAATAACTTAAAGAATAAAATTCGCATATCAATCATTATAGTCTTGCATTCAATTGATAAAATAATTTAATAATTAGGCTTCAAATATCATTCAAGTTTACTGCATTTGTTGCTTATGAGAAAGTTGTGAAAATTATTCAATTCATTATCAATCAGCTCGTTTTGGCCAAGTTTTCTCAGATCTTTATGGATCTAACAATTTTTGCCTTAGAACGGGTAATTATTGTGATTTCCTTGCCTTATTTCGTTTTCATATAAATTTTTTCGTTTGGAAATAATTCAAAACCACTCTGTTCTGATTTTGTACTTTCGGAATAGGAAAACACGAGCTCCGATATATTTACAATTATTGATGAAAAGATTACTTTTGTACAAAAAAATTCAAACATACTTGAAGACGCCCATTTTCAAAGTTTGGCACAAATTCAGAAAAATTAAGATCATCGAGTTTTGTCTGTAAAATTTGGTTCCTTGTAGACAACATTCTCTCGAATGATCTGGTTTTAAAAGTAAGAGTTTTTCGTTTATTACGTTCTACGCACATACTTCGTACATTCCAATAGACATAATTTCTTATAACAACTTTAAATTTCGAAAGGCCAATTAGTGTGTTACACGTGAATGTGTATTTGCTTACGATAGATACGAGTCATTATACCACACGGACCTAAGTTAAACGTAGGAAGATAAAAATCAACTTTGAACATTTTCGCTACATAGAATATTCGTCCTGATTTTTGTTTTATATTTTGGTATTTTCGAACTTGATTATGTTAAAATACCTACGATGTATGATTTGCATGGGAGAATTGACAGTTCTTTACTTCGGCATTCAAAACAAAGGTTCGATAGTGATTTTTCAGATTAAAATCGTTTCTTTAGAGCTATCATGCAATATAACTGATTAGCTCTCTCATATACGTATGTAATATGCATAAATAAAAGTTTTTAGTAAAACAATCGATTGACTAGATTCGAAAAACGTTAATCACATCAACGGAAAATTTCTTAGAAGGAACATCATTTTCGATAAGTTCGATGACTTTGGTTCGATTTTTAAAAATAATGTTTCGCCTTTTTTTATTTCCAATTGCAAATGAAACGGTTGGTTTAACCTTTAAAGTGGAAATTACTCTGAAAGTAAAATACGAATTTAAAGTGATTCCTCGCCAGCTATACATTAACTTATTATCTCCTCAAATACCCAATGGTCAAAACTAAATGCAATTTTCTATTTCTCAAGCAAAAGTCATAAAATAGTCATAATCCAAACTCATTCCGCAATTAACTTTGCAAACATATGCATGGGTTACATTGTGATTGGAATAACGTGTTTCCCGGTTTTAGTAAAAGTTATATCACGTTCAGATTTTGATTTCAAATCCCGAAATGTTTATCCAAGGACAATACATAGGTAATTTTGCTTTGACACTTTATATGAAATATTCAATACTAGTCATTGTACATTTGCAATAATCGCAGATTTCACACAATCTCATTTTTGAAATGATTTACGTTGAAATAGGAGAGAATCCTCACTCGTTTAGAGCAATTTTACACAATTGGTTATTTTCGAAAACAATTTCTTCTTCTAAAATTTAATTGATTTTAATTCCATTAGAACTAATATGATTTATTTGGCGTAAATTATAAAATAAATTAAGAAATAACTCACAGATGAAATGAATACATCATAATTATGTGTCGACATGGAGTTTCACAATATGCTTTTTTTTCTTCACTATATACTCCTCTTCAATATTTTCTCTATACAATTTTTGGTTTCGTTTTCATTTAATAATAATACCGTTTGAGGTCAAGTTTCAGTATTTTGATATTCTACTTGTTTAATCATTATTATATGCATTATATTTTCATTATAAATATAATCTCTAATGTAATTTCAATGGTATTGTATCACGCATGATCATTTTCTCTTTATTTCTTCTGAAATCGTCTTGACTAATTGAGTTTGGTTTATGTATGTATGTGACTGACTGATTCACTTTTTTATTCTGCTTTTGCTGATGTCACACCTTTTCACGGGTCCCGGTTCGATCTATCAACTTTACGAATGGAGTGTCGTTCAATTTTTAGGCGAAAAACTCTCGTTTCCCTGACATGCTGTAAGCTGCTTCCTCCATTTTGTACATTTCAATCAGCTGCAGATGTTTTAATCAGATTTGATTTTAATTGTGATTAGGGCCGTTAAAATAAACAAAAAAATCATACGATAATTACACTCAAAACTTAACTGTGCATCATATGGAAAACGTGCTATTGTTAGTAGCTAGTTGAAACATTTGTTGCTATCGCTAGCTAAAAAGTTCATTTCTAAAATATTTATCGAATTGACAGAAGAGTTTAATGGCATGTGAAGCGGCATGTATACCAAAAGTAGTGCTAGCAATGTTTTACAGAAAAATCTTAGAACCTAATATTTTAATTTAAAGCCAAATTTTTCCTTTAAAAGCTAGATATTGTTGCATGTACACCCTATCAAAGCCAAACCATATTGGGAAACATCAAGAAATATCGATTCGAACTAACTTCACACAAAACAGTCGATTGTATCTCATAGAACAGAAAATTCGAAGAAACTTATAGTAGCTAGGACACATAGCTTATAAGAATAAACGAATTCCCATAGGATGAAAGAAGTTCGGATTGGCCTAGAAGCACGTAATCGCCGATTCTAGAAACACCCGAGAGAATATAAATATCCCTTTGCAAAAATAATACTTGGCAGTCACTATTTCGAAGAAGCAAATCGAGTGAATTTCACAGCAAACTATTTTAAAGGGACCGTTAACGTCGGCTCGCGATTTGGTTGAACTGTTCAATGCAAAGTAAAGTGATTTATTTGTGAAAGTTATTGTTTTGAAATAGAAGTGTGCTTAGTAGCCGTAAACAACCTGTTTAATCTGTTGACACAGAGAATCACGAATCCACGAAGGATATTTTCAATTGAAAATAAAACGCGACAGCTGGTTTCAGAAAGGGAATTGCTTTGCGTTTGCGATTTCACAAGTGACTTTTATTGAAGGTTCGAACAGTGATTATTGTGAGAAATCGAGTTCACTAAACTGAAGAGCAATGCCGAAGGTAGTAAACGAACTAACAGTATTTACGTGGACGACATGCTTGTTTTTTTTTGGAAGGATGCAAAGATACGTGACCGACTAAAGGCGATGCTATGCGAGGCGTTCCAAATGAAGGCCATGGGTGTGGCTAAACATTGTGTAGGGCTAAATATATCGTATGGTGAATCTGGGAACATTTACCTGGACCAATTGAAGTATATACAGGGCATTTTGACACGATTTGGAATGAGTGAGTGCAAACCAGCAGAAACACCGAGCGATTCAAATCAGAAACAATCCATCGACATGTGCAGCAACGATGGTGAAGAAATGGAAAATTATCCATATCAAGAGCCCGTTGCAAGTCTACTGTATTTGGTGCAGGATACACGGCCCAACATCGCGTTTGCTGTCAATGATCTGAGCCGGTTCAACAAGAAGTTTGGAAAAGCACACTGGGCGGCTGTTAAGCGCATATTCAGGTACATGAAGGCAACAATTAATTTTAAACCGGCAGCAATGAATTGACTGAGTATTCTGATGCAGATTAGGCGTCTGATATTGATAAGCGCCATTCGTGCACAGGATATGTATTTACGATGGATGGTGGCGCTACCTCCTGGAACAGCAAGCGTCAAGATACTATCGCACTATCGAGCACAGAGGCCGAGTACATGGCGCAGTCGTCCGCTACTCAAGAAGCTTTGTGGCTGAAACAATTACGTGAGGAACTCGATTGAAAATTGGGCGAAAGAACACTGGTCATTGCATGTGATAATCAAAGCGCAATGAAATTGGCAGAAACGGACGGCTTTCGAGCACGATTGCAACATATTGACGTTCGTCATTATTATGTACGTGATCGATTTAGAAATGGAGTCATCAAATTGCGTTATTTGCCGACTGAAGAGATAGTGGCTGATAGTCTAAGGACGGTTGTACCGACCAACAAACACGACTGTTGCAGCAAATGGATGGGACTGCATGAGATTAAAGATTGAAATTTTGTTCGATTAACGTAGAAGTTATGAACGCACCTACATGTTTTATATTCACAAGTCTCTCATTTGTTCCTTCTTCTCACGTTAACAGTCAAGAATAAAAGATGCGCGCAATGGCGCTCCCGAATGATAGTTTCTTTTATTCCATATACATAATTTCAACAATTTCGCCGCTGTAAATGGTTTCCGATACGAAGCAACAAGTTGAAGACAGTAAACGACAAGTCATAGACAGCTAGGAACAATTAAGCCAACCAGCTCTGAATATCAAAGGACAGCTAGAAAATATGAGCAGCAGCTGGTAGAAAACATGCAACAATCCCAGCAGCAATTAGAAACTGAAGCAGCAGTTAAACACTCCAGTTGTACAAGTGAAACAGCAGTTCGACAAACAGGGGTAAAAGCTGGTAGTGCTTGAGGAAGAAATGGATTTGCTGAATCGTATTTGCAGCGCATTAGAGCCAAGCTCTGGTAGAATCTAGAAGTAGTTTGAGGCAACTGCAGAAAACAATCTTGGAGTGACCGTGAACGTGCAACCACGCTAATGGTATCATTGAAAAGAGTTACGGCGGAAGTACTTCAAACCATTCCAATGAACAAGCTATTCAAGCCTGGTGAACTCTTGGATGTGAGATACGGCGCAGACCATCTAAATGAAGTTAATCGACCGCAGCTAAGAACACGTGCTCAGATTCCAGGGTGTACTCGCAATTTCGCCCTGAATTTAAGAGAACAGATGATCAAATGGAAGAACACGGAAGTACCCTTCGTACGCTACAGAAAGAATCGTCGAGAATCGTCGTCTACGCAAACACAAAAGCATACAAGTCGTCGGAAAACATCATATGGGCCAGATTTGATGTTGATTCTTTGCACCACCAATTTTTCATTATTGAGCCAGCCCAAACTCCACTAGTCAGCAGCCTCATCGTGGAAAGAAAAGTTTTGGAATGAGAGGTTTACGCCAACTCTCATCGAGTTTCATCCTTGACTTCTTTGAATACTGCAGACATACAATTTAAACATCAAAGCGTATCCAGTGGCAAGATCCACGACCTAACAGAGTTATCGGCACTATGCGACGGAAAGTAAATAGAAGAAAGTCAACTAATTGGACTTTACACTGTCCAATTGGAGCCCATAGTGCCAAGCAACGTTTGAAAATTTTAAACAGGTGTAAACACATATCGATATTTCGAGGATAATCTATTCTTCTCTTCACTGTCCATCAAAGGAGCGTAGATTATCCTCAAAATATTGATATATATCAAGAAATTGCAATATATCTACCTACCCAAGGAAAAATTTAGTCTTTAAATTAAAATATTTGGTTTTGAAAGTTAGAATAAAATCGAATCAGATCAAATTAATTTAGAATCTATGTTCCCAATACATGAAATCTTAGCTTGCAATATTAGCGCTACTATAGATGCTTGAAATTTCAAATTATATAATTTTGAATGGGTGCACATTTCCAATCATTTTCGAATCAATTGCGTTCTTTTTCCGTGATGATTTCTCAAGAATTTAAGTAGCGGAGCGATACATATTTGTTTGGTCTAAGTATGATTTCTGCTGGAAATTTTTCTATGAAAGCTTAATGCATACTGTTGGCTTGTTCAAGAGGCTAAAGTTTCCCTAAGACTAGCTATTTACACAAAACGAACAAAATCAAATTCATTTCAAAGTATCTAACTACCATATTTACACACTGGCCGTTGAGGTAGAAACGTCCTCTATACTAGAATGTAGTCGCGTGATAATTTGAGCCATTCGAGCCAATCGACTAAATGGACTAGTTAAATTAACAGTTTCAATAAATACGTAAGCCGTAAATCAAGAGAAGTTGATCAAGCTTGAACAATGCTATTTTCAATATTAACAGCTATTATTAAATATATCTACAGTTGGATAAAAAATAAATGAAATGTTTTCTTAAGAGTAATGAATGAATAAGCGTCTAGCGTAAAAATTTGTGTAAAAACAAATAACGCTTCAAATAATATACATATAAATAAATTTTGAGTTTGTGATAAACGCAAAAGTGATGTGGTGAAAATATATGGAAATAAGGAATTCGACAGCAAGTCGATTTGATAATTTATCGTGGAATAGATTCTAATGCTAAAGTACAGTCTCTATACTGGTTATAGTATCTTCCGGATCATGTAGTACCTTTTGCACATCGTTGTTAAGCTCTTCAGCCTGCTTGCCGTGACTGACTTTCAATTTTTCTTTTTCACGATTTTGTTTCATACCGATTTGCTGCAATTATAAGATATTCCAGCGATTAGAATTGCACGTAACTTCTTTCATAAGTTCACTTAAACAGTTCATGATTTTAGCAGGTTCAGGATAAGATAATTACATTTAGTTCAAATACTCCTACCAGGGTATTAATTAGCTATTTAATTAATCATAATGTTATTTAACAAATTCGTCAGAGTAAAGTATTCTTTTAATACATTGTTGGATACAAATCTGTAACATATATCAAAACAATATGCGACACACTAAAATTTAACGATAAAAAAGATATTAACGCGGTTTCTCACTATCTACGAATTTTCAATTCAACATTAATTGATGCTGGAAACTCTAAAAAGTATGATATATGTTTGGACTTACCTTTTTCTCTTCCATAAATCGTTTGATATTGTTCTGTTTCTTCTCTCTTAATCGACGATCTTTTTCGTTCTTTGTCTTTAAGGTCTTGTCATTTGCAACTTCCTTTGCAGTCTCTACAGATACTTTAGCCTGTTTTGAATTCAATTCCTTCATATCCCTGCAATATCGAAACGTGTTTAGTGCGATTAAAGTGCGATTTTCGTCAATTTACCGTTCGTGTCTAGCTTCTAACTGTTTCATTTGACTTGCTTGAACAGTTTCCATGAGTTTCTTAAGGATCTCTTGCTGATCCTGAACTTGTTGCCGCAGAAGATCCCATTCCTCTTTTTTGTGGCGAGTTATCATTTCCGTCCATTGATTTGTTTGTTCCGTAATTGCAGTTCGGATCGCTTGATCGGATCGTATTTCATCCTTGCTAAAATGATTCAAAATAATATTGTTAATTAGTGTTCATCTAATATATACATTTTTAATGAAAAAATACGACAAATTATTTCAAAATTCGTATTCAGCAATCATGATAAATATGAAGTGTCCTACCTTTTGCCTTTAATCAATTTATCTATAGCCGAGTTTTGACTCTTTTGCATAGCCATTCGTTCCTTGCTATGTTTCTTTTTCAGCGTTTCCAATTCCTTCTGCTGCTTCTTTGCAGTTTTCTGGAAGCCTTTTTCTTGCTTAAGTGATTCTAGTGTAACTGGTTCGAAAACTAGCGGTGGTTCTTTTTTCTCCTCCTCTTTCTTGTCTTTCATACCGTCACGCGCCGCACCACCTCCAGTCTCTTCGATACCCAATTCCTTCATTTTATCTTGCTGCTTCTGCGCGGCGCCCGCAAATCCTCTGGGATCAGATAACATAGCCATAAAGTCTTCGAATCCATCAGGTACGTAAATTTTCAGTTCAATGTTGCAGAATAACATAGGTAAGGACATAGGAAAATTAGCTTCAGTTCTTAGAGAGATATGACGATAGCCTGCTTGCAAACCATCCAATGGCAAAATTCGTTGACCGATTAGTTTACCGCTTTCTTCATACACACCGAACCTCAACACGGCTAGATCAGGCAACACAACTTTTCGGAAAAGGAATGGATCTTCATTATATACAGGGTTTAGACCGTTGGCGGGCACCATTCTTGTTCGAAATTCCTTCTTAACCGTATCGGATGGCAGACCGTACATATCGACTTCCACATATGTTCCAATTTTCTTATCGGATAAAAATTGACCAGCGATAACTTGTACAGCGCATGAAGCTGCAATCACACCATCCACAGGAGCATCAGCAAACGGATCGAAATCTTTGTCCTGACGCCGCATGAAATCTGGTTTCAACAAGTAACCACAATTGCCATTGTATTCGAATTTTCCCTGATTGAGCTGCATCGGTAGATCAGACGTTTGGAAATTCAACGAGACCATTTGGCAGCCTGCATTCCAGAACACTTGCGGCATATAGTTCGACGAATCGGCACGTGTTCCTTTTGGATAAATGCGTGACATTTGACGCTTATTGTAATTGACGAAATCTATGGCTTGTTGTTTCAAGTAGTTCATACCAGCAGTTTCAGCGAAAGATGACATGTTATGGTATATATTCTTTTCTGCAATCAAAAAGTAGTTTATGTGCAGTTTACGTATACCGAAATAGGTTTTAACTTACGTATCGCTACATCAAACCCTTGGAACTTAATTGGCTGTGCATAGTTGACCATTGACGATAGCAATGGATGAACATTGGTGGTTGATCCAGTGTAATTCGCAGCTGCCGCTTCGCCGCCTTCTGCGCCTTCAGCGCCTGGAGCGGCTGCTGCGTCGGGTGGAGCATCTGCAGTTGGTTCAGGTATCGGTGCTTCGGTGGGGGGCGCTTTCGTCGCAGTCGCGTCTTCTTGCGGCTCGTTATCATCGATCTTCAGCTCACCTTTCAGGAACAACTCCAACTCAATTTTCTCGACGTCAGGCTTCATACGTTTGTTCTTAATCATTATTTTTCGTTTAAGGGCTGAAGGCGGTGGTAGTGGCACTCCTGGTTCAAGCTGTATGATTTCAATAATGCACCATTTATGCACAGGGATATTTTACTGTATATCATCACATTTTACTTACAGGATGCTCAGGTAACTGTTCCTTAAGTAAAAGATCACCAAAAATTTCATCACAGTATTTTGCTAATTTATATTGCTGGGCTCGGTTACAATGGTTTTCGAAGGATAAAATTATTGGATAGTCGGACGTGACAAATGCACAATCACGAATCGCATAAATAGCATCCTGAAAGTATTACAAGGTCGTATACAATTCAAGTTAAAGTTCTCGTAATTTCAAATTGCCTTGAAGAGAATTTCAGTGCACATGGCCATGCCGTGCGTAATAATCGGTTCTTCGTCTTCACCTTTTCCATTCCAACAATCTAATTCTACACATCTATGAAAATATTTCAAATAATAAATAAAACTATATTTATCTGGCCAAATGCGAAAATTACCTGCATCCTGCTAACAGAGTCTGTCTGTACATCTCGACAGAGCTTTTGCCACCAAATTGTCTTCCGGATAGATACGTATTATGTGATGAATTGATATAGTAATGTGCCAAAGGCTGATCCATATCCATATATATATCCAATCGATCCAGGAATACAGGAGCGTTTTCATCCGACATCAGGTAACGTTTGATGCCGTCTAAACTCAGTTCGTCTAAAAGGATATGCATTTTATTTTCATGTTTACGGATAAAGTGTAGCAAAAAAAAACATACGTGCAGCTTTCCTCTCTTCATCTAGCTCGTAATCATTGATTATTTCCATAGCTCGTTTTTCATCGTACAAAGGATACAGGATTTCATTAAGTCTAGGGTCTCGTTGTTTCTCGTTCAAAAAGTCAATGAATTGCTGGAGAGTAATAGCTGTACCTTTTCCTTTCGTTCTGTAAGTAAATACGATTGGTTTGATCAAAGTATTTCACACTTTAGTGGTGGTTTTTTTCTTCAATAAGCTTAGTAAACTCCCAGTACTTTTCATAAAGTCCCTTGTTTTTTTTTCTAAAACTCCTAGAATTTTTCTGGCGGCCTTAGAGACCGCTAAATTTTTCTAAGCTCTCATGATTTTTTCTAAGACTCTCAGATTTTTTTTCGAGAATCCCTTGATTTTTCCTAAGCCCGTGATATTTTCCTAGACTCCTAGAATTTTTCTGGCGACCCCTGATTTTTTATAATCTCCCCTGATTTTTCCTAAGGCAGTGACTCGACGAGACAGAAAATCTATCGTAACGTACACTACCGTGCAAAAGTATAAGGACATCATCAAAAAAATCGATTTTTTGTGTTTGTGATTGTTTTTTTTATGTTCAACAACATTTTTTGATTAAATCTGGTATATAAACTAGAAAATATACGTTTTCATTATGATTTACATACATTAGCGTTAAATCAGCTGGTTATTATTAGTCAAAATGATGGAATTATGAAGGAACCTAAAATTCTTATTTTAAAGTTGCATCATTTTTGCGCTGTAATTTCAAATATAATAGCTAATATTTCATTTTAAACTATTCAAATATGAGTGCTAATGTCTTAAACAGTCATTCTCAGTCATTTGAGTGCCTGTCAAAAAAAAACCGTTCTTTAAGCCCTCTGCTGTGCTCTGTGTGCACTAGAACTGTCAAATTCATTCCCGTTATTGTTTACACGCGCAAAACCAACTGTGATCGCTGAAAATGTCTCGAAAAAAGGAAATTTCACTTGAAAAACGTTCACAAATACTTATTTTGAGAAAAGTGGGTAAAACAATTCGTGAAATTGCAAATATTATTGGTGTTTCAAAGTGTGGAGTTGAAACCACGTTGAAGCGGTTCGCCGAAACCAACTCAAATATGAATCGACAACGCTCTGGTCGACCAAAAAACCTACTCAAGCTGATGATAATTATTGATAAGCAAGCAAAATCGGTTCAAAACAGCACAAGATATTCGTGCTGAAATCAACGAAACCCTGATGAACCCAATTTCGGTGGATACTGTCAAACGTCGTTTGCGAGAGAAGGGCTATTTTGGTCGCGTTGCTGTGAAGAAACCACTTCTACGACCGCAAAACAAGCGGAAAAGACTATTGTTCGCTCGAAAATATAAAGATTGGCCAGTAGATCAGTGGAAATCTGTGTTATGGACCGATGAATCAAAGTTCGAGATTTTTGGATCCAGGCGGCGCCAGTATGTTCGTAGAAATAAAGATGAGCGGTCTAATCCCCAATGTATTGCGCCAACAGTTTAACATGGCGGAGGCTCCGTAATGGTTTGGGGGGTGTTTTAGCTACGATGGTGTTGGAGACTTGGCCAAAATCTACGGAATAATGCGGAAGGAACACTATCACAATATTCTTCAACGAAGTGCCATTCCATCCGGCATTCGTTTGATCGGTAACGGATTTATCTTTCAACAAGATAATGATCCCAAGCACACCTCCCATCTGTGCATAACCTATCTACGGTCTAAGGAAAAGAAAGGGGTGCCCAAAATCATGGATTGGCCGCCGCAATCCCCTGACATCAACCCGATCGAATTATTATGGGATGAGCTCGACCGGCAGATGAAGAACATGCAGGTGACCAGTGAAAAACAGTTGTTCGACAGTCTTAAAGTCACTTGGAACAATCTCGCAATTGAAACACTTTTGGTCGAAAGGCTTCTAAGAATTTGCGCTGCAATCATCAAAGCACGAGGTGGCCACATTAATGAAAAAAACCTGATATGAGTTGTCTTGATATTTTCGGTATTTTTAAAAAATTTTATGCAAAATTTGCATTCAATGAACATAAATCATAGCAAAATAGTATATTTTCTAGTTTATATACAAGATTTAATCATAAAATGCTATTAAACATAATAAAATACAATCACAAACTCAAAAAGTCGCTTTTTTAGATGATGTCCTTAAACTTTTGCACGGTAGTGTAAATTATGATAGAAAACCTGTCTTGACAGAAATACGAGTAGTGGGCAGTTTCTGTTATGACATTTCAGTCGTTAGCGAAAGTTCGGCCGAGGTGCAATTGTTTAATTGAGGTTTTGAAAGTGCGCTAGTGCGTGTAGAAAATGAGCTATCACTCATTTAACGCCATGCTAGCACTTCCCTGTTTACCCTTTTATGTAAGGGGCTGGAAAGTTTCCACAAACATTTTTTTTCCCGATATTAAGTAATTAATTTTAATACTTCTTCCCGTGTAAATTTTAGTGGCGCCATTTTGAAAAGATACTTTAAAAAAAACTCCGAGAAAAAATCAGCGTAGCTGTTAAGACATATGTCTTAACATTTCTGTAATGACAGAAAAAATGTCATAGCATATGGTGTCTCCACGAGACACTTCGTAGACATAATACATGTTTTGACATAAATTATGTCTGGTCGAGACACCCACTAAGACTCTCAGACTTTTTTCTAGAGTCCGCTGATTTTTTAAAGACTTTTTTCTAAGCTCCTATATTTTTTTTCCGACGACTCCCAGAATTTTGTCAGTGGCCTCTGATTTTTTTTAAGATCCGTTAATATTTTGTTTTTAAACTCCCGGAATTTTTCCTAAGCTCCCAGTGTTTTTTCTTGGATTCCTGGGATTTTTCCTAGAGTTCCATATTTTTATCTTAGCTCTACTTTTTTTATAATCCTCTTAGAATTTAATCTGAGCTCTCATGATTTTTCTAAGACTCCGAATTTTTTCGAGAGTCCCCTGATTTTTTGTAAGCACCCATGTTTTTTTCTAGACAGACAGCATTTTTTCTTGAGTTCCTGATTTTTCCTAAGCTGTCAGTATTTTTTCGTAGATTCCTAGGATTTTTTCTGATTTTTCAAAGACTCTCAATATTTGTTAGGGTCCCCTGATTTTTGCTAAACTTCCTTGCTTTTTTCTATGACTGCAAAAATTTTTTCTAGAGTCCCTGATTTTACCTAAGCTTCCAGTATTTTTTTCCTAGACTCCTAGGATTCGCCCTAGAGTCTTCAATTTTTTTCAAAGCCCTTGTTGTTTTTTTAAGACTCTCATAATTTTTCTAAGCTGCCATGATTTTTCCTAAGACTCTCGGATTTTTTTTTCTAGAATCACCGGATTTTATTTCTCATGATTTTTTCCAAGACTGCCAGATTTTTTTGTGAGACCCTTATTTTTTCAATACTGCTATGATTTTTTTCTAGATTCTTAGGATTTTCCCTTGAGTGCCCTAATTTTTTCTATGCTTTCATGATTTTTTGAAAAGAAAAAAATCTGGGTGCCTTAAAAAAACTGGGAGCATGAAAAATACTCAGATATTTTTCATGCTCCCAGTTTTTTTTAAGGCACCCAGATTTTTTTCTAGAGTCCCCTGATTTTCGCCAAGCTTGTATGATGTTTATAAAAAAATTTCTAGATGCCCTGATTCTTTCTACGCTGCTAGTATTTTTTCGTAAATTCCTAGGATTTTTCCTAGAGTCCCTTATTTTGTTCTAATAATTTTTGTGGTTTTTCTAAGACTTTCAGAATTTTTTATAGAGTCCCCTGATTTTTTAAGGCTGCTAGCATTTTTTTAGAGTTTCCTGATTTTTTCTAAGACTCACTGTTTTTTTTCTAAAGGCGCTGATTTTTCTTCAGCTGCCAGTATTTTTTTTTGGATTCGTAGGATTTTCCCTAGAGTATTTTAGGATTTTCCCCTAATTTTCCTAAGCTTTCGTAATTTTTTTTGGCTCCCAGAATTTTTCCTAGAGTCCCCTGATTTATTCTAAGCTCCTACGATTTTTATTGACGCACTGATTTTGCCTAAGTTGCCAGTGCTTTTTCCTACGTTCTTAGCTCACATGATTTTCCTAAGACTCTCAGAATTATTTCGAGAGCGTCCTGATTTTTCCTTAGCTCCCAGTATTTTCTCTAGAGTCCCTTGATTTCTACCAGAACATTCTACAGAATTAGAAGTCTATCAAAATTTTTTCTGGAGTCCCTGGTTTTTCTAAGCTCACAGTATTTTTTCCTAGACACCTAGGATTTTTCTAAGCTCTCACGATTTTTCTAAAACTTTAAGAATTTTTCGAAGCTCCCATGGTTCTTCCCAAAGCTCCCAGAATCCCCTAATTTGTCCTAGTCTTCTAATTTTTTCTAAGCCTCCCAGATTTTTTTTTATAGGGGCCCTGATTTTTTTTTAGCTGCCAGGATTTTATCCTAGACTCTAAGATTTTTCCTAGAGTCCCCTATTTTTTTCTAAGCTCTTGTGGTTTTTCTAAGACTCAAGAATTTTTTGTTAGCTCGCATGATTTTTCCCAAAGCTCCCACAATTTTTCCTAGAGTCCCCTAATACTTTCTAAGCTCTCATGATTTTTCTAAGACCCTCAGAATTTTTTCCTGAGTCCCCTGATTTTTTTTTAGGATGACCAAAATGTTTTCTAAGATCCCTTGATTTCCGCTAATCTTCTATGAGACTCTCAGATTTGTTTCCAGAGTCTCGGATTTTTTCTAAGCTGCCAGTAATTTTTTCTAGACTTCGAGGATTTTTTCGTAAGTGATCTATTTTTTCTGACATGTTATGTAAATCCATAAGTGCTTTTTAAGCTCCAGACTTTCAGAAAGACTTCCAGAATTTTCCCTACAGTCTCCTGATTTTTACTAAGACTTTCAGAACTTTTGCCAGAGTCCCTTGATTATTTCTAAGTTCCCATTGCTTTTTCTAAGTCTACCAGAATGTTTTCCCAAGTCCCTGATTTTTCCTTAGCTCACAGTATTTTTTCCTAGACTCCTGGGAATTTTTCTAGAGTTCCCTGATTTTGCTTATCTTTGATGACTTATTCTAAGATTTCCAGAATTTTTTCTACAGTCTCTGATTTTTCCTAGGCTCCCAGTATTTTTTCCTAGATTTCTAGGATTTTTCTCAGGATACCGTATTTTTTTCTAAGCCATTATGATTTTTCTAAAAAAAACTCAATTATTTCTCAACACAAACACAACAACTCCATGAATAACACTTACATTTGATTAAACAGCTCTTCGATGTCATTTCGCGGGCAAATTTTATGATATAGAGCATAAAACTTATCGAATGTAAATTCTTCTCTAGCCATAGTAGCTCCTTTTTCCGCTGGCAGCCCCACCTCGGAGAGCCCTTGATAGACGAGCTTTTCCGTTTTACCCGAAGCAAATGTTTTTGTGATGACTTTGACCGGTACATGTCCTTTTGCATCCACAAGAAATCCTAAGCGCATCCAACTATCAAACATCACATTTTCTATTATTTTCATTGCATATAATTCAAACAGGTGTTGCTGTTTTGCATTTGAGAAATGGCCACATCAAAGCAATTAAGAGTAATTAATTACAGACTACAATGTATAATGTTAGCGTGATAGAAAATTGAAAACTACACACAATTGCAATGAAATCTACGCGAAACATATATGTAGTACTATTAACGCATACATATTAAGATATATTTAGAAATAAATTACCAAAACTAAATTTTCGGTTAATACTTACCCTGGAATCATATTCATATGCACATTCAAAATATAAAATAAATAGTATCTTATAACGTCTACACTTGGGGGTTGTTACGGATAATCTTTTTTTACTTTTAAGTTTATAAATCACATTGTGTCAAGGATTCACATGAGTCTAAAGTGTGATGAAAAGATAATTAAAGATTGGCTCTTGCAGATAGGTTGGACTAATTGCGTTCCGCAAGCTTGTGCCCATAATTTAATTTGAAAAATATGATCCATACCGTGAATTAATTATTAACATTCAAAGGAAAAGCTTTAATACTGTTTTAAGTTAATTTTCGCAGAATTCAATTCAAATCCCGACGACCGTTTTTTGTAATTAAATATAGCATTGATTTGAGGCCACATGCATTTGATATTTATTTCTAATTTTGTACCCTCTTTCCGGTTTCAGGATTTCAGTTTAATGCCTAACTTTATAGCCTTACTCAAGCAAATTATTTTAATATAATTTAAAGATATTAAATATACGTATATTAAATATACTAAAACATGCAAAGAAGTCAAAGAAAAGACAAAGAAAACATCCAAGTCAAATATCATAAGTATTTGCGGATGCATGCATTGTTTTACCGTAAGCAAAGGGCTTCATGCATTTTTCTAGCAAACACAGCAAAAGAGTTGAGCTGCTTGTTGGCTATGCTTATGGGACACAGTATTAAGCACGAGTATGTGCAGACGGAAATGTGTTCTTGATTCTTAAGTAAACAGTACACTTTGAAGCTATTCGAATACAGGTTGTGTTCTCAATCTGAAAGTCGATTTAATCGATTTCACAGGGATTCCAGTAAAAGCGAGTTTACTAGTTGTGTGTGTGTCTGTGGAAAGGTCCCTTTTTTTGTGGATACTCATACACAAGTATTTTTCATTTCACACATCACACACAACTCTCCATTGGATATAAATGAAAATAATGATTATCAAAAAAAAATGTTGCAATTAAAAGTTCGAGGTGATTTCTATCTACAAACTCTAAGATTCACTTGAATTCAGCAAAGATCACTCAAAATTTTTTTGGCCAGAAAGGTCCAGTCTTCATAGCAGGAGATTTGAAGGCTTCCCAATGACTCTGGGGCGACATGAGTACTAGCCGAGCAGGGACCATTCAGAAAATTTGTCATGCATAAACAAGTTAGCCCACATATTCCTAAGGAGAAATCCTTCAGGATAACCAACAATAATATCCTTTCACAAAATTTTCAGTGCTCGTTTTGCATTTGTTACGTTGACGATCCTTTTAAATGAAAGAGGAAAACTAACTGGCATGCTTTCTACAATGCAATGACAAACGAAACTTTCCAGCAATCACTATACCAGACTTAACTACCAGAGCGATTGAAATCCTATCCGCAAAAATAGCTCAGGTGATAGAAAAATTCGCCACTTAAACTCTGATAGTGGGCTATAGCCCTTACAAGCTCTCGAAAAAAATTTAAGAGCTCATTTAAAAAAGAAACTTAGTTTGAAGAAGAGTTAAGAGGACAGGTGGCCCTAGCTGAAAAGGGAAGCAAATCAACTGACAGCCACTAGATCTCACCGTTTAACCCTTCGAGAGCACAGGGGGTCAAATTGACCCCAGAGACCTTTTTGACCAATCGCAGCGCTTAGGCCTGCGGGAAAAGGGGGTACTGTAGGTTCCTTAGTGTATTTCTGTGCCTTGACTTTTAGTTTAAACCGTTCTCATACAGTCCCATGTCGTCAGTCGTCGTTGAGAATCCTTTGAAGTAGATCAAGGGGTCAAATAGACACCATGTGTACTCGACGTCAATTTTGAGGTAAAATTCAATATTTACTTTATAAATCGATAAATTAATTTAAAATAGCCAAAAATAATTGTTTTTGATATGTACCAATTTTTTCCAGCTTGTAAAAACTGTTTTTAAAAAACAGATTTTTCCTTTCGAAGCTAGATATATTTAGTTTTTGTGACAAATATCGATATTTCGAGGGTAATCTGCCCTCTTTTTCTTCAGTGTCTATCGGTCTATCGATAGACACTGACACTGACGCTACCAAAAATAAATCTGCCATTGCTGCCTTGAAAGAAGTTGTGGCTCACCTCGTCGAGCCATATTTACGAGAAAAATTAAATAATACCATTCTACGTATAGACATTCAAAAAGGGATCGAGAATATTTTAGGAATAAATATCCCAAATGTTCCTTCAGAACATCCAAAGCTCAATAAAAGAGCAAGATGTTTATTGTGCTCTCGAAAACAGGACCACAAAACAAAAGATGTGTGCGCATCTTGCGATCGACCGATGTGCGACGAGTAATTATTGTGTTGGATATGAATAATTTTTCAATTTCTTCTTTATTTTGTCAATATTTTTATATATTTTAATGAATAAAAAATAGTTTTTTCTATTCAAAAATGAAAAAATTCATTATTTTTCATACCCTCAAAATTACTACTACCAATATGCGTAACGAATATCTTTTTTGCAACCCTTTATATAGGGATGATTTTTGTATGATTCTAACCATATAAATTTTAAGCTCAAAATATTAAAAATCAACAAATTTATTAATTTTTTTTTTAAATATGCAAATATAAAAAACCTTCAAAATCGCCACCATAAATAAGCAAAATAAATACTTTTTTTAAGGTCCAATATACATCTAATTTTTTTATGGTTTTGTCATACCTTGAGATCATCTGTCTAAATTTTTAGCCAAAAATAATGAAAATTTAAAAAAATAACGATTTTTGAGTAAGAAACTGGTTTTCGGCAAAACTGTTTTTCGCGAATTTTCTTAAGGTATGTTAAGGACATTTAAGGCACGTCTTATGCATAAGAACTACTAGAAAAGGTCTCAAACTATACCTAAAAATTTTTTCAAATTAAAATCTTCAGTGGCGGCGATTCTATAGACGTTCAAATGTGCTTGGGGTCAATTTGACCCCCAGGTGTTCTCCATGATCGAAAAAGGAGGGTTAAGAATGTACAGTGGGAAAATGTTTTTACAGAGTATGGGTCCGGGTTTCAATAATTTTTTGAGGTTAGCCATATACTTTTGTGGTTCCAAAATCACATAAGGATCTCACCTTACCCCAAAACTGGAGCCCGAACAGAATTGATAGCCACCAATATTCAACAATACCTATACACTCTAATGAAATACTTCTCAAAGCCGACGAAGAAAAAATCTAAGCGACGAGTCGTTAGAATGGAAAACAACTACCAGCTACTTGTCCCTAATTTTTGACAAAAGTCTAATTTAGAATACACACATAATAAATCATTATATCAACCATCATCTACGGAAACTCTATCTTTAATCAAACACACAAAACAAACAAGCGACCGCTACAAATGTTGCCTTGAGAAAAATAGCTAGGGCACCCTGGTACATCCGAAACACTGACATACGCAAAGACGTACGAACTAAAACCGTAAACAAGTACATACACATAGTCACAAAATTGAAGGCACAAGCAATAAATATGAAAACTCTTAATCGTATATAAACTAATGTCACTTTATTATCACAATTTTTTTTATTTTTTATTAAATTGAAGACTAAGAATACAAAAATGAATAAAAAAATTTATCAAATTCAATTTTTTAAAGAATAATGAGCAAAAGAAAAAATTAACAAAAAAATTCAAGGCACAAAATTAAAGGCACAAGCTTCAAAATCACTAGAAAAATATAAAATAATTTATTATTAGTAGTTAGTTGGATATCCGTTGGCTTTGATTACTGCTGCTAGTCTTCTAGGCATACTTTCCGCTAACTTTTTTGTTATGGTTGGATTAATATTTTGCCATTTCCTAGCTATTATTGAATTCAACTCGGATTTATTCGCAATTGAAAATTTTCGGATTTGTTGCTCAAGTACTGACCACAAATGTTCTATTGGGTTAAGGTCTAGGGACTGAAGTGGAGTTTTTAATTGTTTTGGCGTATTATAAAGCAACCACATCTTTACAATATGTGCGGTGTGCTTTGGATCTTTATCTTGTTGAAACCAAAACACATCCGATAGTCCTAATTTAATAGCACTTGATTTTAAATTCCTTTTCAGGACATCGAGGTATTGAAATTCGTCCATAGTGGCCTCAATAAATTCCATGTTGCCGACTCCTCTTGCAGACATGCAGCCCCAAATCATCACATTACCTCCTCCATGATTTACGGTTCCGCACAAATGTTCTTTCTTTAGCTCGGTATTCGCTTTACTCCAAATTATTTGTCTGCCATCAGAGCCAAATAGGTTGAACTTACTTTCATCACTGAATATTATGTTTTTCCAGAAATCTGGACCCTCATTTACGAAGGTTTTCGCAAACTCTAACCGTTTTTTCTATTTGCTTCTGAAACAAATGGCTTTTTATGGGCTATTCTTCCATTTAAACCATGGTTTCGCAATGTTCTTCTAATAGTTTCCTTGGATATTGGTTTTTGGATCATATGAGAAACTTCAGCCCTCAAATTATTAATCGGCTTCTTTGGACATTTTTCTATTTCCCGTCGAATGTATTCCTCATCTTTAACTGACAGTAACTTTTTTCGTCCGCGTCCCGTTTTATTAATTAAAGTTCCGTCATTTTTCCATTTGTTGACTACAGTTCTTACTGAAAAAAATGATCTCCCAACTATTTTTCCTACTTCTCGATATGTTTTACCTTCACAAACAAGCTTAGTAATAATTTTTCTTTGCGCAGCTGTGGTTTCTTTTCTCCGTTTATCCATTTCAGCTTTTTTTTATTTATTTATGTACAAATACTTATTTTTTTTGAAAAACAACACACTTAACTCAACTAGTCACTAACGTTCACCTAAAACTCAATATTTGTAAAGAATGAACAGTAATTGCATCATAAAATTCTACGAAATATCTTGTTAGATGCACTTGTGCCTTCAATTTTGTGTAGCTCGCAAGTGGTACAGTTGACATCAAAATAGCAAACTTTGTGATAGATTCGACTTTTTTTGGATTAATTTGGTGTACATTTATAAAGAAGACTACGCACTAACAGAATAAAATGCCAAGTCGATAAATTTACTACAATTGTAGTAACATTGAATCGTATTTTGGCATTTATATAGATTGTGCCTTCAATTTTGTGACTATGTGTATGTATGTGACAAGTCTCTCAAACTGTTTGATAAAATTGGCATTAGACCCCCCAACCAGTACTCTTACCATCTTAAAATATATCGCTGGAACGCTCACTACGAGGAAGCGATCAACATAGTGAAAACTAAATTTGAAGAGTAAGGGACGGATGAGCCTACATTGGATGGCTTCTAAGACATATACAAGTTACCTTTAATGAGGCCATCACACTTGACAGCAATATTCAAGGACATTACGCACAAAGGATAGAAAAAGATACGCAGAGGTATATATATTATTCAAAGGTTTTTAATTAATTGAAGAAGGTAGGTCATCAATGAAAAGTAGAAACAGAAGAGGACCAATAATGCAATTTTGCGGAACTCCAGAGATTCGATGGAAGGAATATGAGGAGCTGTAATTAACAGCGACTACATGAAAGCGAACGTGTACCAAAAAAGAAGAAGGTCAGAGAGTCCATAGCTTTCTAGCTTCAAAAACGCTGGCCCAAGTTCAACAGAATATATATTTTTTTTTTAGAAAAATCAATTTGGTTTTTTTTTTTCGGTCCGAGAGTATTAGTAGATAACAAAATATACTCTTTCTAAACAAAACTATGCTGCTCTTGAGCTGGGAAGGGTTGCGTACTGGTATACAGCTATTTATATGCAAAACTTTCTTACGTACAATACAATACACAATAAAGAGGATAGAGGTGACATCAGAGAGGTATCTATAAAATTTTTGGGTGGCATTAACAGCGTTCAGTTTCCGGAAGAATGTTTATAATAATTAATAATTTATCTCAGAGGTCTTGCTTTGAGGAAATTGAAACGGAGGAGATAGACATTTTTCCTCGAAGAACATTGAACGAGCAAGATTTCAGTTGAAAGTGCAGCGTAATGAGAATCGGGAGTCACATATGGGGCTAATGAAAACAGCTGATGAAGGGAGGTTCGAAAGAATAAGGTATAACATTTTGTTATTCGTGTTGAGTTGGGGTAGGAGAGGGGCATAAAAAAAATGCGCGTTTCTAGAGACATAAAAGAAACAGAAAATAAGCATCCCGTTTTACCTAATGGCGCAATTACACTCTCTCCAAGACATGGCAAACGTTAACGTGGTGAATGTGTAAATGGTCTCATCGTCGATTCTCGGCTGTTTTTTTTCATGGCAAGCACGAGTGTGTAAATGGCTTCCTCGTCGGCTCTTGCCTGTTTTATGAAGAGATAATGAGCGTTTTATGGCGGTGTTGATTCTTTCTAACTTCTCGTCCTACTTCGAGGCCGCTGAAAATGTTTTCTGTTTAAAGTACTGGGTCAAAGGAATTTGAAAAAAGGTCTGATGTTGGCTCTAATGATATTTACAAAACTATTTGGTTTGCTCATGAAATCATGGGCAAGCTGCATAATATCGGACAAAATGCATGCGCACGGGTGGATACACTGTTCGAATATTTGTAAACAGATTTTTGAACAGAGAAAATGCTACCTATCTGCACGATATTACCACTTAAGTTTCACACCATGCACAATGGTGCGAAGTTTAAGTGCAAAGACATGCATATCGTGTAGGTAGGTAGGTATCCTTTCATAAGATAAGCCATGTTCACCCTAATCTCTTGCTGAACGTCTTGTCGACTGTTTTGCCGGATGCCCCCACGAAACGTTCGTTTTAGGTGTAATTGCGGCATTAGGCAGATTGAGATCTCTACATGTCTCTACATGACGTCAAAAACAACTGTTGTGGTAACTGAAGAGTTCCGCAAAGAGGCATTCATACACTGGCACAGGACTGGCGCAAGGAATAAACACAGTTAGGTTCAGGATATTCGAACTACAATATATTCAACAGGAAGCAAAAACGAAAGATCAGTGCAGAGGACTCCTATAAGAGACTTCCGCACACCAATCAAGACCACCCCACCATAGAATTTGCTACAGAGTAAATGATTACAAAAGAGCACATGCAAGGGTAAAATTTCATTATTACAAATGTCTTCCGCTAGCCAAATTTCCGTGAGACAAATTATATTGTGAGTTAAGATAGAGGATAAGTTAATTTCATTGGTCTTCGTCCTTAAACCGCGTACTTTTTGGTTCCAAATACTAAGAGTACAGGTTTATATGTATGTATGTATGAATACACGAAAATAATAAAATGGATTAGATCCCGTATTAGAATTAATTTAAATCGAAGTTATTTTGTTTATATTTGCAAATGAATAGGGACTAGGATGACTAGAAATAGAAATTTGCATTTCAAAGAACAAGAATGAATTTATTGAGCAAATACGTTTGCGGTCATGTTTGCAAATAGCATCCATGTTTATAAAACCGTTACTATGCTATGAACAGGTGTTATTCATCTCAAATAAATTTCACAAACAAAACTTAAAACTCCAAAATAATTTCAATTTGTAGAAATGTATTCGGTAAACTAATTATTTGGTTCAAATTTAAAATTAAATTTGCCTTTTGCAATACGGCTTAACTAAACATGCAACATAATACATTATTAATCCACCAGAAACAACTCTTTGCAACTGTATCTAGTAATTTTGCACTTACCTTTAAATCTAACTACAGAAATTTACACAATATTTTTTTAAAACTGTATTTAGCTGCATTTCGACCTAAAAACGTATTCTCTATGGTACAACTCGGAAAAATTCTACTTACTGTTTCATTAAATTGGTTCGTGGGCAGCAATTATTCCCCTTCGAGTTGTGAGTGATGAAACGTAGCCCTTGCTGCCAGTTCTGTTAATTTTTTTTTAGATTCATGTACATTACACATTTGTATGCCCACATTACGTTTCACGTGACATAATATTATGTTGGAATAATTACGTTGACGAGTAGTTCAAATAATATAGGTGCATGTTAAAGTTAATTCATGTTGATTCCATGCAAGCAGTTTAACAGTGAGGTGCCAGACCATTTTATTGAAGTGAAAAGCATGCAAATTGAACAACAGTACAAATGTAAATATTAGTTAGCATGCGAACTTGTACAAAGCATAAATTTGCTGTAATAGACGATGATAATTCGTTGTTTTCGGTCTCAGGTGTCTGTAGCTGGTGAGACCATAAGAACAGTTTTTCCATAAATTAAGCTTAACATATCTCATTAAAAGATCAATTAAGGGGGCAGGTACACTTAGAATTTTGAGTAAATCGATTTTATTTTCTTTGCATTTTCTAAAAGTAGGTAGCATATATCAAGAGCATGCTCTGCAAATTTCAGACGAATCAGACAATTCTTTATGGAGATAAATAGCTTTGAATGAAGTCGTCTCTATTGCATAGAGCGTTTTTCGCATGGTTTAAAAGCATTTTTCTCGAATCTATGTTTTCGAAGTCGGTGATCACTGTAACTTGAAAACGGCTTTATCGATCAGTATGAAATTTTTCTCACTTATTTCATATGTAATTATCCTCCGGATGAACGAAGGATTTTTCGATTGGATGATATACTTTTTTTCAATAGCCGAAAATGTGAGTGAAATTTTGGTCGAAAATACAATTTTGAATTTCAACAACCGCCATTTTTCGAAAAACCAAAATCTGCCAAAGTCCGTCCATCCGGAGCACTATGTCATTAACTAATAATCTCCGATTTTTTTTTTATTTCGGATGATCCAGTGACAGTCTACAGTGATCACGGCAAAACAATTTTTTTTTGGACCCCTCGAAAATTTACTCTATTTCGAAAAATTTTCAACCTTTTGCCTTAAAAAAAATTACAATAGCTTCTACAAATATATTTCTTTCAAGTAAAAAAACATTTGTTATTAATTACTTTAATGTCTGTCTAAAAAGAGCTTTTGTCTGTCTGTCTGAGGAAAGAGCTTTTTTTGGACGTCCTAAGTGTACCTGACCCCTTAAAGTATTCTGCAAATTTAAATGGAAAAAAACATTCGTCCACGAATAGCCATGCGATTTCATATGCAATTATATTTAATGACTAAAGTGTTATCCCATGCTGACCTTTTAAGATAAATAGCTGATTGCGATGTTAGGTTTATTGGACTAATAACACGCGAAATACGCATCGTGTCAGATAAAATTTGATTTTTTCAGCATCCGATCTTCAAAATGTCTCCACAAATATTTTGAGCGTGGTTTATATACATCCTTGCATCTTCTTCGCGGATTTCATAAGCTTGACGGTTATGATATGTATATACATAATGAAATCAACAGATTTCATTTATTAACAAAACACATAATTATTAGTGAGGGACAATAACAAATAGGACGAATGACATGCAAAGTTTCGACATCCAAGAAGAAGAATAGCAGAGAACGCAAAAAGCAATCTCGTTATAACGTTAATTGACTTACTGTTTCTTCAGACATGTCATCGGGCTAATATTGTTTGCTTTGACGTTGTGGGTGATCTTTCGTATTCCATCCAACCATATCTACATTACAAATTACAGGAGGTTAGTTAATATGGTGTTCTCTTGTTGTAAGGACACTATTTCACTTTGGAAATATATGTAATTCGTATCAACATGATCATATTAAATTCGAAAAAACTTAAATTGAAGAATATAACGTTCTATGGTAATATACATTGCACAGCAAAGTTGTCTCTTTACATCATATTTCGGGTACTTGTGAGAGTGAAGTTACATAGGTTTTATTAGAGGGGTTGACTAGTTCAACTGCTGTGCTCTTTTTTTTTGCTTAGAGTGCAGGTTTCTATTCATAGCTTGGTTAAATCTGAGAGAATGCTTTACGCTCTTTGAAATTGATTCATCAACACGAAAAGCTTTAAGCCAGTCCTCTAACCAAAGAGGACTAAGTATGAATGTATTTATATTTATATATTTAGGGAACACAGCAGCAATACACAACCATGTGCCCCTATCGCAGTACTTCTATACCGTCGAAAAAGGATGGAAGGATTCGGATATGTTTGGACTACCGCCGACTTAGCGCCGCTACCATCCCCATTATTGTCAGCTTACGATCCAGCTATTGTCAAATTCCCGTCCAAGAATGTAACAAGGATAAAATGTCTTTCATCACACCATTTAGAACATTTTGCTTTCATATAATTTTCATTCTAATTGATTTATTGCCATCGTTAAAGGAAGATCTTGAAGATATGGAAAAAGTTTTTGGCAAATAACGAAATTTCAAACTTAATGTTAACTATGAGAAATCGTGATTTTGAGGTCCAGAAGTAATATCTTCGACATATCATTACCAGAAATGGGTTAGCTCTGGATCGAAGGAAGGTGGTCGCTATTCTCAGTTTGTCAAGTCCCAAGAACCTTAAGCAACTAACTTGATTCCTTAAAACCATTTATTGTTCAGATAGTTTATTCCAAACTTTGCGGAAGTGGCCAATTTTCTGGCGTACCTAACAAAAGAAAAAAAAGTGGAATGCCAGTGGACATCCCAGCGACTTTCTTAGCACAGTTCCTGTGTTAAAAGAAGTGAATGAAAATCTACACTACATGCTGAAAACTAAAGTAAACAGCTATACGATCGGAGAAGTTCCCGTCTAGGACAAGCGGCCTCAAGAACATCCGATAGAATAGGCCAGTAGGCTATACGCCAGTAGGTTATATCTTCTATCGATATGTTCTAGAAGAGGATATCTCCGATGGCCAACTCGTGGTACCTGCAAAAGAAAGACCAGGGATTTTGAAGTGCCTGCCGATCGACAGAGGCCTGCTGACAGACATCCATAAGTACAAGAGAGACCGTTCTGATACCACCGTATTTACTTTACCTTAGTTGCTAAAGTCACGAAACCACCTGTTTCCTTTGCTAAACCTCCTTTGCTATCGCCTTTCAACTGATCAGGGATAGTTTGGTAAATATCTGCGTTACAAATGCCAAAATCTAAAATCTGCGGATCTACTTCAAACCACTCCTAGTTGACAATGGTTTGAAATTGCCGCCGTTAATCTTTTTGGTCTATCATTAGCTTTACCTGGCAGGGGAAGCGATCGCCAATGCTCTCCACGAACTACGCATAGAGAAAGGACTTGGTCCTGACCGAATCAGTCCTTAATCGTAAACAGTGTATAAACCAATTAATTTTTCCGTTCTTCATTTTCAACTAATCGCTGTCCTTTGGAAAGCTTCTCATCTTACGCTTATGTTCAAAAGTGTTGACAAATGATCAGTTGACAACTGTCGAGACATTGCTATTCTGTGAGTAGTCCCCAAAACCTTTAAGGAGCTCCTTTGTGATAATTTTACTTATTTTATCAAAATGTGTTTCGAAAAAGCAGATCGACTGCCACCAATTTCAAGATCCTGGTTTGTAATATCCAGGATATGGAGAAGGGCAAATAGTGATATGCAGAAGGGAAATCAAGTTAATGCGGTCTAAACAGATTTCAAGGCTTTTTGATAGGGTTGATGACCAAATTCTGGCAAATAAATTAAGTAATTTTGACTTATCTGGCTACCTACTCATTCGCCTCAAAACTTGTCTTTGTGATAGAAGTCAGATCGTCAAATTTTAAAAAATATAATCAAAGCAACATATTCGTACTTTTTGGGGTGCCACAAGGAAGTAATTTAGGCCCAGTGCTCTTTAATTTCCGATCTGTTTGGAATTTTATTTGATACTTTTCTACGCTGATGTCTTGAAAATGTAACACACTATCAAAAAGTAATCAGAAAATATTAAGCTTAAGGTAGGTTATAGAAAAGGGTTGCTGTCTTCGCTATTTGCGTCACGCCACCATTTTGAGTCCATTTGCCTCCATCCTCTGCTGGGTTGTTAGAACTGATACTGAATCAGTTGACTCAACGTGACAGTACTAGCTATTGGTACTACACCTTGAAAGTTTGAGCTTAATAGGATGGAATATATCATAGATCTCGGTGTAATCCTGGACAATAAAATGCTCCTTAACTTGAAATACGACAAAGTCTCATCCAAGGGTAACAGCTTAGTTTCATTAAGAGAGCCGCAAACGAATTCAAACACATTTGGATTAACAAGTCTGTATATACATAAATGGTGCAGTCTTTACTTGAATATGCTTGCATAATCTGGGGCCTGGTTTTTTGAGCTACTCAGCGACAGACTCGAGTCGGTGCAGGCACAATTTATCCTGTTTGCCTGAAGACAATCCATGTATAATCTCCTTCCCATACGAATACAGACTTAACCTTTTAAAGTTAACCTTGGGCATTATAAATTCAACAGTAAGGGTAGGAGCTCTTTCTAACAAAAAACTAACAAAATCAAACAAGGCGAACTCATAAGTACATAGATGTACATAGATGTTGGACGGTCGACAGAGGCACACCGCAACGAGGAGTTCCATCCACTCTCTTGTGAAAGCTGTTTACTAATTCAATTTTGGAAAGGTTGGAAAGCAATGGATTCACGATTGTGGTGGCCTATGCCGATGACATTGCGATAATAGTCTCGGGTAGGTTTCCGCATACCCTTGACCAGCTCAGCGATTCTGCTCTGAGGTTGGTTGAGGTGTGGGCGAATACCGTGGGCCTTAGCATCAGCTCCAGTAAGACTGATTTTGTACTCTTCACAAGGAAGGACAAAACTGCTGAATTAGACCCAATCAGGTTGGGCGCCGTCAAGTTAAATCTCAAATCACACACTAAATATTTGCGTCTTATTTTGGGCAGCAAGCTGACATGGAAGGTGGGCAAGCAACGCGATTTACGCCAGCAAGAGAGTGCTGGGCAAAACGTAGGGTCTTAGCCCTGCTTTAACGCACTGGATATACATCGTGGAATCTAGGCGGATCCTTGCTTACGAATGCTTGGTCTGGTGGCCAGCAATGAATAAAACTACCTTTGCTGGCACAACAAAGTTCAGCGATTGGCGGCTCTCTTCACGACAGCTCCCTTAGCCTCGACTCCTTTGTCTCCTCTGAATGTCCTGCTTCATCTCCCTCCGTTTGACATCTTTGTTAGAGGCACTGCCGCAAAAATTGCTGTCAGGCTTGGGAAGTCAGAACACTTCGGCCACAGCAGTATTGAGCGGGGATACGCAGGTAGCACTGACTACTTGGTCCCCACTACCCTCTTAATTCCTATGTCTCAACACACTGTGCTTTGTGCAAGGAAATCAAGTGACTGTGGGAGAATGGAATTAGCAAATAGGCGCAGCAGCTCTGAGCATCTACACTGACGGCTCTATAAAAGCTACAGGAGTGCGTGATGCAGCATATTCTGCAGATGCAGCTATGGAAGCAGCTTTCAGGCTTCATAATCGCTGTAGTATTTTCCAGGCGGAAGTTTTTGCATTACGTAAAACCGCAGATCTAGTATTTGCCGAAGATACCACAAGTGAGGAAATCATCACCTTCACAGAAAATCAAGCGACGGCAAAAGCACTGATGTTTCTCTCAATGATGCAAAGTGCGATGTGCAGATGGCGTGCAACTCAGACCTATAGGGTTACCAAAATCATGTGGGGGTCATACAATTTCGCAGGGACTAAATACCTGCTTGAATTAACGCTGACTGACTCCAAACGGCTGGTCGGCACCATTACTGGCCACTGTCTTGTAACAGCACATGCAATGAAAACGGAACTCCTAACCAGCGACACCTGTAAGAAGTGTCAAGAGCCGGGGGTCTGAGAAACAATCCAGCATCTTCTGTGTTACTGCCCGGTACTGGGAGAAACCAGACTGCTTTGCTTCGGTCAGCCCTGGCTCACCTGGATCTCTCGCACGTGGCGGAGCAGAGGCTGAACGACATCCTTCAGTTCGCGAAAAAGTCCGGAGCCTTCGATAGTCGCTTGGACTGAGCTTTCTTCTTTTTGGTCCACTTATCTGGTATCACAATGGACCAAATAGGTATATGTGTGGCTTTGTGTCAGCCAGTGTAACCTAACCTAATCTAACCTATAATAATTGTATAAATGTATTGTAAATATTATATCATCTATTATGACTGATAGTTTACTTAGCCAATAAATAAATTTGTCGTGACCTAAAATACAAATAAAGATTAGAGAAAAATCTGCCTCCTAAATTGCAATTTCAAGGTTTCACTGTATCTAAACATCCAATGACCCTCATAGAGATTTTCTTTGCTGAAAATGTAGGGATTAGTATAAAAGCTTCACCAGGCTTAAAACCGAATTTGGGTACAGCACAGTGTTATTATTCATCATCGTTGAAATCTGACGTTCGTTTCGAACAAGAGTTTAGTTCGTTAATAATGTAGCTTTTGCCTTTTGCTCGAAACCTAATCCCTCGCCCGTAATACACAAGCAATCATTTCATGCATAATATTCTGTAAAGTCTCTGTTGGGAATTACAAGGTAATCAATCATCAACTAACTATTTATACCTTCCTTTCGGTCAGTTGATTATGTTACTTAAACTAAGCGACGACGTCGTTCAGTCCTTTTTCCTAAGTCAATTCGAATCTTTATGAGTTACGGAAACCATTGGAAGAATATCATCATGACTCGTGCCTGAATAAAAACTGTATGTTGTTTCGCAAGCTACATGTACTGAATTACACAAATAGTGCACTGGAAGATGGGGAAAACTCCTTGGTGACCAGAAACGAAACCAACAATCACTTGGGTAACATAAAAGCCCAACCATGGCAATCATTTAGCGTGTGCAATGAAGCACTCGAGACCTTGAAATCGAATTGATTGGTAAAAACGAAATATCCACAGCAGTAACGACCACTTGAAATTAACAAGTTATTAATGAGTTCTTATAAGGCATTCTATTAATTAGACATAATCACAGTCAACTGCAAAATGTCGAATAGGATTTTGTAATTAAATGTCCTTTTTGCGGGACTAGTAGATCAAATGGTAATGCCAATTAGTATATTCTAAGGAAATATGGCACCAGGATCAGATTGTGAGTAATTTTCATGCCTCAAGCGACAGTATTATATCACTTTTCATACACTTTCACTTCCGATTGTAACTGGCTTATGTTCGTATAGTAGCAGTCCTATATGTATAGTAGCAGTCCTATATATATATATAATT
The DNA here is from genome assembly GCA_963978885.1 of Nemotelus pantherinus. NCBI lineage: Eukaryota > Metazoa > Arthropoda > Insecta > Diptera > Stratiomyidae > Nemotelus > Nemotelus pantherinus. The sequence goes on from OZ022263.1 coordinate 163,437,138, forward strand.
CAGTGTTCACCTGGACAAATGCACGTGGACATGGAATAATCTGTTTATTATATGAGAAGTTGACAAGTTTCTGATCTTTAATTATTCTTCGATTAAATTATGCCTTAAAGCTATTTAGGAGTAAAGAATCTTTGTTGTACTAATCGACCAATATAAGATAATTTTATTCACCTGCGATAGTTATATTTTTATTACTGTCCCATAGATACGTACTTGGTCTTTATTCAAAATAAAAATTGATTAAGATTATCAATAATAGAATACTACGTCTGCAGGCTCAAAATAAGTATCTTGTTAAATTCTAATATACCTCTTGAATAAGTACTTGACAATGTGTACCCCTACTACAATCATTAATAACTTAGTTGTCTCATTGTCAGCTTTTTTATGCCAAGAACGAATAAACAGTTTTCTCCGTCGAAAGCAAAACAAAATACCACTCAACGTCATTCTTTTTGCTTGTTAAAAGCTGAAGATGTCTCCCGAGTACTACAACTACTTTTTTTTCTTCGTTATTTGTTGTTTTTTCTCTCATCCTCATGGAAACTAGATCTATGTAAATAGGCACTAACTTGCTATTGTATTTTTTTCGTATGCAAATACAAGTAGATGCGTATTTTATCACGCTTTAGTATAAATGTACGAGTATGCATTTAAATGTATAACAATCTCCCAATCTTTTCGCGCAATGAGAACATTAAAGATGCATTAGACAAAGATGCTACATGAATTTTAAGACTAAGAGGAGTTTACCTTGGCTGTAGCGGCATCTGGACATATCACATGTTGATAGTTTATGTTTATATAATCTGTTCCGGAACATATAGTTAATGATCGATCGTCTATTGCTTGCAGATCGTTTCCATGCTTTTTTGATATTTTATCTATGAGTTTTTGTTCCTGAAAGATGAAAAAAAAATTATCAATAAATACTGTTCACAATGTTCAGATATAGAGTTATATATATTTTTTCAATAAAGTTCATTCAACACATAACAAGTTTAGTAGGTGCAACTCCCTATTCATGAGTCATGTGATACAAAGAAGTTAGCTATATCTGCACATTCACTGCAACTAAAGTGCCCAAATGTGGTGTAGCCTCCTAGCATGGCACTACATTAAATCTTTTAAAGGAGAAGGAAGGCTCACTCTAATGAGAAAGTCCTAAAAGCATGCTTTTCCAAGTTTATTTAACAGTGTGCAGTGGTGTTTGATTTTGAGTTTAGTATCGATCCTTTGCCAATGGTGTTTCCAAGCGTAGAGCATTTTTATGGTTATATTTTTGATAGTATATTAGGTTATTGATATTAATGTTTGCTAATTGTTGGTTTGAGCTGAATTTTAATTACTTTTTATCAGTAGCTAGTTTTATCAGTTCACCAAGAGTTTTTAAATATAGCACTACCGAGGATTTTCAAATAATCAAAAAAATCATAGTGCCATACTTGAAGAAGATGCAAATATTAAGTTGTTCTGTTAAACTTCTCGTTCAAATGCATTTGCACTGATACCTGGATAAGTCACTAACGAACATTATTTACTTTATCTTTACATTTTCTTTCTATTTTTTCCAGATGTCAGTTCAACAGAAGCAAATAAAAAATAAGTCTAGCGCATCAGAGCCGCTAGAAAACTAATTTTCGAAGAAGCTATCTTTGAGGGATTTAAAAATGTGTGAAGACGTTATACACTTCTTTGTAGTATCATATCAACCATTTCTTACTCAAAGGAGCAAATATCATTTTCTGACAGCATTTTCTATAACACAAATGATGAAAATGTTCAGTGCTGGCAACATTTATCCAACACAGCAGCAATAAATCGACCATAACATGCTCGTGCTTAATCAACCTATCCTTTGAATTTCATTTTCATCTGAGGATTAGTTTTCCCGGGCTTATATACAAGCTCATAGTTATATTCTTCTATTCGTGCTTTCCATCTCTTCAGCTTAGCGTTATGGTTCCTGTTTAGTGCAAAGGTCAACGGTTGATGATCGGTGAGAATTTTCACTTTTTTTGAACCGTACAAGTTTGTTCGTATCTTATCAAGGGCCCAAACAACAGCCAGCATTTCTTTTTCGCCTGTTGAGTAATTTTCCTCAGTTTTATCTAAAGACCTTGAGATATAAGTGATAGGTTTATCTTTACCTATTTCGCCCTGGGAAAGAACGGCTCCAATCACATGATCTGACGCATCCGTGGTTAAAATGAACTTATTGAAGTCAGGAAGGGCCAAAATTTCCGAAGAGGTGAGAAGCTCTTTCAAAGCATTAAATGCTTTCAGTTTCAGCATTTTCTCCTCTCGTCAATTGTGTTAACGGTCTTGCGGTCTTCGCATAATCTCTGATAAATTTACGATGATAGGACGCTAGTCCCAGAAAAGCTTTCAGGTCCTTTAAATTCTGTGGAGGCTTGATTTTTGTGATTGCTAATATTTTTTTAGGATCGGGCAAAATACCTTCATCAGAAATGATATGTCCTAAAAATTCAACTTGTTTTTTTAAGAAATACGATTTGTCCATGTTAACCTTAAGGTTAGCTTTTTCTAGCTGGGAAAATATAGTCTCTATATTTCTAAGATGGTCTTCTACCGTGTCACCGAGGATGATTATATCATCAATATATACGAAGCATATTTTCCCGATATATGGTTTTAAGACGTCGTCAATCATCCGCTGAAAGATTGCTGGCGCATTTTTAAGTCCGAACGGGAGCCTAGTAAACTCATACTTCCCGTTGGCTGTAGAAAATGCTGCCTTAGGAATATCTTTTTCGCTCATCCGTATCTGATGAAACCCAGAGGTTAGATCAATCGTAGTAAAATATTTGGCTTTTTCCAAGCTTGCTAATGTGCTCGTAATATCCGGAATTGGATAGGTGTCTGATATGGTAACTGCATTTAACCGTTTGAAGTCTATTACGACTCGGTGTTGTTTCTTCTCTTCAGAGTTGGATTTCTTGGGAACAATCCATAACGGAGAATTATATGGACTATGTGAAGGTCGGATAATTCCGTTCTGAAGCATTTGCAAAATTTGCGTTTCTACCTCTGACCTTAGATTAACGGGATAAAGGTAGGATTTCGTATATATTGGATCAGATGTTGAAGTTTTAATTTCTGCTCTGATACTAGTTTCAACTACCTCGCTATCAGAGATAGGTCCAAATAATTTCGCAAATTTGTCGATCATATTTGATATTCGCTGCCCAAGTTCTTCAGTCAAATGGTTGGTTCTGGCTTGAATATTATTTACCTGACTTGAAAATTTAGGTTTTAGTGGAATTTTAAGGTCAGATTCTAGAATAAGAACATTGTTTTTCCTATCAATGATGGCTTGTAGGTTACACAAAGTATCATCGCCAATAATGCCATCGAATGATTTCAATCCGGGTAAAATATAGAAATCTAAAATATTATTTATGCCAAGGCTTTTAAAAAAGGACCGCTTATTTTTTCTTTAATTTCAATGTTGCCTGCCGCTGACTGAATAGTAAAAGGGGTTTTTAATAATTTTGATCTTTGCCGTAATTTTCCAGAAATAAAATTTTTATTGGCTCCTGTATCGATAAGAAATTTTAACACTTGGCCATATCTTGTAGCATATTCTATCTACGGAACGCTTGTGAGGCGCCCATCATAAAATTTAGATCAGACACATCCTGGTATTCTTCGTGATGTGGGTTTTTCAGCAGGGTTTGCTGGGCTGCTTGCTTGATACTGATCCTGATAATGTTCGTAGTCGGAAAGTTCGGTTTTATTCCCTATATCCTCCGTGTTGTACGGTTCATATTGCTCGTTGACTGATTGAATATTGTACAGACGTTGCAATTTTCTTGGAAATTGAGCCGATTCGTTTAATCTTTTATAGGTCTGAGGCTGCATTGTTGTATTAATATAGTCAACTTGGCGAGTTTGGATCGATTTATCGGTTTCCATGGGAACAGGAGGCTTTGCTTGAACGGGTCTTGTTGGTGGTGTGCTATTAAACGGAGCTCGGTTACCTGCGTTATGTTGTGCGTTATAAATTTTATTCCTATCAATCGGATTTAAGTTCCTATTAGGAAAGATCGTAGGTTTTGGATATGGAATTTGTTCAAATATTTGATTTGATGCTGCTGGACCAGCAGTAAAGAAACTTTTAGGATGTATCTGAAAGTTTCTGAAATTGGAATTTTGAAGTTCGAGACACGATGCGTATGCTTCCGGTAGGGTTTTTGGCCGTTGAATTATCAACATTTGGGAAAGATCTCCACTTAAGCCACGAATAAAAACGTCTAAGGTTCTGTTACGATAGTTTTCGCTAAGAACCGCCACTGTTTCTGGTGAATAATCTTCCACCTTAATCTTATTTATTAGAAGTGAGAGTTGATATTTCACACTAGCGCAGAACTCATCGACACTCATATGCTTTTGGAACATAGTATGAAGTTGATGCTCCAACGTCCGGATATCGCGTTTATCAGCATAATGAAGGGACAAACATTTCTTCATGCTAGTCCAATAATCATCGAACACATTATAAGAGACAATAGCAGCATCTGCTGGCCCTCTAATCTTTTGTCGAATATGCCTGAGTATTGCCGTGTATATAGGCTTATTGCGGACAATACTATAGTTCGCCAAAATGGTTTCAACATTGGGAACCCATGAAATATATTCTATCGGATTTCCGTCGAAAGTACGAAGATCCCTAACAGAATCAGGAAGTTTCCTTATATCGTCAATATCTTGCACAGTTTTTGGACGCGGTAATATTTGGTCTGCGTTCGATACAGAGCCAACTGATCTTTGCTCGAGAAGACACAACCTTGTTTCCATCCTTTTAATTTGCTCTATTTGCGCATTAACCGCCCCGGTGAGTTGCGTAATAGATTGCTGAATAGCTTCCATTTTTATTATTTTTCTTCAAGCGGATAAGTTGCAAATATTAGAGAAATCGCGAAAAGGTATCGAAATACTGAGGACTTGGAACTAACAGATTTTCGAGTTTGATCGTGTTACACTTCGCGAAATAGATTAAAGTCACTAATCAAATGTACTATTCCCGGTTCAGTGAATATAGGTTCACAATCACTTTTTAAACACTAGTTATTTTAAGTAACATAATATAATTAAATTTAATTAACAATCAGTAATATTTTATTCAATAGCTAGTAAAATGTGTTTGATAAAATTTAATATATATATATATATATATATATATATATATATATATATATATATATATACACATATATTTTTTAATTATTAATTTTAAAATTGAATCTATCTAAGATTTATAAAAAAGTGCAAAGTCTAAGAGGTAGCTTACAAATCAAAAAATACATTGAATTCCTTGGACCGCCTGTCTTTGTCCTTTTTGGCTCCAAGCTTCGAGAAAAATTTCTTCGCCTACGCGTACTGGGGTGCAGGGTAGGCCACCTTCCAATGATACCGTGTGAGTTCGTCTTCGGATGTTTAAATCTTCTGACTCCTCGTCCTCTGCTGCTAGGATAATCTCGATCAGATAGCTTCACTGGTAATCTAGATCGGATAGCTTCCCATTCACTTGTTTTAGCACTTTTATTATGTTTTTTTTAGCTCTTTTGCTAGTATCGACATAAAATTAAAGGAGATAATTTACACTTATTCTCCACTGAAAGATAATCACGTTGGGCGCCAGTTACGGTGATCTTCTCTACTTTAATTAAAGAAACACCGTTTTATATTAACAAAGTTTTATTTGCTGTTTCGTAATAACAAGTTTTCTTTAACTAACGTGCGTTTGGTAGCACGCGTGATGAAAAACTGCCTAAATGCGCTGATTTACCTGACATATTCAATTTCAACGCCAATTAATCGAATTGAAAACTTTAATACAATCGCGAAATGCAAAGTAGTTGTGGTGAAAGGTGGAATTTAGTGGTGGAATTTAGTGTGGAGTAGAATGTGCTAACTTGAATGTACCTCCTTGGAATCGTGGCCTATTTATTTGTTTTTTTTAATCTAACTTAGTGGGTATATGGTGTAGTAAATTTTTTTTTTTTTTGAATTTTATGCGAACTGGAAATAGCCAATTATCACTACTTTTGTATCAATACTTCTATTTAAATTGAATCGTTTGATACTAAGCGCAATGTCGATTACCTTTTTCTGATCGACACTGACTCTGACTCGAACCTGAAATCATTTAGTGAGACAAGTGAGGACGTCGAGTGTCTGCTTTGTGCAACAAAATTCTCGGGCTAGATAAACCCAGTGTATTTGGTGGTCTCAAGAGGACTGTGGGAGGAATTTTACTTCTTCATAACCAATCTTTGCCTAGTAACCTTAGGTCACGAAATTATTTCCTTGTGCACTGTCCATTATGTCCTTGTGCACTGGCTTCACTTTATATTAGAGACAAATACTTTTTTATGGTTATATATTCTGATCGAATAATTTTTTTACGAGAGAAATTTGTCTTTTTATTTTGTTCCCTGATATCTTGCTATTCATCGACATTTTTGTTATGGATGCCGAATATGGCACTGCGTATCATATAATGAGCTCGAAATGTACCTTTTGCTTGATCCTGCAAATGATACATCACAAAACATATTTTCTTCTAGTAAGACTAATTTTTGAACTAACTTGGCCCCAGAATATTATGGAGAGAACATGAAATTGGTGGAAAAATAGCATTCTATAATAATCTAAAAATGATATTAAAAACTAGTGGGGCATATTTGGCCACTTTACCGTACCTTTACCTTCACCCAAACCTGTCCCAATATCATAGTTTCCAAATAAATAAGAATGACAATACCATTTACTGCCTACTCTCAATTAATTCCTAAAGAAATCTCTAAAGGCAAAGTCTCACAAGATAGGATAAAAACCGTGAATTGTTTATATTATTTGGTCATATCGAATATCAATTTTTGATAGCAGTTTTGATTCAAAGCCGAAGATTATGTTTAAGAAAAATTATTGTTTCTAGTTTTCGGCCTAAGATAATGTTAAAATGTAAAGTTAATGTCACTTAAAATTTAGCTTAAGTTCACTCGATGTTAAACGCCTAAAGAAATAAACTTCATTATACTTAAAAGGAAGTATTTTTCCTTGAAAATTTCACAGCATCTTTTAAAAAATTAATTTTTTCCATTCCAAACAGTCTAAAGAAACATGATCAGGACTGATTTTTTCTGAACGGCAACTTAAACGTCACCAACAGTTTTTTTTTCAAAAGGAATATACGACAATTGCGAAAGAGCGGAACAACACACCGAACATAATATAGACGTTTCAAACGCATTTAACCTTTATATCAACGCCTCCGTTCCGTTCGTTGCCTTATTATGAAAGTAGAATCATGACAAAAATAAAATTTATGCTATCCCTGGCGTTCTCGTTCATTTTGTATGTGTGTATGTGTGAGGTGTGAAGAGCGGAATAAAAGAAAATCGATTTTCTCCGAAATACCGACATGAAAAATGTTTCAAACAAGATGTAATAAGAGTCAATATCCTTTACTTGAATAAATTATGAGACCGAGAGAGAGTAGCGAACGGAAATTACATTTCTCAGATAATAGCAGCTTGAAATAAAAGCTATTGCAACATTGTGTAGATATTATATTTATGGTTGCTTTTAAATGCATTTTCAAAGACTATTGGTTTTTTTTTCTTTTTTTTCTGGGGTTTATGTTATGTTTCAACTAGAAATAGTCACACTGAATATACACGAGTAGAATATTATTCTCATCAAAATTGGTGTGATGGAGTATGTGAGGATAATAAAGCGAACGAGATAAGATATTATGTTACAAAAGATTGATGATAATGACACAATAGCCAACGGAGACGAAATAAAAGAGCTATGGCTCTTGATCCTTTTTTGCAGTGTGTATGTGTTAATTACCTCAAGGATTACGCCTAATCAAACGGAAATATGATTATCTTTCCATCCGGTTAATAGTTCAAGGTATTTTTTTCAAAAGTAAAAGCCATTTATGTACATATATTGTAGATACTTGTGATATATACCTGGAGCGGAAAAAGTCATCGTCATTTATGTCTACGAAAAGAGTATGGATTGTAGGAGCAAATATGTGCACGTCATGGTATCAATTTTTTGATAGATTACTTGTCGAAGCGATTAAAGTCGTGGCGAAGAGCCAATTGCGCGTTTGTTATTTGATTTGTATAATTAATGGTTCGGCTGGTAATTGTAGACAAAGGGGAAAATAACTCGAGCACCTCATCAGCACACCGTCCGCCGTGCATCCTTCTCGAAAGGTTACTCAGGTCGCAGCTGCTGTCAGCAGTCAGATCGGTTGGTGATCATTCTGACAGGCAGTACAGATTCGAGAGAGGGCATTAATAGTAGCAAGAGTGGAGGAGGCATGTCACAGCGCTAGATCAGATGGCCTGGACGCTGGACGTGGAAAAAGCCTCCAACTCGGGAATTACGAGACCGGTCATCTCAGGCACGACATAGGCATGTAGGTTGATTTACTGTGCCTGGAATGGCTTTCAGATGTGTTTTTGGTAGGTTGGGCTGATGATGCCGCAGTGGTAATCACTCCCAGGTCTACCGATTTTGCCCAACTTAGCTCTAACCATGCCATGAGGAAGGTCCAGATTTCGATCTCCAAAGCACAAATCGTTATGCTGACGAAGCGAATGATACCAACTATACATATATCTACAGCAGTGGGCTACGTCGAAGTCCAGGCCGTGAAGTCGGTCAAGTATCTAAAAGTAACCCTGGATTCCAAGCTGAACAATTAGGACTATATCCGCAGGGCATGTGATAGGCCTCTAGGAGTAATTACTTCACTGAGTAGGCTACACTGAGAAAATGCATAGCGCCAGAGACCATAATTGATATACTTCTGGAGCTATGTGTATAGTTGGTTTCAGGATTGTAATAAAATAAAGCGCCTGACACGATAGCAATAATAATGATGAAAAAAAGTCTCGGGCATCAGCACCTAAAGAAAACTGATTTTCGAAGAAATTGTCTTTGAGTGACTTAAAAATGTGGAAAGACGTAATACACTCTTTTGTAGTATCATATGGTTTCTTTTGTTGATCGACTGCGCTCCATGAAACGGCTGGTGGACGCTATTCAGGCCGAATTCAACGCTTTGGGCGGCAGGCTCGAATCAGCCGCTAAACAGATAAAATCACTGGCTTCAGTGGCAGATGTATAGCAGAAGTTGACTTCATTCAAGACCCCAGTGCCAGCTCTGCCTAAAAATCAAGGTAATTTGCCGTTGTAACCAATTTTAGCTCGTGGTCAACGCGAACAGCAGCAATTACTTCAACAACAGCGAAAGCAGGGCAATCAAAGCCTACAGATACAACGACAAAACCATAATGTCCAGCCACTACTGCATCATCAACATTCTCTGGTTAGTGAGCAGGAACAGTCGCAGCTTCTTGAGCTTCAACGTCGACCTCAACGACAGCTTAAGGAACTGATACGATTGCCACCGCTGCAACAAGGAAAACAACAGCTGCCTCGGCAGCTCATTTCACAGTAGATGCAATGCCATTCTCTAATGTCGTCTTCAGTGTCGTCTTTTGGGCCTACACTTCAACTTGCTAGTGATGATGATGATGATTTTCTCCTCTTCAAATTTTTTTCTCGTGTTGCTGCTGAAGAGCTATATATCTCGGAAGACTTGAAGAGCTATATATCTCGGAAGCTTGGAAGACCTGTCAACGTTTCTCGCAAGAAGCTAACAAAGGGTTCGGACAGCAGCCGTATTGTGGGCTCAGTCTTTCTGATGCTTCCGACTGAACTTAGTGCGATCGGGTGCATGATTTTTGGTCTATTGGTGTTCTGATTAAGGAATTTGAAACGCGACAGCGTGAAATTTTCGCAAAACTCTGGCCCGAATCCCGCCAGCATAAACAGTGCCTGTCTGCCTAAATATCATAGTTTTTGCCATTATTATTAGAATATTCTTGAAACCAAATTGGCACAAATCCGGCTGTCCTTTATAAATGCTACCGATGATTTTGTCTGTTTGACAGAAACTTGGCTTCCTGCTGATATTTTTAGTGATGAGTTCTTTCCCCTGCATAATGTTTTCAGGTATGATCGCCATCGTGATTTATCGAATAAAGCAGACGATAGTGGAGTCTTAATTGCCATTCGTAACTCTCTGTGTAGTACACTCTGTGTAATCTTCGTGGTGTCTCATCCTGTTGAGTGCGTTGCTGTCCGTATTTCCCGGTCGCACAACGTCTGTTTATTCACTGGGACCTCTCGTCTTTCGCCATTTTGTGTACAAATGCACTTTCTATTTCCCTCTCATCCTTTCTTTCTTTTATGGTGGTATCGAGACTAACCTCGACAGATCTACAAGCGCGAGAACGCAAGGCAGGGCAACTTTCTCGCTCAGAGCCGGATAGAACTGAAACTCTGACGCAAGCGCATGCGCAAACTTACACCAAGGTTAGAGTAGAAATAGCGGTTAAGCTAGTTCGCCTAATAAAGCTTTGGACTAGCCGAGGGCAAAGTGAGGTGATTTTCTACCCTAATCAGTTCTTGTAAATGTTTCAAGAAAGTACCTCAACACACGTTGATACAGCGTATAGAGCGAGAGGTTCTTACCGATGGGTCTTACTCATGGGTCTTACCGACCAATGAGCTGGGGTAGTTGTTGAATTCTGTAGGCGCAGATAGGTGAGTCAGCTCATATGGGTCGAAGCGTTAGTAAGGCGGTTGCTAAGGTGCGTCAAACTTCACACATCCCGCGGTCTGATGGATCAACCGCAGATTTGGTAAGCAGATTTTTGGCCGTCAATAATGGGGGAAATTTCGACATTTTTTACATCATTTCGTAGAAAGCAACACGCTCAAGCAGCTTCCTTAACGCATGCTTGCCGATTCAATTCGGTACAAACACTAGGTGGTTGATCACCTGTTAACAACATAATTATAACTCACCGCTTGTCCTTTAGAATGGGGTGCCGTTTTACATTTATTCTCATACTTGCAAAAGCTTTAATTGACGACTTGAAGCTAGTTTATAGACTCATATGCATAGTATGCCATCTCAGAGGTTGTTGGGGCTGTAGCAAGAGCGGAAGAGGCATGCCATCAAGCCAGACCGGTCGTCCTGCTGGTAACGCTGGACGTACAAAATGCCTTTAACTCGGCGAGGTGGACAGACATCCTGCGGGCCCTTGAGCAGACGTTCCGTATCCCTGACTACTTGCTAGCCATGATGCGGGACTACCTCAGGGATCGCTAGTTGCTCTACGACACCGACGAAGGAGTCAAAAGAAGGCCTGTCACTTCAGGTGCGGCACAGGGGTCGATCTTAGGACCTGACCTCTGGAACATCATGTACGATGATTTGCTGCACCTGGAAATGCCTGCGGATGTGTTTCTGGTAGGTTACGCTGATGACATCGCGGCGCTAATCACTTCCAGATCTGCCGAATTCGCTCAATTCAGACTTAACCAATCTCTAAAACAGAGATTGTTATGCTGACGAAGCGGAGGATACCAACTGTCATACCCATGACAGTTGGCTCCGTCGAGGTCCAGACCAGCAAGTCGGTCAGGTATCTGGGAGTGACCCTGGACACCAAGCTGACGTATTGGGATCATATCCGCAGGGCATGTGACAGGGCTCTAGTAGTTGTCACTTCGCTGAGTAGGCTAATGGCCAACGTCGGTGGACCCAGTGAGACGCGACGGAGGCAGCTGATGGTAACGACCGATTCCATCTTGCTATATGGAGCCGAAATCTGGGGAGATGCGCTCCGAACTGAAAAGTTCCGGAAGCGCATTGCCAGTGTCCAGCGCAGGGGTGCCCTGCGTATCGCCTGTAGCTACCGCACAGTCTCAGAAGAGGCTGTGATGGTGGTATCGGGAGTAATCCCGATCGATCTACTAGCGCGAGAACGCAAAGAAGGGTACCTCTATCGCTCAGAGCTGGGTAGAACTGAGGCTCTGATGAACGCGCGTACGCTTACTCTCCAACTCTGGCAACAACGTTGGAGTTTAAGTGCTAAAGGACGCTGGACGGCTAAGCTAATTGGCCTCATTGAGCCTTGGCTTAACCGGAGCCACGGAGAGGTAAACTTTTACCTTTGTCAATTCTTGACAGGGCACGGTTACTTCAGGAAATACCTGAACAAAATGGGTAAGGTGGTCACACCGTACTGCCGGTACTGTGTGACTGAGCTCGATGATGCTCAGCACACATTCTTTATGTGCAGTCACTTCGTAAGTTTGAGGCGCACCATTGAGTCCACGATTGGCCTGGCAACGCCTGAGACGATCGTGGAAGCAATGCTGCGAAACGAGGAGAACTGGCGCGCAGTCTCAACATATGTTGAGAAAGTGCTGCGCATAAAGCGGGAGGAGGGTTGCCTTACCGAACCATGAACTGTGGTAGTTTCTGAAGTCCGTGGTTACCGATGGGTGAGTCAGCACGACCGGGTCGAAGCAGTGCTTAGGCGGGTCCCGACTCGGAACTTCGTGGGCTTGTAGATTTTTTAGTGAGTCAAACCTCACATACCCCGAGGTGATAGGTCACCCGGGGATCTGGTATGCAGATTTTTTTTTGCCATCTACACTAGGGGGAAAAAAAATGGCAATAGAAATTTTGATGTTATAAATTATGGCTGTACATAATATTACGATATCACGGCTAATCAAGCTGATTTGTTACCGATTGACTTGAGGAAATTGGAAAGGCATGCATTCATACACGCCCAAATTTAATCATTAATTTCTTGGCATACATCTGAACTTAATATGGGAAATTGAACGCGCTGGTAGCATACACTGAGGGTAATTATTATGGCTTCTGAGCTATTTAATGAGAAGCAACGCTCGCCTTTTTAGCTTGTTTCTTTAAACAATCGTACTTTTGACTTTTAGTTCGTCTTATTCTTGCTCGTTTCACAGCTAATAAATATTTAGTATATCTTGAATCAAAGCTAAAAATCTGAAACTAAAATTATTTTTACTTTGAAAAATACCCAAAACCACAACATCAACCAACGCAATGTGACCACATCTCGACACATTTTCGTTCTTGGAAAATCCACGATTTTCTCACGTTCTATGTTATGCTAAATGTCGTCGCTTTACACAGTATTACTGACACCACCGTTTAAATCTGGTTCGTACGAACTAGCCCATTTCGGAATGAAATCCTAACTTTTCAGCAATTAAGGATGCCGAAACTTTTCTGTTGCCAGATTGTACTTTAGCATAGCTTTTGCTTAGTACTCAAATCGCGAGCACACATACATTAAGTTGAGGGGGATGGATGATGATAAGATTATAAAAATTTGCAAGTTATCCTAAGCACACAGCCAGGCATCCTTCAGTCAATCCGACCCTTCGAAAGCAAATATGACTTACGAAATGCATCAACATATCTTGCAACTTGTCTAGTTTATGCGAAAATATATAGGTACTGCGCATACTATATAGCTATGATGTACCTTCCTTCCTTTGTTCATTGTGAAACAAACTTTTACGCAACCTAGAAATGCAGAAGAATACATACGTGCACATGGAATATGTTTGAAAGACTTTTATTGATTTAAATACTTAGACGCGACCTAGATTTCAGAGTAGCTCAGTTGGAAAACGATTTATTTCAAAAGGAGAAAAATAATGAAACAATAAACATAGCTATACTTCTGAACAGACTGGAAAAGATATTTCGGACTTTGCTGTTTTCATTGCCACAAATTAAATATGTAGGTACACACATATTTACGTTTAAACTGAATAAATCTATACCAAAATTTTTGATTGACTCACCTTCGGTAATCCACCTGCACGAATATCACTCACTTGACACAATTCGATGACGTCTCCTTCCTGCAATTAAACATTGAAATGCTTGAAACTTATTTAACTATTCAAATTGCTTGTAATCTAGATATTAATTCGAAAGTAATGAACGTTTCTACGTTTTACATAAATATTACATACAAACCTTTCCTTCACTTTTCCAATAAACGAAGAATCCATATTCGTCAACTTTGAATAAACAACTTTGCTCGAATTCGGAATTATCTTTGTCTTCGAACCATCGGTCAAATGTACAGCCTTGCAGTAAATCATCGGGAACTGGGATGACCCAATTGAATTCGAACTTTTTTGTCATGTTGCTTTACGTGCTATTTTGATATTGTTTAGATGGATGGTGTTCACGAAAGAAGCGGCTATCGTGATTTTGTGTCCGGGAGCTCTAGTTCGAATTGGATCTGGAATGAGAAAATTTGACAATAATGTAATTCAAATTCAATTGAATAGGAAGAATTTCAACAAAAATTTTGTAGAAAACAATATGTTTCATGAGAATGCGCAGGGCTAAATGTGTGATGTTAGTATGTGTACCGATAAATTTAGGTAGGTTTTCACTTATTTATAAATAGGAAGGTCGGCTACTCTGTGAGCTGGTTGAAAGAAATTGAATGTCGACCGAGTGTGAAGTTATCCAGAACACAATAAAACGTGAACGAATAGAAGTCAGATACACTCCACTGCAAAATAATAAGACACCCCTAAATTTTTATAAGCTTTTAAGTTTAAGTTTACATTTGCACATCAACAGGGACGTTCGTGCTTCGATACTGATCTCTTGCCCCGTATCCTGAAAAGTTGCCGCAGTGAAGTTAAAGGGCTTTAATGCCCTATACCCATCACAATTTGGTGAGCTCTTTCCACCTTGTCGACTTGTCCCTAATTCCATCTAATTAATGGTTAACTGTGGTCTAAACGAAAATAACGCTTGAATCGCTTAAAGTCAGTATTGCGAGCACAACACTACTATTTATTTATTTATTTATTATTGTCTAGATCAACACATACAAATCCATTTAAAGACTAGAAAAATATTACACTTATATATAAAAGAAAAAAACACAAGAAAAGAATTAAAATAAGATAAGGTACACAGTTTCAAAAACAGAACAATAGGGATAAAGAAAAAAAGGACAATAAATTCAAACTAACCAGAGCATATAAAAGGCGGTAAAGAAAATTTAATCCTAAATTCAATGCAGAAATGAATTTTGTTAAATATATTTATATTAAATTCAGCAACCTAACTAATTTATTTCGTGACATGTTCTTAAATTTGCTTTAAAAGTGCGCAACGAAGCCGGAAGAGGACCAATATTCAAGCAATAGTAGGCGTGTTTTTTTGCTCCGATACAGAACAGAATATAACTATGCCGCAAAAACAACGATCTAGTATAAAACAGCAGTGCACAACGGCTCAAAATAAAGGGAGAAAATAACGAATATACACTACCACAATCGATAGAAAATAGAAAAAGAACTAACAGAAAATTACTTCTTTTAACTTTCTACACATTATGAGGGCTTTTTCTAATTTCTTAACTACCAAAACATTCAACATAACCATGAAAAACCCAAACCACCTCACAGCAAAAAATCCAACTTCTCATGAGCTTTTCTTTTTTTCTATTAGCACATTCTTTAGCTCAGCACGTGAACTACAAATGAGTAATAGAATTTCTGTACTAGTGAATTCACTGGCACAGGAGTGTTGTTGTTTCCAATGCATATACTCTATTCTCTGCCGGATAGAGGAGCAAAAAAACACGCCTAATGTTGCCTAGGCAAGCGCAAAAGTGGACAGTAAAAATAAGTATGAGTGCGATCATAAGGTATGTTGAGGGCAGTGCTGCCATTTTAGCATTTTGAATTCTAGATCTAGCATTATTTTTTCCATAACGGCATTCGAAATTCGGAGTTGCATCTAGCATTATTTTTATTGCTTTAAATATGGTAATATATTGCATATATTGCTTTAAATATGGTAACGTTCCATTAAATCGTGATGATGCTAAAAATCAGTGATATGGTCCCATCCACTTCAGACTCCCAGGAGCCTCGGGCATCTACAAGTTCATGTTTACCAAAGTATGTGCATTCTAGTTAGATATTTTTTTTTTTTTAATAACGTGAATCAATTGTTTTGTTAGGGCTTCAAATGCAAGCAATCGCACGGATAACGCTGGAGAAAAATCTTCGTTATCCGACACTAATACTTTTTCTTCACTTAAAAATAAATAGTTGTGGCTGTTTTAATTGTGAGATTCCAAACGATGTTTGGAAAAATATTGGTAGAAATGAGCTTTACAAAAGAGAAGAAGATTTAGATATAACTGATATGTCTGTAATAGATATAGGCGCTCCATGCGACTTTTTTGTATTGAACTTCACCTACCTCCTTAACTACTGGCTATTCCATTCTAAAACGTTTATGCTAAAATAAGTATACTTTAAGCTTTGTTTTCTTATAAAAATAAACAAAATTAACCTGGTCCAAATTATTCAAATTACAAGTTAAAGTGTCTACTTCCGGTTCCACACAGAAAAAAAAAAAATTTCAAATCTAATTTCAAAATTAAAAAGAACAGCTAATTTTCTACACCAATCATGATGTTTAATGTTTTTTTGAGATTTTGTTTTGAATCTCAGAATCCGCTTCCGAAAAAACCTTTGATCGATTTCGTCAATTATTCAGAAGCCCATAACTCGGCAACTAAACCTCATAGAAACAAAAACTTGTGCATCCACATTCATATCTTCTAGAAGTACCATTATGCACAATATGAACGAAATCCAGAACCTCGATTTTTTTTCGTGGTCCGCTTCACGTGAAATGCCCCATATAATTGTTTATTTTTTAGCGCATTTCTTCGCATCCGCCTCGTTAACAGATGATACCTCTTCTTATCATTCTTATCGCGCTTCAACTTAATTTCCAAAGTTTTAAACAGTGCCTCGTTCGTACTAGTATTCATATTCATTTTTGAAACTTGAAACAACTCACATCTGACAGAAGAATGTAATTAAAATGGCCGTGTGTCACGCTAAAAACAAATTATCATTAGCGTTCAATGAACATTACGTTAATGATCATTAACTTGTGTCGTCTGTCTTTAGCCTTAGTGAGTATATGTAGTAGTAAAAATTTTTTTTTGAATTTTATGCGAACTGGAAATAACCGATTATCATTACTTATTGATCAACCCTCATATAAATATGCATATTTTTTCATATTGAACCATGTTTATCTCTCTATTAATAAAAAAAGTTTTGGAAATTTGGTCGGATTATATTTTTATTTTTCTCTTATAGTAGACACATAAACGTACAAAATCCGACGTGTATATATATATATATATATATATATATATATATATATATATATATATATGTATATATATATATATATATATATATATATATATATATATATATATATATATATATATATATGTATATATATATATATGTATATATATATATATATATATATATATATATATATATATATATATATATATATATATATATATATATATATGTATGTATATATGTATGTATATACTGCGACTGTGATTTTTTATTGATTTTCGCACGGCTTTAGTACATACGTCCAGTAAAGTGTACAATTTAAAATCGTAAATTGTCTGGGGGTTGGTGAGCGAAGCCCCCTAGTTTCACTTAAATAAGAAAGCATTATTTAGCATTATAATTTTACAAGATCTAGCATTATTTAGCATTATATAAAATTGAATCTAGCATTACTCCAAAAAAAATAAATGGCAGCACTGGTTGATGGTAAATAAAGGCCTGGTAAAACGTACTGGATCAGGAGCAGAAAACTGCGCACTGAGGATATATGTAACAGAACCATTAGGCGTGTTTTTTTGCTCCTCTATCCAGCAGGGAACAGAGTATACGCATTGGAAACAACAACACTCCTGTACCATTGAATTCACTAGTACAGAAATTCTATTCTTCATTGGTAGTTCACGTGCTCAACTATAGAATGTGCTGATAGAAAAAAGAAAAGGTCATGAGAAGTTGTCTTTTTTGCTGTGAGGTGGCTTTGGTTTTTTCAAGGTTCCGTTGAATGTTTTGGTAGTTAGGAAATTAGAAAAAGCCCTCATAATGTGTAGAAAGCCAAAAGAGGCTATTTTCTGTTAGTACTTTTTCTACTTTTTTATCGATTGTGGCAGTTTATACTCGTTATTTTCTCCCTTTTTTCAGCTGTTTTGTGTTACCACCGCAAATACAGCAACCTATGTCAGTCTAAGCGAATGCACTGCTGTTTTGTACTAAATCGTAGTTTTTTGCGGCATAGTTCTATTCTGTTCTGTATCGGAGCAAAAAAAACGCACCTATTAATAATTTTGTACAGGAGACATTCTTCAAGATACACTCTGCATTACAGGAGGAAAGACGCATATTATACGCATAGTAGGGAACGCGAAACTTGAGGAATAGCGAGCGAGTAAATCTACGTTGGACAGACTCAACAGCATCAATTAGGAAACGATAATGAGGATTGACAAATCACATCGAAAGCATCGATCGTGTTCTGACGTGCGTTAACTTACTCTTTGATACCTTTTCATTTTGTTCGACTTTGGCTTGGTTGAGCCCTCTGATCTTCGCGCGAGTGCCCCTTTCACGGTTTCTCTGTTTAAATCAATCGGTTTCTCCGCGTAGCGTATACATATTCAGTGTTTTCTGACAACTTTTTCTTTCCTGAAAACTGAAAACTGTTAAGTGAAAATAACAGTCTATTTTTATAATCCTAGACATTTACCTCTGGATAGTGCAGTGAACTTATATTACCTTTACCACTAGATAGTGCAGTGCTCCTTTTGTGAATTTATTTACCTATTGATACTGCAGTGCTGCTTCGGTTGTTTAATATCGCTAGTACAGTTTTATCGTAGACAGTTACCATAAGTTATCATTGACACTTCTATTTTTTGACGAAAACTTTTATGAATCGTTGTTGTCATTTGATACATTTGAGGGTGATATACTTTAGTTTTGATTTCTAATTTAAGAAACTAATTGCGTTCCATAATGGCTCTTTGCCTAGCTTCCAAGTGCATTGATAATACGAATAGAACACCCATGGTGGTTTGCTCTGGCTTTTGTGAGCAGACTTTTCATGCGAAGTGCATTGGAATGCACGCACATGTTGCAGAAGCAGTTCAGTCGTCGTCATCTGGTGTATATTGGTTTTGTTCCAAATGCAAATCCAATTCGATGGGCTCCTTTGTTGATCGACTACGCTCCGCAAAACGGGTAGTCGACTCAATTCAGGCCTTGGGCGGAAGGCTCGATTCAGCCGCTAAACAGCTGAACTCTCTGGCTTCAGTGGCTGATGCTGAGCTTAAATTGACCGCAGTGCCAGCTATGCCTAACAATCAAGCGGCTTCGATGACTTCTGCGAACAACTCCTTGCGTCCTTCCTCCGTGGAATCTCTGTCTCCAGCCATTTCGGATTCTAGACCTGATATGCGTGTTACACGGAATCGATCTCAGCAACAGCTGCAACCGCAGCAACATCTTCAGCCCTCATCGCTTCCTCATCGTGAAAATCCACAGGTACCGCCTCATGATATTAATCTGGTTCCTCCTCAGATGATGCAACAGCTGCATCTGGATACTCCATCACAGCCTGATAATTTGACTCTGCATTCATCTAATCCACCCTCACCAGTCCCTAGTCTAGATGTATCTACAAGGAATGCTGATGCTGCTTGCATTGCCTCATCTACTACTTCTTTGCAATCTAATCTACCTGCGTTTCATTTACATAGTGCTGTTAACGACACCGCTAATGATCTCGCTTTGCATATAGTTGCGCCTCCTCTCCAGATTTTTGTATCGCGATTTGCTTATGATACTTCTGTGGCTGCAGTGGAACACTACATCTGTAAGAAGCTTGGCTACAAACCTAATATTTTTGACTGCGTCAAATTTACGAAAGATAGTCAGCCTAGAAGATATGTGGCTTCTTTTAAAATAACATTGCCTGCCAATCTCAATATTGTCGCTGATTCCAAATTTTGGCCTACTGGTACATTAGTCAAAATTTTTGAAAACCGGCGAAATTTTCGATCTTCAATCAACCGGAGAGCCCGAACCTAGTTCTTAAGCGTGATCAAATTTCTCTGTATTATCAAAATGTTCGTGGCATGAGAACCAAACTTGAAGACTTTAAAACTGCTGCTTTTCTCGAAAATGATCACCTGATTTGCTTGTCGGAAACTTGGCTTAATGATGACATTTTTAGTTCCGAATTTTTCCCTTCGTACAATGTTTACCGCCGTGATCGTAATCGTTTGGTAAGTAATAAGGCTGATGGTGGTGGGGTGCTTATTGCTGTGCTCAGGACTCTCAATAGTAAACTTTGCGCTGATTTTATCCCCAGTCCTCCTATTGAATGTGTTGCTGTCTCCATCTCTTTGTCTCCTACATCCACTTTGTTTGTTGCGTCCTTATATATTCCTTGTAACATGCCCTTCTCGACTTATGATAAGTTCTTTTCTGAACTTTCCACGTATCTTAATAGCTACTTTCCCTCATCGTCAATCATTATCTGTGGCGACTTTAATATGCCTTCTGTGCAATGGGACTCTTCTTTCTTTCGCATTGAGTCCACCAACAACCTTTCTATTACCTTATCTTCTTTCCTTTCTTCCTGTTCTCTTTCTCAATTTAACTGTTTCCCCAATGTTAATAACAAGATCCTTGATCTCATCCTCTCTAACGTTGATTCCTCTTCGATTTTACTATCTCCTGTCCTAATACCCTACACCAACCCTGACCCCCATCATCCTCCTCTTTCTATTCATTTGTCCATCTCATTTTCAAATCGTGTTAAAACTTCCACTGCGCGACGATTTAACTTTAAAAAAACTAATTTTGACCGCATGTCTAATGATTTGAATTCAATCAATTGGTTTAATTCCTTCCGTGGTCTCGATATTGACTCTGCTGTATCTAAATTTTACAGTATTCTTACAGAGTTGATCTCGACGTATACTCCTGTTTACAGTTCTCGTAAGCTCCGTGACCCCCCTTGGTTTACCGTGAGGGTAAAGAGTGCCCTTAGAGATAAAAATTCAGCACGCTCGAAATTTTCGAATTCTCGATCTAGTGAAGATTATGCAATCTTCTCTCGTTTACGTGCCTCTGCCAAGAAAGAAATTAGATTAGCACTACGCAGATATTCCTCGTCTGTTGAAGCTTCCTTGAACTCGAATAACCCAAAAAATTTCTGGTCTTTTGTCCGCTCCTTAAAATCTTCCTCCTCTCTTCCTGACTCACTAGTGTTTAATGCCTTTACTGCTTCCAACCCTCTCGACATTTGTAATCTTTTTGCTATGTATTTTTCTTCTGTTTATACTATCCCATCGATTCCTGCTACTGACTGCTTTTCCTTTGATTTCCCTGCTTGTCTCTCCTCAGTCGTAACTAACCCCGTAGAGGTTGAATTGCTTTTGTCCTCACTTGACACTAACTGTTCCCCGGGCCCGGATGGTATTCCCAATTTTTTCGTAAAAAGTCTTGCGTCTTCCCTTTGTGTCCCTTTAGCCATCTTATTCAATGTCAGTCTCTGTGCTGGTAAATTTCCGTCCTCTTGGAAGCTCTCTAGCATTCTTCCCATTTTCAAATCGGGTGATAGGAACCTTGCTTCTAACTATCGCCCCATCTCCATTCTTCCTTGCCTTTCCAAAATTTTGGAACGCCTCGTTTTCAATCGTATCTATGATACCCTCTACTGTGTCTTTGCAGCGCAGCAACATGGCTTTGTAAAAGGCCGGAGCACCTCTACGAACCTTGTTGAGTTTACTCATGTAATCGCTTTTGCAATTGACAGCAACAATCAAGTTGACGTCATTTATACTGATTTTGCCAAAGCTTTTGACTCTGTTAATCATATGCTGCTTCTTGTTAAACTGAAGCATTATGGCATTCGTGAACCTCTGCTCTCCTGGATCTCTTCCTTTTTAACTGATCGCACTTGTTTCGTCTCCCTCTTTGGCTTGGCGCCCTCACCTTTCTCCCCTTCTTCTGGTGTTCCTCAAGGTTCCATCTTGGGACCTCTTCTGTTCAATATTTTTATCAATGACCTTCCCCCTATTTTTAAGTCTTCATGTCTTCTTTATGCAGATGATTTAAAAATCTTCCGAATCATCAAAAATACTGCTGACTCTTTGCTTCTTCAGGATGATTTGCAAGCTCTCTCTGGTTGGTGTAACTTGAACTGTTTGTCCCTTAATGTTTCCAAGTGTTTTTCTATGTCTTTTTCCCTAAAGCTTCACACTTATGTCTTTCCTTATGCTATTGATGGCACTGTCCTCTCTTGTGTCGATCATTTCTCAGATCTTGGGGTCACCTTTGATCGTAAACTGAAATTCGACGTTCATGTCCTTACTATCACTAGGAAAGCTTCTCGGATATCTGGTTTCGTGATTCGTTCCTGCCACAATTCATTTAGTGTTTCTACTTGTGTCCACCTATTTATTAGCCTAGTCCGTCCTGTACTGGAATACTGCAGTCAAGTGTGGTGTCCTCGTTTCAAATACCTCTCTGACGCTGTTGAATCTGTTCAGCGCAGGTTTACTCGTACTTTACTTTTTAAATATAGTCTGCCGTATTTACCCTATTGTGAACGTCTATCTCTTTTTAACATTCCTCTCCTTGAGCAGCGCAGAGTTTACTTGGATGAGTGTTTCCTGTTCAAAATCTGTCGCGGCAACCTATCTTCCTCATTAGCATTTTTGTTCATTGAGCGGGACTCCGTAAGGCCAATCAGGTCCTCCATTCTATTTGAAGTGTCGTATGCCCGTACTGACATTTTCTTTTACTCTCCCGTTTTACGACTCTTACGCACTCATAATAGTCTTCAACTTGGTCCTCTTCCACAATCTATTGCCATTTTCAAAAATATGGTTCGAAGTAAAATTTTTGTTTCTAATTAATGAATTTTATTTTCTATTCTTGTTATTAATGGTTTCTTTCTTTTCTTTTTTTGCTCTACTTAATTTTACTTCATTATTTACTACTTTAAGATCTTTTGTATATTTTTAATTTTATATATACTCACATATCTATATGAATTTTTCTTTTTTCTTTTTTGTTCCTAATTTAATTTTATTTCCTATTCCTTTAATGGATTCTTGTTTTTTTTTTTGTTTTGTTTGCCTTATCTCTTCTTAATTTAATTTACCACTTCAATTATTTTTTATATATTTATATTTATATTTACTCATTTATTTCTTAGTCATTTTTGAATTGATTATTCGTGATTGTAATGAATTTTTTGCTTTAGTTAATTTTACTTTATTTTATTCTAACTTTAATTATTTTACATACTTATATTTATATATTCTTATTTAGTTCTTGTTATTTTATTTTTTTCATTGTATCCAATCTGTAACTGGGCAGTTTTGCCTGTTGAATTGTATACGCACCAAATAAATAAATAAATAAAAATAAATATTCGAGGACACTACGTACGAAGGACATGTACAGGCTTACGCACGAGGAAATATCAGTGAAAATTCTGGAGCTCTAAGAATAAAGCCGCACAAACGCGAGGCCTTGGAAGTGATACGCAAAATGTGGACTTCAAATTTTAGTGTCAAACACAACACCAATATCCATGAAATTATCAATAGGACTGAGGAAAGAATCAAGGATGGAATAGGAAAACGTGATGTGATATAATTTACATGTAAAGGATATCTGGAAGCATTTAGTAACATTAAGGTTAATACAATTGACAGAGCACCAGTTGCCCAGAGCAGACAAGTCATCCTATAGCTGGGAGCAATCATCTACTGATTCATTTTTCAGATCCTCAGCATACAAAAGCCATGGGGAGTTGAAGTGGGAATGGGAATCATTTATAAAAAGGAGGAAAAAAAGAGGACCAAGAATCGAGCCTTGTGGAACAACACCAGTATGACAGACGGGGGAAGAAGAACAAGAGTGAAAGGTTACACCTTCTTTAACATTCTTTACCTCATTTCCCAAGAATAAAAATACATCTGTGTTGCATTATAACTTTACTAAAGCGGACTTCACTTCCATGTCCAATGAAATTAATGCTGTTAACTGGTTTGCTTTTGTATATATGCTTCTGGATATATATATATATATATATATATATATATATATATATATATATATATATATATATATATATATATATATATATATATATATATATATATATATATATATATATATATATATATATATATATATAAATATATATATATAAATATATATATATAAATATATATATATATATATATATATATATATATATATATATAGATATATATATATATATATATATATATATATATATATATATATATGTCTAATTTCTACTATTTTTTTCTGAATCTGCTACTTTTTTCAACAAAATCTCCTTCACATTTATTCGTCTCAGTGTCCATCACTGGCTCCAGTACCTCGACGAAGGCCTCTGCCTTGAAAGCACTGTCAAATTTCAGTCCATATGGCCCATGTATGGTGGCGATGCGCCAATAGTTGTTATTCCCAGGTTCCGTACTGTGCAAAAAGTCACCACGCTTCTCATTGCAGAACTGCGCGATCCTATCTATGTCTAGGACATTACTATAAATTGTGCTGAATTGTGAGGGTGCGTCGGGGAAATGTAGGCTTATGCAGTTTTCCATGATGAAGCTTTGTTGCTCGAATCCTCCTTGGTTCCTTCTCACGTCTCCCCAGTAGTGATGATAGGCTTTTATTTATTTATTTATCTTTTGCGCTACAGATATAATTCCAAAACAACGTCAAGAAAGCAAAAAAAAAAAGAAGAATGAAATATAAAAAAGGAAAATAAATAACAAAAATAATTGAATAATTTGAAGACCAAAATTAGAACTAAGGTAAATAGCAATTCAAGTTAACATTTTCAATGCATGCTTGAATTGTAAAAAAGATTGCGGGAGAGGACCACGCTTAAGGGCATTGTGCATTCTGGGTAGACGCAACACAGGCGAATGGAACTAGACTTCCATACGTGCAAACGGAACAGAGGAAACCTCAGAAGAACGACTTGGACGACTAGATTCACGTCTGGTTATCTGGGCACCAAGATCTGACAAAAAAAAGGTTGAAAGAACAATCTCCGTGATTTCAACGAGGACGTACGAAAAAGGGAAAGACGAGAGGAGTGGGGACAATAGGGAATACTGAATTTAAAAAGAAGCGAACGAGTGAGATAAATACTGAAAGCGCGGCGACCAGGTTTGGCACACGTATTCTAGATAAAATACTGCGAACTGAGACAGATAAATGAATACAGGAGGAAATGTTGGTAAATAGATACGAAGAACGCAAGATAAATCAAGCAATCTTAGAGGCAGTGGCGCCGCGTGATTTTGAGACTAAGGGAAGCACAAGCAAAATATATAAGCATATAATATAGATAAGCATACTTATGAACATATTACAGGCTAAATAAATTGTGAAAGTTTTTTAATAGCTCAAAGTAGAGGATATAACACATCTTTTAGCAAATTAAATTAGAGAGCCAATGCCACAATAAAAATAAATTCCTCATATAATTTGCAATAAAAGTGCCTAATATAGTTACCTTTTGCAAACAGTTGACTGAACGAAATTAGTGGTCTTGGTTGTCAAGACTCAATAAGATCCTGAATGAAAAAGACTGCCGCAGTAAATACTCTATGGCACAATCACATCAACATTCCACATTAAAATCCCTATTAAACGGGTAAATTTTAACTTTTCGAAACAGAATCTATTCAATACGCTCTCACTTTAACGAGCTTTATATTATATGGTAATTTACTTTAAAAACTATCATTTATCCATCTTTAACCGACCGTATTAATTCTGAGAATACAAAAAAATCAAGTCAAAAGAATTATAAGAGGTGCGTTTTTTTTCGAAGTAGGCATAAAAAACGCACCTAATGTAAACTATAAATGCTAAAGAAAGCACTCCAGAAATTTAACATAGAAATAACGTAAAACATAAGCGTCCAAAGTAATCAAGTGGTCATATCACCCAATGCACCTGAACCATTTTGCGAAAGTAAACCCAAAACAGATACAAAAAAAACCGATCTGGAGAAAATTACACTCGAAACAATTTAACTCCTACAACTTGCACCGTACATACACCATGCGAACAAAACATAAAAGGCATCAAATCAGCAGGGGAACAACTCATAAGAAAAGGACCAGAAGAGAATCTGCAAATTCTGTAACGTAGATCATGACGGGAAACTGAAACATAATAGAGACGCGGATGACTTTTCAGCGTCAACATAGGCGTCCAAAGCAATCAAGTGGTCATTTCAACAAAGCACCAGAATCGAAAAACTACGTCTTTTGGGAAAGCAAACCCAAAGCAGACACAAAAAACCGATCTGGGGAAAATTGCATACGAAAAATGTAACTTCTACTATTCTATTCCCCACATGAACATCACAATGGCTTGCATCGTACATGTGCACATGTGAACAAAGCAGAAAATGCATCAATTCCTCGTAAGAAGAGGAGCAGAAGAGAATTTACAGATTCATGAGGGGAAACAGTAACACAACAAGAGACGCGGATAACTTTGCAGCGTATTAAGTTCATTCATTAACAAAGATTTTCGGGTCGTTCAGCGGGTGGATCGGGCAAGGATTTTTTGAATTTCTCTATCCACTAAGACGCTGCGAACTGATCCAACGTCCGTGATATTGTTCGAGTACACTGATTGTAAAATTTTTGTGGGCATCACTTAGGCAAAGCGCTTAAGTAGATCTATGCGAAAACCACGAGTTTGAGCATTGAAACTAGATCACTTCAGTGTTGTGTGTAGTATATCTCAATTGATTTGAATTGAATGGTATGCAGTGCCTGTAGTTTGTAGTGAAACGTTTGAGTTTTTGTTGCGGCGCAGTAAATTTAACGTGGAAGCTAATACATATGTTATAAAATAAAACCATTTGATTCATAGTAGCGATGGAGTTTTGACTTTTGTAAGAAAATAAATGTTATTACATTGACTGTTAAATATTGATTGTAAATCTTTTGATTGTTACATATTGATTATTTAATCCATTTTGTGGTTTAGCAAAGGGAGCACTGCTTCCTTTGCGTACATCGACGAGCCGCCCCTGCTTAGAGGACCTGGACGTCATATTCATGACATGAACATCAAATCTTAATTTTGAATCAAACACTACAACCAAACAAGATAAAAAGTAAGGGACCCAGGATAGAACCTTGAATAACTCCGGATGTGGGAACTGTAGGAAAGGAAATGGAACCATTAAAAGTGACTCTGCAGGGGCGACTATGAAGATAGGAGAAAAACCAGGAGAGGAGGGGACAAAAACACCGAACCCATTAAGTTTAAGTAGCAGCCGGTTATGGCTCACAGAATCAAAAGCCTTCTAAAAATCTGTGTAAATTACATCAACTTGACGTTGGCAATCTAAGGCAAAGGCTACAAAATTAGTGAACTCCATAAAGTTGGTCGATGCAGAGCGACCCTTAATGAAACTATGCTGCGCAGGAGCAAATAAAGGTTGTAAAGAAGAATAAATTCTACTGTAGACAAGACATTCAAGGATTTTACAGAAACAGTAGAGGGATATAGGACGATAATTGGAAACAACGGGCTCCTGCAAGAAATACAGGACCTTCGTGTTTCAATATTTCTTGTTTGGCAGTTCGTGGCGTCGACTTTTTTAGCAAGAAATCGAAATCAGCCGTAGTCATTCTTGCAAAATTTTAGAACAATTCAGGATCATTGTTTTTGAATTGCTCATTGAACTCAATTAAAAAACCTTTTTCCAGGACGAATGTGGAGCAATTCGCGGACTCTGTATTTGCTTTTTTTTTTCTCTGCATTTTGTTCCTCTTCGCAGATTGAGGCTATAATAATATTTGCGCTCAATGCACACAATTCGATATGTTGTTCTTGGTTTTTGTTGGGCCCGGTGCCTTAACGCCATATTTCTCATGCGCTTTTCAGATGAAAATGAATCTAATTTTTTTCAAACACAATTATGGAATGACCTTGCATTTTGCATTAAATTTATTTATTTACTAGCCAAACAAGGCATAAATACATATAAATACATACAAATAAATTATTTAAAAAAAAACAAGTGTACGGTACAAATAAATAAAATAATAATGAAAATAAATAATAATGACCTTGCATTTTGCATTAAATTTTAAAGGAAAAAAAGATTCTTCAATTACTCCTGCATGATATTCTTTAAGATGCTTGATAATTAGCTGCTGCGAAACGCTAAGGCATGGGAATGTTAGAAATAAAAATAGATATTTCAGTGCATAGCTATTTTTTTAAGTTAACAATGAATAATGGATTGATTTCCTCTTACTTTCTATCACTTTTAGCATTCTAATTGGTAGAATTTAAAAAAAAAAGTTTAAAATATTTTCGCACAACAGAGTTCGATACCGCTTGAAGTGAAAACTTTTTAATTTACCACAATTTCGCTGACAATTAAACACCAAAACGATTGTTCGCTTAAATTGATGCACAGTAGTATCGCAAATCGCTTCAAGCTGATTTGCGATTTTCTACGAACAATGATATAAATTCAATTTATATTTCATTATCATCGTCATCATCGGTCTCTTAACTCTCCCGGCGTTACGGAGTCGTCTCAGACCCTGATGAAATTCAGTCGCCCAAAAGGATTAGGCAGGCAGGCAGGCATTCAAAGGATTTAGTTTGTCAATGGAACGAGCAAAATAAAATGTTTTATTAAAGGGTTAAGTTGAAAAGATGACGATGGGTTAAAATACTACACTTAGAATGTTTTATAGTAGGTCTTAATATGGAGCTACTTGAGTAGTAGTGACATAATCCTTTTTCTAAGACTCTTATCCAATGGAAAAGTCGTGCTGAAAATGTAACAGATTGCGAAAGGACTCACAGCAAATATTCGCTTAATATTATACAGACATATATGTGTGCATTCAAGTTGGTAAATTGTTGTATGATATGAAGAAAGGACAGAAAACCCTCACGAAAACATTAATTATTTATAGATGAAGAACATAAATTAATATTTCAAACTTAATTAGAAGGGGAGTTTCGGGAAAATCTTGAGAACCACGATGCGATTAAATCCTCGTTTGAATCAGCAAGTACTTGAGTTTGATTTGCTTTTATTGTAAATGCTCGACATAAAGTTTACTAGATTGCTGATATCCTAGCTAACTGAAGCGGATGATTAATGTTGTAGCTGGGTCAAGAAAAGAAAATGATACGTTATTGTTATCGACGAAAAAACAAAAACATTGTTTCGTCTTGTTTTCTTGTTATTTTCAAGGAAAATAATAATTACGTTTGCAATTGGATTCAAGCTTATATATTAATACCGGGAAATCAATTAAAATGTTTTATTCTATGAATCATATCACTTACATGTACAAATTTTCATTAATGAAAGCTTTAATTGAATATCAATTTATTCTTGCATTGCGTGTGCTTTTTCTTTAGTTATTTTTTTATTCTTACCCAGAAAATTCTTAGAACATATGACAGGGGCAAGAAACTAAATTATGTATATACGAGGGTGGGGTGAAAAGTTGAAAAGTTGAAGAAAAGCTGACCAAGAGATGGCGCCACTAGGTCTACTTTTGCAGCGGCGTCCTACAGTACCATTCCTTTCAAGCTTGTATACACAGTTTCAGCCCAATCGCTACGTTAGTTTGCGTTTGAGAGCACAGTGCGCAAGACGCTTCCGTTGATTTCGTGAAAATGGAAAAATTGGAAAAACGTGCTGTTATCAAAAACTTCTATTTGAAAGGTTTTACACCAAAACAAATAAAAGAAGAGATGGATTCAACACAGAAAACTCCTTCCCATCATACTCAACTACTCAGCAGTGGGTTTCTGAATTTAAAATGGGTCGTGTGAGCACCTTTGACGAACCTCGCTCAGGACGGCCCGTTGAGGTCACAACTTCAGAAATGATTGAGAAAATCCATCAAATATTGTTGGAAGTCTGCAGGTTGAAAGTGCATGAGATAGCTGAGACCTGTGGGATGCCAACTGAACGTGTGCAAAATACATTGCACAACCATTTGAGTATGGAAAAACTGTGTGCAAGGTGGCTGCCGCGTTTGCTAACGCGTGACCAAAAACTGATTCGAAAAAAAATTTCTACCGACAATTTGTTGCTGTATAGGCGTAATCCAAACGAATTTTTGCGTCGATTCGTAGCTGCTGATGAGACTTAGGTCCACTACTACACTCCTCAAAATAAAGAACAGTGAAAACAGTGGGTTGGAAAAGGGGAACCAACTCCAAAGAAGGCAAAAACGGAAGCGTCTCGCGCACTGTGCTCTCAAACGCAAACTAACGTAGCGATTGGGCTGAAACTGTGCATACAAGCTTGAAAGGAATGGTACTGTAGGACGCCGCTGCAAAAGTAGACCTAGTGGCGCCATCTCTTGGTCAGGCCGGAAACTTTTCACCCCACCCTCGTAAATGTAAAATTGAGAAGAGACTCCTAGCTTAAACAAAAACGTATTAATTTAAAATTTAAAATAATATTGTATGAAAATAGAGTAGACAATATCAGCCTAGCTAAAAAATATTATGACAGTTATCAGGTGCTAAAAGTGAATTTTAAACCCATATTGCCTCTCCTTAGAAAAATTAGCCAGTGACTTATCACCAAAGGGCCAAAAATTTAATACTAGATGCATATCCATATTTGTTTGAGAGTTTTCTTTTCCCTTTTGCTTCTCTGCCTTTAAGATTATTACAATAGATTGGTTATTTTGTGGATACTATTGGATACTAACTTATGATAATTATTTCTTTTTTTGTAATATACGTTTTTTTTCCCAACTTGTATGTTATAGAAAATTGTCTTCTTTATGCCAAAGAAATTTTGCAAAAAACAAAAAAAAAAATGAAAGCATTCCACAACATCATGATTGGACGAGAAATAATATGTATGATAGCGAAATCCCTACTAACATTTCGATTTCACAGCTTTGGATCTTCAAAATTAATCATTTCTAGCTTAGAAAAATTCAGCACTGGTAATATTTCAAACGCATAGTAACTCACAGGTCTAACCGGATAACAAGGACTATATATTTCATCTGCTAAATTCGATATATAAAATTTGCAAGTCAAATTCAGCATTTTCATAAACCAATTTAACACTTTTGCAAATGCATTTAAGTCTTAAGGAACGATGGTTTGTGTATGTGCAAGAAGAGCATAGTAAAAATGAAGAAGCGGTGAATGTAAAAGATTGTTAAGTTAATATGGGAAAAGTAATAGTAAAAAATTACGTAGAAATTATATTAGCATTATTTATAATATCAATATTACTATTAATCATTCTGGAAGTGTTAGATTCATTTGTAAAAGAGTTAAATTGCTTTCTGAAACCGGTGAAATTGACTAGAATAGACAAAATTACTTTGTACTAGAATTCAGGAGGATGATTTTTCGCGAGTTCCAAACGTTTTTTTTCCGATTGATTTCACTGAATAATGGGTTTTCGCTTAGGGCCCGCGACTATTATACCCCATTACCAGCAATAACTCTTCACACAGTTTCTGGATGAGCTGTAACATTTTTACTGACTTTAGAAGAATCAATCACACTCGTTTAGCCGAAAATTTATAGTTCTTTATATGTGTATATATGTATAATGTATATATAATGTATATATGTATATATGTAATGTATATATATATATATATATATATATATATAAATATATACATATATATATATATATATATATAAATAAATATATACATACATATATATATATATATATATATATATATATATATATATATATATATATAAATATATACATACATATATATATATATATATAAATATATACATACATATATATATATATATATATATATATATATATATATATATATATAAATATATACATATATATATATATATATATATATATATAAATAATAAATATATACATATAATAATAAATATATACATATATATATATACATATATATATATATATATATATATATATATATATATATATATATATATATATATATATATAAACTATATATATATATATATATATATATATATATATATATATATATATATATATATATATATATATATATATATACCTAGTCTAGCCATAAATATTGTTACAAGGCTTGGCAACCCTGCAGAAAGGAACCGTTATGCCGGGTTTCCACCAAAGAGACAAAACAAAAAACACGGACAAAACATGTTTTTCTGAACAAAAACACGAATGTTTTGTAAAAACTGAACAGTTTCGCGAGCATTTTTGTCTCTGAAAACTGTTTTAGTAAACAAAACACCTTTTTGTCCGTGTTTCTTGTTTTGTCTCTTTGGTGGAAACCCGGCATTATATTGCATTTCTTAAAAATTGAGCTAATCGCTATAGTACGCTTGTGCTTGATGCATTTGTTTTAGTGTAGTGAACATGGATTGGGGCGAAAAAGAAAATAGAATTGCTGTGATTGCACTTCATAAAGTAGGAATGCAACCAAGTGATATTTTTAAGACTTTGCATACCCTTGGTATAAGCCGAATGTTTGTATATCGGGCTATTGAAAGATTTAATGATACGTCTAGAGTAAGTGACCGTGAAAGAAGTGGCCGTTTGCGAACTACTCGAACACCTCAAGCGGTTAAAGCCGTGCGCGAGAGAATTCGCCGTAATCCTGTTCGGAAACAAAAAAATTTATCGCGTGAGATGAAAATACCCCAAAGAACAATTTCACGTATCATCAAAAGTGACTTGGGGTTGGGTGCTTATCGTAGATCTACCGGGCATTTACTAACAGATTCGCTAAAAAAAATAGAGTGGAAAAATCAAAACGATTACTTTGCCGGTACGCAAACCAAGAACACCGTAAAATTTTGTTTACGGAAGAAAAAATTTTTAATGTCGAAGAAACATTTAATAAACAAAACGATAGGGTTTATACTCGCAGTGCCAGAGAAGTTTCTCAAGTTGCCCAAAAGGTTCAAAGAGGTCATCATCCAGCCTCAGTAATGGTTTGGTGGGGTGTTAGCTACAACGGGGTGACAAAGTTGCATTTTTGTGAGAACGGCGTCAAAACGTCTGCCAAAATTTATCAAGAAAGTGTCCTTGAAAGTGTAGTGAAACCTCTCAACACGTCATTATTCAAAAATTAGCCTTGGAGTTTCCAGCAAAATGCTGCACCAGGTCATAAGGCGAAGTCAACCCAAAAATGGCTTGAAGAAAATATTCCAGATTTTATTAAAGCTGAAGATTGGCCTTCCTCTAGCCCAGACCTGAATCCGCTGGATTACGAATTATGGTCTGTCTTAGAGCAAATGACGTGCTCTAAAAGACATTCGAATATCGAATCCTTAAAGAAGTCTCTTACACATGCAGTCGCCATTTTTCCGATTAAAGTCGTGCGTGCTTCCATAGATAAGTGACCAGCTCGATTAAATGCTTGTGTAAAGGCAAAAGGCAATCACTTCGAATAACTTGTTGCAATTTCCGTTGTTGACAATGTATTTAATAAATAAACTATGATTGCTTAACATATAACACCTCTTTTATTGAACAGTGCTTCAAAAAGTTTGTAACAGTATTTATGGCTAGACTAGGTATATATATATATGAAACAAAGTGATTAAACTTAAAAAAAATATTTATTTTTCAACATATTCTCCTAACCAACTAATACATGTAGTCCATCTTTTTTCCGAACCCAACAACCCTACTCTCCCAAAACACCTAAAAAAATCAGTAAAAACTGCCATACGAGATCCCTATGACCTCAGCTACATGCCTGATGGTTATTCTTCGATCTGCCAAAACGAAACCTTGGACTTTTTTCACGTTTACGTTTACGTTTGTCAGACCAATTCGTAAAAGGCGGAGAAAAAGAACCAATAAACGCAAACAATGCTCTACTTGAACGAAGTGATAGCACCCGCCCTTGCTCCGGGTGTCACTCAGCCCCGGAAAGGCAGGGGAAAGGACAATCGATTCCAGTCCTGAGGAGACAGAGGAGATCAGGGCTAGGAAAGAGACTGTGGCTTCTGAACCTGGTTTGAGAAGAAGAGTCGGAAGATCTCCTGCGAAAAGACTCCGGAAACATCCACAAAGACAAAGGAGACCGAGGGGACAGATGTACACTAAAAAGCGGAAGAACAGTAACCGGAAGCAGCGGCAAAAACAGTGGGAGTCTAATGGCTAAATTAGCCCAAGGAAAATTATACGCTAAAGGGCCTAGGAGCAATTCGTAAAGGAGTTTAGGTAGATGAAACCGGAACTCAAGTCCGTCGAATAAGGGAGACGGCGGAAGGAGGGGGTATTATAGGAAATTACGCGGTGTGATGATTACATGAGACACCGTCAGTCAATCCGAACAGCTGTGGAAGGCCAAGGGTTTGTGAAGCTAATGACCCCTAGAATCAAAATTGAGGTTATGAGCCTTGATTGTCTCACATCTGATGAGACAGCAGCTACTCAGCGTGACTTAGGGGAGGAAGAAAACAGAAAACTCAAGGAAGCAGAGAAGGGCAGTGGTGGAGCTGGATGAAGAGCTAGCCCTGAAAATCCTCAGCTCTTACTGGTTTTCGGACGCCACAGGGTACGCGGCGATCTGCATCGCTGACGCTTTCAGCACAAGTATCCGTGGTAGCGGCTTATGTATGGGTAAAATACGAAGACATAACTTTCGTGAGCTGCTACTTTTCGCCAAATGATTCAATGCAGGAGTTCAAAGATAAGGTCAGTTCACTGGAAGACACTCTCCGTAAGATCGACGGCCATGTCATAGTCTAGGGCGACTTCAATGCTAGGACTTTGGTGCGGGATATGCCCGCAGAAAACACTCGAGGGCGGCGTATAGTAGAGATGGTGTCGAAGTTGAACTTGTTGGTGGTAAACACGGGCTCTATGCCAGCACATCGAAGGCCCGGCGTTGGCGAATCCATTCCCGATATCACCATGTCCTCGTGAGTGACTGAAGGATGACGGAGGACTACACAGGTAGTGACCATAACTATTCATCTTCTACATCGCTGGGAGCAGACACAGCAAACACCACTCATTTTGGCGAACGCTTGGTTAGAACGCAGCCAGGCTACATAGAAGAGATATGGCAACGTCGATAAACCCTTTAGGGCCCCAAAGCCCTATGAAACAGCCGAAGCTACTGTCTCTAGCAATTTTGGTCTGATTCGCGGAGCATGCGATGCTTCAATGCCCCCACGGCAATCCTCCCGTGGAAGAATGTAGGCTTACTGCTAGCATCCAGGAGCAGAGCACAGCGGGCCAGAAATAAAACCGGTGATTTATCTGACAGACAGCATGCCTTTCGAAAGGGGCATTCAACAGTTGGCTATCTCAGTCCATCTCAGCAGTGATTGGGGCGGAAGCAAGAGTGGAGGAGGCATGCCACAGCGCTCGGCCTGCAACTGGCACTGTCGAAAACAGATATCGTCATGCTGACATAACGGAGGATACCGACTCTCATCCCGATGGCTCTGCAAAGATCCAAACCAGTAAGTCAGCAACGTATCTGGGAGTGACGCTGGTCACTAAGCTGTCCTACTGGGACCACATCCGTAGGGTATGTGACAATGCTCTCAGAGTCGTCGGCTTACTGAGCTGGTTGATGGCTAACATCAGTGTATCCGGCAAAATGAGACGGTGGCTGCTGATGGCTACAACCAACTCCATCTTGCTTTACGGGGCGGAAATTTGGGCGGACGTATTTCAAACCAAGAAGTTCTGAGCTTCTACGCTGGCAATACGCCAGCGTAGAAGTGTCCTGCGTATCACCAATAGCTTCCGTACGGTGTCGGATAATGCCGTGCTAGTAGAAGCGGGAGTAATGAACAGAAAATGGGCTCTAGCGCAAGCACTTTCGCGAACACTCCAACTTTGGCAACAACGTTGGAGTGCAAGCAACAAAGGTTGCTGGACGGCGGGACTGATAGGACTTTTATGTCTTTTTGCCAGCCGTGGTCACGCAGAGATAATTTTTATCCGTTCCAATTCTTAACATGATTACTTGAGAAAGTGTCTTAACAGAATGGCTAAGGTACGTACATCGAACTGTCGGTACTGTATGAATGAGCACGATGATGCTTATCATACATTCTTTGCATGCAATCGGTTTGCAAGTTGAGGAGCAGCCTCCAGTCCACAATTGGTATGGTCAAGCCAGAGTTGATTGTGGAAATGATGCTGGGTAAAGCCGGCGCCAAACGATGCGGTGAACGTTTGATTCAAAAGTTTGCCTCCAATGTTTGAGTCAAATATTAAAAGATCGGCAACAGACCGAACATGTTCCAGCGCCAACGTTGGACGCTGGACATTGGACACTGGTAGCTGGTGCATCGGCCACACGATGCGTCCAACCATCAAGTGCCCAATGTTGGAGGGTGTTGGTAGCATCGTTTGGCACCGGCTTAACGATGGTGACTGGCGCACACTCTCAACATATGTTGATAAAATACTGCGCATAAACCGAGAGGAGGGTTGCCTTATTGACGCACAAGCTGTGGTAAATTCTGAAGTAAGTAGATACTGATAGGTGAGGAAGCAAAACCGGATTGAAGTATTGCGACCCAGACCTTCATGGCCTGTCGATGGATTTATTTTAGTAAGTAAAAATATTACATAATCTTTTGAAGATTTTTTTTGGTCATCTACAACGAAAAAAAATGAGGTGGCCGAAGATTCTCTTCCTGTATCAGCAGTCAGGACTGAAGCTACTTAGGGACCGGGTTGTAGAATGAACACAAATATTCGACAGACACAAAGACAGACATGAGAGCAAACTAGCTTGGCCAATTGGGCGTACAGGTGACTTTAATAAGCAATTTATGAGAACACAACGTATCAATTGCAGCTCATGAATGCGCTATTTAATTATAAAGGCCTCCCAACGAACAGAAGAGACTAGATTTAAGAGCCAGGATAAGATTAAGCTCTACTTTCGCTAATTAGGTGTAAGTTAGACTGAAGTC
Source organism: Nemotelus pantherinus (assembly GCA_963978885.1). Classification (NCBI taxonomy): domain Eukaryota; kingdom Metazoa; phylum Arthropoda; class Insecta; order Diptera; family Stratiomyidae; genus Nemotelus; species Nemotelus pantherinus. The sequence continues at coordinate 163,474,023 of OZ022263.1, forward strand.
ATAGCTTAAGGGGGCAGGATGGTTTCCGACTTAAACAAAAAAAATTTTTCAATTATTTTTTTATATGAAAGTACAACATCTCAGGAATATCCTTTGAAAATTTCGAGGCGATCGGACTTAAACTCACAGAGATACCGGTTATTTTATGATCGTGTTCCCAGGTATATTTCAACGAGGAACCGAAATAGTCTAGCTCGAAACTCCGAACTACATTTTTGAAGTCGGTGCGTAACATAACTCAAAAAGTAATGCACCGATCTCAATGAACTTTGCCGGACATCTTTAATATGATAAATACTCGCGGATGAACGATCGTTTTTTTTCAAAAAAACTTTTTACTATTTTTTACAGGCAATCAAAGGCTGATTTTTTATGTGAAAATGGTACCTCCAAATTAAAAACCGCACCAAAAATCGGAAATCGCATATTTTTCAATATAGTTTCGTTCATCCGCGAAAAAAACTAATATATTAAGTAAATCACTTCGATTTTTTGATTTCAGATAACACTGTAAGGCCAGGTTTTACGCACCGCACGACGCCTTTTTTTTGAAGCGCCTTTGATCTACTGCCACCACGGGATAACTAATTCATATTTTTTTATACAATAATTCCTACATACTCTCAAAATATAGTTCTTTAATGTGTTATAAAAAATTAGTAGTTATTTTCGCTCAAAGCTGAGAAAAAAAATCGCAAAAATCGGCTTTTCTTCGGCCTCGGAAACCATCTTGCCCCCTTAAGGTAGATTTTAAGTGGCTATTGCCAACATTGTCCCGGCCGCTGTTCAAAGTTAGGTATGGCTATTAGCGAGCAAGATTAAAAAATTCGAAAGAAAATTAAAACTTAAGTAAGGTTAAGAATGTACAAATGAACACAAAATAAAATGTTTTTCATTTCAATTTGATAAGTAGAAGATGACTTTGGTATTTACAAAAAAAATGCAATTTTCATCGGCACATATACACATACATAACCTGAAAATCGGGAATGTTTCTTCACAAAAACACTCCTAATACTGACCACGTCGTAATCTACTTTGTAAGTCTCAAGAAAAACAAACACATTCAACTGAATCTGTTCGCTTTGCATGCCAACAACCTCCATGTAAACAATCAATTAGATGCCAAGAGTCATTTTGATTAGTTGGCAACCATCCAACCGAAAAAGAATATCTATTGTCGTTCCGGAAAAGGCACACAGAAAAGCTTTAATGATTTTATGGGGGTCCACCACCAGACAAAATCATTTTCACAGTCTATCAAACCCATTTCATTCAACTGGATTTTTCATGAGCAAAGCTTTTTTGCAATATTTTCTTCAGCGGATATCGGTTGCATTTCATTCAATCCAAGGTTAAATAAGAACTAAATCATTCGATTACTCGAATCAATTCAAATTCAACTGAACTGTTGGTGTACACGTGGCTCCTTGAAAAAATATGACCTTATTTTTTGAGCTTCCGACACGACCAGCAAAGATTTACCATATGAACCTAATATTGTACACGTGATGCTGTCTATATCTTGCATCCTTGTGCCGATGACAGACTTCTAGACGGCATTAAAGCTGTTCTATAAGTCACTCTTGATGGCGCATATATATAATATCTATAGCCTGAAACATATAAGTCAACGTAGGAAAAATTAGCAAATGACAGTTTTCAGAATATCAGAACATTTCCTTATTCTTTCTCACATATGTGAAAAAAAAAACAATCCGTTAATGGGAATCATATCGCAGCTTTAGTAAAATCCAATAAGAGAAATTAAGATTTCCATAATACTTAATATTATTAGATTAAACATTCATTTATTTATTTCGAATAATATACTTATGCGGAAATACTCATTTGCCTGCTATAGTTTGCCATATCAAAAGATAATCGTTCTTTACACGTTTAAACAGTATGAAACTATTTTATTTAGTTTATTTTTCAGCTATATCTATCTATATATATTTCCTCGGAAATCATATAAGTGTTTGCAATACCTACTCTTATAGTAGCTAGCCAAATCGATTTAACACTATTTGTTGAAATTACTCGTGGTATCTAAAAAGGGCTCGAAGAAAGTGAGAAACAATTGAAAGATATAAATATAGTTAAATTATTTTAATTGATTAATGCTACTCAAGAGAGGTTCTATTTTTGGAAAGCCTCATTCATACAAATCATTCATTGCCTGACAGATTGTATGAAATGTGTGCCCACGCTGGGCGCCTAATTTTCACTTACTTATACGATGCATTACTTGGTGAATATAGGTTATATATGTTTAGATACAACTACAGTGGCGGACATAACTATAAGTTCATTCATAAAATTGCACTTAAAATGTGGATGCAAGTTTGAATGCTTTTTTATTTTGTGCGTACTGTAAAATAGAATTCCAAGAAATACTGTTATGTCATAAGCCTGATTTCTTCTGCATATAATTTAGACAGTTAGTATATTTCATGCGTTTCAAGCGGACATATTTATAAGTTCAGTAAATTAAAAAAATCTGTTTGTGAAATTTGGAGGAATTAGCTGGAAATTTTTGAAGTAAGTGAATTAATTGCAGTGTGAGTAACTCATTCTTACTAATGTTCGAAGAACATTAGTATTAAAAATCGATTCGGCCAAAAATTCAATTCATATTTCCATATATATATATATATATATATATATATATATATATATATATATATATATATATATATATATATATATATATATCATCATCAAAAAATTTCAGTGAGATAATCTCGGGAACGCGCCGTCCGATTGAGCTGAAACTTTCAGGATACATTGGCGTATATGCAGAATAGGTCCAGGTTTCACTAAATGTCAATTATTGTTAACCCTTTGGCGCCGGTTATTTTCGTTGACGAAATAAATTTCGAACGTGTTTTAAATGCGAATCGGATAATGTTTTGAAATTTTTTAACCCCATGTGTGCGCTAGGTGCCTAAAAAGAGAACGGGAAAATTTGAAAATTTTTGAATTGGGATAACTTTTGACAGAGCTATTTAATTATTACGAAATTTTCAGGACATATTAATATTATTTAGTTGTGAATTTGTGTAGCTTCTGATGAGCGTGCTGGCAATCCTGTAGCTAGGGCAGGCACTGAAAGTGAAAAACTCCAAATCATCGTCTCTCTTGAAAAAATGCCGCTTCTTCAAAAAAAAAGCCACTCATATGTAAATCTTGTGCTTTGTTTATATAAACAAAGAAAAAAATTTGATATGGTATAACGGACACGCCTGGTAACCCTTGCCCAATTTACCTATATTTTTAGCATCAAAAACTTATGTTCACGGAAACTCACGATCCAATGAACAAAATTAATTGAAATTTACAGAATGTATTGGTCGTAAATAGGATCAGGTCTGATAGAAGTGATTTTGAAATGCGGGCAATTCTGTGCCAGTGGTGCCATCTTGAAAAATCACTAAAAAAGATAACTGCTTTTAGCCCTATAAATTCTGATTCAATCGTTCGATTTTGACGAAATTCACACAATAGCTGAACCTTGTTTTAAACCACGTTTGGTAGAAATTTTGTCGAAAAATTCGGTTGAAACTGCTAGCTATGATAATTTTGGTGTCTTAAATTTGAAAAATAAAAATTTGGAAGTGAAAACATTCAAACCATCGAATATCCTAAAAAATGTCCGTTCCTTGCAATAAAACCAATCTGTATACAAATCTTATGCTTTATCTACACGTTCAAAGTAAAACTTTGGAATTTTCATGTCGGACAAGAACGGTATCCCTCTCCCAGTTAACCTATACTTTTAGCATCAAAAACTTCTGTTCACGGGAACTCAGGAACCAATAATCAGATACAGCTGAAATTGACAGAATGCATTAGACTTAAGTAGGACCAAGTCTGATAGAAGCGATTTTGAATTGTGGGCAACTCTGTGCCAGTGGTGCCATCTTGAAAAATTACAAAGAAAACAAACTGCTTTTTGCCCAATGAAATGTGAATAAGTTACCAGATTTTCATGAAATTGACACAGTAGCTAAACCTTACTCTAAGTCCTGTTTGGTAGAAATTTGGTTGAAAAATTCGATTGGTGCTGCCAGCTATGGTAATTTTTGTGTCTTTGGTTTTGAAAATTCGCTCAGGAAAATAAAACTTTTTGCCCTATAACTTCCAGTGCAGTCATGAAATCAATACGAATTTCATACAATTATTGGAACCTAGTATAAACATTATTCAGGCCAAATTTGGTTGAAAAGCCACGATAGAGTTGCCAGCTATTCTTGGTTTTGTGTTTAATTGCAATATCTTCATTAAGCAATTTTATCGTAGAATTTTCAAATGGTAATGATATTGTAGTGACAATAATCAGCAAATATTAAGTTTTAGATTATTTGAAAAAACTTGCTGCAGGTAACCATAAATTTCTTTATACTCCTATAACCTCGAATGTAATATAACAACGTGAAGCAGATGTGATATATTCTTGGCTTTGATACTGACAAAAGGTTGCCAGCACGAGTCGGTTTTGCTACTTTTGTATCAATAAATGCTTACAGTTAGTATTCACACCGGAAAAATTTACAATGAAAATAAATAACCAATGTTTCAATTCCCAAAGTTCTGCAAATTTTTCGGATCGCAGCCCCAAACACCAACTTCAGTTACAGTGCTGCAGGCACTGAGCATTTTCTTCATTGATGTTATATGAGATGCTTTCAAAATTTTGTGAAATAAGCAACTGATAACGAATTAATTAACCTGTGTTTTGCTCTCATAAACGTTGAAATTCATGCCAGTGGTAATATCTGAAACCTTCCACTATATGAGTTATAATGCATTCTTGAGACCAAAGTAAAACGTGGCGTTTGAAACAGTTTGGCCGTAATAAGCAGCTCATGTGATGGAATTTGCACTCAAAACCTGCACGATTCCTCTACTGTTCTTCGAACATTAGTGTTTCTAGCGGTTCAGGTGCGCTAGAGTTTTTTTTAAATAAATTACATTTTCCGTTTAAATAAATTACATTTTCCGAAAAATGCCACGAGGAGTGGTATGATCGATGGAGGAAAGGGCAAAAATTGATGCCTACAAAGAAAACTGTTTCTCCAACCGGGAAATTGCAAGAAGGCTTAATAGATCTGTATGTGTAATTAATAATTACATAAAATTAAAAGAAAGATACAACACTATCAGACAAACAGGTAGAAAACCTATCATAAATGAACGTCAAAAACGGCTAATCCGGCAGAAAGCTAGAAAGAAAAGTATAAATGCGTCTCAAGTTCGAGCAGATTTAGAACTGCCTGTAACGTTGTGACACGTAAGAAAAATTCCGAGTAACAGCGACAATTTAATAAGGACAAAAAGGAAGCCTAAACCACAATTAAAGGAGAGATATAAAAGTGTATGATTACTGTTTGCGGAAACCTACATGTCTTCCAAAGACGAGTAGAAAAAGGTTCTTTTCAGTGATGAAAAGAAGTTTGATTTAGATGAGCCGAATGGATTTCAGCACTACTGGCACGATCGAAGGAGAGATAAGGAATTGCGTTTCTCCCGCAATTTCGGTGGCGGTTGGTTATGGTTTGGGGATGCTTGTGTTATCATGGGAAGCTTCCTTTGGCCACAATATCCACAAGAAAGAATTCGAAAAAGTATACTAAATTCCTCAAAGACTTGATGATTGATCAAGCTGAGTCAATTGTTGGACCAGATTTCGTTTTTTCAACAAGACAATACTGCCATACATGTATCCCGTGAGGTAAAAGCTTGGTTTAATTCAAAGGATATACCAGTTTTAGAATGGCCAGCTTGTAGTCCTGACTTGAAACCCCATAGAGAATCTGTGGGGAATAATATTGAGAAGGGTATATGAAAACAAAAGGCAATTTTCGAACACAAGAGAGTTAAGGGAGCAAATGATAAGAACGTGGGACGAAATACCAGTTACAATATTACAAATCTTGGTTAATTCAATACACGTTTATTTGAATTAATTAAATGCAAATGAAGCCACACGAAGTATTAGCCTTATAATTTTATTAATAGATATGTGCCCCATTCCTTGTGAACTTATAATTATGTCCCCTAATTTAACAGAAAACAAGAGAATTTTAATTTTCTAAATTTTAATGTTTTTTTAAATTTTATTTAATATTAATTTTGTTACATATATTATTAAGTTTTCCTTAACATATATTCGTAATAAATATAATGAATAAGAAGTGAATTTTATTTGAATTTTGTGGTGAAGCTATAATTATGTCCTCCACTGTGTTCATGATTTTTACTAATGTTCGAAGAACAATAGTATTAAACTCGTTTCGCCGAAAATTCATATTTCTTTATATATATATATATATATATATATATATATATATATATATAGATATATATATATATATATATATATATATATATATATATATATATATATATATATATATATATATATATATATATATATATACATATATATATACATATATTTATATCAGCAAAATGATTAAGGGAGACAATCTCTGGAGTGGCCCATCCGATTGAGCTGAAATTTTCGGAGAACGTAGATGTATATAGTAGGTAGGTCCATGACTTTCTCAAATTCAGATATCCTAAACCTTTTGGCGGCGGCGAGCGTTTTAGTGAATTTTGAGGAACTCCTATATTTCCAAGCAGTGTAAATTTTTGTTAAAGAAAAGTATTGGGAATGAAAACTAATTATGTTCTAAGCTTGTCTATGATAAAGAATTGGAAATTTTGAGCCGTGTGTGGGTGCAGGGTGCCTAAAAGTAGGCAAGGATTGTTTTTCAAATTTTGATTTGTCATTACTTGTAAGAAAAACAATGGATCATCGTGAAAATTACAGAGCGTAGTGATGTTGACTAAAATTTGGCACATATAGATTTTCAGCATAAAGCGGGTAACCCTGTAGCTGTGGCAGGCTGCTGAAAAAAAATCCTTCAAATCATTGACCTTCCTGAAAAATTTTTGATTTTTGACAAAAATTTCAAATCTTTGATAAATTTTATCCTTTGTCCTTCATCTCAGGATAAAATTTTCAAAATTCCGATTTGCATAAGAACGGCAACCCATCACCAAATTACCTCTATTTTCAGTACTCGAAAGTTCTATTCACGAGAACTGACGACCGGATAATCCGATCATAATGAAATTTACAGGACATGTTGGTATTAACTAGGACCAGGTCTGATAGAAGTGATTTTGAAATGCGGGCAACCCTGTGGCAGTGGTACCATCTTGAAAAATAACTGAGAAAAAAAAACATCTTTTTGGCCTATAACTTCTGATTCAGCCATCAGATCTTAACAAAATTTACACAGTACTTGGATGTTACTCTATGTAACATTTGGTGAAGATTTGGTTGAAAAATTATTATAGGGCTGGCAGCTGTGGTGATTTCTGTCTCATAAATCTTGCAAATTTTCTCAGCAAAATAAAGCTTTTTTCCCTATAACTTCCGGTCCAGTCATGAAATCAAAACGAAGTTCATGCAGTAAGTGGACCTTAATGTAGACCAAATGTCGTAGGAATTTCGTACAAAAATCATGAAAGGGCTGCCAGCTATGACCATTTTTGTAATTTGGTGGAATTTCTTTACTGAGCGATTATGTCATTAGATTTGCAATTGAGAATGATCCTGCAATGAAAATTAACAATAAATATTGACGTTTTAAAATTTGAAAAGTTTTGAGGGTGGTAACCCTTAAATTCTTTTCACCCGTATACCTTCCAGCGCAGTGATTCAATCGAAACGAAATTTACTGGTTGGATTTAACTAAACGTGAAGCAGATTTGGTATATTTTTTGTTTTGCTGCTGACACAGGGTAACCAGAATTAGTCATTTTCGTAAATATTGCACCAACAGATGCTTCAAATTACGTACTCATATGCAAAGCATTTGCGATAAAAATAAGAAACCAATTTTTACATTTTCTGAGTTTTGAACATTTTTCGGATGGCAGCCTCAAACAACGTTTAACCGCTGAAACTTTCGATGAAATCCTCCGATGAGAACGAAATTCAAAGGGTAAGTTGATTTAAGTATGAGCTTGTTAAGGTAAACTTATTGCTGCTTCATTGGAAAAGTATTGCCAGTACTGAACATTTTCATCATTTGTGTTATAGTTGAGTTTTGTTGCTTGGGATAAGGAATGGTTGTACAAAAAAGTGTATTACGTCTTCCCACATTTTTTTGTCACTCAAAGACAATTTCTTCGAAAATTAGTTTTCTAGCGGTTCTGATGCGCTAGACTTTTTTAATATTTAAATTCAATGATAAGCCTAATATCATTGCTCATTTTAAATCATGCTTCCTTAAATTATTTGGCATATTATGGTTACATCATTTTAAGACTGGCAGCGCATCAAACTTAATTTCTCGTATTTTATTTCATATGATGATCAATTCAATCAATCCTCCTCCTTCGGCCAAAAATTTCTAATACATACTATTTGCAAAGAGGCATCCTGCCTATATGAAAATCAAACACAAAAGCTTTTTCTACTGTTCAAACATTTATTAGCTTTCAGACCAATCGGCAAACTTTAATATTTAATCATGTACGAATTTACTCTTCTGATGAGCTCTTGTATGGATCGTATGAGCTACAGCAACCGTAAAAACGAATGGCCAAAACACGTAGCCATTAAAGCTATAGTTGCAAAGATTCTCCTTCTCGAATAAAACGAGTCGTTAGAAACAGTATTCGTGATTATGAGAGGAAAGTAGAAGGATTAAACTGGCGAATTTAAAAAAAAAAGCTATAGAAAATTGCTTTCATTTCAAATGCTAGGCGATTTGATGAGAGTCGCTTTAGTGAATATATTAGTATAAGTGATATTTTAAAGATGCGTGGGTATCGCGTTTAAAATGGGTCAAAGGAGAATAATTCATCGTCGTCGTTACGCAACTTCTCTTTGGATTCTCAGCATCTCATAGTCTTCTATTGCAGATTGTTCGTGTCGGGCGGAAAGGATAAGCAAATAAATCTGCTGGCCATTTACAGCACTATTTCTCAAAAGTGGGTTATTGAGAGCGGCTACCGTTATATACATATGTAGGCGCAATACAAACGTTTCTTGTACAAGTGTTTTTTTTTTCAATTTTGGGCTGCATAATTTGATAAAAATCACAAAAAGTATGAAAATATTATATTATATAAGAAATATTCATTTTTAAAAATTTTATTAAATAAAGTTTTCACTCTGAATTTGTTCCTTAAAATAAAAGTGACTCACTTATCTAACCAGATTACATACGCAATATAATTCAATTGTTTAATTCGATTCAAAAATATGATGTAGGATTAATTTTTGTATTTGAATTTCAAAATTAGTCGGCTGACACTCATATATGTCGTTATGTAGATGAGTAGAGAGAATTGTGACTTTGACAGATAGTTAAGAGAGATGGTTAAGATATGGAAGAATAAACGAGTGTGGTGGAAAACGTATTGGGTGTTTTAATCCAGACCATTCCAGTAGAAACCATACAAATAGTCAGAAGTGGGATTGTGAATCGTGCAGTTAGACATCGGTGCATTCGAAGTTGGTATTATTTTGGAGATGGCAGAATCGGGTACGGTGCTGGATGATGCATCCTTGGCAAGTGATGCAAATAGCGAGGATTTAAGCAACATGTCGGTGAAGGTGCTGAAAGGTTGCCTAGCCTCTATTGGGAAGTCGAATGTCGGGAAAAAGGATCTCTACAGAAGAGACTAAGGGAAGCGGCTCAATCTGAGGATGTCAAGTTGGATACATCGAACGACACAGCGAAACATACCATGCGGTATTCTCCAGCTTTTATAGGTGATTTGTTAAATGATTTTAGTGGATAAATCGTGAAAAATTAGTTAGGATCCAAAGTATATATTTGCTGACGGGCAAGGAAACAAAGTTGCTGATGGCCAGTGAATTGAAAGCGAGGGCTCTGAATTGGTTTCGTAATCAGCATTTATCACTTCACTTTTCTGATCTTCTGGATCAATGTCATCATCATCAAGGTGGCACAACAGCCCGACGTCGGGCCTTAGCCGCCTGGATCGATTTCCTCCAATTGTGTCCTCCAGTCTTGGAACCCCAATAGTTGCTCGGCGTCCGCATACACTAAGCTCTCCCAACGAGCTCTGGGTCTTCCTCTTGGCCTCGCTCCGTCGACTCGTCTTGCGTTCATGACACGTTTTGGCATGCGATCGTCATTCATGCGTTGCACGTGCCCAGCCCACTGTAACCGTTGTAATTTGACGATCCTGGAGACTTCCAGCTCATCGTAAAGTTCGTACAACTCCTTGTTGTACCGGATGCGCCATCCATCCCGGTCGCGAACAGCCCCAGAAATCCGCCGTAGAACTTTCCGTTCGAAGGTGTCGATCCTATTTTCGGAGGCTTGGGTCAAGGTCCATGTTTCGCAACCACAGCACAGCACAGGTCGTATGATAGTCTTATAAACGCGGAGCTTAGTTTTTCTGTGCACATATTTCGATTTCATAATGGGGAGGACCGAGAAAAATGTCTTATTTGCTAGTTGTATCCGTCGTTTGATTTTGTCAGTTTTCTTTGGCGTCACTCGATAGATTGCTACCCAGATAAACGAAGTTGTTCACGAATTTGATGCTAAGGTCTCTTACGTTGATGGTCGAGTGCGCTGGCGTCTTTGTTCTAGATGGCATCATAACCTTCGTTTTGTCCTCGTTGGTTCGTAGTCCAACTTCCTGTGCTGCAGTGTCAAGTTTAAGCAGAAGTTCTTCTGCCTCGGTCAGTTTTCGAGCCATGATGTTAATGTGATGCGCGTACGCTGCCAATTGTGTCGACTTAAAAAGTAGCGTGCCGCTGGTGTTTAGGTTCATTGCCCGAATAGCGAACTCAACTGCCAGGTTGAAGAGTGTGGGCGCTATTCCATCACCCTGCTTCAGGCCACCCAAAGTTTCAAAAGGATCCGTCAATCTGTTCTGGATCCGGATTTGCGAGACGGAGTTGGTCATCGTCATCTTTACAAGTCTCACTAATTTAGCCGGTATACCAAATTGCAGCATGATGCTATATAGAGCGCCTCGGTTGATGCTGTCATATGCTTGTTTAAAGTCGACAAAGATTTGGTATACGTCGACGTCGTATTCCCAGCACTTTTGCAAAATTAGCTTGACCGTGAAGAGCTGGTCGATTGTGGAGCGACCAGATCTGAGACCGCCTTGATACTCGCCAATGATTTCTTCCGCGAACGGTTTAATCCTATACTCCAGGATTTTTGACAGGATTTTGTAGGCCGTACAGACTAAGCAGATGCCTCTGCAATTCTCACACCGCAGTTTATCTCCCTTTTTATGTATGGGACAGATGATGCTTCTGCGCCAATCGTCTGGGATCACCTCAGTCTCCCATATTCGCAGCAGCAGTTGATGTAGCGCACTTAATAAACCCGCCCCACCAGACTTGAGTAGCTCAGCTGGTATCTCGTCAGCGCCCGGCGCTTTGTTTCTTTTCAGTGAACGCAAGGCGAGATCAATTTCTTCTACTGTAGGGGATTGTGTGGATGGGGGTTGACCAACGGTATCGTCATAAAGCTCAGATTCTGCTGCCAGGATGTTTGATGGCGGATTCAGAAGCTCTTCGAAGTAGGACGCCCATCGTTTGCTAATGCTTTCGGTGTCGCTGATAATATTTCCATCTTTATCCTTACAGAGGCTATTCCTGGGTTGGTAGCCATTTTTGATAGTGTTTACTAGTCTGTACGCTTGTCTGGTGCTCTTACTAACTAGGTTTACATTAATGTTCAGCAACTGCTCGTCAAAGTATTTCCGTTTCTTACGGCTAATTATTCTATTGGATATTCGCCGTAGCTCGTCATATTTTTCCTTTTTGGCTCTGGTTGCACTTTGGACCCATTGTCTGTAGGCCTCGTTCTTTGTGTCAAGTAAGTTTCTGGATTCTTCGTCGAACCATTCATTTCGCGCTCGTCGGGCTTTGTATCCCACAACGTTTTTGATTACGACTTGGAATATTTTTGAGTTGGTTTTTCTATGTTTAAGAGGCCCATAAAAAAAACTAGCGCACCTGAACCGCTAGAAATACTAATGTTCGATGAACAGTAGAAGAATCGTGCAGATTTTGAGTGCATATTCTACCACACGTGCTCCAACCTGTTTCGAGTGCAAAATCACTTTGATCTTAACAATGCATTTAAAATCATACGGTGGAAAGGATTTCAGGATTTTCAAGATTTAGGAAAGCCAAACACTGCAAAACTTTGAAAGCAGCATAACATAACATAGACAAAGAAAATTCTTAGTGCTTCCAACAGTTTACCAGCACCAGCAACACAATTACCTCACGTCAAAATCAAATAACTCTATCGATTTCGATTTTATCCGATGATTTCATTGAAAGTTACAGGGATAGAAAGATATTTAGGTTCAAAAAACGATAGATGTTTGGGACCTAAAACTTTCGAGAACTTAGAAAATTTAAACATTGGTAACTTATTTTCATTGTAAATGCTCGCAATATGAATACTTAATGTAAGCATTTCTTGATACGAAAATAGCAAAAAATGCCTCACGCTGGCAACCCTTTGCTAGCATTAAACCCAAAAATATATAACACATGCCTCACATTGAAATCAACCTACCCTGCGAATTTCGTTTTGATCCGATGACTGCATTGGAAGTTATCGGGTTACAAAGTAATTTAGGGTTACCAGTCGCAAAAGTTTTCAAATTTGCGAAAACTTTATGTTTGTAGTTTATTGTCACTACAAGATCATTACCATTTGAAAATTTTACGATAAAATCACTTAATAATGATATTGCAAATAAATACAAAACCAACAATAGCTGGCAACCCTATAATGGTTTTTTTTACCAGATTCCTTCTGAATAATTTCCAAAATAAGTTCCATTTATCATATGAAATTCGTTTTGATTTCATGGTTGCACTGGAAGTTAAACGGCAGCACCAACCGAATTTTTCAACCAAACTTCGACCAAACATGGCTTCGAATAAGGTAACTGAAACAGAATTCATAGGGCAATTTTTCAAGATGGCAGCACTGGCACAGAGTTGCCCGCATTTCCAAATCGCTTCTATCAGACCTGTTCCTACTTAATACCAATACATTCTGTGAATTTAATTTGTATCTGATAATTGGGTCGTGAGCTCTCGTGAACAGAAGTTTTTGATGCTTAAAATATAGGTAAATTGGAGGAGGGCTACCGTTCTTGTTCGATGTGATATTTCAAAAAAATTTCCTTTGGTTGTATAGACAAAGCATAAGATTTTTATATGAGTTGGTTAAAAGACGAACATTTTTCAGGAGAGCCGATGGTTTCAAGGTTTTCACTTTCAATGCCTGCCGTAGCTGCAGGGTTGCCAACACGTTCATAAAAAACTACAAGAGTCTGCAAATTGGTAACAACAATATGTCTAGTAAGTTTCATAATGATCTGATAATTTGGTCAAAAGTTAGCGCAATTCAAAACTTTTCAACTTTTCCCAATCTAATTTTAGGCGCCCAGCGCACACATAGGGTTAAAATTTCAAAAAAATTATTATTCACATTTGGAACACGTTCAAAATTTATCCCATAAACTTTATTTTTGCAAAAGCTATTTGTTGACAGAAAAATAGGTATTTTTAAAATATCACTAAAATGGCTGCCGGCGCCAAAGGTTTAAATATTATTAGCTTTTTGTGAGACCTGGCACTATTCCGCAGTTACATCAATGTATCCTGAAATATTTCAGTTCAATCGGATGGCGCGGTCCTGAGATTTTTTTACTGAATTTTTTGTTATATATATACAAATAGAAATATATACATATATATATATATATATATATATATATATATATATATACAAATATATATATATATACATACATATATATACATATATATATATATATATATATATATATATATATATATATATATATATATATATATATATATATATATATATATATATATATATATATACAGTGGCTCACAGCTTATTTGATACAGTGCTTCTTTAAAAAATTAAGTTGCAATAACTCAATACATAATAACAATATCAAAAAAATTTGAACACCATTTTGAAGGCAATTGTTTGTTGTTTATTAAACAAGTTTATATTTGTTACAAAGTTGCTGTTTTACATCTTAAAAAACAAAGAAACTAAAAGTAGTAACAAATTTCATGTCACAGCTTATTTGATACAGTTTGATTAAACATTAAAATTGTTGTGAATTATGAGGTTTCCAGTTGTTTCCAATACTTTGTATGATAGCCCTTAGACTTAAGCAGAGCCTGGAGCCTATTCGGCATTGAATCAACGAGTTTTTTTGTGATGTCAGGAGTATTTTTTTGCCATACCTCTAGCAGTGCTTTCATCAGGTCTTGTTTATTAGAAATCTTGTGTTTTCTAATGTTGTTATCCAACAAAGTCCACAGATTCTCAATGACGTTCATATCTGGTGACTGTGCCGGTGGAGACATCAAATGAGGGCAATCCCTAATTGGCCAGGACTGCACAATTCCCGACTTGTGGTTTGGATCGTTGTCTTGGTACAACCGAAATCGGTCGCGAACACCCAGTTTTTTAGCACTTTGCAGCACATTGTTTTTGGGTACATCAAGGTACTTTGTTTGGTTCATTGTTTCCTCAATAAACTTTTAATTTTTGACTCCGGCTGCGGACATGCAGGCCCAAACTATCACATTACCACCACCATGCTTTACAGTAGCTTTGAGGTTCTCCTTGTTTAGCTCAGTGTTTGCCTTGCGCCAGACATATGACATTCCGTTGGAGCCAAAAATGTTAAGCTTGGACTCGTCCGCATAAATAACCGAATTCCAGAACGCGGATGGCTTTCCCACATGCTCTTTGGCAACGGCAAATGGGCTTATTGTATTTTTTTTTGGAAATGAATGGCTTCCTACGAGCTAGTCGCCCCCTGAAATCATGGTCGCGAAGCACTCGTCGGACGGATTCAGCACTACATGGCTTCCTTAATTCACGATGAACCTCAGTAACCAATTTTGGAGCGGAAATCTTTGTGTCTGCTTTCACTTTCCTTACAATGTATTGTTCGTCAGATACGGTGAAAATATTGTTTGGCGCATTTCTCCTCTTATTTTCTACCCGATTTTCGTGTAGGAAGCGCTCAATTATGTGATGCACTGTAGAGACACTCAAACTCACACTTTCAGCAATTTTTCGAACACTTTGTCCTTTTTTAAAGTGGTTTAATACCAACTCGCGCTGTTCAATTGTGGTGCCATGACCCATTTTACAATTTTGGCTCATTTGGCACTTCAGCTTACAAGATCTTGCTAAAAATTACCTAAGCCAATGTCTAACACAATCAAAAATTCAAGAAACAAAAACAAGACAGATTAACGGCGCGATAAATAGAAGTTTATTCGCATTGACGTGTCTGTATCAAATAAGCTGTGAGCTGCAATTTTTCTGCGTCAGTGGTATTTCTCTTTTACCGGACGCCGAAGAATATTGCTGGAACCTTTTTTGTTTGCATAGTATTTGCTGAACATGCATCTAGTCAAATACGTTTAAATTTTTTGGATAGGGT
This sequence comes from Nemotelus pantherinus, assembly GCA_963978885.1. Taxonomy (NCBI): domain Eukaryota; kingdom Metazoa; phylum Arthropoda; class Insecta; order Diptera; family Stratiomyidae; genus Nemotelus; species Nemotelus pantherinus. The sequence goes on from OZ022263.1 coordinate 163,489,587, forward strand.
TCTTAATTTCAAAGTTACAGTGATTTGCATTTTTAAATAGTCACTGTATCAAATAAGCTGTGAGCCACTGTACATAGAAAGTGATTTTAATACTAATGTTCTTCTTCGAACTTTAGTAACAACATCAACTGAAGGAATATTAACGAAACAATGGCTCTGTGGTATTGATCGAAAAATGTTTCTCGAAGCACGTTGAGAAAGTGTAAAAGCGTTATATAGCTCCCAATATCTACAATTTGGTGGTGACAATGCATTTACAGAATGAAGTGAGAATCTTTACGTTCAAGGGGAATGCCACACATGTTTGCAATGGGATCGTTATAGCGAGGAATATTGTTCCGTTGAATTGTTTTGTATGAGTTGCTCCGAATTGTACTATAAACTTATGTTTGGATCCGTGGGAAGCTATGGTAGTATCTTCAAGTCTGGCCAACTGGCTAAATAGGTATTGAATAATAAAAGGTATCGATTGAATTTATCCTCATTTTTATTCTCACACAAGATTTTATACAATCTATTTGTTAGTGAAGTTTCTAATACACAAGAGAAATAATTTGTTAGAAAGTGTAGTATAGTATAAATCGTCACAGGTGTTACATGGTTTTTTTTTTCAACACAGACTACATAAATTTGTAATTCGTGTGTTACGACTAACAATAAAGATAAATCATTCTAACTATATTTGCTAATCAAATTCTATTTAATCATAAAAGTTTAAGCAAACTATTTATCTACCGCAAAAAGCTTGGACAAAACTTCAAAAAAAAAAAACTTTTACAAGCGAATGCCAATTAGATATTAGTAGAACCTGTTTAAATTCTACTTTAAACTTTACAGTTGAATGACAATGGATAGCAATTCAAGCGGAAACCCAGTGGTTAGATAACGCAAAGACGTTCGCTAACATGTTCAATTAGGTTTTGCCGATTTACTGAATTATTGAAAAATGTTCACCAGACTTCAAACACTGCGATGAAATAATAGCCGAGATGTTGGATATCGGATGATATTAGCAAAAACCCAAGTCAACAATGTCGACCGTATGACTTATAGGGAAAAGTTGTCTTCTCAATTTTTCGTCTATCGAAAATTCTGGTGCTTTGCAGTACACAAATTGCAAAGTACCTTACTACTAGTTTCTTTATCTAGATCTTTTAGAGCACGTGTGGGCTAACATACACTTGTACGCATGGTAAATATCAGAGTCTAGTTTTCACATTAAACGCAAGATAAGTGAACTAGATATTGTTAACCTGCTTACACACACCATACCTCCGAAAATTTCGATAATAAACCATTTTATTTTTATAGTTTGTTGACATTTTATAATTCATTGACAATGTAAACAGCATTCCTCTATCCAAGGCATTTCGCTCGCTTACCACGTCGTCGTCGTCGTCAGTCGACATACCGCCCGCCATAGCTAGCCAGATTCGCGATTTATTCTGTGTTCTGGCCTCCGAATGTTACTACAAGCCCCAAATACCACACTATCTTCGCGTATGAAAGTCCACACGGTACCAGCTAAATGTACGGGAATCAAATGGAACTGTACACATACTGCAATGTTTTGTAGTAGAATTTCATCCAAACTTATCACAGTACAGTTGCTGAATTATTTACATTCAAATTATCGCAGCTCCGAAAATAACCGATAACTAAGGAAATGGTGCGAATCGAAATCATTGGGCATCGGTTGGAAGTCTTATCGTTGGAATCAAGCTGATACACCTATGCTGATATCGCCTAACAGAGTGGTGGTAGTGTTCTAATTAATAGCAGCATTATATCAGCTTCAATAAAGCGCGACCATGTTAATGTAGTCAGCATGGGACTTGTATTGTATGACGGCACATGTGTTGATTTATGTTTACGAGTATGTAATCTGCTTTATGAAATCTGCAAACGTTTCAGTCATAATGCTTTATTGTGCTTCTGGTAAATTTTTCTTTACTGTAGAGGTAATCCTTTCAATTTACTTATTTTTATATTTAATTAACTCAAATAATATGTTTATTATATGTGGTTTTGTCATCTAATCAATTGGTTCTTCGAGTTTCAAATAATAGAGGTATTTATCTATTTATTTAAATATATTTTAACAGGCTACTGCCCAAATAGATATATTAGAAAAAGCCAAAAAAAAAAGATATTAAAAGTCTAGCGCATCAGAACCGCTAGAAAAATAATTTTCAAAGAAATTGTCTTTGGGTAACAAAAAAATGTGGAAAGACGTAATACACTTTTTTGTAGAATCATATCAACCATTCCTTATCCAAAGCAACAAAACTCAACTATAACACAAATGATGAAAATGTTCAGTGCTGGCAGCACTTTTCCAACGAAGCAGCAATAAGTTTAACATAACAAGCTCATAATTATATCAACTTATCCTTTGAATTTCGTTCTCATCACAGGATTTCATCGAAAGTTTCAGCGGTTAAACGTTGTTTGAAGCTGCCATCCGAAAAATGTTCAAAACTCGGATAATTTAAAAATTGTTTTCTTATTTTTATTGCAAATGCTTTGCAGATGAGTACGTAATTTGAAGCATCTGTTGGTGCAATATTTACGAAAATGGCTAATGCTGATTACCCTGTGTCAGCGGCAGAGCAAAATATATACCAAATCTGCTTCACGTTAAGTTAAATCCAACCAGTAAATTTCGTTTCGATTGAGCCTCTGCGCTGGAAGTTATGCGGGTGAAAAAATTTTTAGGGTTACCACCCTCAAAACCTTTCAAATTTTTGAAGCGTTAATATTTGTTGTTAATTTTCATTGCAGGATCATTCCCATTTGCATCTAATAGCATAATCGCTCAGTAAAGAAATTCCACAAAATTACAAAAATAGTCAAAGCTGGCAGCCCTTTCATGATTTTTCTACTTTTGGTTCACATGAAGGTCCACTTACTGCGTGAACTTCGTTTTGATTTCAACACTGCACCGGAAGTTATAGGGAAAAAGCTATTTTGCTGAGGAAATTTGCAAGATTTAAGAGACAAAAATCATCATAGCTGGCAACTCTATTTTAATTTTTCAACCAAATTTTCACCAAATATTATCAAAAGTAAGGTCCAAGCACTGTGTGAATTTTGTTAAAATCTGATGGCTGAATCGGAAGTTATAGGCCAGTAATTTTCTCAGTAATTTTTCAAGATGGTACCACTGCCACAGGGTTGCCCGCATTTCAAAATCACTTCTACCAGAACTGGTCCTAGTTAATAATAACACGTCCTGTATATTGCATAATGATCGAATAATCCGGTCGTCAGTTCTCGTGAACAGAACTTTCGAGTGCTGAAAATAGAGGTAATTTGATGATGGGTTGCCGTTCTTGTGCAAACCGGAATTTTCAAAATTTCAATTTGACATGATGGACTAAGGTCAAAATTTATCAATGATTTGATTTTTTGTCAAATATCAAAAAATTTTCAGGAGGGTCAATGATTTGAAGGATTTTTTTTCAGGAGCCTACCGTAGCTACAGGGTTAGCAATCGAATCGAGCTTCCTCCAGTAACAATCTCTGCGCCAGCGTGGCATGTATCAACTTCACTAAGACGTCATCCACGACATGAGCTTTCGCAGCTTCATATAGCCCCACAAAGGGCACGCAGTCAAAGGCTCCTGCAAAGTCCACAAATACCCCCATCGCATACTCACCATTTGAGATCACTCTCTTAGCTCTATTGATTTCCCGCAGGAAGCAATAAGACTCACTGAAAGCTTTCTTACCAGCAGACAATACTATGTCAGCGTTAATAGAGCAGATTCTCCCAAAGGACCTTCGACATCAGGAGTACCACAAGGTTTTCTCACTGGACCAGTTCTTAATAATTTCAACGACCCAGCCTCAAGTCCAAGTCCTCCAATATGCCGACGACACGCTCTTATTCGCTCAAAACCCGCTCAAAGCAGCGAAGACCCTGGATTACTACTTGTCTGGAATACTTCAAAGTCTTTACTTTGTGACAAACCAAGTAGCAGTAAGACACAACTCTATGTATTTTGCAATCCTTCTAAGTATCATGGATTCCAAAACTATTCGAATCCCAAAACTATTATACTGAAGTACCTCGGTTTTGGTTTTCATGAATTTTTGAAGTTTAATCCTTATGTGTGGCTTAAAATCAAAGCTGCCAAATCCGCATTTCAAAGCATCAGACATCTGTTTGACAAAAAAGGGGAATGACGACCAAAGCTAAATTCATTTGCTACCAGATCCTAATCTGGCCTATACTGATTTATGCCTTCCCATCCTGGATTTCCTGTTTTAATACTGCTTTGGCAGAGGCGGAGATAATCGAAAGGAGAGTCCTGCGTCTTTCTACAACCCGGTAACTAAGAAGTGGCCGAAGAACATTCTTTTGTATTTGGAGTCGAGACTAAAGCCACATAGGGACCGGGTTGTGGAATTAACAACAAGGTTCTACGGACAGACAGACAGACGGACTGATCCGGTCACTTGAGCGTACAGGTGGCTCCAATGAACCATTTATGTGGCCCGCAAAGATAGCTTGTAATCGGCAGCTTATGTATGTGCTTTTTGCTTATGAAGGTTTCACAACGAAGAAGAAGGGCTAAATTTAAGACTCAGAATAACACAAATCTATTAAGGCTAAGTTAGTTGTTATTAGGTATAAGATGGTATATAACACAGCATATAAGTTATAAATAAGATAGAATATAAGTAATTATTCCTAGATCTAAAATGTAAAAGACAAAAAATACCAAATATAAAACCGACAAGAGCCAGCAGGTCAAAACAGTATAGTCGCTAGATTTTAAGTTTTTTTTTATTGTTAATTCAACTCTAACTTAGGTAAAATGTACAAATAAAAAATGAAATAAAACCTTTTCAATTCAAAATCAATTCACCTGCTACAAAAAAACCATCTCAAGCACTGACATCAGCAGAGAGCCTAGGAGAAGGTTATGGAGAGAATGAGCTGAACATACGGGCTTATGCTTACCTATAAGGGAATTCAAGAAAGAATAATAGGAAAAAAGAAAAAAAGGAGGAAGTAAACCGTTTGATCTCTGCAGTCATGCTACCACAGTTAACTCTCAAAAATTAAAGCGTCGTTCTGTTGCCCGAAATATCCGACTAACGCAAACATGAATGGAAAGGGGAAGATGACGAGGGTCAAGATAAGCATAAGCGTGTAAAGAAGTTGAAAGAGATAACTGATTCGAGGAAATATTTGATATGATATGCTCCAGAATGCGGTGATTTGTTGAGAAAAATGTTAAATTGGGAAAATGAGCATAAGGAAATGAAAGTGGGAAGGAAGATAGAGATGGCGAAAACATCTGATGAGACAATACCTTCAGCGAGCTGAGATACAACAAACTTGGAATAAAAATTTCTATTTACGGGTTTACAAGCATCGATAATAACCTCTTCAACAGAAGAAAATCACATGTCTAAAAGCATTATGTAGAAGAAAAATTTCATAGCTGAATACATACATACATACATTCAATATACTTTTTCTTATCGCCATCAGTTTTTTCGGGAGCAACGCGAGTGAAGAAAATTTGTTGTGAAGGTCTCAAACAACTCTTATGAGACCATCGAATAGCAGAATTATGTGCTAAAGACATACTTTGGCCAGTGACGGCACAGCTCGAATAGGAGTTTGCAGTAGTGATGGGAAAAAACGAAAAAAGCAACTGTTTTTTAAAACTGTTTAAAAAAACAGTTTGAATTAAAGACAAGAATTTTTATGCTGTGCGACAGTATAAATATGTATTTGAAATGTATTTAGTTCAATTCAGAAATATCGTTCATAGTTTGAATAATCTTCAATTAATTCAGTACAATGAATTTTTACGTATTATGTGGTCCTAATATATATTTTACGTATTATCTCTTCTAGCCACCATCGTATCGTAAACATTCATTCATAGTACTAAGAGCTTCCAAACTGAATTGATACTTGTATGGTCCCAATTTTCCAATATATTATCTACTTGATCAACTGTATAATCATACATCAATCAGTACAAATTTATTTATTTATTTATTATTCAAATCTCATTTAATAGAAAATCCAATTATAAAATGAGATACAAAAAATTATCAAAAAATCATAAATATAAAACAAAACAGGAATAAAAATAATAATAATAAAAAAAATATTGAAGAAAAAGTAAAGAGAAAAATGCACAATAAAAATAACTAAGAGACTACGTTAACATATCAATAACATGTTTTTTAAAAGAAAGAAAAGACATGGACAAAGAACCAAACTGATGCTCATCATGGCTTCTAAGTATCCTAAGTATAGGTGAGTAAAAATACACAAGAGTACGCGCAAAAGGAGTAAGGAAAAGCGATTGAGTTCTAACCGGGCGATCAGACACACGCGAATGTTGGAAGAGAGTAAGCCATGATAAATCTTGTAAAGAAGACATTCATCAGGGAATACTCTGCGGGTACTCAGCAAATGGAGATTTAAGTAAAGCAGACGGTCATCATAAGGACCATAAGCAACATTAAACTTGAACAAAAGGCAGCGAGTAAACTTACGCTGAACGGATTCAACAGCATTAGACAGATACACGAAACGAGGAGACCACACTTGGGAGCAATATTCAAGAATGCTACGAACAAGAGAAATAAAAAGACGAACACATGTGTTGATATTGGTTGCAAAGCGAGAGAAGTGCAGAGCAAAACCAGCTACTTTTGAAAACTTAGCAACCACAAAAGAAACATGCAGATCAAATTTTAACTTCGGATCAAAGATGATGCCGAAATCTTTATGTTGATCTACATGCTTCAAAAGACTATCACACAAAAAATAATCGAAGGAAATGGGATTAGGCTTATTAGAAAAAGACATCACGAAACACTTGGAAACATTAAGATCAAGGAAGTTCGCAGAGCACCAATCATTTAAAACAAAAAGATCCGATTGTAGCTTACAACAATCATTTTGTGAAGCGACAGCACGGAAAATTTTAAGGTCATCAGCATACAACAGAGAGTCAGACTGAAAGTTACAAGGAAGGTCATTGATAAACAATGTGAAAAGGAGGGGACCAAGGATGGAACCTTGGGGAACACCAGAAGTAGCAAAGAAAGGGGAGGAAGAACAGCCATTAAACACAACACGCCAGACGCGATCATGGATGTAGGAAGAAAGCCAAGATGTAAGGGAACTGGAAACAACAAAATGACAGATCTTATCTAACAGCACTGTGTGATTTACCCTGTCAAATGCTTTCGCGAAGTCAGTGTAAATCACATCAGCTTGAAGACCATTGTCCAAAGTACACGCGACGAAGTCAGTGAATTTCACTAAATTCGTAGTCGTTGAACGTCCCTTTATGAAACCATGTTGCTCTACAGAAAATAAATGACTAAAAGCACCATGAATTCTGTTATGAACAATCCACTCAAGCAACTTCGGAAAGCAGGACAGGAGAGATATAGGACGGTAGTTGGCCACATTGCCAATGTCTCCCGATTTTAAAATCGGAAAAACATTGGCAGCTTTCCAGGTAATAGGAAAAACACTAACAGACAAACTCAAATTAAATAATATAGACAAAGGTACACATAAGGAAGATGCAAGGGACTTAACAAACACATTAGGAATGCCATCTGGGCCGCTGCTTGCTGAGTGATCCAACGAGGATATTAGAATTTCACCCTCCAGAGGATTGGTCATCGCAAAATTATCCTGAGAAAACACAGCCGCAGTAGAACTCCCTGAAGCAAAATTAGGACAGAAAAATGAAGAAAAATGAAGCAAATAAATCACAAGTTTCTTGAGGGATAGAAGCCGAAGTTTCCTTAAGAAAAAAATTGTCAGGAAACCGGTTGCTAGTTTTTAGGGAACGAACATACGACCAGAAAGGTTTCGAGTTATCTGAGGAAAGACTCGCTTCAATATGGGCAAAATAACCACGTTTCACTTCTTCAAGAGTCCTTTTAGCCACTGCTCGCAGAGACCGATAATGCTGAAACGCCTCGACAGATGAACTGCGAAGAAATTCATTACGTCATCTTTGGATACTGCGAAAAAAAATCAAGGAGGACAAGCACCACGACGAGAACGAGACACAAGAGTAAATCTAGAAACAATGGAATTAAGGAGAGAGTAAAAAGAAGAAACAGCTTCATTTATATCAAGCCCACGCAAATAAGAAAACCAATTGATAGGGAGGAGTTCAGCAGCAATAAGTTCATAATCTGCCCTAAAAAAGTTGAAAGACGGCACAACTATGCTTTTGGTGCGTGGACTATTCGATAAAGAAAAATCAATGGAAAGGGGGGGATGATGAGGATCAGGATCAACGTAAGGAAAGGATGATGCGGAAATAGATAGATTAGAAGAAGGAAAATTAGAAAAAATAAGGTCCAACAAACGATTATTATTATTAGGAATGTAATTAAATTGGGATAAGGAACAAAACGAAAGAAATGATGAGAGGAAAATTGAAAGTGCATTGGTAGAGGAGATGATTAAATACGAGAGGTCCCATTGAATAGAAGGCAAATTGAAGTCACCACAAACAACAATAGGAGAATGAGGATAGTAAGACATAATAAAATCAGACAGCTCACTATAAAAACATTCATACGTGGAGAGAGATGTACTACAAGGCACATATGCAGATACAAGTAATAAATAAACATTATGTGATAGGGAAATACGGAAAGCAACGCACTCAACAGGCTGAGACACCACGAAGCTAGCACAAAGTGAACTAGACAGAGAATTACGAACGGCAATTAAGACTTCACCACCGTCTGCTTTATTCGTTAAATCACGATTGCGATCATGTCTGAAAACCTTATGCAGGGGAAAGAACTCATCACTAAAAAGATCCGTTGAAAGCCAAGTTTCAGTCAAACAGACGAAATCATCGGAAGCAATTATAGAGGCTAGCCTGATTGGTAGCCAAACAGTTTGTCGTTAAAAACTAGTCTGCCGATATGATACAGTTTCCCGCTGAGAAACAGTCTTTCATTCGCAAACTGATTTCCATTGCCAAACAGTTCGTTTTAACAAACGAAAAACGGTTCGTTTTAGAAAAACGATTGGTTTTAGAAAAACGATTCGTTTTATAAAAACAGTTCGTTTTATAAAAACAGTTCGTTTTATAAAAACAGTTCATCAACAAATCATCACTAGTTAGCAGTACAGTGACAGAGTCATCCTGAACCTTGACGATAACTAGATCCGTAAGTCCCGAAGACCAATATTTTGATAGAATCCGCATATCGATTCGGTTATAAGGAGATACGGCATGAAACCTAACTTCAATTTTGAATTTATTGTTTTTTGTTGGTTATTAGTAAGTAGTTGAGATACTAATGTACTATGAATTAGAGTTCAGACAATATATATCTTTCCAGCTTATGTTAAAACACGTATTGAATATTTTACTTATTGATAATGGAGTTTTCGAGAGAAAAAATTAACAATGGATAGACAAAGATGAGAATTGTGAAGGAAAAATATCAAAACCTTCCTGAGAATAAAACTAATTATTTTACTTGTCCGTAACTTAGAATTTTTTTTCATTTTTTCCCGAAAATCTTAATACATCACGTTCTAAATCTACACTTTAATTGACTTGAGTAAATTATCTGAATAAATTATTATTTTCGCCCCCGTAAGCTCACTTAATTAAATCAAAGCAAACTGATAATAACATGAAACATTCTGAATTCATTTTTCTCGAATCTACAATTATTATAAACGGAACATATTACAGGCATGCTATGATGCAAACAGACAAATACATCAGTTTTCTAAACTTATTTTCATGTAAAGACGTTTCAAATTATTACAATTTATTGATGAATCAATATTATCTCAGAAAGAAACTGTTTTCTAGCCGGAAAAATTTCAAACCGTCAAGAAATATTTATGAAGTAAACAAAAATGTCTCGCATTCGCTTGATCGTTCCTCCGTTCGTTCATTTCCTACGTTGAATGTGGTGTATTTTTGCAAAAACGTTCTGCTATAAATAAACATAGTGCACTGAAATACTCGAGAAAAAAAACTAAAACTCAATCACGTTTATGATAATTTTTAGCAACAAACTATTTTTACCAAATCGAAATTATCGCCACATACTAATGATTTACTGCACTAGAACATATATTGAAAGCTAGAATATTTTTCGCTTTATTGTTGTTGAATAACTCAAGGGTTTGCGTTTTTCCAACTGATTGTCGAGACAAAATGACTGAATTTAGCGCTATTGTCAAGAGTTATGACTCTTATGAAAGTTTCACATTTTTTTTGATTTTTATTGCCTTTTAGTGTTCCTGTGGTATGAATCAGCTACTGCTCGATTTACTTGCCATTTAATTCAATATGTTGACAAAGGCTAACAGATTTTATCAAATTACGAATATGCGGTAAAATAATTTAATCGCTTCATTAAGAGGCGACTTTAAGACTTTCAAGCAAATCAAGTTATCACCACGAGAGTATGTTGTAGGTGTGAGAGTTTGAAAAGTGAGTAAAATGTCATATCCTCGATGAATCTCGGCGTTTACCCTTTGGCTGGTTTTTCGTGGCGATGCTTTCACACAAGTGGTGCAAGCATCCTATAAATAGGTCAATACGACCCAAATTTTACCACTCACTGGAGCAGGAATAGTGTTTTGGTAAAGTTCTTTGGGCCCTATTCGAGAAGAGTAGTGTAGTTCCGGAGGCAATTGTTTAGTCAAATGTTCAATGATCGCAAATAAGTGATGTGTCATTAATATAGGCATCTACGTGATTAAATCAACTTAGAAGTCAAATCAATTTGTCAATTAACAGTTCATATGAAAAATACGATTTTGACTAAATTATTTTTGACTAAAAGTGCAAAATTAGGTGGGTATGCGGAAATCTACATCATTTGAGGAAATAAGGAAAAATTTCAATAAGGGAATTATTATAAAACTCTCTCAAAGGTAGCATTGGACCAGCTGAATTGAAGGCTTCAATCAGGGCGCATTGGGCGGTGTGGGTAGTACTATCCACCTGGGAAATCAAACGGTGGGTAATTACCCACCCTAAAATTTCGATCGTATATGTCACATTAATGTAATGAAAAAATTGGTAATTTATTTCTCTATTTGTGGTAAAGAAGAATAAACAAAATGTAAAGCAAAGACAGAATTTACGAATGTCAAAAACATTTGCAAGCAAAACTATCACATTCCGTTAAAACATGCGATTTCTAGTGGTTTCCAGAGTACCATAAAAGTCGTAAGTGGTAATATATTGGCATTTTAAGGCGCAAATTGTAATCAGTACTACAGTCAAACGCACTTTCGATTGATTTTAAATATTGCAATGTTTTACGATCGATTAGATGGTCTGAAGCTGATAGCCCCAAGCTAAATACGTCTTTTTACAATCTTCAGATCCACAGATTGCGGAGTTAAACATCAAATCTCATAACTATTCTCAATAAAACTAAACAATATACCACTACGTCACGGACCCATCATACAAATCCGATCCGAAGCACCTTTTGGGTGGTATGTACCCTTCCTCAACACCCTATCTCTGTCACCATAGAGCATAGACAGACAAAACGCTAAAACCAATGTTAAGAGGTACGACATACAGAAGCAAGACAAAAAATTCGAAATAAAACCGATGATGTATAAAAAGTTGGGCTGCTTGGTTTTATGAGCTAGGATCTTCATTTTATGACCTAAAGCTTCAATTATGACAACGGCGATGATGAAAGAACATAAGAGTTGATCAAAACTGGGCAGCGTTGCGTAAATGGAGTGCTTCTTTTCTTTGTATATTAATTCTATGGTTAAAACTACTCAGGAAATCTACCCTGTTGCGTAGGGTATTTTTTAAGCGTTATGAATAGCGCCTAGCTACATTCCCTATATTTTTTGGTAGCCAATGCACAGCTTAGTGTATTCGAATAGTGCGAAATCATTTCCTTTAGTGTGTGGAGCCGGCTTTTGGTTTGTGTGACCGGCCTTGAGGCCCTTCAGCTCAAATGTAAGCATCTAAAAAATATATATACGCAGCAACAAGAAGAAAATAGCGAAATAATTAGGACAGAGAGTAGAAAAGCAATATTCCGTTAACGAATACCCTATGGTGCACAGCATGCCTATGATCTCGAAGTTTTATTTCTAGCCCCATCGCTACAGAAACAAAATTCCAGTGAAATCTACTACGCACATGCGAAAGGGTCAAAGAAAGAGAGTCAAGCAGGAAGAATGGTATAGATTCAGCGCTCACACTTTGAAGCATCACGCATTTTTTAATGTGCACATTTCCACTTCATATTTCAAAGTGAATGCTATGTCACGTGATTTTAGGTAGCGATAGTAACGTTTAAAATAAATGGACAGGTTCGTCAAAAAGGTTGAAAAGTATTAATGAAGGACTCATGGACAATATTTCCGAAGTTACGAAACAGCCAAACGATTCTACTGTTTCCTCGAAATCATCAAGCTATCCCACTGACGGTTGTTGGCATGAACTTAAAGCTAGTACAAGTAGCGTTAAGCTCATTGTTTAAAATTTGGCTTATTCGGCTTCTACTTTCCTCTATATAAACTCTTTTTTGTGATTCACCAATGAAGTGGATATTTCCAATCGAAACATTACGGACAGCTAGTATTAACATACGTATACATATAAAAAAAATTCTTATGGCTTTTCAGATTCCAAGGTTTCAATATCGCTTATACTCAAAGCATATCAGAGATGCAAACTCCAATTCTCGTTCCTCGATACAAATGAGGCTGTTTTTTTGATTTGCAAAGTATGCACAAACGCGAAATAATACTTTCTTTTGCTGCTTGTTATTTACCATCAAAGAAAACATGGATGGACAGAGGCTTCAGCTATTGGAAGCACAGGGTGGAATGAATCAAAGTACAATCGAAAAGTTCTTTGCATTTCGAAAGTGTGAAGGCTTTAAAATATCATGACACACTTAAACGTTAAATGATTTTTTTAATATATCCTAATCACTCACTTATCTACAGTAATTGACAGTTCTTTACTACCCACTCCAGAAAAATGTGTTTCGCCGCCCCTGGCTTCAATAGTTTTCAAACAAAAAAAAAATCGAGGAAAAGAAGTGTTCTTTTAAAATTTAATAATGAGCTAAATAACATTAGCCTGTCCGGATATATCAATAATAAACCTGGGGAGTCAATACACAGCCGAAAGTACAAGGAAGCATCTACCCATTCTCACTCTGGATTGGAGAAGCAATACTCTAGTAAGTAAGGAACTAAATTTATATATTTATTCATTCACCAAAACAAGGTACAAAATTACATATAAAAAAAACATCAAATTAAGATAAAATGGAAAAGTAAAGTAAAGTAAAGGAAAAAGTAAAAACAAACAAGTTAAATAAGTAAAAAACAAATTAAAAAAGTAACAAATAAATTAATAAATAGCAATCAATAAATAAAACATTGGCATACAAGCTATAGCTAAAGGTCAAGAGCACGGAAGGATGATTTGGAAATCGTAGGGGAATATAAATTGCTTATTCTGTTGAATACTCTGCAGCATCTATTTACTAGCTCATTAGCTCCATATGTGGTCGAATGAGAATATTCTTTTAGGAAACGATTGGACCTGGTGTTCCTCACAGGCAGGGCCGGTTCTGGCCATATTTTCGCCCGGCGCAGAACGACATTTGGCGCCCTCTATGTTATGATTTTCATTTTTTGACCCACTCTTTCACGAGAAGTTTTTGACTAGCACTTGCTAGTATTTACCTGAGCGTTACTCAACATGAAATTTTCATGAAAAAACTAGACATTTGAACATTCGAGCAATACAGCATAAGAATGATTCCTCAAAATTTTTTGGTCTCATGTTTTCAATATGCAGAAATATTTTTCTTCACCAATTTTTGGTTCAGTTATGCTGTTGTTTTTTTAAAATATTTATAAGAAAATCAAATTATTCGTTCATTCAAACAAACAAAAATAAGCGTTAAGTATTTATTTGAGACATAAATTATTTTAAAAATCAGATTTTCATGCGGCAATAGCAAGAGTGAAATTCACTGTGCTTATCTACTCTCAATCGCTTTAATATACAAAAATTACAAATTCTGTGGAGAGAAATTTTAGTTTTCTGAGAACTCTTTATTTTATCTACTTGCTTTAAGCTTTAATTTTTGCAAAGTCTTTAACTAAGCAATGACTTTTTAGCTCGAAGACAATTCTTCATAAAATTCAATCCGTTTAAATCTGAAAATCAATTATGTGTCAACGCTTCTTCAAGCTTTGAGCAATGCTGAGCCTCCCTATCTGATACACACAACTTAATATTTGATTAGGTCTGTTTCCGTACTTGAATCTATTATAATACATTAAAATAGATTCGCAGCAAGTCATTTTCGTACTTTTGCTGCAAGCCAAATGCAAGCCAAATTTTGCAGCGAAAAGAAGCCAGCTGCCTAATTCTGTTAAAGCTGCAGTTTACTGAAGTACGGGAACAGACCTATTATATTTTTTTAGCTGTTCAAAGCGTTCTGTCAAAGAAATAATTGCTTCATCCAAAACATCAAAATAAAATTATAAATTAAAGCTTTGTTGAGGGTCTCAAATAGGCGCAACTCTTGCTTCGAATAAAATCGAATGTTTTAATTTGGACGGGGCCTTTCGGTAGATTAATTGGAACTATTTTCTATATCAGTTTGGGTCATGAATTGGGATCACCAAGCTCTGATTCAATTGACAAACTACGCACCTCTCTTAACATCGAAACGGAAGAGCACGGACTAGAATTATTTGAAAGTCTATCATCCCGTTTCGTAGAAAAACATTTTTTCTCCCGATTCCGTAAGAGAAGGGAGATTCAGTACAGCATTTGACACGTTTGAAACACTATTCTGGTTGATAAAGTGGTTGTCAAGAATTTAGTTAGTCATACTACTACATCTTTTTTTTTAAATTGAACTAATGGTAGAGTCAAAGTTGACAAACGAGTGCAAAAACTAATTCCACGAAATAATTTAAGCTTACAAACAATCAAACTCAAGTCAAAGAACTTTAACATATAATTTAAATTCGCTACTATTCAAACCATCCATATAAACGTACTTCAGTTAAGTTTTGAAACTAAGTTCCACAATTTATTTTGCTCCTCAAATGGAAAGTGTATCATTAGAAAATTCGTTCTTCTTTCAAAACACAAATGGAGTGGAATGCAGTATACAAAGAAGTAATGAGTAGAATGAAGTAATCTAAATTCATTCATAAACAATAATGCTCTGAAGTGCCTAAGACAATTTTTGCGCCCCAAACAGCGATAGTGTTTTGCTGTTGCACAGCAAGTGAATTTTATATGCAAATAGGGCTGGTTTGAAACTTAAGAGGCATGTAAACGATCTGTGAGAACAAAGTTCGCATTGAAAAAAAATAAAACAAGTAAGAATATAAACTGCCAATTGAATAGAATGGACTTTGAATATCTGTGTATCTCGATATTTTTGTTATTATGAACTAAAGATGATCGAAATATTTGCGCCCTTTCTCACCTGCGCCCGGCGCCGCTGCTCCATTGGCTCCAGAAGAAGATCCGGCCCTGCTCACAGGGATATTTATCAAAATTTTATTATCCAGGAATTCTACATTAATAGCGCCTCTAATGACGTCGAATGTGAAGCAGGCTTCTGGAGGCTAGTGTCAATAGGTTTAAATAGCCCAGTCGAAACTCATAAGGGTGTAGGCTATTAAAATCATAAGGGTTGTATAGCTCTCGCAAGGCGGAAAGTAAAAATTGCTTTTGTATTGACTCGAGTCTGTCACTGTGGGTTTCAAAAGCAGGATTCCAGCTAATGCAAGCGTATTCGAGAATAGGACGTACAAGTGAAGTGTATAAAGATCTTGTGACCCACAGGCTACGAAATTCTTTGGCTCGTCTTTTAATGAAGCCTAGTTGTTTGTTTGCCCGAGAAAGTATTTTGTCATAGTGTAAACTGAAGCGTAGTTTTTCATCTAAGATAACACCGAGGTCAGCAATGTTATCAACTCGAGTTAGCATATTATTGCCGAGGAAGTACGTATTGTGTGTGACCGTGCATTTTCTGGAAAAAAAATAACCTGGCATTTATTAATGTTGAGAGAGAGCTTGTTTACATTGCACCAATGATCAAGGGAATCAAGCTTGGATTGGAGAAAGAGGGCATCCGATTTCGATTCAATGGTCTGATAAAGTTTGAGGTCGCCTGCATAGAGTAAATGAGGTATGCCTGCTAGGACGTCAGATAGGTCGGAAATAAATATAAAGAGAAGTGGACCAAGATGGCTACCTTGGGGTACACCAGAGGTAGCACTAACGTTTTTCGATAAAAATCCTTGAAATTTTACACATTGTGCTCGATCGCAAAGGTAGGAAGTCAGCCGAGTAAAGACCCGGCAAGACCGCATTTCTGAAGCTTGAAAATCAAGGTAGAATGGTCAACTCTGTCAAATGCCTTACTGAAGTCTGTGTAGACTGCGTCAATTTGGTAACCTTTTTCCATTTTGCATAGAACGTCTGAGATTAGGATTGTCAAATTCGTGGTAGTTGAGCGACCTTTTCTAAAGCCATGTTGTTGCTCGTTCAGACGGGAATCAACCAGGGGAGAAAATTTGTCGTATACTACCTTTTCGAAAAGTTTCGGAATCGAAGACAAAATGGCAATGCCCCTATAATTTTCAATACAGCGTCGATCACCATTCTTGAATATGGGTGTGACATACGAAAGCTTCCAACTGGATGAAAAAATTCCTGACGAAAGTGATCTATTAAAAAAAATATGCAAAGGAGTTATAAGCTGCTCCACACACTTGCATAAAAAGATCGGAGGAAGAAGATCGGGCCCAGAACCTTTGTTGCAGTTGAGTTCCAAAATAGTTTTACGTATTTCA
The DNA here is from genome assembly GCA_963978885.1 of Nemotelus pantherinus. Classification (NCBI taxonomy): domain Eukaryota; kingdom Metazoa; phylum Arthropoda; class Insecta; order Diptera; family Stratiomyidae; genus Nemotelus; species Nemotelus pantherinus. The sequence goes on from OZ022263.1 coordinate 163,506,481, forward strand.
TCGCGGGAGATTTCTAAATGGTTGACAAAAGCCGTTGGAGTTGAATCGGAGGGAGAAAGGTTGTGAGTTTGTTGGGTCTGGTGCATTAAAAATTTTTTGGAAACTATCTGCGAATAGATTACATAATTCTTTAGGAGAAGAAGACGTTATATTATTAAGAAACATCGACGATGGATAACCTGTAGTTTTTTCCTTCACATTAACAAAATCGAAGTATTTTTTCGGGTCGCGGACTATATTTTCGCCGGTTGACCTAATGGAAGTATCATAAGCCTCACGAGACTTTGCTAAAAATTGCTTAGCGACTTGATTATACTCTTCCTGAATAGCAGGACTAACGTCAGCATTTTCTCCAATCCGCTTATATAGTTTGTTTCTACGATTTCGCAAATGTCTAAGGTCTCTATCAAGCCATGGCTCAGACAATTTTTTTTTTTTTTATCTTTGGTACAATTTTGTAGTCATTTCACTGAATCAGGTGGTCCAAAAGTTTAAGCAGTGTATGAAAGTTAATATAAAAAACTCTAGCGTAACAGAACCGCTAGAAACACTTATGTTCGATGAACAGTAGTGGAATCGTGCAGATTTTCAGTGCATTCTTTTTGCACACGTGCTCCAATGTATTTCGAGGGCTACCGCTTTGATCTCACCAATGCATTTAAACTAATAGAGCGGAAAGGATTCCAGGGTTGCCACTTGCATGAATTTCAAAATTAAGGAAAGTCAAATACTTGTTTGTTATATTTATTAACTTGGAAAACAGCATCTTATGTAACACAAATGAAAAAAATACTCAGTGCTTGCAACACGTTACCAGCACTGCAACTAAAAGTCTACCACCACTGCTTCTTGTCAAAATCAAGCTACCCTACGAATCTCGTTTTCATCCACTGATTTTATCGAAAGTTACAGGGATAGAAAAGTGTTTGGGGTTGCCATCCGAAAAAATTCAACAACTTAGAAAATTTAAGCATTGCATACTTATATTCATTGTAAATATTCACGATATGAATACCTAATGTAAGCATTTATTGGTACAAAAGTAGCAAAACCGCCTTGTGTCGGCAACTGTTTGCCGGCATCAAAGCCCAAAATGTACCACATCTGCCTCACGTTGAAGTCTACATTTTCTGTGAATTTCGTTTCGATCTGATGAAGAAATTTAGGGCTACCAGTCGAAAAAAGCTTTCAAATTTTCCAAATCCTAATATTTATTGCTTATTGTCACTATAAGATCAATACCATTTGAAAATTTTACGATGAAATCGCTTACTAAAGAAATAGTAAACAAATACAAAAACAATCATAGCTGGCAGCCCTATGATAGTTTTTCAACCAGATTCCTACTGAATATTGCTTATAGTAAGGTTCTTTTACCAAATGAATTTTGTTTCGATTTCATGAAGTTATAGGGCAAGAAGCATTATTTTCCTGAGCGAATTTTCAAAATTTAAGACACCGAAATCACCATAGCTGGCAGCTCCAGCCTAATTTTTCAACCAGATTTCTATCAAACGTGGCTTAGAGTAACGTTCAGCTACTGTGTGAATTTCATTAAAATCTGGCAACTGAATCAAAATTCATAAAGTAAAATGCAGTTTTTTTTTCTTAGTGGTTTTTCAAGATGGCACCACTGGCACAGATTGGCACATATTTCAAAATCGCTTCTATTAGACCTGGTTCTACCCAAAACCAATACATTCTGTGAGTTTCAATTGCATCCTGATTATCGGGTCATGATTGAAATTTGAAATTTCTGATGCTAAAAATATAGGTGAATTAGGGAAGGGTTTCCGTTCTTGCTCGATGTAAAATATCAAAAGTTGTACTTTGGCTTTTCAGACAAAGCATAAGATTTATATGAGTGTTTTTTTTCTTCAAAAAGCAACAATTTTTCAGGAGAGTCGATGGTTTGAAGGTTTTCACTTTCAGCGCCTGTCCTTGCTACAGGGTTACCAACACGCTCATTAAACAACACTCAACGCTCATTAAACAACACACATTTACAGCTCAATAATATCAATATATCCTGAAAGTTTCGTAATGATTTGATAGCTCTGTCAAAAGTTATCGCAATTCAAAATTTTCCCGATTTCTTTTTAAGCACCCAACGCACACATAAAGTTAAAAACATCCAAAACATTATCAGAGTCACAAAATTTCAAATTTGGCACTGGCACTTCAACTTAAATTTTCGCCGAAACAAATTTCGCGTGAAATTTTGTATGCAAATTTCACGTGAAATCGAAGACAGTTCTAAGCTTATGACTACACACCCCGCGGAGAATAATTTATGTGCTTAAGGTACTATAGCGTTTATCATTGCCGACGAAAAGAAGCGCCACGCTTTGGCAGTCAGAGGTAATATGTTGACTCGCAGAATTTCCCGTTGTACTAAGCAAGTTAAGGTAACGCTTTTCAAGGCATATTGCCAGTCCTTGTACACGGGGAACCTGTGGGTAGGGTATGCCGAAAGATCGCTGGACACCTTGTGCGCCCAATGTAATAATATCTTTAGGATGGGATTGGTCCGTTTCTGCAGTGCGTCAGGGATGTTTTTGGAGTACCAGAATGATGGCTTTACAGCTGTCATTCGCAAAAAAACGATATCCCTAATCCGAAGAACACGGGACAGTCCCAACAGCGTCCTAAAGACAATAGCTGACAGGTTAACTTCGCCACTATAGAAATGCCTTGTGCGGAGGGTGATCACGGAAAACAGATTGTTTCCTTAATCGCCCTGGGAGCAGATAAGTTGAATTATCTGTGTCTTTTACGTAAATTTTTTTTGGGGGAGTGGGTGTCAAAAACCTTCAATAGGTATCCTGCGAACGAAACAAGATTATGTGAGAATCGTACTCACTAAAGAATATCACCCGCCGACCACTTTCGCATTACTTCAACTTGGCCGTGCTACTTGCACCTATCAGGTGTCCCACCGGCTTACTTCCGTTTTTCAGGATTCCAGGAGCCTGTAAGGCATCCTTCTTCGTTTTCAAATGCAATACCAGCTCCACATATGCTGACACAGCTGATCAGGCGTCATCTGGCTGCATCAGCATCTACACGATTGACCCCAGCGTCACAGGGCCAATCGCACAGAATGGCATGTGTTGCTCACTTCTGAAGCTGGTGAAATGGAAAAAGATATGCAAAGGGTTATCACTTTCCTTGCTACAATATTTACAGAGCTCCGTCCTGACTTTCCACATTCTCTGAAGTAGCCGTGGCCCGATAGGAGCTGGCATAGATAAAAGTTTATTTCACTGTGGTCGCGATTAAGCCAAGGTTTTAAGGCGTGAATTCGCCTAATCCTCCATGCTCCCGTCGTGCTTCTGAAGTTCAAGCGTTCGCACTTGAGCAGCCAGAGTTTCTCTTCCCACTTCTGCTCTGTTCAGATACACCTCCCTGCGTTCACTCGCCAATAGATCAATTGGGATTACTTTCGTTATCACTAAAACGGCGTTTCCTGAGACTGCTCTGTAGCTGCTTCCAATTTGCAGTGCTCTTCTACGCTGGGCGCTCGTCATCCTAGCTCGATACTTTTCAAACCTTAACACAGTGGCCCATATCTCCGTGCCATACAGCACCGTCATAAGGAGCCTACGTTTACTCGCGTTAGGGCCGCGAAAGCTTGTCATGAGTCTCCCAAGCTTGATTACAGCCAGTAGCACCCTATTGCATACTTTTCGAATGTGCTCTCCATAAGCCAGCTTCGAGTCCAACATCACTCCAAGATAGCTGATTTTCCGGTCTCAAGGACCAACCGTCCTGGGTATAATGGTTGGTATCCTCCTCTTTGTCATCCTCCCCTGCGGAATCTATGTTGGTTTTTCGAAAGGTCACCAGCTCTTCGTATAGCCGCCTGTAGCCGAGGTTTCAGCAACCCTTCTAGAAGTTTCCCCGCAGTATCAAACATGCAGAAAGGTTTGTACGCTGATGGCGTACAATCTCCCTTTCCCTTTGCAATTAGGGCAAGTCGCGTCACTTTCCAGGATGACGGAAAGACACCCGCTAGCAGGCATTTATCATACATACGTAGTAATGTTGACGGGTGTCTCTCCACTACTTTTAGAGCTTCTACTGGAATATTGTCGTGGTCTGGACCTTTTCGATTCTTCAGTCTGACACTCGCGCTTCGTGGTTTTTCTTCAGTGAGCAAAGGGATATCTTCCTGGCGTTTTCTGCTTTCGTGGTCGTTTTCTGCTTTCGTGGTCGTTTTCTGCTTTCACATCGTGCGCTGGTAACAGCGAATCTACAATATTCCTCAACACATCCACCTCCTGATATTATTTTGTAGCCTTGGCCCCATGGATCCCGGTCCACTTCTTCGCATAGAGTTTGCGACATTTGCGTTTTTCTCCGCTTTATAGCTATTCTCAGTTCTTTATTTGCCTTTTTGTGGATCGCGGCAAGTAGCAACGCTTCTGGTCGTCCAGTAGACCGCTGTGTCCTACGCCTGCACGCAAGAGCTCTCTGCTTTAGTTTCGCTATCTCCTCAGTCCACCAATAAGCGCTCTGTTTGCCCGGTAGTGACTTTCGGAGTGGCATCGACGCATCGCACGCTCGCCAAATTTCGCCCATAGTGAAATTTACAATCGTATCTATTTCCCCGGGGCCCATTGCTATCCCTGCTTGTCCTGCGCTAATTTTTTCAGCAAAGCTGTTGTCAAGTGACTCCAATAGCTTTCTCCTGTCCAACTTCGAAATATTCCACCCGAGCATCTTCCGTCTAGAGTTCTGAGGGGCCGGGCTTTCCTCCAACAGCCAGAAGGTAATATAGTTGTGGTCACTTCCATTGTACTCTTCCATCACTCTCCAGTCTCTTGCTATGAGCCGGTTTAGACGAGCGATGTTGTGCTTTGCCAGCACAGAGTTTGCTGGCCGATGGTGCTCGTTGCAAGTTTTGACGAGCGATTTCTTGCTGTGCTAGCACACCATTTTTTATATTCGTAGCAGACTACTTTCCACCAAAAAAATTTCTGAGCGTCAAATTATTTCTAAGAAAATGACAGAAAAATCGCTGCCGTGCTCGATGGCCAACTATATCACTCGTGCTCGCTGTTCCGTTCTTTTTCCTAAAAGCTCGTGCTGGATCCAGCAAAAAATCGCTCGTGTAAACCGGCTTTATCATGGACAACCTCTCCGAAACAAAGGTTATATCGGGAATGGACTCACCGAAGCCTGGTCTCCGGCAGGTTGGTGTTGAGCCCCTGTTCACCACATTATATTTAAAGTGCTTTGTGTTTTTATTGATAATTTAAGCCTTACTAACACACTATAGATCGAAATAAACAGATTTTTTTTTTATTTTTTTACTATACTGCGCGTCTGTAATCGCAAAGTTGCGATAATGCCAAAAGTATATTCGTCTGCCAAGCTTGAATTTGCAAGCCTTTCAATTTGCTAGCCTCTGAATTTGCCAACCCTTTGAATTTGCCGCCCGGGGCACGGGCTCTGGCTTGTCTCCTCCAGATCCAGGGCTACCAGGCTGTATTTATAACTATAGACCAATATTCCATCTTTTCTGCTTTGGTACTCTCAAGAGTTGCTTTCAATTACCTTATCCCTTTTCTTTACCCCTTTTTTGCATCTGAGCAGGATAGATATAACAAGGACAGATCTTCCACATTTAACCATATACCCTCCAATTTAGTTGCATCTGCTTTGGATCAACAAAAACAGATCGAGCTTGAGCTTGCAGTTAAACATGATTTGGCACCATCGTATATACGTCTCAATCATCGTCTAAATTCAAGATTGATCTATATCTTACATGCACAGACAACCTTTGAAAGTACTAAGGTTTTGGGAATTAATATAAAAAAACTTAAAAGCTTGGAAAAATGTACTTGACTTCTTCGTAGGAAGGTTTCTGTTAATATTGCAGTTCGCAGTAAAAAAAAAATTAGTGACAATTCGACGCTTTTTTACAGACCGACTCGAGAAGCACAGCAAGATAAACGTTAACTTGTTTATGAAAGACTTTAATTTTTAAAGGAAACTATCCACTCACCTCTACGTTCAGGTGTATGTTCTCTGCTCACTCAAAAATCCGAGAAAATCCTTAAACGAATTCCGAAAAAAACCTGCAGCACTTTTTTTCACAACTTTCAATTCCCAGCAATTTTTATTGTATTGCTATAATACACTTCCACTCATTGAATCTTTTCTTTTTCGGTAAATTCACTTAAGATATGGAACTGAGTTTCGAAGGAGAAACACTATACGGGCTACGCACGGAGCTGCCAGCGACAGGAGCACTACGAATCGTGTTAGGCTGTTAGGCTTCGAACGATAATGTTCTCTCTTTTCTTTTTACCACACCACTACCACAACCAAATCGCGAAACCGACGACGAACTTGACACTACACTTGATTCCTTATGAGAAACACGAACGATTTCTGCTATTAATTGGCCGTGATTTGTTTACATTTTACTGCCGAGTAAATTAAAACTGTAATCAAATGAACATAGGATCAGAGCGGAAAATACATGATGAGAGAATTAGCCACAGATCGCAGGAAGCTTCCATAGAGCTTAAGCAGGTGAAAAGAGTGAGATAGAGAAAATTATACGATAGCCTTTTATAGTTGTTGTTCAAATTGAGATCGAATATTCAGGCCTGTCGCTAACTATACATTCGAGACGGGATGTAAAGTTTGGAAAAGCGAAGGGATTTCGAGATTTTCACAGCACCGTATGCACAGTAAATACATTCGCGGACGACCGAATTAACGAGCGATATTGTAATACTTAAGCAAACGACACCACTCGATTATCCTGAGGATAAAAGAGCTTGGCCTCCATGCTTGTATCGCGAGCAAAACGCACTCTCCTCAAAATACTTGTCCGAATCTTATGCTCTCTGAGCTACAACTGAATTCTTTTTCTGGAGCTGTCTTCATTCTCTACAAATCGGCATGGAAATGTCGGAGAATTTACAAACCACCCCAAATTTCGGAGGAGAGAAACTACGAGTCGGGAGCTGCCAGAAAAAGTCGATGTGGAGACATAGTTACATTTTAATTTCTTAAAACAATCGGAACTATGACTGGAAACAGGTGTGAATTATATTTAAGAGGAATTTCTTAGTTGATAGCATAAATATTTCAAATTTGATCTATACACCACAGCATAAATATTTTATATTTGATTTATTTATGCACCAGCTGCAAAGAAATATCGGTTCATAGAATTTTATCTCATTCGAGATTATCATTTCGTTAGCTCAACATCCAACCACTACATCGTACTCTTCGATTATTGAAAATTCGACTGGTCGGCAACTCAGAAACTATTCAAGGCTATGAGGACATTTAAAACGTCAAAAACAAGTTCTTGAACTGCGCCTGCTTGCAACTTTACTCCTGCTGATAGAGAAAGTTTGTTCCTTCTGGCTGCTTTTGATTCACGAAGCGTCACAAAATTTCCCAAATCCAAGAAATAATCACTGTGCCTAACATTTAAGCCTCCCGACAATCCAGGCAACGACTTTATCACTCATAGATATGTACTTTGCTAATATCTTATGTACAGATATTAGTCAGAAAACTCATATCTTTTGGAATGCTTAGCAAGCCCGAAAATAATCTTAACCACGCTCTATGCCTGCCAGCCGGGGAGCAAACAATATTTGGCACTGACCATAGTAATAATTATTCCGCGCCAAGCTTGTCCCGCATGAAACCAATGTGTTTTCACAATTCCTAAGTCTGTGTAATATCATAGCGCGAATGCAAATCGCTCAACACAATTTCAATTTTCTAAAATCACTTTGACAACAGGCATGGGCGGCACGCGTACGTTCGATTCACTCAAACTTATTCGCGAAAGTAAACGACCACAAGTGCTAAAACACTACAAAATAGATCAACACGAAAACCACCCATTTTAATAGGAAACAAAATACCCGAATCAGACAACGGAAATTGACATTATTTGCTACCGGATCTGAATCTGGATGCCTGACTTACGTTTTGTTTCTTCCGGCTCTCCGAGTCACACTCCCACGCGACAGCCAACTTCGGCGAGTTGTGACAGACTGACTTCCATTCCGATCCGAATTCACTTAAAGCTTACACCTTCGTTCTTGATTAGATCGGAAGCTCTTTATTCATTTCGTCTATATAAATGACCATGTATTTACATACTATTGGCTTCTGCCACTTCTGCCTCCGCTCACTTGCAAATAACATGTCGAAATGCCGAGTTCACCTGCACATATGTAGACGAAATGGCTTAAGTTATCGTTGACAAGGGATCTTACAAGCATCGAAAAGCTTTCGTGGGAAATTCCGACTGAATAGGATGCAAGAAGCGATCTAGTTAGTACATGATGGGGTTTGTGGTATCGAGAAGATAAACTATCGATAGCATATTCGATACTATCGATGGTGGTAAAACTCGACTTGATGTAATTTTCTTTTGGCTATCGCTGAAGAAATTATATGTATGTATATCTCGCAACCGAAAAACATTATTCGTGAAGAAAAATGGGGAGAAAGATTCTAAACCGACCAGCAAATCAGCTGTAATGCTTACGAGCCCCACATTATTTATTTTGTCATTTTTCTACGAATCAATAACAGTTATTTAGAAAATTTGAACTCACCATCGTTGCGCTTATCTTCTTCCGGCAGTTTGACAATTCCTTCTCCGGTTACATGAATACCTTCCACTTGCGAATTCGGCACCACACACACTGCCAAAACTCGGCTCGATGGTCCGCAGGCGATCATACATCCGATGACCGTAAAAATTTTTTGACATATTTTCTACGAATCGCGAACAATTTTTGGGAAAATTTTAACTCACCATCGCAGCGCTTATCTTGCTTTATAAATTTCACTTAAAAAATGTTATTTCCGCATTCGCACATTTCAGATGTTTCGTGATTTCTTTTCCGGTTACATGAGCAGTTTCCACTGGAAAATTCGACACGATACACACTGCGATAAAACTCGACTTGATGATCCACAGCCGGGAAATCTTACCACCAAAGGGTGAATCGGCGGTAGCAGGAATCAAAAATTGGGGAAAACCATACAACAGTACAAAAAAAACCACGAGAAAGAAACTTAATGAAGAAAAGCACATAAACAAAAAACACCCTAAATCACAAAGTCACAATCACAAAAACACAAACTAACTTGACATACCAGTCAGACATATGTAAATGGGTAAAATTTTCTAACGGCTATGGGAAACATGTAGTTAATTTTAACAAATTTTCGAACCCTGCTATCGCCTTCGCCCTCTTGTGATAAAACTTCCAGGCTGCCGATCGCTTTTACTGCAGTGTCGAATTTTCAAGTAGAAGGTGTTCCTGAAACCGGAAAAGGAATCACGAAACATCTGAAATGTGCAAATGCGGAAATAATATTTTCGAAGTGAAATTGCATGGGCAGGATAGGCGCTACAATGGTGAGTTAAAATTTTTTAAATAACTGCTGCCGATTTATAGAAAATTGACGAAATACGTACTAAAACAGAGTTTTTTAGTCCGTTTTAGTACGCTTCATTGCAATTAATTGCAATTAATCGTAGTACGGGAACAGACCTATTGTCGCGGTGTATGTGATGTCGAATTTGCAAGTGGAAGGGGTTCATCTGACCGGAAAAGGAATTGCGAGGCATCTGAAATGTGCGAATGCGGAAAAAATATGTTTTAGGTGAAATTGATTGAGCAGAATGAGCGCTACTATGGTGAGTTTCAATTTTTTAAATAACTGTTACCTATTCATAGAAAAATGACAAAATAAAATGTGCACTGCTCGGTTATAGGATCGCCTGTAGACTGTCAAGTCGAACTACACCGCGGTGTGTGTGGTGTCGAATTTGCAAGTGGAACGTGTTCATGTAACCGGAAAAGGAATCGCGGAGCATCTGAAATGTGCGAATGCGGAAATAATTTTTTCTAGGCGAAATTGCATCAACAAGATGAGCGCTACGATGGTGAGTTCAAATTTTTTAAATAACTGTTACCGATTCGATGAAAAATGACAAAATAAGGTATTCGGTGATCGGTTGTAGGATAGTCTGTGGACCATCAACATGAGTTTTACCGCAGTGTGTATGTGGTGCCGAATTTTGAGGTGGAGCTGTTCGTGTAACCGGAAAAGAAATCGTGAAACGTCTGAAATATGCGAATGCGGAAATAATATTTTTTAGGCCAAATTGATTGGAAAAGATTAACACTACGATGGTTAGTGAAATTTTTTTAAATAACTGCTACCGATTTGTAAAAAAATGACCAAATATAATGGGTGTCCTCGGTTGTACGAACGCCTGTAAAACCATTAAGTCGAACTTTCTCGCAGTGCGTGTCATGTCAAATTTTCAAGTGGAAGGTGTTCATGTGACCGGAAAATATAATACTGAAATGATGATGCTGAAATATCCGAATGCGGATATAATATTTTCTAGGCGAAATTGATTGAACAGGACGAGTGCTACTATGGTGAGTCAATTTTTTTAATTAACTGTTCCCGATTGGTTGAAAGATAAATTATGCGGTGATCGGATGCGTGACAGCTCATTTGCTGGCCGGTTTAGGTACATATATTTTTCCGAGTTGAATGCATGCTACTCTTCACGAATGCTCCTCAGCGAAACCCAAAAGAGAAATCCACAATGCACAAATATTGGATACTATTGGATTTAAAATGCATATGAATTTTACTTCTAAAAAAATGCCCCATCCCTAGGTCCTCCTCATTCAATCACATTCAAAAATAATTTTATATTATTTTGATTGAATTTTCTTTTGAAGTCGTTACTGTTTGAAGCGTGCTTCGTAGCACAATAGCAATATTGTTAGCTGTGCTACTAACTACAAATGTATTTTGCTTCATTCATGATAGTTTAAATCGAATTAGCTAGGTCATTGTCCACGGCTTAGACGTATCATGTCCGCCGATAAACGTCTAATTAAATTATAAGTCGCTAGATTGTTTGCAATGCCACTCTTACTATCGTGCGGTGCTTTATGATTCATGTGGAGGTTCAATGTGACTCGCGTATTTTGTGCTTTTATAACAATAGCAAATCCAATTATGTCGAATAGTCTACAGTAGCCGAAACCTAACGACTGACCGGATTTACAAAGTCCGGTTGTCTTAATTCAATTTGTCGCCATGAATGCAACATACTATATCGACAGTGATGCGTGTTTGGACTGTTATCTTTCACGTGTTTTTTTATTATAAACTATTTTACGTGAAGCCGTAAAATCTATACGAAAATTGTTTTTAGAGGTCATCTGATAGTCGATTTTGTGTCAAACATCCTCTTCATCGATCTAAAATTGTTATTTTTAAAATGCAAACGGTGTCACAGTTATGCCCCCAAAGTTTTTTCATACGTAAAGCCAAAAGGAAATCACTATAAGTTTTAGAAATAATTGAAATAATGTATATTTCTTTTTCTTATATTAACATGCAACAGCCTAAAACAAAGTATAACCCTCTGTGTGAACATTAGTTTTTAGACCTACAATGTGCCCACTGAAGCTTTAGCGGACATTCCATTTTCTTAAAAATTAGTATCTAGAATATTATCCAAAAGTCGTTAAAGTGATACGTCAAACAAAATTATCAATGAAAATTGGAAAATACGCACAAATCTGGGAAAAACATAGCTTTACAATAAATACAGATATTAAAGAAAGTACTTTAACTGCTTTACACATAAGATTATGAACTTTCAAGAGTATATATAATTGTTGAGGTTCGGTTAAAATAGTTGAATTATTTCAGCATCTAAAAGGATTAATGTATGTGTCTTAGGCTGCTCTTAGGTTGTATAAAATCTTAACGTTTATTTCGGCGTGGTCTAACATTCCAGAAGCCATATGTTGCATTGTATAAAGGTTACAATTTCCGGTCTGTCAAAGTCTTCATCTGCTATTGTAAATGAAAAATGTTTGTCCCAAAATTATCGGGCTTGCTAGCGGTGTATACTATGGCACTAAAATGGACGTAACGTTCCAGAAGCTGCACATAAATTTATAATAAGTTGAAGACGAATACTTTCTCCAATTTTAAACCAAATATATGCCAAAAGATACTGGAATTGTAGCGATTTGTGAATTTGGGAGATGCTTGAGAGGACACCTTAGCTGAACCGAAGTCCAGTAGAGGTACCTTGTCAAGTATAATGGAAAAATAATTTATGAGCATTAGCTCATGACGTCTGAATCCTTAACTCTATTCTCACTAACATGTCTTGGAATGGCCTCCCTTTCGGATCTTACTTTTGCTGTTCTACAGAGCAGTCAGCTCTTTTTTGGACATGTTTTTAATAGCTGTATCTCCTTCTAGCCGCAAACCAATCCCTTCCCATCCATTTAAATTCAATCCTTATAGATGACCACTGGGTTTCTTCCATCGTGCCGTCTCTTTGAGCTTTTTGGCTCTCGTTGCAACCTGGAGGCTGACTTTGGAGTACTGAGTTTGGTGGCCAAGTCATCCGAAGGGCCCCTGTCCCTCTTTGTGTGGAAGCTATGCCATTGATTAAACTGCTTTTGCATGGCTCAACCTATTGTCGGACTACGTGGGGTTTGCGTGGTGTTACCACCACATCCCTTCAATTTGACCAAATTTCAGGGGATTGTTGGGTCCAGAATAAACAACAACTTTGTACTTTGATCCCTTGCCACCTTTATTAGGGAGCAAATCCACTCCATTTTTCTAATCACCCAACCCAGCCGTGTAGACAAAGCAAAGCGGTCCACCAGCATCCGTCGGGATAGGATTAAAGGGTACGACGGGCCTTCACGGTCATTTCTAGGGTACCCTGCTTCCGGGGTACTTCTCTTTTTTTTTTGTTGACGTGCCCTCTCGATGGTTCGCCACCATCACAAACCTGCTCTACAGGCTCTTGACTGGTCTTCGCTTCAGTTGAGGCGTCTGCCAAGCAGCATCGCATCATTTCAAATTGTTACAGAATATACGTTTGCCCATGACAGCCCTGTATAAATTATATCCAGACTGAGGGCTCCACAGACCTTCTGCATTTAAATGATTGGTTTTCTTCACACCAGTGAAATACATTAATCCGAGAAGAGCTTTCAGCTCATCTATATTTGCACTCCTGTGGTATTAAAATGTGGAGGAAGGTCCATTCCTCCTCTTTCAATATCCTCAACGATACTTTCGAGCATAGATTCAAGAAGTAATAACGACCAAGCTTCAAGGGGTGTTGCTAAATCTTTTGTGTGATTCGTCGCTGATGGCAAATAAACTTTTAGTGGGAGTTGCCCCGGAGGTTTCAGGAGCATTTAAAGACCTTTTGAAGTTATTATTTCCTTTCACAATCGATCCCCGACGTTGTTCTGGCCTTCTTCGCTGTGGCTGCGATAGATGTCTTCCTGCAGAACCAAAGTCTAGGTTTTTATTTGAACTCTGCTCGTTGGGTACTTCGTCTTCGATTTCCTCCCGATCGGCTTCGTTATCAGATGCGATATCATAACATGTCAGTCTGACACTGCCATAAGTAGTATGTCAACTGTTTCTTGCTCCCATTTTCGGAAATTTTTTAGGCAAGATACTAGTTCGCTTAGAATTGAAATACAATAGATTGACGAGAAAGAACAGATAGGTTACAGGAAAGCTTTACATAGATAAACCAAAACAGTGTCTCTGGATTAGGACTTTCGGGAAAAACGTTTGGGTTTCATAGCAATAAATAACAAAACCAAACAAACACCAAAATGTGAAAAGTTCGCCAGGCAGATGTAGACAATGAGTGTGACTTCTATAAAATGAGACAAGGTAATTGCTAGAGCAAGACAGATAAGTCTTGCCAAAAGTTACCAAAACATATTGAATAATGTGAATTTAAACGCGACACAAAATTTAGCAAGCTTGAAATTCGAAGGAAGGAGGTCATATCCACGCACTCTGGACATCTGACTAAAGATCCAATGGCCTTGTATGATCAGAGTCTCACACCATTATTTTTCGTATTGGATTTGTCACCGTTCAAATATTTTTCTTTTTTTGTATCTGAAAGCGAAAATATGCATTCCTGTATTCAATATGAAGAACATGCTACCTCACCCGCCCAAAAGATACTCCTTCAAAAATGCGGCGGATTATTCCTGTACTCCAGAGCGAGCTTCAATAGAGGATTGTTTTCTTTTTCCTCTTGTGCAACATAACATAGGCTTTTATGTTATTATAATATTAAGTTTTGTGTCAAATATTCATGTCATTTAACATGTTTTAAAACTAACCTTCGCTCAATGCAAATTTCATATCCTCCGAGCGTTTCCAAACGATTTAAAAACCGCCTAATATCATAGAAACTACACTAAAGTTTGTTAACCCATTACTTTATATGTAAAATGCACAAAATACCCAATATAGTTATCCATTATTCTTTTAGAGCGGTATTTCGTTCGTGCACAAATAATTATGGCATCTTGTTAGTCATTAGTTTTGATTGTTTCAATTTGAACCATTTTTTTCCTAGCTTGCAAAAAATATTTTAATTTAAAGACCAATGTTTCCTTTAGATATGTTTTAATTTCTTGACAGATATCGATATTTCGAGGATAATCTGCCCTCTCCTTCAGTGTACAGGGTGGGCCATCTAGTGGTTTCTTATTAAATCATAGGTTATTTTGACACTGAAAGCTGTTTCCCGCTCGAAATCTTGAAAAAAAGTCAGTATCATACCTCCGCGGAACGAAATGAGTCGCTTTATGCTTGAACAACGTTGGGAAATATTGAGAAGTTATTTCCAAAGTGAGTGCTGTGTAGCCCAAACAGTGCGTTTTTTGAAAATTAGTTTGGGCCGAAATGAGGCACCCATCGCGCCTGCTATACGCAAGAGTAGTAAGGATCGGACTTTTCTATACTTTTAGCATTACGCGAGTAAGGGACAGGAGATCAAAAGTCCATGGTTTTGTTGCCGCCCACCCGCGTGCTTTAGGTATGCAAAGTCCATGAAGCTCGAGTTAAGTTTGTTTTTCGTTTTTGGTCGTTGTGTATGAGTGAAGGGAATATGTAGATTGCTTTCTGGGAGGTGCGAATCAGCTGCACCATCGCTGTTTGCAGGTGCGAGGGAGCGAAACATGCAGCAGAGTCGAGAAGCAATATGCAGAACGAGGCTTGGCAGGTATTCAGTTAGCATGGATGCCGGTTTCTCGATGACGTCTTTTTTGCATCTTGGATGTAGGACTGAGCAAGCAGTTCCCAGAGCTTGTTTGGTTGGGTGTGTCTTTGATTTTTTGTTTTGCCGGCTGGTAGAGCAAGTCGGCTTGAGCGCGTGTTAGTTGCATGCGGGGTAGGTCAGATGCATACGTTGAGTTTTATTTTTCACTATAAGATCATGATGATGATCTTTCAAGCTGCGGAAGATTGTATTTTTCATTTTTCATCTTTCATACCACTGTAATGAGATGTATTCGAATAAGAGTATTAAGAAATAAATTCTGATAATATTTTCATTGAATATATATATGTACGTATAAATCAAGTAGTTGAATGTAACTTCGGTTCGCATGTGAATGAAAATACAATCTTTGTTTTGATTTTTGTATGCAAGGTCATGATCGTGACTTGCATACGTTTACCGTTGTTCGATTAGGTCGGAGCAAGTTTATGTCTGAGCACGTGCTGTGTGAGGAAGGTTAGTTCGATACTTATGAATGCATATTTTTTCTGTCGCACGATCTCATGATTGTGATGATGATTCAGGACGGCTAAATTTCGGATGATGAATGTGAATATGATATCAGTTTGTATGCGAATTTTGTTTATCATAACTAATGAGTGCAGGTGTGCAATAAAAAAAAAACATTTTATATGTAAAAGTGAAATGTTTCATTTTATTGTGACTGAAAATACAATAGTCTCTGATTCAAATTAATTTTATTTTATTTTAAATAATTTTGATTCAAATAAAAACAGGAATGTGTATAAGTTTTTTATTTTTCGCAATATTCTATTTCTCTTCGAAACTTAACTTTAAAAATCCTCCCCGAGTTGTATCCTTACCACCATAGATGAGGTGGTTGTTCTCGATCTGGTTAAGCTTCGCTAGCTGCTTCGATGTAATTTTGTCGGAGAATCTGGGGGGAAGGAACAGGAATTTGCCGTTCTCCAGGAAGACTGCAATTCGTTTGCCGTAAGTTGTTTTCATCTCCTTGAATTGCTGAATTTTGTATTCGCCTACCTCCAGCGAGTCCCAGCGTGCCATCTCGGCCTGTGTTCCAGCGGCGATTTTATTTAATTCGGCGTTCTAAAAAGCAAGAGAAAGTACAAACTTATTTTTATGGAAAGATAGAAAATTGTAGATACTTTCTATGTAGAAGTACCGAAGTTCGCTAACAAGACTTACCATCTTGGTTGGAAGATCTTCCCTGTCTGTGTTGTCTCATATAGAGTTTCTTCCTCTTTTATACAGAATTCTTGACTAGAAAAATCGTTGATCGTCGAATAACTTCTAGAAAATACTACCAAAGTAGGTTTGTTTTTTTTCTTGTTAGCATTACAGTCACAAAGATTATTATCGACAACCATGACAGGTTTAAAATCTTGTATGCTAAAGGAGGATTTCATATCATCATCATCATCTGCATGGACATCTTTACTTACACATTGTATCAACGAATGCTATCTTATAGTATAGGCCATAAAAATATAACTTTTTCTTTATTTTTGAGATAAAAAGGGTGTTACATGTTTGAGTGTAAGATTATTACCGTACATATTATTAATGAGTGACATCTTATGGGTAAGTCATAAGCGATATTTTAGATTGACTAGAAAAATCGTTGATTGTCGGATAACTTCTAGAAAATACAACCAATATAGACATGTTTTTTCTTGTTAGCATTGCAGTTACAAAGATTATTATCGACAACCATGACAGGTTTAAAATCTTGTATGCTAAAGGAGGATTTCATATCATCATCATCATCTGCATGGACATCTTTACTTACACATTGTATCAACGAATGTTATCTTATAGTATAGGCCATGTAAAGATAATTTTTTCTTTATTTTTGAGATAATAAGGTGGTTACATGCTTGAGTGTAAGAATATGACCGTACATATTATTAATGAGTGACATCTTATGGGTAAGTCATAAGCAATATTTTAGATTCTTCGATAGCACGGTTGTATGTTGTTTAATAAAAGTTTTAAGACCTTGAACTCTCAGATTGGAATTTTTATCCTATAACTACACGTTCTTAGTGATTGAAGCTATAATGGGTGATGCTATTTTCATATTCTTCAATAAAATCGAAGCCTGTTTTCTATACTGTTGCGTTTTTATTCATAGATGGTAGGGGTATAAAGAAGTAGTATAAAAAGTGTTTTCAAATTCATAATTAACACAGAATTGTGGTACAGTTTCTTACGTGAAGTTGAAGATTGAAGGTGTGCTAGTGGTGAAATATAAAGGTAAGAAATATTGAATTCTTGATTACCTTTTTCTATTGTCTTAATATCTACTTACCTTTTCAACTTTTTTTTTTTCGACAATAGCGTGTACAGAGGTTAAGAGGAAGCAGCGGATAAAAAAAACAAAGCCAAGAAAGAATAAGACACCGTTTTTAAAAAGATCAAGACGTAAGCTGCCGTTGTTTGCAAGATCCTTTAGAACTGCCCTCTAGCAACTGCACCTGGACCAGCTCAACCTTTTTTTTAGCTAAAAGTACGGAAGGTGCAGAAGGTTGAGTGAGAGAGTTCGTCAACTGTAACAAGCTGCTAATCAGGAAAAGACTGATCTGGAGAGAAAGGTGGTGAAATTTTTTGGAAGAGCTGTTATAGTACTGCTGATTTTAGCCTTCATCACCTTGGAGAATAGCCTCAGGCGTTTGAGCAACCTTCAGTGAGGATATTTTGAGTATATATAGAATATTAGTGTATATTATATAGAGTATTTTTAGTAGATAAAACAAAAAAAAAAAATGGATGTACGACAAATCGTCACCACGTTAGATAGTGCTTTAAGTTTAGATTTCACATTATTTCGCACTAATCTTAAGAGTTTGTTAAAAATTATAAAAGAGAGAAAAGTTATGTTCTCCAGGGAGGAGAAAAATTTTCTTCTACAAAATTTCGTAAAATATTATAGTCAGTGTGATTCTCTTGAGGTATTGAAAGAATGTATTGATTTCTTCAATACTGAAAATGCGGGCGGTATCCAATCTTGTGAAGTATTAAGTGAAATAGAAGTTCGGGAAGCTAGCAGGACTAGCAAGAGTGTAAATCATGCTCATTCAACTCACGAAGTGGTTCAGTGTGGAAGTGGGGTGGAAAAAGGGTACGAAGTGTTAGCTAGGGATAAAAAATTCTTTAGGAAGTTTAACGTTGAGGGAAACAAAATTGTATTCCGAATCAAAGGTCTCGGTGCTGAAAATGAAAATCCTCTCCTGGGAATAGAGAAAATTTTTGATGATATTATTAAAGATATAGTGTCGAAATCTGGAAGGGGATCTAAAATCAGCTTTACTATTTCACTCCCAAACGCGCCTGATATAAAACCTATCTGGTCTAGTTTGAAGTCTGTTGAAGAGGTGAATGGGAAGTATATACTTGATTTGATTTCAAACGTAAATCAATCCAATACTGCGTTTCTTTCGGATGAAATAATGCAGCTGAACGCCGAAGTCGTTAATATTCTTTCTGGGGGTGGAAGAATTAATAATATAACTATAGACGAATCCGAGATTTTAAAAAGGCGATCATGTGTTGTAGATGTAGGGTTGGAGGGTGATGTGAAATGTCTTCCTCGATCTATTTGCTATGCAGTCGAGATGTATTCACATTCGTTTCAGGCACGGTACCATTCTTCAGTCCTGAAAATCTTAGAATGCAGGACCAAGTGGTTATGTGAAAATGCCGGAGTTGTCGTTAAAGAGGAAGGCTGCAATCTAGCAGATCTTTATAAATTTCAACAAGTTTTAAGCGATTTCCAGATAGTTGTGTTTAACGATTTCAAAAATTCAGATTCGATCATTTTTAAGGTTTCTATAAGAAACGATCTCCCGAAGAAAATATACCTGTACTACTCCAAGAGCCTTAAACATTTCTATGTGATTAAATCGTTGAAAACCTTTTTCAATAAAAACTATAACTGTGTTCATTGCGATAAGGTGTACAACAATAATCCCCATAAATGTGCACTAAAATGTTCTTATTGTAGCTCTTATCCACCCTGTAAATTTGTTGACGAGATGGTTTACTGTGAACGCTGCAATCGGTCTTTTAGAGGTGAAGATTGTCGTACTAGGCACCTTATGAACAAAATTGGGAACAAAAGTATATGCGAAGCATTGAAAGTATGTAGGTTATGTAGTAAATTTCTGAACTTTGTGAGAAGGGATAAAAGTACACATGAATGTGATGAATACCACTGCCAGATTTGTTCAAAAGTTGTTCCTGCAGATCACTGTTGTTACATTAAACCATACAGGGGTAGGAAGAGGGATAATTTCTTACTGATCTTCTTCGATTGCGAAAGCACTCAAAATACAACCTTCGAGAGTGGTGAAACTTACAGACACGTTGTGAATTTAATTGTTGCCCAGCAAGTTTGCGAAAATTGCTATACTGACCCTGATATGAAGCGTGAATGCAGTGTTTGTGGGATAAGAGAGCATATCTTCGAATATAATACCGAAAATGATGTTATGAAAATCTTTGTGGATTATTGTTTAATGCAGAGATCTTTTGCCACGAACGTGTACTGTATAGCACATAATTTTCAAGGGTATGATGGTCAGTTTATCATCTCCGAGCTTTTTACGAGAAAGCTAAATGTAGAGCCTATTATGAATGGCTCAAAGATAATGAAGTTAAAATGTGGACAAGTGACGTTCATAGATTCTTTAAACTTCCTGGCATTCCCACTCTCGAAGTTTCCTTCCGTATTTGGGTTAAAGGAGTATGCAAAGGGATATTACCCATACCTCTTCAATACGATAGAGAATATCAATTATGTTGGAAAATATCCACCACCAGAAATGTACGGACATAATGCAATGAAGATTAAAGAGAGGGAAGAATTTTTAAAATGGTATGAAACTGTATCAGAGGGTGTGTTCAATAACAGAGAAGCAATGTTAACGTATTGCAGAAATGATGTGGACATATTACGCTTGGGTTGTACCCAATTTATGCGTGAATTTTTAAGTATTACTCAGGTCAACCCTTTTACAGAGTCTATAACCATAGCGTCCGCCTGCATGCTCACCTTTAAGAAAAATTTCTTACAAGAAAACACTTTGGGCGTAATGCCTCCTAACGGCTACTACAAAGGTAAAAATCAATCACTTATTGGAGCAAAGTGGATTGCCTGGCAGGGATCTCAAGTGACTGGTCGAATTGCATCTGCTAACAACGGTGGTGAGGTGAGGCTAAGAAGAAGCGGTTTGTTAGTTGACGGGTTTGATTCGGAAACAGATACGGTCTATGAATTTTACGGGTGTTTCCATCATGGGTGTCCAGATTGTTTCAAAATAAAAGAGACGTCTAGTAATAACCTAGTTCAGACGTCATCTCGGAAATATGAGAGTACTCTAAGAAAAATTGAAATGATCAAGCGTAGTGGATACAACTTAGAATACACTTGGGAATGCAAGTTCCGTAAGTTCCTGAAGGAAAACCCTGTAGTGGATCAAGAGTTAATTAAGGCTGTATCGAATATTATACTGCCGCTTAATCCTCGAGATGCGGTTTTCGGAGGACGTACTGAAGTTTTCAAACTGTACCACGAAGTGGAAAAGAACCAAGTCATACGATATCTTGATTTTACTAGTTTGTACCCATACATTAACAAGTACTCTCCATATCCTATAGGACATCCAAAAGTCTACCGTGGAAACGATGTTCCCCTATCTTCAGAAATACTCTTGATGCACGGATTCATCACTTGTTCTATCATTCCGCCAACTAGTTTATACCTACCTGTACTACCATTCAGAACTAATTCAAAACTGTATTTTACACTCTGTCGAAAATGTGCCGAGTTAAATCGAATATCTGACTGTATTCATACAGATGAGGAGCGTCAGATCACCGGTACATGGATAATACCCGAAGTGTCTTTAGCTGTTGAAAAAGGGTATAAAATTAGACACATTTATGAAGTTTGGGAATACAACCATACTCAGTATGATCCTGCAACCAAGAGTGGTGGATTGTTTTCTGAATATGTAAATACATTCTTAAAAATAAAGCAAGAGTCTAGTGGTTGGAGTGCTAATTGTACAGGTGAGAAAGAGAAATATGCCTTTATAAAATCTTACAAAGAAAGAGAAGACATCTGCTTAGAGAAAGAATTGATTGAGAAAAATCCTGGTAGGCGTAATACCGCAAAAATTTGTTTAAACTCGTTTTGGGGCAAGTTTGCACAAAGAGAAGACAAAACGCGCACCAAAGTTCTTACCAGCTATAAGGAATTTTCTGATTTTATTCATTCCCCTGGTATAGAGATCTGCTCGCTTTACACTATCAATGAAGAAACAATGTGGGTGACATGGAAATATCTTGAAAAAGAAATGAATACGCTTCCTCATGTGAATATACCCATTGCTGCATATACAACAGCATTTGCCAGACTTAAACTTTACGCAGCTTTGGAGAAGGTAGGAGAGAGAATTCTTTATTGTGATACGGATAGTTTAATTTTTGTTGATGATAAGTTCAGTCCAATCCCCTTCGAGATTTCTGACTTTTTGGGTGACTTAACAAACGAAATTGAAAGTTTCGGCCCTGAGGCATATATTTCGGAATATGTTAGCACGGGACCAAAAACTTACGGTCTCAAAGTAGAAGCTGAACGCATTATCGACCATATAATTAAATGTAAAGGAATAACATTAAACTTTGAAAATTCTAAAATTGTTAATTTCGAAAGACTAAAATCCCTAGTAATCGGCCCTGATGAGGAAGAACCAATTTGTGTTTTGAATGAGCGAAAAATTAAACGAAAACGACCGGGAGTGGTTATTTCTGCCCCCGAGAGGAAACATTTACAATTTACCTTTGATAAAAGAGTAGTTACGAAAGAAAATTTTTCTCTTCCTTACGGTTATAAAAAACCTAAGTTAAGTTAACATCTAAATGTCTATCATAATTATATATTGTATATTTAGGAAACTCGTCGTACATCACGAAATAAACTGTATATAAATGCCTATTAAAATGAAAAATGATTCTTATTTAATCACTAATCATCTTGCTGAAAGCATGTCCGAGTTCATTTTTGACATCCAATTTGTTTCTGGAAATCAGGGACACTATTTTGCGAAAGAGTTGGCCATACTTCCGTACGATTCGACTGTGCCTACAATTTACTACTTCAGACCTCCCTATCCTTACCAGGAGTTGAGCCGAAAGGCACGGAGGCAAAACGAGTACGAAGCAAAGAACGTCAACGGATTGCGATGGGATGACGGTGAGGTTAGCTACAACGATCTTCCAAACATTCTAATGCCATTCAGTGAATCTACGATCTATGTAAAAGGTGATGCAAAAGTCAAATTTCTAAAGAGGTATCTACCTTCCGCAAACATAGTTCGTCTGGAGATACCGAAACTACGAGATCTCAAGAATTTCAAGACCATCTGTAAAATGCATGATGCACTTCCGGGGACACGATGTGCTGCGCAAAATTGTATAAATCTTTACATGTATTTTCTAATGAATACTAAATATTATTGAAATAAAAACATGTTATTTTCTTATTGCGTCAATTTATTTCATTACATTAAAAATAAGGTTACAGCTACACAGTATTGGAATTTCATAAAAAAGCCTAGAATAATTAATATGCATATAAGATGTACGAGGTGGTATAAAAAAGTCCTCATTTTTCAGCTTCAAAAGATCCTTCTCCCTACATCTATTACAGTACTGCTCGTAATACTCCTTCACATATTCCGAGACCAGGTTGTTGTGGTGCATGACAATGTTAAAAAATTCCATCATGTCGAACAGTTTGAATAACTCCAGATGTTTGAGTGTTATGTTGCCATCGCCTACAGGAATCTGATACCGTTTTAAAAGACCCAATTGATTTTCCGGATATTCTTCGCCCGCTGAAGTCTTCAGATCGTTGAGGTAATTGTAGAGTGAAATCCATTGACTGTAGTCAATTGCCAGTGGGAAACGTCCATGGTAGTGGAAGATTACCTTCGCCTGAAATGTCTGCGGGTCAAATCCGAGTGTGACCCTACGGTTATGGCATCCATCCAGGTAGTACGTGTAGTTCAGTAAGGCGTCTTCATTGCACGGAACTTGTGATTTGGGAATCGTTTTCGTTCTTGACTTCTTCTCCTTGCAGGTTGATATGATGTTCTCAAAGTTGTTAGAAGGTTCGACTTGGGGGGATTTCACAATTTTTTTCTTCTTCTGAACAACGCGACCGGCTCGTTTAGGGGTTTGTGTTTGCTTATTAGCGGACTTTTCAGCAACTGACGACATCCTTTTAAATTGTAAAAGACACAACTATGGTTTCGATGGCTTGATCACGCTGCTTTTATATCTCCGATCTCCTGTCTGCAGGTCTGATTGAAACACTCCCCACCATTTTGCAAAGAGGTCTTTAAATAAATTTTCCGGAATAAATCAACTATTTCACCATCATTGAAATTATAATCTGTAGAGGAGAACCGGTTCAGAAATGATTTGAAGCTCTTGCCGCTGCAACGAAAATAAAGAAAAACACCGCAATACTGTCCGCATGTGGTTGAGAACGCACTCTGTAACCTCTGCTTATTATTTACGAAAACTTTACCATTGTGCCGAAGAAATCTTTTGAAGTACTTGTTAGTAGGATATTTACCGAAAGAGTCAAAGTACTCGATAGGTCCTTTTCTAGGAATGTAAAAGGCCACCCAATGCGTTCCACTTTTATGAGCTGGATCTGTATTCGCAATAATACAAGCAGGTTTCTTTATTTGACGAGGTAAGTGATCGCAAGGAAAAACGCCCTTGAAAAATCTTTTAGTCACATGATTTCGCTTTAAAGAACTACCAAGTTCGATCGTGTTCATTCCTGTTCTTTAGAGGTGACTGCTTCAAGGTTAATGATCCTAGTACGAGGCGTAACGTAGCTCTGGAGGAATTCCTTTGTTGGCTCCCCATGTACGAAAATAGTTGAAAACTTTGCAAGGGTTTTTATAAGATCCTCATCCAGACGCTTAAGTTCAAGGTTTCCAGACACACCAGTATGATCTGTAGTGCTAACTGTTGATGTAGGATATTTGTAAACGATCTCCTTTGTATACACTTTATCTGGTGAAATAAAGCCTGCAAACGCAATTTTTTTAAAGAAGGTAAAGTGCCCCTCTGAAAAATACTCGGTATTTACTAGACAGTGAGTCATGGTACTGTAGTTATCTCCAACCAAGGCACAGATAAATAATAAATACAGAAGTGTTGAACCTCTTTATATACCTTTTTATAGACTCGAGTAAACGTTTCGATTTTTATCGATTTCAATATTCGTATCATACTCTGCATATACAATGCATGTCACACTATTTTTTAATGCCTCTTTGAACCTTCCCTCGATTCTCACAACACCTTGATTCAATAAACTGCCACAAGTTGATTCGTATGAATTATCTGCTGTTAAGTCAAATGCTAGCAAAAAGCAACCATTGTCGAAGAATTGTTTGGATATCTGATGGCCTTTATCGAAATAATTGATACCAGTACCCTTGAAAAGGCTCAAGTACCCCCGGGTGCTGAGTGGTTTTTCTTTTGAATAATCGAATTCTATAGGTTGATTTGGTACTTGTACGCCATTAACTGACAAATTAAATCTCGTGATGTTATTGTGTTTGAAGTTATATGGATTTTTAGTACGTTTTCCGGTATAGGCGTCGTTGTCTACCATCCCGAAAATGAGCAAGTTCGGTAATTGACCAACCACTATATTGTCCAGCGATAGTGTGAATGTATTTGTTGGTAACGTGTATGTTTTCACTTCGACGCGTTTGTACGGGTATACTGCATTTGAACGCTGCAGTACTGTTTCATGTGCCAGGAGAATATTGGGATTGACGCTTACGTGATTCATGTACATTGTTGCTTCTAGTATTTTAATTCGAGGCGAGAATTTATCATCTTTCGAGTACAGGTAGAATTCAGGTTTCTCTAATGATAATATGACACGCAGATCCACACCATTAATCAAGAGTTTTTCTTGGTTAAATATGTCGCTATGGATCTTTCCCATTAACTCGACGACATTACTTTTCTCTAATAGCGCCGATCTACTAAGATAACCTTTATTCTCAGACTTTGGACCAGAGCCTTCAATCATTTCCATTTCATCCTGGTCAAGATACCATCCAACCGATTCGAGATGAGTTGTTGCTGCATCTTTCCCGTAATTCAATAGATTTTCAATGTATGCCCTGTACTGGTAGTTGTTGTCTGTTTGAGCTATATTCTTCCCATTCAGCTGCACTGTACATTGTCTAAAAAGCGAATGCATCAAATTATTTGCGACGCCTATTGGATCAGCTACGACTTCTCTTCCATCAGCACCCTTGATTACTTCAGTCCCTGTGAATAACATCTCTTTGCCATCCTTTATTTTAAC
This sequence comes from Nemotelus pantherinus, assembly GCA_963978885.1. Lineage (NCBI taxonomy): Eukaryota > Metazoa > Arthropoda > Insecta > Diptera > Stratiomyidae > Nemotelus > Nemotelus pantherinus. The sequence goes on from OZ022263.1 coordinate 163,532,064, forward strand.
CATCTGCACTTTGAGCCGTAGATATATGCTGGACAAATCACGATACGTATCACCATGGCCGAGAGAGATGAATTCCAGTACAGATGAGTTATCCAATGAAGCTATTGGCTTGTATGCAACTTCTTCGGTTTTTAAAATGTTGCTTTGAATCGGTGATGTGGAGAAAATGTCCAATTCGGATTTCATGCATTCTTTGTAGGAGGACATGTTAATTACTTATCAAATATGTCCAACACCCGCTTCTTGATAACTTTTCGTTTACTTTTCACCTTTTTAATCTTTTTACGTGACGCTCTTTTTACACTTTTTTTCAATTTACCAGCTTTACGTCGCTTAGGAGAAGACTTGAATTGAATTGTTGTGAACGGGTTAGCTCTTTTTATAGCCATTCGATTACCTGCTCCATCCATCTTATCAAAAAGTTTGTTTATACCTTTCTGAGCTAACTCCTGTGCTGCAGTTTGTCCGTGTTCTCTTAAGAGTTCTTTAAGAGGTTTGTTCCCAACCTCCTGTATAATAGCCTTACCGGTTTTGGCCGCTTGTCGTTTTATAGCTTTTACACCTGACGCAGCCAAAGGTTTTAGATAACGTAATAAACCACTGAAAAAACTTCCTATACCTCTACCGCGCTGATAGATAATTGGGGCTCGATAGAGGTCTCCAATATCTGATAAATTTCCACCACTCTGGACCAAATAATAGCGTGTGTAGTGCGAGTTCATGTCGTTAACATAGGTATTGAATATTAACACTATAACGCCTAGATCAATGGATGTGAATATTTATACTTTTTCTTACCGACGTTTGAAGTGAAGCATTATGTATGTGGGTATAAAACTTGGTTCAAAATCTACTGGTTCACCTTGTTGATCTGTGACTTTAATAGAAATGCTTTCGAAAAAAGTTTTTTCCACAGCACAGTACTCTACATGATTGAATCTGAAAATACTGTCGCAATCATGCAAAGGAATCGTACGAAGATTTCGCACCAATTTATCAGCTAATATTCTAGGTTTGATAATGTCTGTGTAAACGTGAATTAAATTGGGGCTTTCACAATCACTAACGGTCTTGGATGTCGTAGCACGACGTGTTCTTTTATCAAGCTCATGTAAGTTTTTTTCCAACCGACTTAGACTATCAAGAAATATGGACTTATCGAAAGATTCTTTTATCGAGACATCTATCAGATCTGGATCGCGTTTATCAACAGGTGTTTTTAAAAATGCATCAATGAATAGGCCAGCAATATTTTCAGTTTTAGACACTTCAATCGGCACTGGTGTTGTACCCGTTGTTCCATCACTCCTTTTGTATGGAATGTTTAGTATTGTATCTGATTCAGTTTTTGCCCATTCATCAGGTAATATATCGCTACCGGATTCTTTAGCGGCATCACTTATGGATTGACGAATTGATTGACCAATTTTGTAAAATAATTGTTTTCGTACCTGGTACACTGTTCTACCGGAAATTTCAGCTTTCTTTTTTAAATCTTCGTCTGAAAACTCTATTCCACTCAGCAAAAGTGACACAAAATCCGTAATGTTAATCGGTGAAGGTATTGGCAGTTCCACATTTATTTTTACACCATAGTCTTTTAGATGAAACGTATGCGAGGTAGGCTTGATCCCCGCTTTTCTTTCCCACTCACGTCTTAAGCTATGTGCAGGATATATGTATTCGTCAATCATTCTTAATAGCTCTACATAATTTCTTTTCGACCTCGGAATCTGTCCAATTATATAATCAATAAAGTCCTGAAGTGTGTTAAACTTTTTGTTTGAGTTTAAATAAACTTTTTCGGCGATTTTCTCGCCTTGGTAAACATGTAAGCAGAAACCTCCAATCTTCTTAGAATCACTGATGTCGGGAATACTTCCTTCATCTCGATCTTTTTCGATATGTTTGAATACCAGTTCCTTAATTGATGTCAAATAGTAGTTATAGAAGTCAGGTTTAATAACCAAGAAAAATGACGATAGGAATGTTGAAAAATTGATATCGTTTTTTTCATAACAAAGTCTCCGCAAAGTAGCATCACTCCATCTTAAGAGAACAAGATTTTTTTTCAAAGGCATGATTTTTACAACTAATTCTGTTACTTCAGGTTTGCTGGATTCTGCTGCAGTTGATCGTCGACTTCTTTTCATCATACTAGCTTCTTCTTCTCCGATACTGTATTTAGAACGCTTAGAAACACTGCTGGTTGACACTGTCTCTCCTTTTTTTCGTTTTGGCAACATTATCTCTGTTATTCCAACACGCCAACCGCTACCAAGCTTACAAGAAGCAGGAAGAATATTCTCAAAAGATGATAATGTGTTTTCAGGGTAAATGCTCAGAGAGCTATTGCTTAAAAGGCATACGTAGAATTCATCATCTGTTACTGTTACAGGCATTTCAAATTCTTTCCCAAGCCAGATCTGGTACACTCGAGCTACGCCCTTTTTTTCTTTCAGTCTCTCACTCTGTCGAACAGGATGTTTTCTGACGGGTTGATCAGACGTGTATTGATTAGGATCGAACCGAGAGGGCCTTAATATAGAGTAACTAGGCAGCTCTTGCATTTCCACATCCGTGATACTTTCAGAATCTTCTTCACCTTCTTTCTCCATTTTAAAGACATTGGACCCCTCATCATCAAGATTGTCTATCTCCCCTAGAACGTCTTCTACTTCATCAGGACTCATATCAACAGGTACTGTGTATTGTGTTATTCCGTCATCACCAGTTATTATCCTATAATCTTTGTCAGCTGAAGTTTTTCTAAATTTCGATGGTGGCTTCAGACTTTTGGCTATTCCACTTGCCGATAGACGACGCTTTGCTGCAGCCGATAATACACTCCTTGGAGGTGTGATTTCACCTAATGATTCAAACAATTTTTCCACTCGTACAGGTGTAGTTTGCGTAGGTTTCTCATCTCTAAAAACATATTTAGTTTGTGTCGTGTTGTCTCGCAAACTTTTCTGTTTTTTGTGTACATGCTTGCTCGAAGAAGGCAATTGAGTTTTTCTTTCTAGAAATCCTTTACTTCTACGACGTGTGTTTAAAAATTTTATAAGTTCATTTCGATAATGATACCATTTGTCTTTATCGCTGAATTTTTCACTTTTCAATATCTTATTCATAGCCTTATCGAACAAACTCTGGTTATTAGAACTTTCAATAGTGTCTTTCAAATTTGCATATACTTCAGGAGACAGAAGTAGCATTTTATTCAGATTACTGTTCCTATACATATTTCTCAATTAGTGATCCAATCACCCCTGAAAGTACACTACCCAGTAATACAGGTAGAAATCCGCCTTGTTGAATTAGTACTTTACGTTGTCGCGGAACTGACCGTTTAGCATCTACTAACTTGCGCATACACTTTTTATATTTACAGAGACGGTTATATATCTTTCCACGAGGTCTGTGGTTGCCATTCAACGTATTCAATGTGATTTCGCAAAGTGTTTTAATTACCTCTGGATCGGCATTCTTAAGTATAGCATTTCTCAAACCCGGTCGAGCTTGTCTAAGCACGTATAACATATGCTTGTTGTCCTTTAATCGCCTCATTCGTGACACCATTCTCTTGCTTTAAGCTATCCTTTGAGCAATAACACGTTACAAAGTTTTTGTTAAATAAATCAGTACGGAAGCGTAAAATATCATTCGTATTCTGAGTCAGGTCTATTAATAAATAGCTGTGGGGTACCTGAGTGATTTCTTTATATATTCTCACAAGCTCCTTGCTATTTTCAGGGTAAATTTGTTTAGCAAGATGATGAAATTGACTTTTATCACGCGGATTCTTGAAGCACACCAGATATTTACAGTTCAATGATATGTCACGGCAAAATTTGCCCTGATGAAATACATTTTGTGTTACTAATATAACCGAAAAATTCCTATGATGTGAACCTTTGGTAAAAAGTTCGCAAACTTGTCTTGAAAACGCATTTAACATCATATCGTCCAAAACAATAAGTGTTGGCTCATTTGCATTATTCACAAACTCTTCCGGCATCGTACTTAAGTATTCGATATTTTTAAACCCTACTTTTGTTGGAATAGCCTGAGTTTCAGCATTACACCAAATAACCTTCTTCACCCGCGGCTGTATCATAGTGTCGTTTCTTAGAAGTGCCTCTATAAAACTCGTCTTGCCACATCCAGATGGACCGGCAACCATCATTGTGAAGGGGTGAATAAAGTGCGTCATTTTTGCAAATTTTCACAGATTTTAACATAAAAACAAGTAAACAGCCTATATTTATACATTTAATCGTTATGAGTAGAAGGCAAATTGTCAACGAGTTACACAGACCTGCTCGTAAAAATTTTAACCGACGTCGGGTCACTATCAGAGGTATTGATGATTTATGGCAGGCGGATTTGGTTGATATGAGTGCATACTCATCAGAGAATAGAGGCTACAAATTTCTTCTTACAATAATTGACACTTTTTCCAAGTACGCTTGGGCATTACCAGTCAAAAATAAAAGCGCTAATGAAGTGACGAAGGCAATGGAAACAATTCTCGAACAAAGGCGCATTCCCAGAAATCTGCAAACAGATGACGGAAAGGAATTTTTCAATAAAAGATTTCAACATATTATGAAAAAGTATGAAATTAACCACTATTCAACATTTAGTGCATTGAAAGCATCGATTGTAGAGCGCTTCAACAGAACTCTAAAGGGTATTATGTGGAAGAACTTTAGCATGAATGGAAATTACCGCTGGTTCGATTCCTTACATAAGCTAGTTACCCGATACAACAAAACAAAACATCGAGTTATTAATATGCGCCCAATAGATGTTAATACATCGAACGAAGTGCAATTACTCTCGGACGTTTACAGGAAAGTTAAGGTAACATCACAGCCCAAATTTAAAGTTGGTGCGCATGTGCGCATAAGTAAGCATAAGAAGATTTTTGAAAAGGGTTACACCCCTAACTGGTCTACGGAAATATTTAAAATAAAAGAAGTCAGAAAAACACAGCCCCGCACGTACACATTGGAAGACTATCAGGAAAATTTGATACAAGGAGGGTTCTACGAACCAGAGTTAACTACAGTGAAACACCCTGATGCATACCTTGTTGAGAAAATTATAAGAAGAAGGGGAAATCGTGTTTTTGTCAAATGGCTTGGTTTTCCTTCTCATCATAATTCCTGGATAAATATAAAAGACGTGCTCTAAAAGTGAACAACATTCATTCGAGATGTTGTGTTTAAAGCGTGAATATGATCGCGTCAAGACGTTTGCCAATCTAAAAATTGATGAAAGAAAAATACTTAAACTTGCGCGTAGTGGATTTTTTTACACAAACATAAAAGACCAGGTCAGATGTTACTTCTGCTCGGTCACAATGGATGCATTCAACGCACCTACCGATGTCGAGAGTGAACACTTGCGATTGTCACCGGAATGTTTCTACGCCAACGGAAAAGACGTCTGTGGACCTTACGATACACCTATTACAACAAAAAAACGTTCCAGAACAGAGCACTGTCTCTACAATCTATTAAAATGTGTTGGTCTTGGATTTTTTGTTGGTGGATTTATATGTGAAACTGTTTCAATATATAATTATTTTTCCAAGTAAAATGTCAACAATTTTATTTCAATATAAATTTGTAAAAATACAAATCCAATAAAGTTTCTTGTCACTTATACAAATAAATGTTTTTATTTACCTAAAATTCCCAGCCCCACGTACCATCTAATTACCACAAAGAAAATACAAAACCTGAACATTGACCTACTCTTCTCTAATCAGCGAATAACGTCTCTGTTTTCATCTAAATATAGCCACTCGGAAACATCATAAAATCATTCATCCAGTTATGACATAATCTCTGCAGCGCGTAAAATCACCATTCATCCACACAACATAGGTCATATCAAGTTTGAGACCAGAAACGCACATGGCGAATGAGGAAAGATAAAACAAGAATAACAAAAGTAAAAACCCTCGTAAACCCATTCATGCATGGCGACATAGGTCAGTTATGACACCCCAGGTTTTGTACAAACGATATACATATTGTATTTTTATTTTTAATTACTCAGATCCATCCATTAACAAGACAGTGTACATGGATATACATACGATACAAGTATAATCAATTTCAAGACCGTATCAGCCAAATGCAATGATTGAGTTTGAAACCTGAAACGCACATGGCTAATGAGGAAAGATAATCAAGAATAACGAAAGTAAAATCCCTCGACCCATTCATGCAAAGCCGACATAGGTCAGTTATGCCGCACCAGGTTGGAAACGCACATGGCGGATGAGGACAGATAATCAAGAAAAAACATGACATTGCATCTGCATATGCTTGCAATACAGGTATAATCAAGTTCAAGATGATAAAAAACAAGAAAAAACAAGACAGACACACTTGTTCTATCAGCCAGCGAAAAAATCAAAATCAAAAACACACCCAAACAAACAAGCTCTGGGAACTGCTTGCTCAGTCCTACATCCAAGATGCAAAAAAGACGTCATCGAGAAACCGGCATCCATGCTAACTGAATACCTGCTAAGCCCCTTTCTGCATATTGCTTCTCGACTCTGCTGCATGTTTCGCTCCTTCGCACCTGCAAACAGCGATGGTGCAGCTAATTCGCACCTCCCAGAAAGCAATCTACATATTCCCTTCACTCATACACAACGACCAAAAACGAAAAACAAACTTAACTCGAGCTTCATGGACTTTGCATACCTAAAGCACGTGGGTGGGCGGCAACAAAACCATGGACTTTTGATCCCCTGTCCCTTACTCGCGTAATGCTAAAAGTATAGAAAAGTCCGATCCTTACTACTCGCAAGTTTGTGCAAAAAGTTCGTGAGACTGGCATGCTGGTGGACAACACTCATGGCACCCGTCGTCGTATAGTGCGCACAGAAGAGAATGTGGCTGCTGTAGCCGAGAGTGTGAGACTCATTCGACGAACATCAACTCGCTGTCGATCTCAACAGCTCAACATTTCACGCACTAGCCTGAGGCGATTTCTGCACAAAGATCTCGGATTATTCGCTTAAAAGGTCCAATCGACTCAGCAATTGAAGGCGCATGGCCATCCGCTTCGTTATCGCTTCGCAATTTGGGCCTTAGACCAGCTTGAATTGGACAACGATTTTGGGCGAAAAATCATCTTTTCTGACGAGGCGCATTTTCATCTCGACGGCTACGTTAACAAACAAAATTGCCGCATCTGGGGCTCGGAAACCCCGCACATTATTGTCGAGAAGCCAATGCATCCACAGAGTGACAATTTGGTGCGGATTGTGGAGTGGTGGCATCATCGGACCATTTTTCTTCGAAAATGAGGCTGGGAACAACGTTTCGATCAACGGTGAACGTTACATGGATTGACATGGATTTGGACGACCTCTGGTTCATGCTGGATGGCTCGCCATGCCACATAGCCCATGTCACAATCGATCTTTTACGCACCAAATTCCCAAATCGTGTTATCAGCCGTCTTGGCGATGTCAATTGGCCGCCTCGGAGCTGAGATTTGACCCCTTTGGACTTTTTTTTTGTGGGGAACTGTGAAGGATCGATGTAATAACATCCAAGCAATCCATGAGCTACAGCCCGAAACCATCAACAAGGTCTTGGAAAATTGGAGTGACAGAATGCGCTACTGCGAAGCCAGCCGAGGCAGCCACTTGAACGAAATTGTGTTCCATTATTAATGGGAATGTTTACTCTTACTAATAAAGCCATAATACATGGAAAAAATTAAATTTTGTTCATTTTATTGCATTTTTAAAAAGAAACTTGTATTTGTATTCTAATCTTAAATTAGCTTAGGTATCTTACTTATAATGCGTACTTTAAGAGTAGTGATTTAAGCTAATTACCTACTAATCATCTAGTATTTTACTTTCAAAACTGGTTAACATAAAAACAATTAAAAATGACTATAAGGTTAAATTCCAAATTTATCAAATTCATAGTTCTTAAGAAAGACATGGGTGTATCTCTCATAACATTAGATTTCTAAAATAATTAAAACAGGATGTGATTCCGAAAAGTCACATTATCAAATTCAGGTTCAATCTGTTAGGAGTGGGGAAACAATGAGTGCTGGCCGAAAAGAATCTCATCAGATTCCGTAAATAAGTTATATAAGAGATTAGGGGAAATCACGCTCAAAGTTTACACCCTGCATTTAAAAATGGCAAGTGAAAATAGAAGGAGGAAAATTCTCACGAGGAAATAGAAGGAGCTAACGAGAGGAAAGTATACCACAAAAAAGACTATCCCAAAATATGTGGTAAACAAGCGCACGGTCCAATTCAAACAGCATTTCTAACAGAAGACTTTGTGGTAGACATCGAAGCAGCGATAAAAAAACCTTCCCGAAAAAGACTATCCCAAAATATGTGGTAAACAAGCGCACGGTCCAATTCAAACAGCATTTCTAACAGAAGACTTTGTGGTAGACATCGAAGCAGCGATAAAAAAACCTTCCCGAAGAGGAGATAGCACAGATTAGAGGCAATGTGGCTAAATCCATCAGGAAGGAAAGCAGTACAAAGAGGTACGCTGATAAGGCATAAAGATTGCTTAAAGAGTTGGCTACCAAACCGGTCTTTCATACCAACACAGATGAAGGAAACATCATGGCCGTAATAGACAGGGATGAATATGAGCAATTAATTATGGAAAAGCTCAACAACGGGGATTACCATGAGTTAAGGAAAGATCCTTTACCACACTCTATCAAACGAGTGGAATGAATCTTGAAATAGTGCAAAAGGACTATTGGAGAGGTCAACAAGCTATGGATATCACACCCGGCGTTGCCAAGAATTAAGTGCTTTCCGAAGATACACAAAGAAGGAAATGAGCTAAGGAAATTGCCACCGGTACAAGCGATTCAACAAGGAAAATCGTAAAATGGATTGTAGACGAATGTAGGGCCTTACTGAAGTAAAAATCGAAACGAGGTGATAGAGCGTCTGTTCCTAGACTGATTTTAAGCAGCTTAAGCTGACTTAGCGTTCATTGCTCCATTATATAGTAGTATATTACATTAAAGCATATTTATTTACTTTTTTGCTCTCAATTCTACTAAATTAACGCTTTATTTATTGACTTCATCAAACGATTTACACCCAGCTAAATATAATACAAGGGAAAATTCAACAACAAAAATTAAAAAGCTCAATTAGATATTTAAAGAACAGCTGAGCTTAAAAATTAATCAAAGCATGTATGGACTCGAGAAGTCTGGGCCACTTGATTTTTTTTTATCTGTGCAGCGAATAAGAAATTAAGTTTTCATCTATATTGTTATCAATCTATATATCTATAAAATGAAACAAAAAGTATTATAAGATAAATAAAATCAGTACTGAGAAAAAAACTCGGCAAAATCAAGAAAGTATGTAATTCATTATTCGTGTTGTATTATAAAACAGTTACTTTTAAACATTTTTTGTTTAAAAAAAAGCCACAAAGGTGAAAGGAAACCAATATTCAGGCTATCATGTTATCTTGGCAAGCGTAGCTTATAGTGCCATGACGTAGTGATAACTTTGAAAATTTGTGTTAATATTGAAAGGAATAGATTTCCAGGATGGAGAAAGGAATTTAAAGAAAGGAGCGAGTGAATCTACGTAGCACACACTCATCTGTATCATTTAAATATCGATAATAGGGACACCAGATTTTACAACAATATTAGTTGACACTACACAAAAAGAAGATATACAGGTGTACGCAGAAAAAATTAAGACATACTATAGAGAAGCCTTGGAGGCAACACGTAATACATGGATATCAATTTTAAACTTTGAATCAATCACTTAACCGAATTTCTTGAAAATATCAACAGATATTAACCAAAGATTAGAATAGAAAAACGTGATAAGAGATAACTTACTATAGAATTGAAAGAAATAAATGTCCAGCGCATACGAGTAATCTTGCATCTAGGAGCAGTCATTCGCTGACTTGCTCACCTTAAACATTTTCAGGTTGTCAGTATACAAAAAAGAATGGGAATTTAAGAGACACGGAAGATCGTATATAAACAATAAGAAAAGGAAACATTTAATTTACCTATAATGAATTCATGTTTCTCAGAAGCTAAAAAAGGTTCAATTATCGGATATCCTTTATTGTAAAACACTCTTTTGAAAAATTTACTGAAACAAGCGAAGAGATATGGAGCGATAATTGAAAATGTATGACATATTTCCCTCTTTAAGGGTGGGACAAAGGAAGAGGCTAAATGAAATATTAAGGTTTAAAATTATTGATAAAGAAAAATACAGAGATGAGGAATGTCATTTCGCAAATACATTCGGTATAGCCTCACTGATAACCACCAGACTACAAAAATGATACGCTAAATTTTAAAAGTTCATGCAGCGAAACGTCTATCAATAGCAAATAAAACTTAACTAGGCGAAATCAAATTACTAAATTTACTGGCTAGGTTAAACAAGGAAAGAATCTGCAAAACTGCAACAGACGGCACTAAAATGCAATGTTGCAATAAACAACATCAAATTGCAATAGAAATATTGCAATTGCAATAAAACGATAGCACCGAAACTGGCTATTAGAGAAGAATAGCTTACCGGAGAGAAGAAAGTGGATTAACGGCCATTTGCATGAATGAAAGCTACTTTACTTTCAAAGGGAAGGTATTAGGTACTATAAAGGTATTAAAGGTGTCGCCATGGGAAATCCTCTATCGCCACTTATGGGCGAGGTAATTATGGATAGACTGAAAAAGAAACTTAATGAAGAAGATTCGCTTTCTCGTGTATAGATGAGACATGCAGATGACATCCTGGCTATCGTAATAAAATATGTTTTGTCAGAAACTTTGGAGAAGCTGAACCAAGCACAATTTTCAATCGAAGTTGAAAACAACAGGAGAATACCCTTCTTGGATTTAATGATCATCAGGAAAGAACGTCCCCTTGAGTTTAATATCTACCGAAAGCCCAGAAACACCTAGAGAACAACACCACGTCTGATCATTTGTATACCCATAAAATGGCGCCCTATAACTCGATGATTTGCCGGCAACTATTAACAGTGTTCATTGATTAGGAAAGTTTTAACTCAAAAGTTCATTATATCAAAAATGCCACGAGAAAAAATGGATTTGACGAGAAAATAATTAGAATTTTTTATCAAAAAAGAAGAAGGACAAAATACAGTGCGACCGTTAACGACGCTCTCTTATCACAGGAAAATTAAAAAAGAGCCATAAGAGTGCTAATAATTTTTTCGCGAATTTTCAAAAAAGTTCGGGAGGTTCTGGACAGTTTTGATATAACGACAGTTCCAACCAGTAAGGCTAAAAAATTAGGTAAAAGACAAAAAAGATACAAAACGAAAAATGTGGAATATACAGAATTACTTATCCAGAATGCTACAAAGCATCTATTGGTCAAACAAAACGGTTAGTTGGTGTTAGACTAACGGAACATAAGTGGAAAGTAGCCTCAGCGAGGAAAGGAAATACAACATAAAGCACCTCCTAGACGGTCAATATTATTGATCAATCATATTCAACGTAGCATCAATACGCTTCAATATAATTTCAATAGGCGGGCTATCAATACGATACCTGAACATTCTTTGACTGTAAGTTGTTGGTTGTGCTTGGAAAATTCGCAATCTGGCCTGCAAGTGTTTATTTTTATTAACTGTTTTTCTCAAGATCAAGCAATGGTCTCCCATAGAGATTTAACTTTTCTTGCCTAGACTTTTGTTGTGTGTGAAATGAAAATACAAAAGAAGAAAAGAGAAAGGTGATGGTCAAAAGAATAGTACAAGTTGAGAGATCGCTTTACACACGAAAGTTTGCTAAACTATCTAGCCACAGAACCAGAGGATTATAAAAATTTCCTCCGAATGTATAAAATTTCAAATCACGGTCGCACTGTGACATTTCGCTTGCGTCGGCCATCATGTAGGTGGTTATACTTCGATATCTCAGACAAGAGTGATGTCAATATTGATCAATATGGCTCATGAACGTCAATATGAGCATCAATATAGCTTCCATTAATACACTTCAATATAAATTTCCATCAATACGTTTGAAGCTCTCCTAAACGATCAATATAGCCCTTCAAAACGTATTGATCAATGCATATTGATCAATAATATTGACCATCTAAGAGGTGTTTTAGTACGATCAGCAGTAGCGAAACACGTCCTGGAAGAGAAGCACAACGAAAACTAGATGCGTACGAGAGCCTCAACATTGGAAAACCCGGCTAAAGTGACCCCACAGCCGTTAGACAGTTTTACCGATCGTACTTTTTGTGTTGTTGTGTGTTTGTTTTTGACGATGTTTTTTGTTTGTTTGCTTGTTTATCATCATGCTGTCTTTTCGTCCCGTTTCTGTACGTTTTTTGAGTATTCTTCTTCAAGTTTTTGCCCCTGCTACCACCAGAGGACGAGCAGGGATCCGAAATTGAAGAATAACTATTAAAAACGACAAAAAATACCCGAGATGACAATACACTGAAGATAAATAAACAAAAAACACTCACAAAAACACAAAAAACACCATTGGTAAAATTTTCTAGTGGCAAAGGGGAGGAGCGCACGTAATCGAGTTTTACCGAAAACCCCGATGAACAGACGACTAAACACGGACCAAGAAAACTGCATCACCATTCAGGTTGATTTTAGCAGACATTTTATGGTTAGGAACAAAATGTAATTAATGTACACAGTTAAATTGCACTTAACTAATTAATTAATAGATGATTTCTAAGTAATTAACTAAAATAAATACTCTTAAGGTAAGCATTATAAGTAAGATACCTAAGCTACATTAAGATTAGACCGATAGTCACAGAAGAAGAGGGCAGATTACCTTCAAAATGTCAAGAAATTAAAATATATCTAGGTAGGTAGGTAGGTTGAAGTGGCTGCCGATCCACAGAGGTCTGCCGACCGACACACGTAGGCACAAGAGAGGTCCGTTGTAATGCCATAATAATTTCTGAATTGCTCCTAATCATTGAACTCCGGAAACCATCTGCTTCCTTTGACAAACCGCACTATCCCCTTTAAATTGACCAGGGAGAGTTCGGTCAGATTTGAGAGAAAGGGTGCGCCAATTGCCGCCAACCTTCTCCTTGCCAAAGCCCGGCACTGGCACATGAGGTGGAGGTCGGACTCATCATCAGAGCCACAACTCCGACAGAAATTGTTAGACTGCACTCCCAATCGTTGTGCATGCCGTCCTATGAGGAACGCCCACAGTGCCGCCCGTAGGAACGCCCACAGTGCAACGTAGAGCGCTTCGAGTTAAGCCTAAAAGCTGCCTGGTGCGAAGCGCATCCATCGATACCCAGGAATGCCTTGCTATTGCACAGGATGATTCATCTGCCCAGGACTTCCTAGCGTCCTCGAGATATTTTTGCCTGATGGCCAATTTGAAAAAAAATATATCTAGCTTCTAAAGGAAAAAACTGGTCTTTAAATTAAAATATTTTTTCTCATTAGTTTTGGTTTATTTAGAAGTTATTTCTTAAGTTTTCTTCCTTAAGATCGTGTTAGACTGTTATACGTTACTATTGCAAAAAGAAATACGTACTCTTCTGCTCACTTTCAAAAATCATCGTTATTTCTTTTTTGTTTCACGTATAAAAATGCTATCCACAAATAATTATGACACGGTCTGTACAAATGTCTAATGTTTTATGGGGCGTATAGAATCCACCTCACAAACCATAGCATAGACGTTGATTCTTAGGTCGAATTGAATTCATTGCGAAAATACTCGATATACTACAGAATATCTTTTCATATATCCAATAATTTCATCAAACTTTTCAATCGAGTGATGCCCCTAATTATATCATGACACATTTCTGAAAAATTTCAAAGAATACACGAATGATTACAAAAAACAAAACACTTATATTTTACAATATAGAAACTGATAAAATAATTTTCCCCATTTAGATACATTTAGCATATATCTTAGATCTGTTACTTGAAAATGTACAATCATTTTTTTTACAAACCAAAAAAAAACACCTCTAAAACAATAGATAAAACTATTGCTATCAATATTATTTCCTAAAAAAAAACTATATTATTTACAATCTCCTACATTGAAAGTCTAAAATTACTTATATAAATTATGCGCATGCATTTTTTTTCCACAAAATCCGATCGAAATTACAGCATCGATTTTAGAGTTTACGATTTTTTTTAAATATCAAATTGATGCTGGAAATGAAATTGGGGTATTATATTTTGGATTAAATTTACTTTTGATAAGAATATATCTTCTTCATATACACAATAAGATAGGCAAAAGTATTACTGTCAAATTGGTAACTAGAATAAATTTGTTACATTCAATTGCTTCATGTAGCTATATACGTAAATGCATGTATGCATAATCCCGTATACATACTGAAATCCTACCGAACTCGAACAAATCGAAATAAAAAAAAAAGATTCAGATAAATTTACAACAAAGGATACGAATTATTGAAGAATTTGAACAAGTTACGAACTCAATATATATTATCGTTATAAATAGATGAATAAATTTGCCAATGGTGAGCAATTTTCTCCGTTTTTATGTGTTTAGTAGCTATAATAGTTATTTTGTAATGAACATAGTCAGACTTGTCGTCTCTTTGGTGTTTGCCTGTAGTAATGGAACGAACTATGAATTAATTAAATGCTTTCTTTCACATGGCTGTGATATGAAGGGGCTTAAATTTCTGCATACTGAAAATTCAATCTGAACTAAATAGAAATCGTGCTGATTTTGTGACAATTGCAACTAAATATTAGACCGTTACGTGCGATTTTATTCACAGAAACTAATCTAGATAATTAATTTATACTTGTGCAACTTTTATTTGATTTACATTCACTGGCAATCGGCGTCGCTGTTATAAATGCGCTTATTGATCTCAACTAAGCCGAAATGTTTGCAGTTACGGGACTCTACAAGACAATTTATTAGATAACCAATTCAAGCATGGGCGACTTAAGATCATCGAAGATTTAATCATCAAAGACTCTTATTTCTAACATCGATCATTTAATACATATATGATTGTTATAAATACAATATGCACGAGATAATATGTTTGTCGGAATAGTTGCTATTCACCATCGGATACGGTGGTCTATAATATTACAATGATTTTTTTTTGCGACTCGTATAAAAATCGTTCTACTGTTATAGCCTAACCTGAATATGATGTTGTGTGTATTTTTCGTGTTCGTATAAATAGATTCGATTGTTCGGTTACTATTTCGAGGAGTTTAATATCGTTTTGTTTAACATTTTCTAATTACCACTGTCGGTAGAATTTTTATTATGACCAGATTATTTGTTGTTTTTTTTGTTGAGATTATGAAAACTACACATTCGTATGACATTTGGGACATCTATATAACTTACGTCTAACTTAATCTTATGGAGCTGAACTTACTTTCTGTATCGAAATGACGTAAAAACCAAGTCTTATTTGATTTGCTTTCTCGAAATCTAAAAATTAGCTGATATAATTAACTAAAATGGACATAGTCAATTTTCATTACGATAAACCTATGGATAACATTTTGTTAGAATTACTTGTTTGAAGTTATTAATATAACTGCTGAAAAATGGTGTTCTTTTATGTATAAACTTTAATAAGCATGAAAATATACTTCAATATTTCTCTTTACGCTATTGTATTTAATATCAATTAAGGAGGGACGGTGGAAGAGAAAGACATTGAGTGGTAGAGTCCGATGCTTCAGGCTTGGGGGGTTGAAACGATGGATCGATTGTGGGAGAAAACTTCGCAAATGCTTCTGAAACGAAGCTACCGAAGCTCAATCCTACAAAAAAACCATAGTAAGGCCGACTGACAAGATCTGAATGGAGATAAGGAAAATAATGAAAATCTTTGGAGAACAAGTAGTTGGGTATGAAGCTCTGTGGAAAAGAAACCACGAAAACTAGACAAGCTTAGAAAGTAGCGTTAAGTTTAAGACGTGGATATCAGGCAAAGACTACACGCTGTAAAGAGGAAAATTGGCTATAAAAACCAGATTAAGGAGGAGTGGGTTTGGTATTTTAAGGTACTCCTTCATACTTCACAGAACTCAATAATATCAGAGTCGACAGACGTCTCCGAGGAAGCCCCCAATAGTCCCTCCTCAAACGCTAGAAGAAATCGAATCTGCTATACGAAGCCAGAAGAATAATAGAGCACCGAGAATTTCCTAAATTATGGCTGAATGATTCGAATACGGTGGAAGCTGCACCATTAAGGCCATCGACAAAGTGATCCAGCACATCTGGGATCAAGAGCAAATACCGCAGGAATGGCGCAAATCTATTATATGCTCTATCCATCGAAAAAGGAGGCAGATTTCTATGTAAATATTACAGAGGCAGGACATTTGCTGAAAGAGCAGCGGAAAAAAAATTGGGGCACAAGATGCAAAGAGCTTCTACAGCGGTACGGTAACAACAAATGCCGACAAATCTTGGTCTCAAATCAAATTCGTCAAAATAATAGGGTGTATGCATGCAGCTTTAAAGAAGCCCAAAAAAGGTACAACGAGGACATCACCCAGCGTTAGTAATGTTATGGTAAGATGTCAGCTGTCAAAGTGTCACAGAACTTGATTTTTGCGAAAAAGATGTAAAAACTCCAGGAAAAAATTCAGACGGACATATTTAAAGAGTGTGTGAAGCCATTGAACTCTAAACTGTTTAGCAAGAGTGACTAAGGTTTCGAGCAGGATTCTGTTCCGGCGCCTTAAGTCCACACCACACAAGCACGATTGGAAAGCAGTGTACCAAAATTTTTAAGAGCGTAAGAATGGCCTTCACAAGGCCAAGATTTAATACTCCCGTGGGCAGAGTTAAAGGACTAGGTCTGTAGAAGACGACTCCCAAACATAGAGCGCTTAAAATGAACTTTAAAACAAACAGTAGCCCATTTTTAGCCAAACAGATTAAAAAGTTGTGTAAGAGTTAAAGGCGGCCACTTTTAACACATTTTTCCATTTTTATTAGCCCTGGAAGTGTGTTGGAATAATTTTTTTTGGCAAACAATTTCTTTCACCTATAAAAAATCTCATATCTCTGTGACAGAGCTTACGACTAGGTAAAATATTGACGAATATATCAGAAAGTAAAGTTAAAGTCTACGCATACAATGTGGTTGGGGAGTACCAAGGAGGCTTTCGGTCTAAACGATTAACAACTGATCAACTGTTCACAGTTAAACAAATGCTCGAAAAATGCTGGGAGCTGTAACGTTGATGTCTATAATATTTTCGTTGACTTAAAACAAGCATATGGCCGTATTAACCGAAACATACTGTGTAAAACAATGCTGGACTTCGGCATCCTATCAAAAACTACTGACTAAAATGACTATGACATCAACAACATCGCAAGTAAGAATTAACAATTATCTGACTGACGTCTTTGACTCAAATATCGGACTGAAATAAGTCAATGGGGGTAGTCTCTCTGCTGTTCAACTTAGAATTTGAGTATGGAATAAGGAGGCTGTCTGTTGGCACAATAGGTACGTTTTTATATAAATCAATCCAACCCTTGTCAGGCTACTTCACATCTGTTCATATGTCTCAAAGAACTCCATCTGAAACTAGACTTCTGCTGTTACTAGACATTCTTTTGTATCCAAAGAACTCATGCTGAAACTAGACCAGGAAAAAATGCAAACAAAATGCAATGAAACTGACGAAATAAAATGAAAAATACAGCTCACTAATAAAACCGTCTACTCCATTTGGACTATACTGAAAGAGCAATAAGCTCCATTCCAACGGCAGAGGTGGAGGTCCTTCTATAACCAATACACCACAAAATCCAAAAGGAATCGGCAAAACAGTCGATACGCCTAAAATTGCTCTTCAGGTACAAATCAGGAGGCCTAAAAGGTTATCTCAATATCTTGGAGGATATCAGACTTATATTGGAAATGCTGAACATCAGCGATCAAACAAAGATTAGGGCAACATTCCAGAAAAGATTCAGGCTTACAATACCCTCAAGAAATAAATGAGAGAATGATTCACCCCTCTCGCAGAAAGGGGCGAAAATGTGATGCACGGAAGATGGGTTGTAGAGTGGAAGCAGGGATCGAGTAGAAACAAGTTGTAAAATGCACACTATCTATCAAGTAGAACTATGTGCTATACTTGAGGCCGCGCATATAATAAAGATAAGGAACATTAAAAGGATTGACATTAAGATTGTAGAAGCTCCGCCTTCCTCCAGATAAATTGAATTTTTGCCCAACAGGAGTCCACATAAATGTTGGATACAGGATTTTAAAGACCATCATCGAGTACCTGACTAAGCCCTCTACACTTGGCACCAAAAAAAGGTGGCTGTCGTCCCTACGGCGACTAACGACGTCTAAACGCAGTTTCTCGACCTGATATGTATTCTTGAAGACGAATCGAGGATATCGTTTCAAATTTTCCTGGGGAACAATATTTACAAAGCTCGACCTGGTACGTGCTTTTCACCAGATTCCCGTAGCAGAAAAAGGATAGACCGCAAATTGCGGTCATAGCAGCTTTCAGATTATTCGAATTTACGTTCATGATCTTTAGGCTAAGGAATCTTGCTCAGTCATTTCAAAGGTTCATGGGTGAAGTGATAACAGACCTCGACTTCTGTGTCTGCTATGTGGACGATATATTAGTTGCCTCAGAGAACTCAGATCAGCATATGCAGCACATAACAGCAGTTTTCGAGCGTTTGAGCTTATATGGAATAATAATCAACGTTTGTCGAAAGCAGTTTGACGAAGACGATGGCTGCTGTTTTGGTTTATGGTACGAAGAGCCAACGATGGCGTAGGCCTTGGTTGTTCGTTCGCTCTGCCGGCAGTAACATCAAAGCGCTAACGACCAACATTTAGTGAAACTATCAAAGGCCGTTCGTTGGCTCTATGTGTACGCCCCTTCAAAAGGTCGAAAGCTACTGGCTGAATCTAGAGGGATTAAAACACTCAACAGACTACCGCAGCTTCGATACAAAAAGCGCAAAAGACGCAGTGGCACTCCGTAAAAGTGACATGAGGGCCTTAAGTGAAGCTTTAACGGGCCATCATCGTTGCAAAAAGTACTTCCGTAAGGACGACTCCTGTAGACACTGCAAAGTAGTCACAAAGAGTGTCGAGCACCTCCGACCATATTTTCCATATCAAAATTCTCATCCGCGACACATACAAGTTCATAAGGAGTCTGGATTACCTATAGGGCATAGCAATGAAGAGGCACAATAGATCTAGGAAGTCGCAGTGCTAAGGGTCATCTGGACATGTGCCATACATTCATTCATTGATACTGAAGACCAGTTGAATGCACAGGAAAACAAAGCACCAAAAGTCTAGGAATCAATAGTAAGACCAGTGTTATGCTATGGATTTGATACATGGACCCTGCGACAAGTTTCTGCAAGCATATTGAACGCCTACGAAAGACGGGCTTTAGGAGAATAATTGAAGCAAAACGGGAGAGCGGCCAGTAGTGAATAAGGTACAACTATGAGCTGTACGAAATGGACGAGCATCGCGTACTTAAAAAGGTATTCGAAGAAAAGGCTGAGAGTCGAAGGTCAGTGAGAAAACCTAGAAAATGCTGAGGATTTCAAAATTGGAGAACGCGGAGGTTAGGCCGAGACAATTGAAGTCGTCTTCTAGAAGAAGCCCAAGCCCAAGAGGAGCTGTAATGCTACGAGGACGATGACAAAGTAGGAAACAGGAGATTTTTTTACAATAATCAAGAAAACTGGCTTATATTGGAAAATTACCCAATTTTTCAACAGTTATAAAATTTATGACTTTCAAGTTAAATTTTCTATGAAAATGCATACCTTTATACCTGTCTTGATTTGCAATTATAATTTTCAACCATTGAAGTGGCGATATAATCACACGATTTATGTTCACTATACATGATTAATTTACAAATTACAATTTTGTCGATTAATATATAATACACATCAAATAATCAAAAGGTCATACCATTCGCATTCCTAAGTTTTAACTACATTAAATACAGTCCGATTGTAATTCGTAAAATGTTCTTTTCCCGCTAAGTCTTCTTTCAGAATATTTATTCAACAAAACGAATTGCTAGCCGTTATTACACTTAAGTGCAATCACAGAATCTTCATCGTCCGATTACCATTAAAACTAAATTTGAATAGATTTTGAAGCAATGCGTAAATGTTAGTTGACACCTCGCAGTGATCATTTCAGCCTTTGGTGATCGGGTGTGCTTTTCAATATGTCGGGTTGGCCACCGTGCGACGAGCTCATTGTATTCTGGTGACTTCCGCTACTGTAGTGGGACGAATTTAATGTATGCGAATGTTGCGAATTTAGCGTGTGAGTAGCATGAGAGTTTAGAGTATTGTGAGCAGTTGTTGTGGCATTTGTCGATGCTCCACCACAATGTGGTGGTCGTGACCGTAAACTTCGATGAGATCCGTTTCGCGTCAATGTATTCATTTGCGGTGTTCCAGGTATAGCATGGCCCAAAGCGTTCATATAATCAGCTATTAACAGTGTTAATTCGAGTATCTTTGGTTTGCTCATTGCGAACAACAACTTTTGCTCATTACTCCCAGTCGCCAATGTATCTTCCGAACCAACCACCAACATGAAATCATCCTGGCATCCACCAAAAGTCATGACGGATGTATATGGATAGCGAGCGATGGGTGCCATGGAGGATAACTCTAATACGTTTAATGCATCTTCCGAGACTGCAAGCCAAGCCATCGCCTGGTCTGAATGACGAGGTTTCGCTTGAAAAAGCGATGCTCCGAAAAATGGCCACTTTCTACAACAAGTCAAGTAGATTCGTACGCAATCTATAGTCGAGCGTCCCTTTAACATGATCCATTTCGATATCAAAAGCTCTTGAATGTCTTTCAGTTGTTCCGTGGTGAGAGCGTCTCGATAGCGATACGGATAAAACTTATCTAGTGCCTGTAACGAAGCATTCATGTTTCCCGATCCTCGCGACTTATCCGGTGAATAGTCGCCCATATCAATTTGTGACATTAATGATGCTAGTTCTAACGCCAACTCCCGAGACAATGGGAATCGCCCTTGTACAATCTGCTGGTTATTTTGATAGCATAGAAGCAATTTCTCTTTATCCGTTTCAAATTTCGTCGAATGCTTCCAATATAATCGATTCTTATATGTCAATTGTATAACTCGGGAGTTTTCGAATTTTCCCGAGCCTTTTTCACGCAAAGCTGTTTCCCACTTCGAAATGACATCACACAGCTTAGCCTGTGGATCTAAATAATGTTCCAGATCTTTTTCAATGGGATCGTCACTGAAAAGACAAAATCCGTTTGCTGCATCACGACAGCCAATTTCTTGTGAGAGTGTTGTTTGGAATTCTTCGATCGTTGATGAACCGTCGAAAGATATAACCTGAAATGTGTAAAGAACGGTGAATCTAACTCTTGCTAGGTACAATGTGGTGACAAGATAAAAACAACATAATTTCAAGAAAAACTTACGTGGTACGCTCCATTCATCATATGAACCGGAATCGCATGAGGTAATGAATGGTGATAGGGGTTCTTAAGAAGTATTGATAGCACTTCCATACGAGATGGTTTTGTTTCGCGACCACCATTCTGTAGAGTTCGCTCTAAGGCACGTTCACAATACGCTGCATACTTCCCGGTCTCGCTCTTGCTATCAGCATTACGCGAGAGATGTAATTTCAAGTACCACAACAGACGATTATTTTTAGGAACAAATAGTGAAACAGCTAATGATAATAGTTGCCATCCTTGGACGAATGTGTAAGTTGGTGGGTTTGATTTGCAGTCGATAATAGGTGCAGATGGCGGAGCCTAAAATAATCACAGTGAAATGTTTAAAATCAGATTTTTCATCGAGTTTATATCAAAATCAATACGAGACTAAAACACAGGAGAATTAAATTAGGTTTTTTTTTTACTCTTTTTTTAATTTCCCAGACATCCCCTACCTGAATGGATGTTGGGGAGCTCCCGTTTGCTTGTGCTGAACCACCTTGCTGCGTGTCACAGGTGAATAGGCTCTGGGTTGCACACAATAGCAGTTGCTGTAAAAATTCATTCATTGCTTTTTTGGTTTTGCTTTTTCTTTGGGAATTTCTATGAATCACATATTTCAATTTCTAATATTGTCTTGTGTCTTGTTTTAATTTAATTTTTAGAATTACTTTTGTGTAGTGATATAGGTTGTTTTTGTGTTTCATTTTTTGCGTAAAATTGGACGATTTTTAGAAGATAGTTTATTTATTTAATAAAATTCATTACAATAGAATACGAATTCCAATTATGGCAAAAGATAACAAAAATTGAGATATTACAAAAAGATATGAGGAAACACGATTCAAAAATCTATCCTTTCAACGTTTAGGTTAGGTTTTCCTGGCTGACACAAGGTCACACACAGACCTATTAGTCCATATCAATACTAGATAAGAAGACCTGAAGCTTCAAAGTTTGCTTCAAGTGTCCATCGAAAGTCCCAGATCTATTTGCAAATTTGAGTTGGTCGTTTACCTTTGCTTAACTCGGGTAAAAATTGTTTCAAATGCCTTTTCACTCAAAAAAACAATTGTGGTTCAGAGGACTAAGCCCAAATTCATTACAAAGCCTAGAAATTGTATCGATTTTGAGATTAGGAGGCTAGGCAGGATCATCTCAGCTAGACCAAAGTCTATTCGAGAGCCTGCTAAGAAGCTTGATGGTGGATATCAAAAGGGTAAAACATCAAGAAAAGAAAGTTTGTCCCTGGATTAAGGGGCCCTAGAAATGGCCGTTAAGACCTCTAGTCCGCATTAGCGGAGCACACTTTTATCCGACCACGACGGATGCTTGCAGGTCGCTTTGCTAGCGCTGCGCGGCTCCAGCGGGTCATGAAAAATGGATCGCATATGCTCCTGGTAAAGGGACGTGTCAAAATACGTGTGCTAGCCAATAAAAAACGGCTGGAAAAAATGCCAGGACACAATACAAATACTGGAAAAAATGTCGCCATCCATAGGCGAAACCGGAGCTAAGGCCCCTAATGGTGCTGGAGCCACGCCGCCCTTTAACTTCGGTCTAAAACTGCATGGCTCGGGGTCTCTCCGTAGCGGTTCTTATCTTGCTGTTCAATATAAGAGTTCACTCTCGTTTGAACATTCTAATTATAACTCTATCTCTTTAGTTGCCGAAATAATTATTCCATTCCCATCCTTTTAGTATATTTCTATTGGTATACCTCTGGTTGTAGCTTCCTTTGTATTTTTCTTTCGAGCTTTTTGGCTCCGAGTGCACTGTGGATACGTGGTTTTAATGGTTTTCCCGCTATTTTTAGTTCAAGTCGCCCAAAGGACTTCTATCCCTCTTCACGCCAAAGCTGTACCATCTTTTTACTTTTTCTTCTGAACTCGACAATATTTCCGGGTTTGGTTCCAACTGTTGACGGATAACGTGGGGTTGGCGCAGTGCCACTACCACGTCTTTTCAGCTTGACCAAGTTTAGGCGAATTGTTGTGTTTAGAGCAAACAACAAACTTTGCATTTTTTAATCCCTTGGCTCCATCCATGGGTAGACTCGAGCAGAGCGAGCAAAGCGGACTGCAAGTATCCGTCGAGGTCGGATAAAACGGTGCTCCACTAGTAAGGTCTAGAACCCTTCATGAACATTTCTAGAGCACCCTGCTCCAGGGGCAAAAGATCTTATTTTATGTTTTGCCCTTTTGACGGTTCGCCGTCAAACCTCTTGGCAGATTCTCGATTGGAATTCGGTCTAGCTGATATGCTCGATCAAGTCCTCTTAAACTATAAATCGCTAGAGGATTCTGGCCAGGAGAAACGAGAAGTACCATGTGTACGCGCGAACGGAGCAACTTACCACGGAACAACTGAAAGAACTGAGGAACAGTCAAGATTTTATGAGAACTGTTGACACGTAACGAGCTACGGGGTCGGATCGAGTCGGTGAAGGCGGGTATAATACTTCGCTAAGATTTGAACAGGAAGCCGTCGTCAAAGAACAGTCGATTTGACTCCAAGGAAGGAATTTATAAAATGAAACGGTGGATTATTTGTGAGAGGGAAATTAAATTTAAAGAATATAGAGTGTGCGAACCTTCGCTGTACACACTCGATTACCACAGAAAGGAATTATTATTAATATTCGAGGACATAACGAACTAGCATTAGGTTAGATTCGGTCAGGTAGTAAAGAGGGTTGCCGTGTACGCGGCTAGCATAAGGCCGCCAATTGCCATCCTTCGCTGGTTTGTTGGAGCTGCCAAGTGACCGTCTCGCCAATCTGAGTCAGCTGACTCAACATGACGATACTTTTGCCTACTTACCTTTGCTAAGTCTTGAAATTAGTAAGAACCAAAAATCTTAAGGCGTTTATTGTTTAGGGCTGGACAGGAGAGTGTGCTCGATGGACGAACTAACATTAGAAAAAAGTCGAAAATGTACGTATAACAAGAACCTCAGTGGCAGAAAAAAGTACTGAATTAGAGACTCAGGAGGATTAAATTTTAATTTAGGAGCAAAACTCACATCCAGGTCTCTGAATTGATTAATGGATGACAGATAGTTGTTGAAAAATAAATAAGAGAACGATACAGGAGACGATTTAAGAGAGAAAAGTATTTTTTTGTACATTTGCTAACATTCAAGGACAAGCCAAACTAATTGAGAAAAGCACGCAGATTATTTTGAAGAAAATTACCATCGATTGCTGGGCTGATGACTCCGGTAAGTTGTAAGCCATCAGGATAAACCCTTGCGGAACACCAAAAGAAAGATGAAAAAAAAGAGAAAGCTTGTTTACATAACGTCCATTTATTCCTGACGTTTTAAGGAAAACAGTTTTGAGAAGAGGATGGAGTTGGTCAAAGTAGACTTACCCCTCACAAACTCATACTGCTCCGTATTGAAAAAACACATAGCGCCAGACGCCATAGTTTATAGACTTCTGGCGCCATGTACATAGTCGATTTGGGGATTGTGATAAAATATAGCGCCACACGCCATAATACATGGCGAAAAGTACATAGGAGCAGGCGCTATGCTTATAGCCCTCCATGCCATGCAGATGGCGTGGAGGTCTATAGTATATGGCGTGGAGGACTGTAGTATATGGCGTGGAGGACTATAGTATATGGCGTGGAGGACTATAGTATATGGCGTGGAGGACTATAGTATATAGCGTGGAGGGCTATAAGCATAGCGTTTGCTCCTATGAACTATGGTGTGTGGCGCTATATTTTATCACAAATCGACTATGTACATGGCGCCAGAAATCTATAAACTATGGCGTTCGGCGCTATGTGTTTTTTCAGTGCACCGAATATAAATCGCACCAAATATAAATTCGAGTCAACATACTCACTATTGATCCTGCTCCAGTGTGAAAATTCACCGGTGGAAGTATCGAAAAAATCACAGCCAGTACTTCAGTACAAAATGAGTCAATTATGTAGACACAAGCTCTAATGTCACTTGCTGACATTTATACGTTCCCTCACACAGCATGGCTGCGAGTTATAATTGGAGTGCCATGAGCCATATTACATGGCTCATGGCACTATGTAATATAGCGTGTGGGGCCATAATTTCTGCGCCATGTAATTATGGCGCTGGGAGCCATACTGCATAGCTCAGGGCACTATGTACATAGCGTGTGGGACGATAAATGCTGCGCCATGTTACATAGGACCACGCGCTATGTAGATTCTGACATTATGGCGCTGGGAGCCATGTTGCATTGCTCAGAGTACTATGTACATAGCGTATGGGGCCATAAATAATGCGCTATGCTACATGGCTCTGGGGGCCATGTGGATTTTTTTCAGTGCGGTGAGAGAATATGATTGATCATGGGATACGTTCTAGAAAAGACAATTTTTTCAAAAAACTAACTGAAGCAAGTGAGAAGAGAAATAGGACGATAATTGGTAGCGAACGAAACAGGAAACGCATGGAAATTGGAAATACATTCGGATTCACCGCTGGAATGGGGATGCAGTCTGAGCGATAAGTTCTCAATAGAAGGATCCAGAAGGACCTCAGAGAACGAAGGTATTACCAAAAAATTTAGAGTTTAGTGTATAATAGATGACACCAAACAAGCAAAGTAGTCATGCTTCATTATTTTATTAGGCGGGGAACACAGCGTCGAAAATTTGGCAATATCAGAAGGAGACTTTGATCATTAAAACTTTTTTCGAGCAACAATTTTTAAATGGGATTGCCCTCAGAACTTGAAGAATAAACCAAGTATGATCTCTAGGTTTACAAGGGTGAAAGGTAAAGGTATAGAAAAAGATAAGTTCATGGAGGCAGGAAGAAAATCTGGAAAACCGATAATATTTAGCCCACGGAAGAATGAAAACCAGTAATTTTTTTTCAAAATCAGATCCCATTCTTGGATAATTAGCTTTACGGAAAAGCTTCAATAACTGAAAGATTTCAGGATTAAGAAGTGGAATCTGGATGTCAAATTTAATATGCCGATTCGTCGTTCTCGTTTTAATGGTAGCTATATTATATAAGTTGAGCAATGATTCGGGAGATACTGGTACAATCTGATTAGGAGGAAGATTCTCCCTTATTGTTTGCACTTGTGCACGTAACTGGGCGGCATTTAGTAGTAACGGGTTGAGTTTGCCGTGATAAGTATTGGCTATAACTTGCAGTAACATACCTTGGGTGTTTTGTAAATGGATTAACAAAAGCGATGTCTGAAGAGCAATTGATCCAAATATATTGGAAATTTCCTCGAATTTGCGATTTTTGGCCGTAAGCTGTTCAATCTGGGATTCAATAGACTTAAATTGTTGATGAATCTCAGTAATGCTTTTTGTAAAAATGTTTACGGTGCCTTCTACAATGCTACCGAGAAGCAACTGAGATTCGTTTCTCCGAAGGGTATGTCTGCGGAACAAGTAGAAAGCAAGAGGAAAGTCATGTGGGTCTACTAAAACATATGGATAGGGCGCGGTGGATACAGATATATCAGGAATATTAGAGAAAATAAGGTCAAGAGTACGACCATTCAAGTTACGGAGTTGAAGGAGGAAGGAAGGAAGGACGAAAGTACTATGGAAAACTGATTATTAAACCCGATGCAATTTAAAACAGGCTCCCAACAAAGTGCTCCATGAAGTGATTTACGTAAGGCACAATACAACTCCGTCATGCAACTTGTCAGAAATCGAACAAATACACTTATCCGAAATATCTGGTGCATAGAAAGAATTTCACTGCTATTAATATCGTCCGAAAGCCAAGTCTTCGTGAGGCAGATAATGCCATCTAAGACAAGGGAAGAGTTAAAAGAAATAAATTGGAGTTTTGCTAATATAAGGAAATGTTTTGCTAATATAAGGAAATTTTACAAATTTTAGAATTTCGATTGGAACAGGTGTTTTCCTTATTCGTTGGGAATTTGGACAAGGTCTTCTGGTATATCAACATGTCAAAAATTGGTGTCCAATCATGAGCAGTGGTGGTAATTTTGAAAGAACTTATCATTTTTTCAGAGAGTTTGTCAGATGTGAATTTTGTCCAATTGAGAAGGACGGATGCGAGCTCAAGTTGATGAACGATGTAACTCTCATATGTGAGCCTAATCACAAAGACTTGCAGTTTAGGATTACCAGCAAATAATGTTAGGGCAAAATGTATCTGATGTTCTGTTGTTTGATGTAACGTCGATCTGGCATCATACCGAGATATCGCAGGTTGCGAAAGTAGACCAGTAGGCAAGGGTTGATCCGGGGTCGGCAGTTCCTGCTGTATATAAGGTGTTTGTTGTAGCGCTTGCTTGCTATTCGGTGATGAAGCGATAACGGATTGATGGTGCGGTACTCGCTTCGCTGTTATTGCAAGGCTCGGTGTATCTGCGAATGAATTCGATTGTTCAAACCTCATCTAATTCTTATCTTCAGCAGACTTTCGATGCGAGGACGCAGAAGGCTCCTTGATGAGCGCAGTATGAAATAGCTGATCAACCTTTTTCCGTCAATTAATTCAAAAAAATCCTCCGTCGATTTCGAAAGAAGCGAGCGAGAACATCGTTAGTCATTTTCGCAGAACGTATTTGTGGAGCGTAAGTCTCAAAGTCTTTTCTGCATTTTTCGTAAGGAAAGTGCACACCAAAGTCACGTTTTAAATTACATTAGAGTATTTACCTGGCAGGAAAACGTATTTGGAATGGAAAGTTGGCGCGCGCAAACCTACACAAATAATGAAAGAAGAAGTATCCTTCTTGTTCAGACGTTTAATGGCAGTAAAAAGTTGCATGATATCAAAATTTAATAATTAATAAATATTCAATTACATAATTTCTTCGAAATGTACTTTAGCTTCCGAATGATGAACACAATTACTGCCATGTTCGATTACAATTAAAAAAATCTCTATCTTTTAAAAACCGTCCACATTATGCTCATTATTATAAATCAATGCAAACTGAATTTATAACATTTATCCCATTTCTAATAATATAATAATATATTATAGCACATATCTAGCAAAATAGAATTAAACGAAAATCACCAACAAAGTAATAGACAAATGCTAGATAAAAGCATACTATGAATGAACATTTACTGCAATTATTTCGAAAATGAACCAGTTATGGTTGAGAAATAACTATCAACGATAAAACGATCTTTGCATTTACAATACACTAAGAAGCATGCAATTCAATAGCAGTTAACATTTTATCGTTATTAAAAGCGTTAATAGCAAGATGAGAAGGCTTAAACAATGTTCACAAGAAAGCTTGATGAAATATAAACTACATTTCATAGCTATAGGCATAGTCTTTTCTTTTTTTTCTGAAATAATTCAATAGAAATCAAGTACATGTACTGTAACCAATAATAAAGCTCTCCAGTTAGTTAATAAATTATACTTGAAAAATTTATAGGGTCGATCGTTTCAGAGCTACAGACGCAGAAAGTCTTGATAAGAAATAATATACAATTGATAAAAATAAGAGTTATTTAATAAACTATTGGACCCCCATGATTTTTTTGATGCCAAGGCTCCGGGGATGTTTGATCATGCTATAGTGTCGCCTTAGCGGAAGGAAAGTGAAGAAAAGGGATCGGGGAAGGGTTCAGACTTCACGAGATAGCGGTACACGTTTCGCTTAAACAACTGTAACATATAGTCGGTAGAGAAAAGAGCAGATGTGAAGCTCGAGTATTGCGGGTAGGAGATGCTCCACTATATAGTGGATAAAGCAGTGCGGCCTGCCCTAGCTCATATATGGGAGTTATACTCAAGTCTTAGTTTTACGAGAGTTGTAGATATGCGTTATATCTAATAGGGAAAGTATTTCTTTGCCCATTTGAAGGAGTTCCAGGCATCTCATGGCATTTTTCGCAATTTGGAATATGTGGTTGGGCCACGTAACTTCAGCTAAAAGGAATAATAATTCAGGAATACACCTACGTCGTGAATGAAAATTGCGCGACTAGCAGAAGCAGCGTAAGATAAAATTGAGTTTTAGACGCATTCCAAGCGATAATTCTAAATAGCTCCCTGTTTAAGAGATAAACATGCAATCTCTGCTAACAGAAGTAGCGTTACGGCGAGAGTTGACCACTCTGTCAAAAAAATATGTGAAGTCAAGGATGCTGTCGTTGGCATAACTATGAATCGGGTTGTAAGTGAAGAAAAGGTCATTTATAAATAAAATAAAAAAAGTTGGTGAGAGAACAGTACCTTGCGGTACTCCGGCATTGATGGTGTGGACACATGATTTGAGTTCATCCAAAACTACTCCAAAGGAACGGTCTACCTGGTAACTTTGCTTTAATAAAGCCATTGCTTCAACAAAGTTATGAAGAAAATGGTTCCATCTTTCAGTCAGAAATATAAGTAGATCCCTAGTGGAGTGCCCAGAACGGAACCTACACTAGCGTTTGTTGATAGGATGGTCCGACTCAAGGTAGTCCAATAAATTTAAATTTACAAGTGATTTAGATACCTTAGACAGAACCGAAACGAGTGGAATCGGTCGGTAGTTAGAGCGATTACAGGCCTTCCTTTTTTAGGTACGGGCTGAACGTTTCATGCGGAAGGGAATATTAAAATAGTTTGCGCCGAGATTTAGCTAAGGCGGAGGCGCAGCACTTTGATAAGAGGTGCTAAAGACCGTCAACTCCGGTTGATTTGGAACCATCAAGCTTAGCGAGTGTTTCCAATACATTTCTTACGCGGAAAAATAGAGGCCTTTGTCTGGGGGCCAGGAGGATTCAACGATGAAAATAGTTAGTAGGAGTTAGGAGCAAAAATCTCAGCAAACTGGTTAGCTTTTTGCAGTGACTTGGTAAATATGCTAACACCATGAAGAAGAGAAAAACTGGAGAATTCGTTCTTGATCCTTTTGGCCAGGGCTTTGCTTCTTTTCCGGCTTGCAAAAGGACTCTTTGCTTAATGTTTTGTGGTCAAATTGGAATTTAGCTCTTCGAATAGTGGATTCGCCTATATTTCGTGCATCTTTTTAAATCAGTTTCAATTCATCAGACAGAGACAGCTTGTAGGTTCGGAATGCTGCCTTCTTAATGGGAATGGCCCCATGATATTCATAATTAAACTTTGGGGTGGTATTTAAAGTTTGTTCTCTTGAAGACATGTGGAATAAAGGAAAACATTTCACACCATAAGATGCCGGCTATGGTGGAAGTTATATATTATTCTGTCGAAAAAGGAAATTTTCTTCAGGATATGTTCTCAGATATGGTAAATTTTTTTTTAATTTGTGACCGTTAAAACTTATTTCCAAACTGGCAAAATTTAGTAAAATATTTCCAACCTGGTTCCAGTTTAAATACATATGCTGGCGAGCAAAGGACAGTCTGGCATCCTTTTATCTTTCTTTCTGGCGCGCTATACAGTGAATTTGAAACCGGAAGATTCAATCACCTTTTAATATTAACCACTAATAACGACGATTTTTTAGTTTTTTTTTTGGAGGTCCTGGCAATTCTCTTTGACCATGATTATCCTTGTTCTTCTAGTAATGCAGAGATTACTTGATAATTTATTACCTAACTGAAGAGGGTAATTATTGGTTACATTATATTTACTTGTGGCCTATCGAATTATTTCAGAGCAACAAAAGAAAAGAGTAATAGCTATAAAAACCATATGAAACGCTGAGAATAATTTGCCAAATTAACAAATACACGAAAAACATCAATTTAAGTCTTATAGCATGCTTCTCATCTTTGGATATGGATACATTTCAGCAATGTGTAAGTTTAAGACCTAAAATGTATCAACTTTTGCGTATATGTAATTTTGTGTGATATTCAACTATTTTAAAACTATAGGATTTCAATATTATAGTAGCACTAAGCAGGAGCTAAGCAAAAGTAAACGAAAAATGTCGAAACGAAAAACTTTTGCTAAATTATACTCAACATTAACATAATTTCACCAATAACTCACTGTTTTTCACTGCAAATGCTGTTAACTGCACAGTTTGAAAGAAAATTAATACACTTAATGGTGCTGAATTTTAGATAATTGCTATTAGTTCTCGTAAGTATGCGAATGAAAATATATTTTTCGCGAACAATATCTTATAAACGCTTGAATAGGAAATATTCGTCGAAAGCCGACCTAGCCGTTTGTGCTTGCGCAGGGGAGATTACTATATCAGAAATTAGCGCAAGTATAGCAGCTTGTCTATTTGAATTGCTTACAAATCTCTGATTAATTTAATGCTTTTAACAAGTTTATCGAGTTGTTGTAGAATCTAGCATTTCACGGTGTTGTACGGCATCTATTTTGTTCACATCCAAGGATAATGAGTGCAGTAGTCTCCTAGCCTAATTTTGCCTAAGAAACTAGTCTAAGAGTCATGCGACAGTAAATGCAAGACTGTTTGCTTTTTTTTATCCATTAAAGTCTATCAAACTTCATTGATATTTATCTAAGTTCCAAACAAAAGGCAAAAAGGTATAACAGGGTTACGGTGGAAAATAAACAATATCGACCAATAGTCCAAAGTAAAAAAAAATGTCTTAACTTAAAATTAATCAATTTCGATTGATAAGAGAAGCGTGCAACTGAAAACTTACGCGCGTTTGCTTGCCCAGTTTCTTGTTTACCTGGACCCCAACGCCTAATTTTTGACCGGTATGCCGTGATGTCTGCTTGATTAGTGCACAGATTAGTTCAGTTTGGAGTTCGATCATGTCTAAGCATTGCTGTAGGGCATTTTGTGCTAAAACAACATGATAATCAATTCCGGGTTGATTAACGGCGACTGACATAAACAGCTGGCAGCACTGAAATCAAATACGATATTTTAATTGAAATAATTGTTAACAAGTTAACAGCAGCAACAACAAAATATGAAACATTTTAACCCTGAACAACATGCTCAGTTGTCAATAAATTTAACAACAAGTTACTTAATGTATCTTAGTAAAAAATCATATACTTCGAAACTAACGACTATTTACCTTGAACAGTTTAACAGCTTCCGATTGCAATAATTCCGAATGTAGGGATGATAAAGGTGAGGTAATAGTGTCCTTTGTATGAAGAAGGATAGGATGGCGCCATAGAACACAATCTAAAAACAAAAACAAACAAACTTGCATACGAGTCACAAACTCTAACAAGAATCTTACTTGGATCGCCATCAGTCTCCATCAACTTTTGAACTAATTGTTCATATTGTGTTCCTGCATTTGGACCACCGCCTGATACAACTGTCAAATGATACAGCCAATTATCGCGTTCTTGCTTGCCCGGTAAAATTAAATACGTTGGCCCCTGATGTGCTGGATAAATTGCCACCGTTAAACGAGCTTGACTGTGTGCCGGATCCTCTCGCTCTTCGGAATCTGAATCGGAAACATGTTCCACTTCTTCAACGCGAGCATCACGCATGTTAATCTGACCCAAAGGATTCTAAAAGAAACGATTTTGTTACAGGACCCTTATTAAGAATAATTTACTAACCGTCTCTCCGGGAGCCTTAAAGTACAGGAACATTTTACCGAGCAAGACACACCAACATTTTTTTGCATGTCCGTTTTTCACTTTCGTTACCCAACCTTGCACTGTCGGTTTTTGGTCATCTCTGCTTAGAAGCAGTTTTGTGGCATTACGACGCTGGACATTTTGTAAGACTCGAATCCAATCCTCCATTGTTGCAATCGAGTCAGCGGTTAAATAGTATGTTTTCTTTCCTGTGTCGATTTCGAAAGTCGATGCTCCTTCTGCTCGGTTTATTCGACATGCTTCGTCTAGCATGATTTGCCCTTGAGGTTTGCGATTAATATCGTGTTGACTCTTCCAATAAGTCAATGTGCCGTTCTTTAAGACAAACCATCGTTTCCTCCATGTTTTCAGTTTGCCTCCAAGTTTGGCTAAGTGACCAATCTGCAACATGAATAAATCAATCTATAGAGCTCTATAAAAATTACTACTACGAATTCTACCTTTTCTAATGACTCGATCTTCTTGTTTGGCGAATCAGCATACGAAGCTCGCATCAATAATGACGGCATCGAAGCATCCATACATGTTAACTCAGAAACGGCATCAGGTGGTATCGCATAATCATCGGACATGCCTGATTCAAATGAAGTATCTGAAATTACTTTTCCACATGAAATGCAGATTGTGATTTTAATAAATTTGGCTTTTGCAAAGATCTCCCTAAACTATTACCAACTCGCCTACCAAGCACATTCGACTAAACTGTTTAAACACTCATAGCCACACGATC
The DNA here is from genome assembly GCA_963978885.1 of Nemotelus pantherinus. Taxonomy (NCBI): domain Eukaryota; kingdom Metazoa; phylum Arthropoda; class Insecta; order Diptera; family Stratiomyidae; genus Nemotelus; species Nemotelus pantherinus. The sequence goes on from OZ022263.1 coordinate 163,565,902, forward strand.
TTACGTACCCGAAAATTTCAACAATTGGCACAGTTTTTTTTTTTAAAAAAGCGATTTAGGTTCACATTTACTTATTTTTGCAGCGATAGAAAGTATATCTAATAGCCCAGTCATTATGTATGTATTTTCACTGCCGAAAAAATCCAAGGTAAAGTTGCTCGATAGAATTATCGTTGTTTTCATATCAGAAATACAATGTCAAAAGTCCATTGTAAAATTGTGTTTGCGCAAAAAAAAAAAAATACTCAAGGTCTAAGGTCCCGTAAATCAGTTCTTCTGAAATAAATCGTTAATTATTAGTTTAACGTGAATTATAACCCAGAAATAAAATTGTTTCATCATAAAAATTATATGTAACAGAACAAACAATTCGGAAAAGATACGTTTTTGAAAGGACTGCAGTGATTTAATTCTTGCGAAAAAGCTTCGATTGATTAGCTCAAAAGTTCCTCTGATTTAACTTACATATTGTCGAAATGAAGTTGTGTTTCTTTCCATTAATGAAGTAGATATCAATGTCGAAATCAGGAAATTTAGGTGAAATGACTTTAAGAAGTTTAGATCGCCTCCAAGTAATGCATTCTGGATAACGCCAAGTGATCTAACCCCTATAATACCTCTAGTGATGACAAGCGAGTAGCTGCTTTATTGGAGGTTGCTTGTATAGTATCACTAGAAGTATCACTCACCACAACCTACCAGCTCATACTAGGCTGGTGATTTTGGGCTCTTGACTTAGTTGTTTTCTAACGCAGTAGCGACACAGTGAAGTCTGCTCGTGGACAGATCCGTGTTATCCTCTTCGTTCTAATAAAACCTTGGCGGATCTCAGAAAACGCTTTTAGATTCGAAGTCATTAAGTTGGCCGTGTAGGTTCAACTGAGTTGGACTCCTACTTAGCAGTGATCTAGCCCTGAGCAGTTGTTTCCAGAAGGACTTGCGTCAAACCGCGCATGGCCTTTCTGCTTTGAGAAGGATCAGTTCCATAGAACCACTTCCATAGGCTCACTTTCGTGACTACGCATTCGAGCTAAGATATCGGATCTGAGTTTTGGCACAACAGCATCGATGTTCCTTGTGTTCCAAAAAATCAAAACATCCAAATCGAATCTTGTCGGACCGAATTCTAACAATTGTAATTCAACCCCTGCCTTCAATTTCAAGGAAAGGATCTACTTCACGCCGGAGTGTCTTAATGATGAAATAGAAGTGAACTGCCAACCCAAAGAAATATAGCTGGTAAAGCTGCTTTACCGTCGATGGGCACCTTGCTTCTACCTCTGTCCACCGATTCGGAAGGACTAGCTTCCAAGCCTACTCCACGGACATTTAGCAAAACAACTTTCTCTGTTTTTATCCATTGAAGTGCCAAGACAATGAACCTGGGCAATGATGAGAGGAGAAGCCCGTACGCACCGAGCAAAAGCTATGAGAAACGGCTACTAAGCTGGCTCAGGCGCTCATTGAAGGTACTTCAGGTACCGTTTTCACTTCAGGCACCAAATCTAGATCTAAATCTGTTTGGGCATATAGGATTCGAAGGATTGCCTTTCGGCTCCTAAGGAGATTTAAGCATGTCCCTTCGAGACTTTGTCCGCAAAGAATAAGGAAACCCTTAGATGAGCAAGATAAAATGCAGGGACATGTCCTTCATCACAGGCTCTAGTAGCACTGGCTGATAGAGGTCAGACTGGTCAGCTGGAGCCTAAAAATACTAAATAGTAGTAGCGCGATTCTGGGGCTGCTTCCTCCAGAATCCGAAGAAGACACACTCTTGTGACACCGCATTGCATGGTGCACAACTTTTATTAAGTGGAGAGCTGGGTGATCATCTTATGGTCCACCGATGCTATTTCGGTTAGATTTGCGAAGAAGTATAAGCCACAAGACTGCTTCCTTCTTTTAGCAAAGGCTGAGCAATAATTCAAGATGTAAAGAACTGTTTCCTCTTCCTCCTCGCATTTACAGCTCCGCAAGAAGTAGTTATAAGGGGCATCCAGCAGCGGCGCATGCCTGCCAAACAAACAATGTCCAGTTAAAACAACAGCGGCCACGCGGACAGGTTTCCCTTCCTAATTCGATAAATTCAAAAGTTCTCCATTATTGTCTGGTGGTCGCACAGAATGATTTTATTGCCCAGGAAGCGTCATTTAAGTGTTTTTGTCTGATGATCAATTTAAATGAAGTTGTTGGGATGCCAATCAGGAAACTGCAGGATATTTTCGGCAAAAGCGAGCCAGCTTTTCCAAGTTCTCTTTTATGCCCCTATATCTACGTATGAGGACCAGCTTCGAGTAGTAAAAAGGACTGTATAGCCGCTTGGCTGTCAGTGAAAATGCAGAATAACTGATAACATAAGAGCCAATTGGTTGTTTCCAGAATCCCAAACACCTCCGCCCAAAGAAAAGCTTAAGATTAGGTCAGCGTAAAATATACCACACCCTACTCTGTCGTTCAGTTTGGAGCCATTGGTATATTTATCCGCAGCATTAGTTCTTAGGGATAATCCTCTAGTTCATTCCCCTCTGCTTGGGATCTAAGCTTGAAACACTTGAATCAGAGATGGTTAGGCAACAGTATAATCGATGTCCGTTGAAGCCAAAATTTTATTTTAACTTGGCTCTGGTATTTCCTTGTAAAAGGTTCACCACAAAAAAAACTTTCCGCTGCGCACCATACTTGATGCGAGAAAAACAGATCTATCAGACGACAATGGAGCAGCGCGAGGTATGCTATTATTTTCTGATTTAGAGCCTTAATGATAGCTGGCCATCAATCTATTGCTCCGTACAGTAGATTTGTTCTACTGTACTGATGTGAATCGAGGAGATGATACGAGGTTGCAGGTCCCAAGTTGCTCCAATAGCAGCTGTAAAGAGCATACAATGCTTTGCAATCCCTTAGCGCTTTTTCACTGCATAGAAGCTTGAAGTCCAGAATAACACCCAGATATTTTTCTTTGTTTTTGAAGTTTATAGGAGTTCGATTGAACTTTAGGGGATTAAAGGTTGGGTTTTATACTTCACTGTGAAGAGCAATAGTCCGTTTTGTTGGAATTACCACTAACACTCGTGACACCATTGCGAGGTATTTGTATAAGCTTGCTCCGTCCGATTGGATCAAGCTAAATTTCGCTGAAATAGCAAAGCAATAGGGATAGAATATCATCCTGCTAGCTAAAGGACTTAGAACCACTATCAAAGTGTCGGCAACTTTTTTAGTGCGGTCTGCCGTGCTAAAAGGGGAGACCTATAAATCCGATAAGATGAGCAAAGAAATTAGCCATCATTTGGATTTAAACCGAAGTCCGAAAACCTACCTAGATTTTCCGAGCAGATGTAAAAAAAAATCCATAGATCTAGGGACAAGTTTTACAGATTGGCAGCTCTGCGTGGGACCAGTTGTTCTCGAGATATCAGAGCATGTCTGAGAAATTTTGAACCAATGGGAATAATTAGTTATCGTGATGTACACAGGCGATATTAGGGGCATTTCCGAATTCACGTCTTCGTCCTCATCTACAGCTTGTTATGATAGATTGTGTCGTCAGCAGAGTAGCTGAGCTATTCTAGCAGCTTGAAGCAGACCAAGACGAGGTGCCCGAAGTCGTTGGCTTCGCTTCGTAGCATTGTCTCAAAACACCATCAAGCCAACGTAAAGTCAAATCAGAAAGTAAATTCGTCAACTATTATAGAGGAGAGCAATGCCTGGATGTAGATAACTGAATTCGGACAAGCTCGACTTGATCTGACGACACATTCTGTTATAAGAAGCTGAAGACGAAGGCGAAGACGTCAATTACGAAAGGCCCTATGCATCATAGAGTCGAAATGTTCTCAACCTCATATCTCATGAGCAACTCCCACGTAATTTTCGTATTGGAGTTTTTTTGTGCAAATTTGTATGATGAACAAATTTCCCTTGACATACAGTCCGCGACATTTGATTACACTCGCCCCAAAAGTTGTAACAAATTTGTATTACATGTCAGTTTGCCTGGAATTTTTCTGGTATTTCAGTTGTGCATTATTTCGGAACAAGGTTGCCATAACAATTTAGTCTAGAATTACCCGGCCTTATATTCAAGAAAATTTTAACACAAAAAATGGATATTTTAGTGCGACACCTAATTTCTCTCATTTGTCTGACACCAGTAAAGGCGATAACATTTGTAGTCGAACAAAATATTTTACGGTGGGTGCAATAATTTTAGAGAGAAGTGTCATAGTTTTGTTTCAAAATGAGTCGTGGAAAAACGTTGATGCGTGAGGAAATTGGTCGGATCTGCGCGTTGCATGGTGAAAGCTATTCGAATCGGCAAATTTCGGCAAATTGTACTTGGGTAGTGAACAGCTTGTTAAAAGACAAGAAGAACTATGGGAAAAAGCGAAAAGGAAGAACAGCGATTGCTCCAACAGAAAACAAATGTTGAAAAATTTTAAGGGAAGCATAAAATTCATGCTCCTTTACGAAGCAAATCGCAACAACAGTAGGAATGGAACCAAGTGTAAGAACAGTGCAAAGAATAATATAAAAGGCTCAACACATAGTACACCGTAAATTAAAAGCAAAGCCAAAATTATTACAACGTCAACGTGAGGCGCGTCTGGATTTTGATTGCTAACTGCACTAGAAAGCAGATTGACAGTTTGTCATCTTTACGTTTAATTTAGATAGATATCGGTATTACTTTCATGATCTGCGGAAAAAAGAGGTATTCTTGTCGCGTCGGCACAGTTCAATTGGTTCGGCTATGGTATGGGAAGCAATATCGTTTCGACGGCCGATTGCTTTAGTGATCTCCCGCGACACAAACTGTGCAAAAATACATAGAGATGCTGGAAATTGAAAGGATTAAAATTAATGAGATGTTTGAAGGAGAAAGATGGATATTCCAACAGGACAACGCAGCACCACAAAGCGAGGTAAATAAAAAAGTGGTTTTAAGAAAAGAAATAAAACATCACTTTATTGGACTGGTTATGTCCCGTAAAGTTTGTGAAGATGGGAAACAGTATGACACCAAAGAAGAACTGTGTAGTGCCATAAAGAGAACGTGTTGGACCCAATTCCACAGCATTTATTAGAAAATCTATATAATTCAATGTCAAAATTTTTTTTTTAAGTAGTTGAAAATAAAGTTGGTCCTATTCATAATAAAGACAAAAATCTTTTTTCCATTCATCTTGTCCTTAATTTGGTGGTGAGAGTAATCCAATGTTGCACTGAAATATCCTTTCGTTGTCATAAAACTTGCTTGAAAACAAGGACGGGTAATTCGGGACTAAATTATTATTGTAACCTTGTTGCAACATAATAAAAAACTAAAATAGCATAATAATTCCTTTACAACTTTTGGTGTGAAAGTAATCAAGTGTCGCCGACTCCATTATTTTTAATAACAAAATTAATATACCTAATTCTGTTGCGCAACCTTCACGTGGCTTTTTTTTCGTGGATTGACCGTTTTTTTTTGTACATAATGACTGAACTATCAAGGAAGCAAGGGAAAGGGATAATAATATCAGATTTTAATCACCATACGGGTAGAAGGTACCAAAACATTTAAGTTTTTCAGACTTAACAAATGATGTGTAGCTTACTTGTATGATAGATAGCCAACCCAGAAACGATTAAATACTCAAGCTTAAATATTTTTTTACATGCATAGAATAAGTTTATAGATACGAATAAAATCATGAAAAATGCCAGTAAAATTACGAACTAGCTCTTAAAAATCAATCCCAGATAAATAAAATGAATTTATTCAAGATGAAACCATATTCCCAAAATGAACGATCAAAACGCCCATATTAGCCTATTAAATTCATACTCCCTCTGGCCTACCTCGAGTCTTATTCTTAGGACTTTCCGAACCACTACGTTTCGCTGGGCTTAGACTAGATGATGTTTTTAGGCTTTTTGATGGACTGGAAGCACTACCGGATGTACTGGTTTCGGTATTATCCGTACTTGATGAGTTGTGTGAGTTGTGCGTTACCATCACTGCATGTTCTTCGCCATCGCTGGAGTCATCGCTTGAGTCTCCAGTGAATGGAATCGAGCGTATTTGAGAAGCACGCTAAAAAAGTAATAAACTTCGATTACATGCGTACATTTATTTACGAATACTTACTCCTTTTACGGTAGCATACACGGGCACACTAATATCACAGAATCCGCCACTCGCTGTCTGCGCTCCTCGATTACTCGAATTGCCAAGAGAAGAAGATCCGCCGCCACCTCCTCCTCCACTATTTGGAAGCTTATGGTCATGCTGGCCGCCATCGGTATCATCACCTGGACCAAGACCATCATTCGCAACCTGATAAATTTTCGCTTCCCAGCTCGGGAACCGATGAAGGGGTGGTGTCGGGGGTCTCACTGCAGCTCCATCTCCTACGAGATCACTCGTTGTCGTTGTTGTTGTACTAGAATTGCCTCCGCTCGCCAAAAATTGCGGATTATTTTTCATCCAAGGCGGAAGCTTCTCCCTGGACGGTGTGTATATTTCAGCGTAATCATGCAGCGTGTCCGTTTCCGAATTACTGGGACTTGCTGCTCGTGCAATAGGAATGATATTGAGTCCATCGACCGCTTCCGCTAAATCACGTGCCAATTCTTGTGGTTCCATTGAAAGGTTTCGTCGATGATGATGGTGATGATGATGCAACGGATAGTGTTTAGTTAGGCTTCGATTCTCAGCTGGTTCTAAACATTCACTTCGACGACGTTTACCAGGACTGTCGCCAATATCGTGTACATCTAAACTTAGACTAGAACGAACAGGCTGCTGTACGCTATTATGCCGGGCTGAAGTACTACTAGCTATATGATTACGTAATAGCTCGAGCTGTTGATTACATTTTACGTTCTGTTCACGCAGCAATTGATTCTGTTCTTCGAGTTCGCGAAGCTTGTTGGTAACCCACTCTTTGATTTTTGCAGCTTTCGCTTCAACTTGCTTGGCGTCCTGCAGTCGTAGCTGTTTCTGCTCTTCTACTGCGATTTCAAGACTAGTAATAGTTTTTTCGGCATCTGTTGAGATTCCAGGAGTGTGTTGTGATTGATGATTTGGTGAACCGGGCGATTGTGTTTTTGGCCATTCACTCAAGCGTTGTTCCATTGCCCGGACCTAGAAAAAGAGTAAAGAGATAAGACTTTAAAAATGTTTATGGCAAAAGTTAAGGATGTATTATTAAATGCTCAAGGAAAACATAAGAATATATAGGGCTTGAACGCAAAATAATTATAAGCAAGTTAGTTGTATCTATTTGTAGTGAAATTTAAGGATTATAATGCTTGAATGATGAAGATTCTGATTTGAGGCTGCATATAGTGTAGATCTTTCACTGAGTTTCTCTAGCCGAATATGCTGCTCAGTTTCAAATAAAGCAAATTTATTCAGACAATTTGTAATTTTAATTCGATTATCAGAATTCAATGCAATTTCTGCATATTCATGGTGAAGTGACAATGAGATTGCAGGGGGCTTTACACGTTCATTTGCTCTTTGCTGAAATTCCAAATCGTACACTGAAAGAAAAACTCTTGGTTGGTTCAACTATTTTTAATAGTATTGCAACGATTCATTCAAAATCGTTAAACGAACTACGGAAAATAGTTATTTTTATTATGTTAATATAGTTAATTTAACGATATAAAAGTAGTTGGTTCTGGTTGTACAAAAAATATCGCAACGTTCATGAAATCAACTGTTTTAATTGTTTCATAACCACGAAAATTAGTTGATAAATTGAAAAATTTTCATCAATTCACTCAAAACTTCAACGTTTCGAATTATCAACTGTTTTTATGGTACTTAAACTACTTCGCAATAGTTGATTTCAACAAACGTAATTCAGTGAGCAACGTCTTTGGAATTACTCTACGCAAAGTAGAATGGTTTCAACATTTGGATGTTTTTCATGCTCCGAATGAAATTGTTTATCAACCACGCGTCATGGTGCATAAAAGTAATCAACGATTTTCTTATGGTTGTTTTAACTATAGCCCTAGTTGATGCAAAAACAACTAAGGCAAACTGTTGATTTTTCATACTCCTCATACTCATACTCCTATTCAATCATAGAAGTTTCATATGCTACATGGCAAAATTGTGTTCGGTTTGCTGTTCGATATAATTCATATTCATGTTATGCAGTGAAGCCTTTATATTTCCCTTCTTCTATTCACAAAATATAAGTCTTCTGTTTGCAGATCACTGTTATAAAACAGGGAGTCTCGAAAACGATTACGATTGTCCCAATGCCAGAAATTGTTTAGCAATTTCAATTGTTTTCATAGATGCTGCAGCTTGCAGCTATGCATATGAACTCAATTTCACGTCTCACGTCCTGTTTCTATTTAAGGCTTGGATGGATTATGTTGCTATGGTTTATGGCTTATTAATGCTTTCCTAATGATACAAGCATTTAGAGAAAAATATACCAATACATCGTTACCGCCTGAACCAGTACTTTTTTGCACCACGGACGTTGTTTATAAACCACGCGTCATGGTGCATAAAAGTAATCAACTATTTTTTTATGGTTGTTTTAACCATAGCCCGTAGTTGACCGAAAAACAACTAAGGAAAATGGTTGATTATACCAAGATTTTTCTTTCAGTGTATATAAAAACGGTAATAGCAAATCATTTCGGTGACTTTATTGAATAATTTTAAAGAGCAACTCAGCCGTAAGACATATCGATAAACTTCAACAAATCGTGACGGATACACTGGCGACGGTGGCGTCTGTGAACAATTTGTTTACTTCTTAGCGATGTCGCAATCTCCGTTATATACGTCTAGTCGACGCCTGCTGTCTCGCCACTCTATGTACGAGATGGGAATAACGATGCGCTTTTGGAGTTTCTATTGCAGTGAGGAGGTTTCTTAAGGTATGAGTTCGCTTTTAAGATAGATTTGAGTAGAGAAAAAATAACAATATCTCAAGGATTCATCAGGTGTAAAATGCTGATTCATGTTTGAAAACATATCTACAGCTGTCGACGTATTTACAATTGTCTTTTTTTCTACGAAAATATGCTTCTAATTGGGTTCAGCCTTTTATATTATTCTTTGGCTAATATTTGCTGATGCTATGGCTGCATTGCTTTCGCGATTGAATCTAAGCAAATTCACAAATTAACAAATTTAATGTCATATCAAAGGCACAATTTTGTGACGATTGACTCAGTCAAGAACTATAATTTTCGCTTAATCAAATTTGCGTTTGATTATTTAACTAGCGCCTGAGTATGGACTGCTTTCGCGCGCCTGGATATTATTCAGGATTGACTGAGATTATAATGAAGTCTCTCTAAGTTTTCATCAACGAAAGAGGATAGTCTGTAGCCAGCTTTAGCATTAATCACAATCTAGTCGTAGCAAATAGGGGGTATGACCCTACCTATAGGGTAGCTGCAATATATATTTTTTTTATTTATATTTATTCACCAAACAAGGTACAAATTACATATACAATACCAGATAAAAAGTGAAAAGTAAAGTAAAGTAAAAATTTGAAAAAATACAAACAAATTAGATATGTAGCAAATATATAAATAAATAAATAATAATCAATAAATAAATAAATAATAATCAATAAATAAATAAATAATAATCAATAAACAAAACATTGATATATAGTTTATAACTTAAGGTTAGGGGGTACGGATAGCATGCAAAAGAGAGGATTTGCAGGATAATTTGGAAATCGTTATGTTGTTGAATATCCTGCAGCATCTATTTATCGGCTCATTAGCTGCATATGTGGTCGAATGTGAATATTCTTTTAGGAAACGATTGGACCTGGTCTTCCGTACAGGGATATTTATCAAAATTTTACTATTCAGGAATTCAACACTAATAGCGCCTCTAATGACGTCGAATCTGAAGCAGGCCGATATCACCATTCTTCTAGAGGTTAGTGTCGATAAGTTTGAACGACCCAGTCGAAACTCATAAGGGGGTGGGCTATTAAAATCATAAGGGTTGTACAGTTGTCTCAAGGCGAAAAGTAAAAATTGCTTTTGTATTGAGTCGAGTCTGTCACTGTGGCTTTTAAAAGAGGGATTCCAGCTAATGCAAGCATTTTATCATAGTGTAAGGTGAAGCGGATTTTTTTTTATCAAAGATAACACCGAAGTTAACAACGCTATCAACTCGAGCTAGCATATTATTACCGAGGAAGTACGTATTGTGAGTGACCCTGCATTTTCGACAAAAACTCATTTTTCCATTTTCCACTGTTTCCATTACACCAAAGATCAAGTGAATCAAGCTTGGATTGAAGAAAGAAGGCATCCGATTTAGATTCAATGGTCTGATAAACTTTGAGATCGCCTGCATAAAGTAAGTGAGGTATGTTTGCAAGGACGTCAGATAGGTCGGAAATAAATATATTAAAAAGAAGTGGGCCAAGATGGCTACCCTGTGGTACACCAGAGGTAGCAGTAAGATTTTCCGATAAAAGTCCTTGAAATTTTACACATTGTGTTCGATCGCGAAGGTAGAAAGTCAGCCAGCTGAATAAAGACCCGGCAAGGCCTCATTTCTGATGCTTTTGAGTTACGGCAGAATGGTCAACTCTGTCAAACGCCTTACTGAAGTCAGTGTAGACTACGTCAATTTGGTATCCTTTTTCCATTTTGCATAGAACGTCTGAGATTATGATTGTCAAATTCGTGGTAGTTGAGCGACCTCTTCTACAGCCATGTTGCTGCTCGTTCAGACGGGAATCGACAAGCGGAGAAAGTTTATCGTATATTTTAATTTAAACCATTTTTTTTTCCTTTAGAAGCTAGATTTATTTTGATTACTCGACATATATCGATATTTCGAGGGTAATCTGCCCTCTTCTTCAGTGTCTATTGGTCTAATCTTAAAATAACTTAGGTATCTTATTTAAGGTGCTTACTTTTAAAATATTGACTAAAAATTAAATAAAAATATTTTTACAAGCTAGGAAAAAAATTGGTAAACAATAAAAACAATTTATCGTATAGTTTATCGTATAGTCTTTTCGAAAAGTTTCGGAATTGAAGACAAAATGGCAATGCCCTTGTAATTTCCAATACAGCGTCGATCACCATTCTTGAATATGAGTGTGACATACAAAAACTCCTGACGGATAACCAGTTGTTTCTTACTTCACATTAACGAAATCGAAGATTTTTTTTGGGTCGCGGGTTATATAAGTGTCATAAGCCACATGAGACTTAGCTAAAAATTGCTTAGCAGCTTGCAACCTCAACTCTAAATGCAACCATAAGCCATCCTGGTGGAACAGCGATCCAGGTTGTGCTAGCACGGGAATTGTTTAACTTAGCCAAAGTAGCTGATTGCCAGGTATGCTGGGACGAATATAAAGACTTTCTAGAACTCTATAAATCAGAAATTCGAAAAGCGATATGGACTTTCTGGCAGGAGTTGTACGGCAGAATTATAGCAACTTCGGAAACTAACAGGCTACTAGCCTGAATTATAAGCCTATTAGCCTGAATTCCCTTCTTCGCAAAGTATTCGAAAGTCTTTTGGATCTTTTAATCAAAGAGAGACTAGGCCCAAAACGCGTACACGAGAGGCAAAACTATGGAGACGGCTCTCCATAAGGTAGTTCTTGAAATAGATAAGGCATTCCATTACAAGGAGCACGTGTTCATGCCTTTTTGATAATGGCTGCTGTATGCATATTATTGAAGGCGTCCTTCAATAATATGCATACAGCAGCCATTATGAAAACCCTCCGTGCAACCAATACCCACCTTACTATATGCAGCTGGATAAGCAGAGGCTAATATCAGCAGAATGGGTGGATGCATGAATAACAAAGAAGGTTCACAGAGGCATACTTCAAGGGGGAGTTTTATCTCCTCTCTTGTCAAACTTGGTGACAATTACAATTTTAAAAAACTTGGAGAGCAAAAGTCTGAGGTCAAAATCGATCATAGTCTCTGATAGGTTACCGCATATCCTAGACCAGCTCAAAAATCGTAAGCGTTCGCATTAACTGCGATAAAACCGATATTATACTCCTCTTCATGAGGAAATACAAGATTCCAGAGATAATCAGGATGGGTGACGCTAGATTAGGTCTCAAGGCGGACACAAAGTACATAGGCCTTATTCTCAACAGCAAGCACACTTGAAAGGTAAATTTAAGAGAAAAGAGCAGGACATGTAATCGATGTCAAATACGCCAGCAATAGAATGTTGGGTAAAACGTGAAGCTTAACCACTACTCTAACGCACTGGATACATACGGTGGTAGCATGACGAAAAGAGTTCAGCGTTTACTGACATGACGAAAAGATTTCAGCGATTAGCAGCTCTTTGTATTACAGTTGCCTAAGCTACGACTTCTTCGTCTGCGTTGAATGTCCTACTTGATCTATTTGTTAGAAGCGCGACTGGAAAAGCTGCTGTGACGCTTTAGGAATCGGGGCATTATCAGCCGAGATCCTTTGGCTACAGCAGTATTGGGATGGGACACTATAGATGCACTGACTACTTTGTCCCCACTATTTGCTTCAAGCGAAGATAACAAGCAACCGTAGTGGATGGGCAGGAATGTAATCAGCAAATGGACACAACAGTCCTTAGCATTTACACCGACGGAGCCAAAACAGCTGCAGGAGTAGGTGCTGCAGCATACTCTGCAGACCGCGATGCAGAAGCAGCCTCTCGGTTTCCTAATCACAGTAGTATTTTCTAGGTAGAGGTCTTTGCAATACGATAAGCGGCTGAACTGATACCCGCGAGGATATTACTGATACCAGGATCAGCATTTTCACAAGAACAGTTCAACGGATGCGTATACTCTCGGTTGTATAACAAGCTTCTCGGAGATGCAATAATAAAACCACCTAAATCTCACTATAATTCACTAGTTTTAAATCTCACTATATATCACAGATTAGTCCCAAAACAAGCGAAAAAATATGTCATTGATTACCACAAACTTAGCTCGGTCGTCAATACGGACAAATACCCGGTACCAGAAAAAGGAAGGTTTTGGCTAATTTGGGGGAAAACCGGTAAGGTGATTGTTCCTAAAGTCTGTCATCTTGTCCTAAAGTTGGCTTGCTGCATCTCTTTTTTGTTAACTCTTTCTTTTCATACAACACGTATTAAATTGGTTGAAAAAGACATCAAAAGTAAGTACGGTGACTATTGTTTCAAGTATTGAAATTTAAATTTCGTTTTAACGAGTCTGATTCTAGTTACGAGATGAAAAAGGGTTGGGTGGCTGACTTTTGGGGCAAATCACTGGGCAGGTGTGTAAAACTTTTCGCAAACTATCAACAGCATTGGGAGGGGAGCCAAAAACAGGGTAGGGGAAGAGCAGAGGGGATGTTTCGTAGGTGAAGGACATTGACAAACCGCAACATTCAGAGTAAGGCATTTGCAGCTCCCCAACTAGCTAAAGCATCCAAATCGGTTCTCCAATATGGAGCAGGCACTGGCGGATTCAATCACTCTGAAAATTTTAAGATCATCAGCGTATAAAAGGCGGGGTGAGTTAAAGAGAGAAAGAAAATAGTTAATAAGCAAAAAGAACAATAAAGGGCTGAGAATGTATTCCTGAGGAGCTCCTGAAGTAGGAAAAAAGAGTGTAAAAAATCAAGAGTTAATAGTAACAACACAAGAGTGATCACAAACGTAGGTGGAAAACCAAGAAAAACCACTGGAGAAACCAAACCCAGCCAGTTTTGATAGAAGAATACCATGGTTCACAGGATCGAAAGCTTTCACAGAGTCTGTAAATAGGACAACTACTTGCTTTTGCTGGTCGATTGCAGAAGCAACGGTGTTTGCAAACGACAATAAATTTGTTACCGTTGACTTACCTTTAATGAATTCAGGTTGTTCAATAGCTATTTCCGAAGTGAAAGAAATGTTCCGATTGAAATGCTAAGATTAAAAATGATTGACAGAGGAAGACACAAGGAAGATAAAAGTGATTTAGCGAAAAGATTCGGAATGCCATCAGGACCAAAGGCAATGTTTGCGTCAAAAGACCTCATCAATAATTCGATTTCCAAGAGATTAGTAAAAAAGGAAGAGTACAAGTAGCTGCGGTGCAGTAATCGATTAACGGCGAATAATTACCTTGACGGGAGATGATAGAAGAATTGAGCAAAAAGCTGATAGAAATCTTTTGGTGAATAGGCAGAAGTATTCTGAAGATACATAATAGAAGGAATGGCAGAGGCAGTTTTAAGGGAGTTAATGTACGACCAAAGAGGCTTAGGATTGTTGGATAAAATAGAAGTTTCAGCATGCTCAAAGTAAGCACGCATCGTATCAGTGGCTGCCTTTTTAGCAGCAGCCCGTAGCCTTTGAAATTTGAAAAAATCATTAAGCGAGGTAGATCTTTTGTATTTGCTGCGCGCTGCATCTTGACTCTAAGAACAATTGCAACGTCGACGATGAATCACGGAGGGTCGAAACTTATTTTACAAGGAAAGGAAGGTGTATTACAGGAAATCATGTTCGATAAGAACAAATAAAATTTGGTGAGAATGGATCCATATTTAGTTCTCTGAACAGATAATACCAGTTGGTACCATTTATTTCATTAGAAAAAGCAGAATAATTCGAATTTTAAAAATTAAAACGGAGAAAAGAGGTGGACTTGACTTCAGACGAGTGGTTTAAAGTTAATTCCATAAAGAGAGGAGGATGATGAACATCCGGGAGCCTATATATATATATATATATATATATATATATATATATATATATATATATATATATATATATATATATATATATATATATATATATATTTATACATACATATATATATTTATTTATATATATATATATATATATATATATATATATATATATATATATATATATATATATATATTTATACATATATATATATATATATATATATATATATATATATATATATATATATATTTATTTATATATATATATATATATATATATATATATATATATATATATATAGATATACATATATAGAGGTATAGAGGTAATCAAGCAGATAGAGGTAATCAAGCAACAGGAAAAAGGAGGAGGATTAGTCAAGACAAGATCGAGGATCCTGTTGTTGGATTTGTGTACGTTGCTGAGTTTGGAAAGTGAGCAAAGGGACAAAAAGGAAGAAGTAGCGAGTGAAATATTGCTTGAAGACAAAATACTTGACAAACATATAAAGTGACCACATAAAAGCACGGCAGCAGAAGAGAAGCAGCGGCCATTGAGGTAGGACGAAAGTTCCGCAAAGAAACGCTCATATACCAGTACGGGGCTACTGGAAGGTACGTAGATTCCGGAAACAAGCAACACTGAGGATGGTGAAGGGGAAATATAGACAATCACACATTCATCCGGGGATGAAGTAATAAAGTCATTGGAGTGTATTCCGCTCAAATATTTATATTTCATGTACACCAATTAAAACACCACCTTCCTAAGAAATATTACAGACAGATCAGTCCCAATCGCTACGAAAGATAGTGTGAAGGGGCAAAATAGTTACAGGACGCTGAGAAGTCTTAGGTGAAAGAAATTCTGGTGTGATCACTTGACAATTATATAAAACTTTTGGCATTGTTCAGGGAACTGCTCGATTTGGCAAGGGGATTCATGTGCACAGCGGTAGCTATCTTAACCAGACAGTTTCTTGTAGAGAGGCATGTGGCGCGGCTGGTTATTCCTTACAATGACTTCTACAAGAGCAGTAGAATCGAGGAGGAAGAAAAAGAAGAAGCAGTTTTTCACCTCCTGTGTGAATGCCCAGAAAAAAAAATTTCGATGAACAATAGAAGAATCGTGCAGATTTTGAGTGCATATTCTATCACACGTGCTACAACCTGTTTCGAGTGCAAAACTACTTTGATCTAAACAATGCATTTAAACTCATAGGATGGAAAGGATTTCAGGACTACCACTTGGATGAATTTCAAGATTTAAGAAAGCCAAACACTACAAAACTATGAAAGCAGCATAACATAACATAAACAAAGAAAATACTCAGTGCCTGCATCACTTTACTCGCACTGCAACTTAAGGTCTCCCACAATTGCCTCACATCGAAATCAAATAACTCTATCGATCTCGATTTTATTCGATAGTTTCGTCGAAAGTTACAAGGATAGAAAGATGTTTGGGACCAAAAAATGTCTAGAACTTAGAAAATTTAAACATTGGTAACTTATTTTCATTGTAAATGTTCGCGATATGAATACTAGATGTAAGCATTTATTGATACAAAAATAACAAAAAACGCCTGGCACCGGCAAAACTTCCCTAGCATCAAAGCCAAAAATATATCACACCTGCCTCACATTGAAATCAACCTACTCTGCGAATTTCGTTTTGATCCGATGGCTGCATTGGAAGTTATAGGGGAACAAAGAAATTTAAGGTTATCAGTCGCAAAAATTTTAAAATTTTCGAAAAGTTAACATTTGTTGTTTATTGACACTACAAGATCATTACCGTTTAAAAAAATTACCATAAAATCGCTTAATAAAGATATTGCAAATAAATACAATACCAACAACAGCTGGCAACCCTATAATGATTTTTTTAGCCTGATTCCTTTTATCATATGAAATTCGTTTTGATTTCATGACTCCACTGGAAGTAATAGGGAAAAAAGCTTTATTTTCCTGAGCGAATTTGCAAAGCCCAAGACACCAAAATTACCATAGCTGGCAGCACCAACCGAATTTTTCAACCAAATTTTTACCAATCACGGCTCAGGGTAAGGTTCAGCTACTGTTTGAATTTCATGAAAATCTGGTAACTGAATCAGAGATTCATAGGGCAAAAAACAGTTTTTTTTCTTTATAATTTTTCAAGATGGCACCACTGGCACAGAGTTGCCCGCATTCTCAAATCGCTTCTATCAGACCTGATCCTACTTAATACCAATACATTCTGTGAATTTCATTTGTATTTGGTAATTGGGTCGTGAGTTCTCGTGAACATAAATTTTTGATGCTTAAAATATAGGTAAATTGGAGGACGGTTACGGTTCTTGACCGATGTGAAATTTCAAAAATTGTGCATTAAGCATAAGATTTTTATATAAGTTGGTTTTCACTGTAAAAACCAAATTTTTTCATTAGAGTCGATGATTTGAAGGTTTTCACTTTCAAAGCCTGCCGTAGCTGCAGGGTTGCCATCACGTTCATAAAAAACCACTAGAGTCTATAACTTAGTAATATCAATACATATATTCTTTAGATTTCATGATTTGAAAATCTGGTCAAAAATTATCACAATTCGAAAATTGTCAAATTTTCCCAACATCATGTTAGGCGCCTAGCGCACACATGGGGTTAAAAATATCCAAAATATCATATCCACATTTAGAATACGTTCAAAATTCATTCCATAAACTTTGTTTGTGCAAAAGTTAATTGTTGACAGGAAAATAGGTGTATTTAAAATATCACTAAAACGGCCGCCGGCGCCAAAGGGTGAAATCTTTTTAACTTTTTGTGAGACCTGACACTATTCTGCATAGAGATGGGACTGCTCCTGCGATCACTGCTGCTAATCGCACTGTTCTTTGAAAAGAGCAGTGAGCAGTGCGATTGCTCTCTGCTCATGCTGTTCAATTGCTCACTGCTCTTTTGCAGAGCAGAAAGTTTTAAATGCTCATCTATTCAGATTCTTTTCTTTCTACCCTTGCGAGTATTTTCGGACTTGCAAGTATTTTATTCAATTATTCAAAAAGTTTTTAGGGCAAAAGTAGCTGAAATCGGACAAAATCGGCCAATTTTGGGTTAGATTGATACACAAATTTCGGTTTTGTAGGGGAGTAGGGGAGTGTAATTTGAGGACCTTTCTGAGTTGTTTTGGGTGAAATTCCCATACAAATCTGGGAAAAAGCGGCCTAGTTTCTAAGATACGTCAAAATCAAATCCGCCCAAAAAACTGAAAGTAGCACTAAAAATGTTGAGATCCTATTTAGTTCGCCAGTTGGCTTCTGCGGCGGTGCTCGTGACTGCACTCCAACCCTACCGGGGTTGTGACTCATGTCCAGCGTTACCGAAGAGATTGGCCCCTAGTGGGTGCATGTTTAATACACGTAAAAATTTTGTTTTCATTTCTCAATAAAATTTTCGACAAACTTCATGCTTCGGTGAGGCAAAGTGGAAAACCGACTGTTTTAGATTAGCCAGGAAAAATAAATCTTCGAAATTGAATTACATACTGCATAATACTGTACATGCATAATAACATTTCATTACGTTGCTTGCATCCAATGTATGACATTTTGAAAACCACAAAACTACTATACGATCTACCAAGCACTTGGCAATACATTCTTCTGCTAGCAAGTGCCGAATTAATACAGGCAACGTATTCCCAAACATACTACATCTGTTCTAAACATCAGCATCCATCGCCACGGAAAAATACAGTCACATTCTAAGCATACAATGCGATTGCAATCTGAGACTACAAATTGATGTATCAAGCACAAATCGAAGGCGATGAGAAGGTAACGAGCAAACACTGGCAATGAGCAATCAAAAGTAGCGAGCGGTTTTTCGTACGCACGAAACTGCAATGGCAATTGCGATTGAATAGCTGCTACTCTAAACTGCTCTTTGCTCAAACTGCTCTCTGCGATCACTGCTCAGTAAAAAGAGCAGTTAAGCACATCTCTAATTCTGCATATGCATCAATACATCCTGAAAATTTCAGTTCAATCGAATGGCGCGTTCCTGATATTTTTTCACTGAAATTTTTTGATATATATATATATATATATATATATATATATATATATATATATATATATATATATATATATATATATATGTATATATATGTATATATATATACATATATGTATATATATATATATATATATATATATATATATATATATATATATATATATATATATATCACTGCGCTGATACCATTGCGCTATGATACCATGATCTCATTCGCCTATGTGTG
Source organism: Nemotelus pantherinus (assembly GCA_963978885.1). NCBI lineage: Eukaryota > Metazoa > Arthropoda > Insecta > Diptera > Stratiomyidae > Nemotelus > Nemotelus pantherinus. Next base: position 163,584,878 of record OZ022263.1, read on the forward strand.
ATACTCCCTGCGTTTCTCGGACTCACGGCGCTGGTAGCATTGCGCTGATACCATGACGCTATGATTCACTTAAAAAAAAAATGATTGAAAAAGCTTGGATGGGACGAGAGCAACCCACATTTGAACTTATTAATTTTCCGATATAAAATACCCTAACATACCCAGGCTATAGTATGTACCCATTCAAGTATCTTTCCACACGTGCGTACGCGTCGGTATATTGCTTTGCATCAAACAGATTTGAGGTAAGTATACTCAACTCATATTTTTGTTCCGCGCCAAGCCAAATGGTGTTGGCATTGCAAAGTGGTAGCGCCAACACCATTGATACCGAAGTGCGTTACTGCGCTACTGATACCGACAATCGGTATCAGCGCAGTGGTATCATGGCTAGTGCTTCAACGCAATTGCGCGGCGCAGCGCTGCGTTACCCATGTCTAATATACATATGTATATATGAATTTTTGGCCAAAGTGATTTTAATACTAATGTTCTTCGAACATTAGTAAAAATGCGTAATTTAAGGCTTGGAGTGAAATCAGTCCAGATATAACAGAAAATCTAGGAAGCTGTAATAGTGGCGAATGGTGACCGAACTCGATATTCAATTTAAAATGATCTATTAACAAATGGTACATTTTATCATTTTTTTTATAATTTTATCTGCTGTATGTAGACCTTTGTGGCATAATTTTATTATTTAAATTTCTTAAATTTCTGTTTTATACTTAATAATTTTATAATTTGCTACATACAAGTAAAAATCATTGAAATAAACTAAATTTGAACTAATTTTTTTGTTCAGTTATGCATAATATGAAAGATTTTTCGGGTGTATGTAGACTTTTGTGACTGAGTGTATTTCTACTTTCGCGTACAATAATTAAATTCTGGATACAGGGTACGAATACTCTTGTCGCAGTCTGTAAAAACTAAGAAGTTTTTTTCGAATCAGATGAACGACAGTTGATGAAACATGTTTCTTCAAACAATCATGCTATAAATTGTGACAGAAATTCTGCGAGTTAGTTGATGAATGAGGTGAAATCACGCACGTACTGCCTTTCGTATATTTTGTTTCTATCGCGTTCCCCGGAATATATAAACTAACAACACGAAATTCCTAATTCCACTTTTAAAGCCGTTATAATTCGTACTCTACGCTAAAAAAAACAGGAACAGCTTCACTAACTTTTCAAACTAATATTAATAAACATTTCGTGATAGTTATGAAATTCATCCTTATACATATAAAAACATTGAAACTGCCGTTTTTTGTCCACCACTTATTAGCCACTTTAGGGTATATTTTGATCAAAATATTTACAAATATATTAAATCTCGAAGTCTAGTTAATTATAATTTTAATCCAGTCTACGATAACTACTCCACTTCATCTCACAGCCCAACCTATGCAGATTTTTAAACCCCATAACACTCCCTACAGAGTAAGTAATCAAATGTTATAAAGTCCTATTACAATTGGCTGCGTTCATCTTTCTACAATCCTCTTATGAGAAAAGTCGGCACGAAGAATATATAAAACGTTCGGCGGAACGAAATTCTGAAAGAGATTATTTTTATGAAATGTCTCTTTGAAGGAGCATTGAAGTGAATAGTCTACGGACTGGTGAAGGGATGCGACGTTTTTCGGGTAGGGGTAGTTTTTTGTCTTCATCTCATCTCAATGATTGCACAGCTGCCGTAGATGCAGTAAGTAGTTCTTTTTTTTAAACGATAGAGTTTTGTATGACGACAGTCAGACATAATCATGTCGCACGTTTCAATAGATGCAAGTACTTTAAAGCTTACGATTCCAGGGTTTTAGAGATTCCTTCAAAACGGCTTCCATGAGATTGTCGAAAATCCGTTTAAAAAATCATTTGAAGGAATATGTAGGGATTTTCCTTTGCATTCAAAACACTTAAAATATGTCAGAAAAATTATGGGAACAAAAAATGCTCTATTTTATTAATTTATCAGTCGCATAAAAATTAGTAAAATTTTCGAATGAGGCAGTGTAATTTTTTCTTGATCTCGAAAGTTGTTGAAATATATGTAGCTTCGCGTGAGATTATTTACTGCAAACGATTTCCGAAAAAATAAGACTATTCCCCGAACTGAATTCCAATTTTAATTGCACAATTACAAATCGTTGAGATAAGTGTGTAGTCCTCACTTAATTCTTGGCTCCCTTGTTCATTCGCTTAAGATATTCGAGCAGTTTCATCCCACATTTCCAATATACTTTTATCCGTTACGCTACATTGTGAACAATGACACTACACCAGCACTTGAACATCTGCAAGCAATGCTCGTCTTAGGGGAATTCAGACATGGTTATGGGAGCATTAAATGAAGCACGACGTCTAGAGAGCATCAGGAATGCCCGATTGTTGTGGTACAAACAACGGCGCATCCGATGCAATTTAATTAAAAACTCTAATTAGCTAGATCATGTAGTACGGGCAGTTTCCTTTACTGTGTGATTCATGAAGCAAGAAGTAAATACACATAAATCGAAGAAGGAAAGTGTACATATGTGTACGAAGTAAATTACAGGGTAGAAGGGTACTTTTAAACTAGCAAGACATTTTTTAAGCCTATTAATGAGGTTATCATTTGTTTTTAAAGCAAGTCTACTGCGCAATGCGTGTGAAATAGTGTCAGTATACTGCTTAGTACTACAGTGGTTTTTTTTAGCATTATTTATTCTTTTAAGAGGTCGGATCACCTCAAAATATTGAAATTAAAATCCAATATTTTCTTAAGAAACTATACATATCTTCTAAAGGAAATATTGATCTTCAAATGTACGAGGGTTGATCAATAAGTAATGATTCTGAATATAAACCAAGGCGATTAGACTTAAAATATATATTTATTTTTCAACATAGTCTCCTAACAAGCTAATACATTTAGTCCATCTTTTTTCCAAACCCAGACTCTCCTTGACTCTCCTAAAATGCCTCAGCACCGGCCGTCACTTCGCTATAATCTTCAAATTTCTTACCCCGAAGGTGTTGTTTGAGCCGAGGAAAGAGGTAGAAGTCACTGGGAGCTAGATTTGGCGAATGTTCAAGCAGTTCGAATCCTGTTTTTACTAATGTTCGAAGAACATTTCAGTGAAAAAATCTCAGGAACGCGCCATCTGATTGAACTGAAATTTTCAGGACACATTGGTGTATATGCAGAATAGTGCCAGGTCTCACAAAAAGTTAATAATCTTTAACACTTTGGCGCCGGCGGCCATTTTAGTGATATTTTTAATATACCTATTATTCCGTACACAAATCATTTTTGCAAAAATAAAGTTGACGAAATAAATTTCGAACGTGTTTTACATGTAAATCGGATGTTTTGGAATTTTTTAACCCCATGTGTGCGCTAGGTGCCTAAAAAGAGAACGGGAAAACTTGAAAATTTTTAAATTGCGATAACTTTTGACAGAGCTATTCAATCATTACGAAATTTTCAGGACATATTGATATTAGGGGCATTTCACGTGAAGCGGACAACGAAAAAAAATCGAGATTCTGGATTTCGTTCATATTGTGCATAATGGTACTTCTGGAAGATATGAATGTGGATGCACAAGTTTTTGTTTCTATGAGGTTTAGTTGCCGAGTTATGGGGTTCTGAATAATTGACGAAATTGATAAAAGGTTTTTTTGGAAGCGGATTCTGAGATTCAAAAGCAAATCTAAAAAACATTAAACATAATGATTGGTATTGAAAATTAGCTGTTCTTTTTAATTTTGAAATTAGATTTGAAAAACAAATTTGTTTTCCTGTGTGGAACCGGAAGTAGACACTTTAACTCGTAATTTGAATAATTTGGACCAGGTTAATTTTATTTATTTTTATAACAAAACAAAGCTTAAAGTATACTTATTCTATCATAAAAGTTTTAGAATGGGATGGCCAGTAGTTAAGGAAGTAGGTGAATTTCATTACATAAAAGTCGCATGGAGCGTGGTACCGGGAGCTTGATTATGATAGCTAGTGAGTGTGAAAGCAAAATATTTGTAGTAAAACTATTATATATCACTTGTATCACTTACATATAGAAGATAAAATATTAAAAATTGCTAATGCTGATTTACTTAGTGAAATAAAAGTTACTTGTGTATGGACAAATGAATTTATTTCACAATTTTTACAATTTTACTCTCGTTTCTTAAACTAGTTCCTTTTTTTAATAACTAGAGGTGTTTCTACGATCATTTTTTTCCTGCAGATTCGACATAATTTATTTTCTGCTAATATTCTTGGAATTTTTCTTAGGTCATTAGTCTTCCGATGAAACTTCAAATCGAATGGATTGAAACATCGATAGCCGAACGGAGACATAATACACATAATTAAGACTCTTTAACTTATCAACAAAAGTAATAGTCATTGCAAGCGTTGAACAGTAACTCGAAAAATAACGGAAAATTTGAATTGGCCTGGCGTCAAATATATTATATATGCGTCATATACTTTAATTAGCTTTTATGGAAAAATAAAACCTTTTTCAAATAAGAGATGGCGCTACTAATCACATTTCAAATCAATTTTTGTTTTCGAGCCAACTAGCTGCCCTAAGCAAGCTCTCGATACCACGCTCCATGCGACTTTTATGTATTGAAATTAACCTACCTCCTTAACTACTGGCCATCCCATTCTCAAACTTTTATGATAGAATAAGTATACTTTAAGCTTTGTTTTTTTATAAAAATAAACAAAATTAACCTGGTCCAAGTTATTCAAATTACGAGTTAAAGTGTCTACTTCCGGTTCCACACAGGAAAACAAATTTGTTTTTCAAATCTAATTTCGAAATTACAAAAAACAGCTTTTTTTCTTTACCAATCATTATGTTTAATGTTTTTTAGATTTGCTTTTGAAACTCAGAATCCGCTTCCAAAAAAACCTTTTATCAATTTCGTCAATTATTCAGAAGCCCATAACTCGGCAACTAAACCTCATAGAAACAAAAACTTGTGCATCCACATTCATATCTTCCAGAAGTACCATTATGCACAATATGAACGAAATCCAGAACCTCGATTTTTTTTCGTTGTCCGCTTCACGTGAAATGCCCCATTATTTAGTTGTAGATTTGTGTGAATGGGCGTGCTGGACACCCTGTAGCTAGGGCAGGCACTGAAAGTGAAAACCTCCAAATCATCGTCTCGCCGCTTTTTCAAAAAAAAGCCACTCATATGTAAATTCCGTGCTTTGTTTACATAGACAAAAAATTTGATTCAATCGTTCAAATTTGATTCAATTCTGATTCAATCGTTCGATTTTGACGAAATTCATACAGTAGCTGGACCTTACTTTAAACCACGTTTGGTAGAAATTTGGTCGAAAAATTCGGTTGGAGCTGCCAGCTATGATAATTTTGGTGTCTTAAATTTGAATAAATAAAAATTTGGAAGTGAAAACATTCAAACCATCGAATATCCTAAAAAATGTCCATTTCTTACAATAAAACCAATCTGTATACAAATCTTATGCTTTATCTACACGTTCAAAGTAAAACTTTGGAAATTTCATGACGGACAAGAACGGTAACCCTTTCCCAGTTAACCTATATTTTTAGCATCAAAAACTTCTGTTCACGGGAACTCACGAATCAATAATCAGATATAATTGAAATTTACAGAATGCATTGGACTTAAGTAGGACCAGGTCTGATAGAAGCGATTTTGAATTGTAGGCAACTCTGTGCCAGTGGTGCCGTCTTGAAAAATTACAAAGAAAAAAAACTGCTTTTTGCCCTATGAAATGTGAATAAGTTAGCAGATTTTCATGAAATTGACACAGTAGCTGAACCTTACTCTAAACTCTGTTTGATAGAAATTTGGTTGAAAAATTCGATTGGTGCTGCCAGCTATCGTAATTTTTGTGTCTTTGGTTTTGAAAATTCGCTCAGGAAAATAAAACTTTTTGCCCTATAACTTCCAGTGCAGTCATGAAATCAATACGAATTTCATACAATTAATGGAACCTATTATAAACATTATTCAGGCCAAATTTGGTTGAAAAGCCACGACAGAGTTGCCAGCTATTGTTGGTTTTGTGTTTGTTTGCAACATCTTTATTAAGCGGTTTTATCGTAGAATTTTCAATTGCTAATGATATTGTAGTGACAATAAACAGCAAATATTAAGCTAATCGAAAAAAAATTGAAAAAACTCGCTGCAGGTAACCCTAAATTTCTTTATACTCCTATAACTTCGAATGTAATATAACAACGTGAAGCAGATGTGATATATTCTTGGCTTTGATACTGGCGAAAGGTTGCCAGCACGAGTCGGTTGTGCTACTTTTGTATCAATAAATGCTTACAGTTAGTATTCATACCGGAAACATTTACAATGAAAATAAATAACCGATGTTTCAATTCCCAAAGTTCTGCAAATTTTTCGGATCGCAACCCCAAACACCAACTTCAGTTACAGTGCTGCAGGCACTGAGCATTTTCTTCATTGGTGTTATATGAGATGCTGCTTTCAAAATTTTGTGAAATATGCAACTGATAACGAATATAATTAACCCGTGTTTTGCTCTCATAAACGTTGATATTCATGCCAGTGGTAATACCTGAAACCTTCTACCATATGAGTTATAATGCATTCTTGAGACCAAAGTAAAACGTGGCATTTGAAACAGTTTCGCCATAATAAGCAGCTCATGTGGTGGAATATGCACTCAAAACCTGCACCGTTCTTCGAACATTAGTGTTTCTAGCGGTTCAGGTGCGCTAGTGTTTTTTAATTGCATCCATCGCAACTGCAGCCTTGTGAACCGATGCATTATCTTGATCTTGCAGTTTGCCGCGTCTTTTTTCCTTCATTGTCTCTCGTAATCTTCTTATTTAGTCTGCGTAGTAAGAGCCTGATATAGTGGCTCCCTTTTCCAAATATTCCACCATAATAATTCCTTCAGCGCCCCAAAAAACTGATGCCATAACCTTTCTTGCCGAACTCGACACTTTGAATTTCTTCGGCGTCGGTGAAGAGGGTCGCTTCTGGGTCATCGATTGCATTTTGGTTTCTGGATCAAAATGGTGATTTGCCTGGAACTTTTCGAGATTCATCCTTGAAATCTCGAATCGTTTCTTCTTATGCTCGTCCGTTAACATACTCGGTACCCAACGCGCAGAACCCTTCTTCATATGTAATTTGATGGCAAAGATTTTTCGAACACTACCATATGAGATCCCCATGACATTAGCTACATGCCTGACAGTCACTTTTCGATCTGTCTTCAACTTTTTTTACGTTGTCTTCGGTGAGGGATGTGGATGGACGTCCTTCGCGGTGTTCATCTTCAGTAGATGTGTATTTATTTATTTATTAATTTATTAATCCCTTGCGCTACAGATATAATTCCAATTACAGCGTCAAGAAAGCAAAAAAAGAAGAATGAAACATCAAAAAGGAAAATAAATAACAAAAATAATTGAATAATTAGAAAACTAAAATTAAGACTAAGGTAAATAGGAATTCAAGGTAGCATTTTTAATACATGCTTGAATTGTAAAAAAGATTGCGGGAGAGGATCAAGCTTAAGGGCATTGTGCGTTCTGGGTAGACGCAGCAAAAGCGAATGGAAATAGACTTCCGTACGTGCAAAAGGAACAGAGAAAACCTCAGAAAAACGAATTTGCCGACTAGATACACGTCTGGTTATCTGTGAACAGAGATCTGACAAAAAAATGCCTTGGCAAAGTTTGAAGAGGAAACACTCATCGAGGAACAACCTCCGTGATTGCAACGAGAACATACGAAGGAGGGAAAGACGAGAGGGGTAGGGACAATAGGCGATGTTGAATTTAAAAAGAAGCGAGTGAGTGAACCTGCGCTAAACAGATTCAATGGCGTCAGATAAATACTGAAAGGGCGGAGACCAGATTTGGCACGCGTTTCTAGAATACTGCGTACTAAGGAGACACATAAATGAATACAAGAGGAAATGTTGGTAAACATGTACGAAGAACGCAAAACAAATCCAGCAATCCTGGAGGCCCTAGACGTCATATTTATGACATGAACATCAAATCTTAATTTTGAATCAAACACCACACCCAGGTCTTTAAAATGCTGGACAGCTGACAAGGAAATACCAGACAAAGAAATGAGAGAACACATGTGGAGTATTTTTATATGCGAAAGACATCTGGTGGCACTTCAAAATGTTCAGTGGCAAGAAGTTGTCTTGACACCAGAGATTAAGAGCAAACAAGTCAGCTTGCAACTGGTGAAAATCGTTCGCAGACTTGATTGCTCTGTATAATTTTAAGTAATTTGCATATGAAAGACAAGGAGAATTGATAACAGAAGGAAGGTCATTGACAAACAAGATAAAAAGTAAGGGACCGAGAATAGAACCTTGAGGAACTCCGGATGTGGGAAATATAGGAAAAGAAATTGAACCATAAAAAGTAACTCTGCAGGGACGACTATGAAAATAGGAGGAAAATCAGGAGAGGAGGGGACCAAAAACACCAAAACCATTAAGTTTAAGGAGCAGCAGGTTATGGTTCACCGAATCAAAAGCCTTTGAAAAGTCCGTGTAAATTACATCAACTTGACGTTGACAATCGAAGGCAAAGGCTACAAAATTAGTGAACTCCATAAGGTTGGTCGATGTAGAGCGACCCTTAATGAAACCATGCAGCTCAGGAGCAAGTAAGGGCTGTAGAGACGGATAAATTCTATTGTAGACGTTCAAGGATTTTACTGAAACAGCAGAGGAGGGATATAGGACGATAATTGGAAACAACGGAAGGATCACCACATTTGAAGATTGGGAAAATATTGGTGGATTTCCATAATGAGGGGAATACACCATATGGAAGGCTAATGTTGAAAAGGATAGCTAAAGGAACACAGAGCGAGGATGAGAGGGATTTAGCAAGGATATTAGGAATACCATCGGGACCGGAACTAGCATTAGAATTTAAGGAATGCAAAAGGATTTCAACTTCCAAAGGATTGGTACTAAACATAGATAATTCAGGAGAGGTACGAGAGACAGTGGGAGCTACAGAGGTGTTCAGTGGGTTTTTTTTTTAAAGGAGGAGGAAAAAAAGGCAGCAAACAAATCAAAAATAGCCTGAGGAGTAGAAGCAGTAACATCATCAAGAAACATAGAATCAGGAACTGAAGAATTGGATTTGAGGGAACGGATGCAGGACCAAAAGGATTTAGATTGATTAGAACAGATTGAAGCCTCGATGTTCGAAAAGGATTGGGTTGCACATATGCAAAAGGAGCAGATGAGAGAGAAAGGGAATTTAAGGGAACGCTAGTAAGGACTAAGTATTTGTTCTTTCCGGCTTAAACTCCTTGTCCCAGCGTGCAACGGTAGAATATGAAGAAGCAGAGTCCCCTAATGTTTCCACCATGCCGCCGTGTATATCTTTCATAGACAATTTTTTCAAACAGAGGTACTTAATGACAGCTCTAATTTCGTTTTTCTCCATTTTGATGTTCTCTCTTCGACTGTTCGTATTCAAATGAATGTACCTCTCTGGAATCGTGGCCTACTTACATATATGTTTTTTATGCTGACTTAGTGAGTATATGTGGTGGTAAAAAAAATGTTTTTTTTAGAATTTTATGCGAACTGGAAATAACCGATTATCATTACTTCTTGATCAACCCTCGTATTTAGTATTATAAAATTTTTATTTGCCCAATATACACCAGAAACTAAAGTTTCATCGAACTACTTTTGTATTTAGAAACAATTGAGCCTGAAATAAAGGTGGAATCATGCTAATTATATTCTGATTTTGCATTTCCCGTCAGTATATGTAAATGCAACAATTATTTGATGTATTAACTTTATTTTCCGTAATTATGAAATTACCGCTGTCAGTTTATCAGAATTTCATATAAATTAAACAGAATGTCCTCATACCTTCATTTTTAGCGAACCGGATATTTCAATCGAACAATAAGACGTAATAGCAACGTAACCAACAACAAAAAAAAATATAATATTAAAAATGAAAAATTTATTCATGCTAATCGAATCAAAACTTAAGCTATTACCACAGTCCGCGCTCACTCCACCGATTCATTTGTCTGAATTTGAATTCAAATTTACGTGACACTAGAATTACATCTGTGATAACACTATAATGTACTTTTATCATCCACACCATCTACATCTGGTTAGGATCATCTTTTTTTTGGTAAACTAGCTAATTGCGAATTTTCTTGAATTTCGTATCTTTACTTTAGCAATTTTTTTCAAGTCATTGAAAATATTTAGGGCAAAACCATCTTCCAATTTTCTACACAAAAAAGACAATCCAATTTCATACAGACTAAAACGACAATAGCGCCTGCTTCGCTGTTCCAGTTTCTATTCACTTGTCCCACAATTTTTTCTCCAAATATTTCCACAGGTAAATCTAGTTATCAGAACGTAGCAATTCTTTCAGTTAACAACACACTTCTTTACACATTTTTACTTTTAGTAAATTTATTTAAAAAAAATGTATTCTAAAAAAAGTTCTGACTATTAATTATCAATGCTCAATTACTAAATCCTCTGCATCAGATGCAATCTGTGCATTGACTTTCTCCTATTACAACTAGCAAATTTTGTCCCTGATCTTCGAAGCCAGTATCTCGCCAGAGGGCGTTTGCGGCGTATTGAGGTGACGCCATTTCATTGACAGTTGTCGGGCGAATCGAGTCTGATTTTCGCGTTTCAAGTTTCGCGAGTGAAAATCCGTGGAAATAGATCGTTTCCGTTAATCGAGTATGTGCTAAATTGTTTACAGTTATCTAAGTTTTCAAATACAATTGACACGTAGGACCTAGCTTCGCATTTCGACAACAGAAATTGTTGCAACTGTCAGAGGCGAATTCTCGGAGTGGTTTGCTTCCGCCTCGGGTTTGTTGGCTTCCGAGTTCCGCGTGTCAGAATATTAATGACGGAACTACAGATTGAAGTACTAAATTGGCCGGTGCCGTTAATCAATGAATTGCTCAAATGTTAATAGTTATTGGGGCTATAAAATACGGTTGAGACGGCGGGTCGGCATATGTAGCCTCGCGTGTCGACGACAGGTATTGTTGCGATTGGCAATAGAAAATTCTCGAAAGTAGCTTGCCTCAGTCTTACTTTTCATTACCCGGCTGGGATCGGTGAATCGTTTGAATTAGTGGGCAAGATTAGTTTATGAATATGCAGTTGGCATTTAGGCTTCTCGAGTCTTTTTAGTAAAGTCATTTTAGTGAAAGCTTTTTAGCAGAACTATGTTTATTGTGGGATCATAAAAAGTACATTACGAAATCGTGCACTCGAAGAAAGTCATTAATTTTCTCGTTAACCATTAGTCTTGCGTATATTATTGTTTAGATTCGGAACAAAACTCGTATATGAAATTCGAGTGATAATCCTGTTAATATCGAAGCATTGTACAGAGAAACATCATGCATTAATGACTTTTCTTTGCGGATTTGCGTTAAATGTGCGTACTGCAGCTACAGGGTTGCCACCATATTCAGTAACAACCACACATGATTATTTCCTGTAAATATCAATAAGTTCCGTAAATTTCATAATGATCTGATTCTTGTCACAAGCTATCACAAATTGAAATTTGGAAACAGATCCTTATTTACTTTTTGGTATTCAGCCACATTCAGCTCCCACATAGGGTGAAAAATTTCGACAACGTTATCGTAACTGAGTTTAGAATATTATCAATATTCTAAGTCTAGAATATTATCATTCTGAAGACTTGCTTTTTTTGAATTGAAGAAGAACCATAAAAATATGGAGATCCTGGAAATTAACTAAAATGACCGCAGCTGCCAAATGGTAAAAGAGGTAATGATTATAAGTTGAAACATACATAACCCCTGCCTCAAAGTTGAATGAGTTCATGAAAAAAAATTATTGCAGATGTAGCTACAAGTGGTTAAAATTCTACGAATTAGGTTCCTCTCGCGTCAGAACACCGGCACCAGCGTTCCTTCTACTCGCGGTACGCATCCTGGAAGGCGTCGACGGGGATCTCCTTCAAGCACCTCGTCGTAGCCTTTTGGTCAGGCTTCTAAAGTCCCGAAATGGTGGCTCTTGAGGTGCCTCTTGATCCTTGGGAATAAGAAGAAGGCCAAAAGGGACCACGTCCGGCTTTATGGCGGTTAGGGCAGTGTTGCCACACCGCGTTTGTAGTCGACAATAACGAAGGGGCGTTGTAATGGTAAAGACGTCAGGACTTCGCAATTTCCTTCCTAACGCGGCTCACTTTACTTTGCAGCCTTTTAAGGACTTTTAAATAAAATTGACTGTACACCGTTGCTCTTGGCGGCCCGAATTCCGAGTGAACAATGCCTTTCGAGCTGCAGAAGACGATGAGCATCGACTTGATGCGCGATTTGCTCATTCGCACCATTTTGGGGCGCGGGAAAGCGGACTTGTGCCGCTTGGACTCGGGGTTGTATTCGAAAATCTACGTCTCGTTACCCGTTATCACATTGTCTAAAAAATTCGGACCACTTTCACACTGCTCAAAGAGTTCACGAGAGATCCTTGCACGAGAAGCCTTCTGGTCATCGGAGAGGACCCTGGGCACCATCTTCGCGCAGATCTTGCGCATGGCCAGATCCTTAGAAACAATGCAATGCACGGTACTTTTGAGAACATAATACACCTCTGCCCACATTCTAACGCCCATGCGACGATCTGAGTTGAGAATGTTCCTGACTTTATTCACCTTTTCGTCGTTATCGGCAGATGGCGGGCGTCCAGGGTGGCATCCTCGCTGCCCTCCCTGAACATTTTGTGCCAACGATAAATCATGCTTTGAGACATGGTATCAGTGCCAAAAGCCTCTAGCATAACAACAGTCTCGGCACTCCTTTTGCTGAATAAAAACTAAAATTGTATTGCGTAAAGCTGCCCTAAAGAACAATGCAACAATTCTACGCGTCACTTCAAGAGAGGTCCAAACAAACGGCACGTGCACTGTACAACAGTCCGCAGGCGACTGGCGCGGGTATCGATCGCTTCGCTAGACCTCCGTCAACAAGTCCCGCTGCTTGGCGCGCTTCTGTAGCGCCTTGCCTGGGAGAGGAGAGGAAATTTAATTTATTTTCGGACTAAGGATTCTAATCTCGATACAGTTTTTCAATCCCGGGATTACGGCATTAAAAAATCGAAAATCCCGAGATTGCGGAATTTTTGACATTCTATTTCACTTAGTAAATTTTCTCTGGCACAACGTGGATTCTGGAGATAGCTTAGCATACGAGATAGCTCGGTACACAGACGCTGTTTTATTCGGTCCAATGTTGTAATTTTCATAGCTTTGGAAAGAATGGACCGTTTTTCTCCTACCTAAAAAAAATCTTAACAAAGCATTAGCAGTGCATAAATTTGCGTCTCTGCGACTAAAAGCCACCACAGTAAATTTTACAGGGAGTAGGTTAGGTTAGGTTAGTGAAGAGGGCTGCCGGAAACGCGGCCAGCATTAGGCCACCAGTTTGGGCCCATTTGCCACCCTCATGGACAATCACACACATTCACACTTACAGCCATGGCACTGGCGGGATTCCAACCCACAGGCCCCGTAGCACGCCACTTTTCGGCCTGACGTCTTAGCGAACAGAGCTACCGGGCCCCCTTTAGAGGGAGTAAAACTTCAATAATTTTCTGAATTAAATCAAACTCAGTTGCTTCTAATCGATCTGGATATTGTAGGTCTATTAATGTCTTCTGTATACTATTATTCAAAATGGAAAACCGTTCGAGCATTTTCAAGAGACTATTCCACTTTGTTTTGCAATCCAGTAAAGAGACAGTTCTTTGGCTTGCTCGGATTTTACATACTTTTGGAGATCGCTATCATTTGCCGTTGAAAATTTTTTTAACCTTACCAACTTTCTTTATGCATGCACTGATGTCACAATCGTTTGTCATATTTAGCGTGTCTTGCAGGCGATCGGGTTCAATGAAGAAAGCTGATCAGGACAGTTCAAATCTTCGTGGTCGTTGTCCAGACTATCAGCTGTTTCATCAACTCTTTAATCTGTAATGGACCTCCTATTATAGAGAATATCGCAAACTGCCAAGTGAATGATATGCACCAAACAAATATGTTGCTCTGGATCAACTAGTCTGCTTACTTTTCGCATCTAGATTGGCCCATCAGATACGATGGTAACGATGTCTTTCTAGTAAAAAAGTCTTTGGGGAGTACCAGGGAGGCTTTAGGTCTGGTCGATCACCTACGGATCAGCTCTTCACAGTCAAACAAGTGCTCGAAAAATGCTGGGAATTTAACATCGACGTCCACCAAATTTTCGTGCACTTTAAACAAGCATATGACAGTATTGACCGAAACATACTGTACAAAATAATGCTATACTTCGGCATCCCGGCAAAACTAGTCCGGCTGACCAATATGACGATGACGTCGACAGCATCACAAGTCAGAATCAACAACAGTCTGACTGACGCCTTTGACACAAATGTCGGACTAAAGCAAGGCGATGGGTTGGCCCCTCTGCTGTTCAACCTAGCACTAGAGTATGTGATAAGGAAGATTCCTGTCGACACAGGGGGTACGCTTCTGTATAAATCGAACCAATTAGTGACCTACGCGGATGACATTAACATCTTGTCACGTTCCTTCACATCCGCCAAAGAACTCTTGTTGAAACTTGACCAGGAAGCCAAAGAAGTAGGCCTGAAGATCAATCAGACGAAAACAAGAATCATGACGCAAAAAAGAAAGAAGTCCTCCATTAGACGAAACATAATTCTGGACGAATATAATTTAGAGAATGTGGACGAATTTATATACTTAGGCTCGAAATTGACAATGAAACACTGTAAAATTGATGAAATTAAACGGAGAATACAGCTCGCTAATAAAACTTTCTACTCCGTTCTGGCCCTACTGAAGACCAGCTGCATACACAGGAAGACGAAGCTCCAAGTATACAAATCAATCATCAGACCTGTGTTGTGTTACGGATGTGAAACTTGGACCCTTACCCAAGCGTCCGCAAATATGTTGAACGCCTTCGAAAGACGGGTCCTCAGGCGTATAATTGGAGCTAAACAAGAGTGCGGCCAATGGTGGATAAGGTACAACCACGAGTTGTACGAGGTTTTTGACGAGCCAGAGGTTGCTACAATAGTTAAACTGCGGAAGCTGCAATGGGCTGGTCACGTGCAACGAATGGACGAGCATCGAGTACCTAAGAAGGCATTCGACGGAAGGGCCGAGGGTCTAAGACCAGTGGGAAAACCCAGAAAACGCTGGTCTGACTCTGTCGACGAAGACTGCGCAAAGCTACTCGGCTTTCGAAATTGGAGGACGCGGTCATTGGACCGAGACAACTGGAGGCGTCACCTGCGAGAAGCCAGGGCCCCAGAGGGGCTGTAGTGCTACGACGACGACGATGGTAAACGTTCGCGCTGCCTGTAACTCTTTCGAAAAGAGATTAATATTGGTAAAAAAAGCAAAAAGAGGTATTATCAAAAAACACTTATTGTAGGTTTTTAACTATTCTGCCCTAATGAGCATAAAGGGCATATCTACATTTTAGCACGTTAGAAATATTCAATGATTTGTGTTTTTCTAAATGCTGCGGACCCCTTCAAACGGGACGAAAGTTTGAACATGTATACAAATACGTTTACTTGAGACACATCTCAAGTAAAAGCTTTCACGTTGAAAATAGTTGTGGAAGATAGGTTTTATCTAGATAGGACTTTTTTGTAGTAGCATGAAACGAAAAACTGGCCTTATTACTAAGCATAGAGGTTCTATCTACACATTACTAAGCATACAGGTTCTATCTGCAGTAAATATAACTTTTATGCTTAGTAGTGCGACGTTTTTTGTAGATCGGGGGATTTTTCATTATTGATTTTAGCATACTTCCACAAAAGATAGATTTCACATATTTTGTAGAATGATGTAATTGAGTATGTAGTTTTTGAATCCGATATCAACTCAAAAATGACAAAAATGTAGATAGGCCCTTTATGTTTAGTAGGGCAGTATTTATGTACCATTAAATCATAATAAAAGTATTTGCAAAATTTTTAAATCTTGCTTCTATATCTCAATATCTTTTTGCATTCAAATATATTGGAAACCGTGTAGAGACTCCCTTAAAAACAATTCTTCCTCAGAGATAGACATTTGTATTCATGTTTAACTTCTACGAAAAAAATTATTCTCAACAATCTTATTACTAGACTGCGGATGTTTTTGCACTAACGTATTTTGTAAATAAGGGAGGTAAGAAATAGAGATGTAAATCAAATATTTGTTTCTTAATTGTTTTATTGTAACATATTAAAATATGCATATTTTATGCAAAATATTATGCAAAATATATGCAAGATATGCAAAATATATGCAAGATATGCAAAACATATGCAAGATATGCAAAATATATGCCGTATGTTACAACTGTTTTTTTTCCATATTAGGAAATGTAAATTTGTGACGTTTGCCTGAAAATTTTTTTTTTAAGCAGAGAATGATCGTTCGACGTTACAAGAAGTACTTGGAGCATATTTAAATTTGCTCAAATGGCATGCCTGGATCTCCTTTGGTTCTTCAAGGGACCCACCCTTCAAAATGCTGCTAACTTATATCGGAAAATCCTGGATTTCTTTTCAAAACTGCATCGACTTTTTCAGCAACTTTTTTTTCGAAAATTTCGCGTATGCTTTCCATATTTTTAATAATATCGACCACATATCCCATGGATTCTGTTGTAGATAATCCCACTGTTCCTATTTTCTTCATACTGATTGACAAATCTTGAGGAAGTTGCTTACTTTGCAATATTTCCTGTCCTGTTTTATTTGACATTGCATCCTTTACATCGAAAGATTGAATTTCCTGTTTTGAGTACAGGGATATACAAAAATACTTATATAAAAAAGTCAAATTATTATTAATAATAGAAAATTAATACGCCTTTGATACCCTCCAAATGCGTTGCATAGGACACAGCGGCCTCTATCCATGTTTCCCATCTTGTTAAGATGGGTTCTGGTGGTAATGGAGCATTTACTAATGTCACTGGATAACGTTCTACATGAAACGGAGCTTTCAAAAACACTTTTTTGTCAGATGATATCAATTTATCAACTAAAGGAAAGTTAAGACTCGATTCTTCTGCTACCCTATGCAATCCGTGAGCTTAAAAAGTTAGATGCAGCATATTCGAGTAAAAATTTTCAAGTTGCTACCAGCTTTCAACATGTATGCAGCTACATCTGTTACAAGTAGTAACACTTTTTCTTCACCACCGCTTCGCCGTAAGACCCACATCGTCAAATTCACAAATCGAGAAATAGTAGCATGATTTGATTTCTCGAGCTGTCCAGAAGCAAGTAAGTAAGGGTTTTGTTATTTAATTCTCACACAGTTTCCCAACTATTAAATTCGCTACATTACGACCGGTTTTATCTGTCATTTCGAATCTCTTGAATTGCAAAATTATTGCAATCTTGCAAAGAATTTTTCCTAACGTCGATTCATGTGGAATATTCTGCTTTGATTATTTTTGAAGAAACCTTCTTTACACTTCATATCAAGGCTTCTCCAGGGAATATTAACAGCGACCATTGCTCGACACATGTCACTATAAAATGAATTCTTCTTGAATGGATTTATTTCATCTTCTGGATTTATATTTGTAGCGTTCATAGTATCATCTTTGTCTTCAACATTATTCTTGTATCTAAATGTTGTCAATTGTGATTTTCTTTTACATCGAATCTAATTGTAAGTAACGAAATACACAGCACGTTAAATAAGTATTTTACCTAATACGTAATTATAATGAGTTGAAAGTCAGTATTAAAAATATATCCGCCTCTTTATTACAAGCTTGACAATAAACAGTTTGTCCATCCCGATCCCCTGTGAAATATTTTTCCTTCAGTTGGTCAAGCCCATTTTTCACTCTTGCACTTCTCGATTTGGTTGTTTTCGGCATTGTCTTCACTTGGAATTAATTATGATTACTTCACTAACTATTTTATACACGGTTATGAAACAACTTGTAAATAATTTGAGAGAACTAAAAATCTACACTGATCGTGAAATCCAATTCGCTTGAAAGTAATCGTGCAATCGAGTTGCTATGGAATTTTTGATAAAAGAATAAATACAGAAATTTGTCTTGTCCCGGCAAATATCACCACCAGTTTCGTTTAATTGGATTTAAGATGGCTCTAAAGCAATATATATAGTGCAGGGGAACACAGAGTTTGTGCATATGTATGTAAATATACAAAATGTATGCAATATGCAAAATGTATGCAATATGCAAAATAAATAATACATTTCAAGAATCGTTTAATGACAAAACAAATTCCTATTTCAGTCCCACTACTCTGGCTTTCTTTATTAAAAATATGCATATGCATAAACATCCGCAGTCTACATTACCCAAAAAATTCTGCTGCCATCTTTGCTGGTGCGTTTTGACCTTTCACGGATCGATTAGTTTTTGGTTTCGCTCGAATTCTTTCGAGTACACTACCTATAAGTAATATTCATTCATATTCCGTCATGCAACCATATGGGCGACTCGGCTCATTTAAATCATGAACTTTCATATTCCCAACAAAGCACAATTAGATTTCAGATATTTTAATTAACGCATCCCTTATTAATTACTACGATCATGCTACAAATTTAATGGACGAGAAACTTACCGAACATTTTATTATCGAAAGGGAGGGTGGATTCAGTATGTGCCCCATGGGAATTCTTAATGTGGTCCGCATGATTAGAGGGAAGACAGTGCTAGTTATGAACATTGATTGTTTACATATTCTTTGAGTTAAACTAATTTGGCTTGCAGATGCAGATTTTTTTTTGAGCTATTTGGTAAAGTATCTGTTTATTTTTTTTTGGAAACATCTTTTGTATTTTTATGAAAATGAAGTAAATATCATCACCAAATTAACCTCGAATAGGAAGAATACCTGCCATTTAAAATATTGGATAGATATTTTATTTTAGTGATGAGTATATAAGCCTGCTTTTGCTAAGGATTAGGCAATGACTTTAGTGACGTTATGGTTAGTTGACAAATCGATTATTTATTAGAGACAGTTTTACAAAATTAGAAATAATTCAGAGCATTACTTTGTATTAGTTCTAGCTAACATTTAAATTTCAAAAAAATGCTTTTAAAATGAACCTACACATCGTGATACGCTTATCCTTGCTTGCAACCAGCTCCATGTTGATTTCTACGTTAGCTGGAGAAACTTCGTATCTATTTTAATCCAAAATAAGACAAACACTTTTATGTATCACTTAAATACGATGAATCACAACTTCACATTTTCCTCCACATAGAGTTTCTAGAAAAATCCCAACTTTCCACCTATGTAAAGATCACAACTTGGCATCTTGCCACATTACATGGAAATCACTAAATCCATCGCTGCAAACGCCAACGACAGAAATGCACCAACATAACACTTTTATTATATTACATTCGAATTCGGACCGGCAAGAATGACTCATCCAGTTTGCCAAGAGGGACTCTGACTCCTCTTTTAATTAGCCACGCATATTCGTCATCAGTGAATCTGAATTGTAATATTTTCCATTGTGCCTGGATATCGATTAAAAAAAAAGAAGTCTTGCTCCTTTGTTAATTTCAATTTAGATTGGCGAACGGACTCAATACTTATAGACGCACAAACAATGGTTAAAGGGATTGAACAAATCCGGCGACCAGGCGAATCAAATGGACGGAAAATGTTTCGATGCAACCCTCGAAAATTTAACAAACCACCATCAAGTTACTACGTAATCCGAGTGTGGCTTTGCTTACACTTCAAACCGATTCACAAAACATGTATCTTTGCGAAACTGCAAACGTTTTTCACTGCTTTCTGCACCCTTTGCACTGAGGGTAGATGCACGCTCCCAGATGGTTTTTATGCTGTAGCTTAATTTTTCCTACCGTAGGGTAGCACAATGATCAAACCGTTTCATCGCATAGTAACCAATCTTTAGATGCAGAAGGGTAAATGTAGCCCGGTCGGAACTTTTAATCACTTTTCCACCAATTAATGCTATGGTTTACGTATAAATCCGCAACGCGTGATGTGTGTACGATTCCGAAACGATTTTAAAATTATTCGCAGCCACAAATATCGCACAAACAACTCCAATTTCTTGCACAACGCCGGGGCATTCTTCTAAACGAGCTATGGAGCAAGTAAACCGAATCGAAAATAGTCCACCACAATCACCACTCGCTCCCGACGACACCAAATCCGAAGAGCTCTCGACAAGAACTGAACAACAAGTCCCACGATTCGGCATGAAAAACCCTCGCGTTTCGTTGTTCCAAGCTTCGATCCGACGAGCATGCAGCTGGTGTAGTGGTATAGTCTGCAACACCCGTGTCCTTTCGTGCTGTTTGCCAGGATATACCGTTCGCAGACCCATTAGCAGCCCTCTGAGCCTTTGGCACAGGGTGAAGTAGTGGGATTGGAACACGAACAAGTTGCGACCGGGAACTTTTCAATCGGGTCATCGGTGCCGTAGAGCTGCAATATATAAGTTTCGTCGAACAAAGACTTGCAGCAGCAAGATGGCATGAACTTAAACTTTTCCATACGAAAGTATAGGGTGCACATTTCCCCCTCAATAATTATAGTTACTTAGACGTCTGTCGTGTGCAGCGAAACGTTGTTTCGTTTCTTCAAAGTGAAGAAGCAGCAGGAAAATGTTGCATTCGCATTAGTTAGAATGTCCTACCCATACCCCATGTTAACTGTCTGCTGTTTCGTTTTCCTTTTTTGTGCCCGAATCATCGAGGAAATATACAATATTATAGGGTGGAATTTACCGTGAATCGTCATTGAAAATACAGCTACGAGTGAAAAAAATATTCAGACAGAACATAAATTCGACGGATGTTAGTTTGTTAATTTAAGTTTGGTTTCACATAATCAGGGAAAAATCAACCCATATAATCCAAAATTGAATAGATGAAAGTTCTTTGAAACTTTAATTAAAATTTTTAAATGAAAATCTTAAGGAAAGCTCCAAGAATTCTCCTCAAAACTAATAAGGGCTAAATTAATCGGTAATAGTTGGCCCTTTGTTAACATAAACATCCACTTAATGTTGTTCGATACTGTACTGTAGAGTCAAATAGCCACTTGCACAGATAAGCAGAATAGTCTTGAAAATTTCTCCAGTACAGTCATCCATTCGAATCTGAAAATGCTATCGAGTCATCGTTGACAGCACAACAGCAAAGTCGAAAGTGGATTTCATCTCGAAATAGATGTTCTGCAAACACTTCTTCTACTCTTCAAATGAATATTTTCTATAGCTATTTATGGAATGTGTAGCTTTTGTCAGACCGTTCCATTTGCTTCTGTATTTTATGGGCGCGAGGAAAATGAAAAGGAGAGAAGCGATATTTTGCTTTTCTAATTTGATAAAATATATGGTGGAAGTGGAATATTTTAGGTTATGGTCGGTTTTAGAGTGATTTCTAACAATGTTCAAGATACTAGTTTAAAGTTTGTTGTCTCCAGTTTGAGAAAAGTTGATAAGAGCACATGCTATGGCGATAAAAAAATGTCATTGCAATAATATGGAATTGAATATGCCTTGGAAGAGTTTTTGGTGGATTTTTTTTCGCTGGAATAGAAGACGAGACTTCAAGCAAGAATGTCTTCTAGGCTGAATGATCAGAGAAAATGATAAATAATGGATTATTATGAGACAAAAATTATCTAATTGTTTATCTCAAAAATTAATCCGACTACTGCCGTGTCTGGAAAATTGATGCTTCCTCCCAAATCCTCACAAAAGACGTGGAGAAATGCACTGAAGGAGACAACTCCCGATAATGTAAACGAGATATTTGCAGGAGCAACAGAAAGTAAGAATTTTGGTTATTCTTAACTCTTGAAACCTGTAAGGGTTCTCGGGCGCAAGGGGCACAAAAGCTCCGCTATCTGGTCACAGTAGACTGGAGACAGCAGAAACTATCTGGACACAGTATACTGGACAATTTCTCTTTCGTTATTAACTTTTTTGCTGATCACTTTCAAAATTCTTTTTGCTCGCCAAAAACCTCCACTTCTACTATGTCTGCAAGAATCACCGCGAGACCTCCTATCGCCGGGTTTGTTCTTACACAAGAGGCTAGTATTGAAGCTATTCATGAACTAAAGATCGGCAAAGGACCAGGCCCTGATTTGGTTTTTCCTTCCTTCGTCGTGCAATTTGCGGACCAATTGATCACACCTTTGCACATGATTTTCAATAAATCGCTCTCCCTAGGTGTTTTTCCATCTCTCTGGAAATTTTCATATCTTACGCCTATTTTTAAAAGTGGTGATAAACGATCAGTCGATAAATATGGAGGATTGCTATTCTATCGGTTATCCCCAAACTTTTTGAGAAGTTAGTTTGTGAAAAACTTACTCGCATAATCGACCCTCTTCTAAATGAGCAACAACATGGATTTCGTAAGGGTAGATCGACTTCTACCAATCTCATGATCCTCGTCTCTGATGTGCTCTGTGAAATGGAAAAAAGAAACCAAATTGACGCAGTCTATATGGACTTTAGTAAGGCTTTCGACCGGGTTGACCATCAAACTCTAATATACAAGCTTCGCAACTTTGGTATATCAGGGTCTCTTCTTGATTGGCTCCATTCTTATCTTCGCGATCGAACTCAGCTTGTTAAATTCCAGGGCCACTTATCTAAAAGAGTTTTCGCATCTTCTGGAGTACCGCAAGGCAGTCATCTAGGTCCCCTGCTTTTTAACATCTTCATTTCTGATCTTTCTGAGACATTGCTTGGTATACTCCATCTTTTTTATGCAAACGAATTAAAAATCTACCACAGCGTAAACACGCAATCTGACGCAATTCTTCTACAATCCAAGCTTTAATCTCTCGAACAGTGGTGCAATGAGAATAATTTGAATCTTAACATTAACAAGTGCCATGTAATAAGCTTTTCCCGTAAGAATACGATCAAAAAGTATTCTTACTGCCTTAACAACACCATATTGAATAGGGTTGATCATATTATAGATCTCGGGGTAGTATTGGACAACAAGATGCGGTTCAATCTCCACTATGACAAAATCCTTGCCAGGGCTAATAAACAGCTCGGATTCATTAACAGACGTGCTAAAGAGTTCTAGAATATATGGGTTACCAAGTCATTATATATCACTCTGGTGCGTTCTCTATTGGAGTATGCCTGCATAATATGGAACCCAGTTTTTGAGCTACATAGTGAGAGAGTAGAATCTGTCCAAAAACAGTTTCTACTTTTCGCTTTGAGGGACCTCTATGATCCAAAAGACTTCCAACATCTTCCTTCCTACAAAACCAGACTGAGCCTTCTTAATTTAATGCCTCTCTCTTCTAGAAGAATACTGCTAAGTGCATGCCTAACATTTGATATTATAAGTGGTGCAGTCAATGTTGAAGCTCTCTCCAACAAAATTATTTTCAATGACCAACCAAGACGCACTAGGTATGCAACTCTGCTCAAGGAGTTCAATCACCACACTAACTATGCATATAACGAGCCCATAAATAGGTGCTGTAGAATATGCAACTCTATAAGCAGCAACTACGCTTCGGGGATCTCTAAATACACTTTTAAAACAAACTTATTAAAGGCCCTATCAACATCCTAATCCCACCTAATTTTCCCATCAATTTAGCTAAAACCAAAATAAAATATATTAGTAATATATTAGTAATAAGTAAAGTAAAGTAACTAAAATAAAAGTTGTGATGTATTTGGTTTTCTAATGTGTTGAAAAAAAAAAATATGTATGTTGTTGTTATATTGTTATATTGAATTGTTAATGGATGTTGCCTTGTTTGGTAAATAAATTAAATAAATAAAAGGGTAAACTACCAACGAAGGTGAAGAATACCTCAATGCAAGGATTGCTGCGAGTATTTTCCTGACTGACTGTGACTTAGAGCCTACCTGCGCAAGCGAGAAACAGGTTGGCTGGTGGTGTCGACGCTGTCTGTTCATCTGCTCGGGGCAGAAATAGGTTGAACGGATGAACTCTGCTCCTTTTCATTCTTATTCTGGTGTTCCACAAGGGTCTATCCTTGGTCCATTAATTTTCTTGATTTTTATCAATGACCTTACTTCCAGTATCGATTCCCCTTGTCTTTTCTATGCTGACGATTTAAAACTGTTGCGAGTCATCAGGTCAGCTATTGACTGTAATATTCTTCAGAATGATCTGTGTGCTCTTCTCAATTGGTTTAACCGCAATTCTTTGTCCTTAAATGTTAGCAAATGTAAACATATGACCTTTTCTATCAAATCCTCTCCTATTTCATTCTCTTATTCATTTTCCACTAGCTATTTGTCGTTTGTTAATCAATTCGTAGACTTGCGTGTGACTTTTGATCCTAAATTGAAATGTAATTTCCAGGTTGCGGAAGTCACTGCTAAAGCCTTCCGAGTCTCTGGAGTTTTACTTCATTCTGCCTCTGAATTCGTTGACATACTTACATGTGTTCGTTTTTTTTTAAATGTTAGTTCGTAGTGTCCTCTTATATATGTACTTATCAAGTGTGGTCTCCACGTTTACTATACCTTTCTGAGGCCATCGAGTCTGTGCGCGTAGATGCACAAGCTCCTTATTTTTTTTTTTTGAAATGTAATATCTCTTACTCCTCATTTTCCTTGGAGTCACGCCGACTATTGCTTCACAAGTGCTTCCTGTTCAAATCGCAGCGAGATATTATATCTGGCTTCATCGATTCGTTCTGACCTGGCAGCTCGTTACGTGTCAACAGATCTCAGGTAGTTTTCACTGTTCTGGTCGCGCTTACAAATGCATACTTTTCTACTCCCTTTGTCAGAATCCCTAAGCGCCATAACGAATTGAGGCTTCGATCTCTGCCACAATCGTTCTTTGCTTTTAAAAAACATTTAAAAGTATTTATACTTGACCTAAGCGTTGGGGCATGGGGTTGTTGAATCTTGTGTTCTTTTATCCTTTTGTAATTATTAATTTTTATTTTTATCTTCATCTAACTTCATTGCCATAATTGGACGTTGTTTTCTACTGCGATGAATTGTTGTAAATAAATCAGCGAAAGTTTTTATTACCGTATGGTCCTTGCAAAACCTTGCAAAGGGGTCCGTGGACATCATTCCTGGTCATTCTTATGCCTGAAAGTATGAAGTTTGTTCAGATCGATTTGCAGCATGCCATCGCTTCGTCCTTTCTTTTGAAGTAAAAATTGTCAAAGCTGCAATCTTTTGAGCAGAATCATATGTGGACTCAGTTCTATCAAGATGGTAAAAGACAGTTTTCAAGGAAGTATATGTCAGCAGTCACCGTGCAGTACCGGGAAAATGATAGGCTAAAATGCGCGGTTATTGCCTCAGGTTACCTGTCCTTTGACTACTTACTCCCGTGACCCACCCAGGAGCTGAATGACATGGTTCAGTACGCTGAATTTGAGGCTGAAATTTCTGATAGATTGCAATGCAAACTTTCAGCGCACCAGTTGGCGTACCAACAAACGCCACACCCGATGAAACTGGTCCTTTAATTTGATAGCTTCTGCGGGGCTAATGACTCTTAACACTGAGATTTCTCCAACCTTTGTCATCCCAAAAAGAGTCCAGTTATTTATATATCACTATGTTCCTCTTGAATTGTTAGATTAATAACTGGATGACGTGTTTCATATGAGGTCTCTCTTTCTGATCACCGCTACTTGATGTTCTCTCTAGCTACAGATTCAACACCTGAGCCGGATTGAAGAAACCCTAGCAATATTGAATGGATTAAGTTCCATCGACTTGTTGCAAACATAGTATATCCTTGTGGTAGAATAAAGACGCCAAAGTAAAAAGAATCTCGGTTGACCACTCTGTCATGTTAGATAGCTGATGCAGCGAGACGTTCGATTCCAGCAATTGGGACCTACAGAAGCTCGGGAACGATACCAGAAAATTCCTCAACCTACAGAGCCTCACTGACAACATATAAGAATTTTGTCGAAGACCTCTAAGAGCAAATCTTGCAGATTGTTCTGTGAGTAACTGGAAAGTGTACGAGAGACATGGAGAGTACGCAAGTCCTGAAGAAGGACCAATCAGCTAATTCAGCCTCTCTAAAACGCCCAGATAGTGATTTTACTAAATCCAAAAAGGAGTCTCCACAGACTTCGTTATGATGCTGTTAAAATTAAAACATTAAATTAATAATAGACATATATAAAAAAATCAAAAGTAACCAACTTGAACAGACAGCGACATCTTAGCAGTTGACAGTTGACAGATAACGGACAGCCGAGAAGTTTCATTGTGGAATGTTCCGCAATGTTTTTGAAGGAACGTTCTATCAGCTGATATTTGCGATCATGGAGTCCCATGAATGTACCAAGAATTTAGTGAAATAGAAAATATGTTATGCGGGAAGAATACCGGAAAACTGCAGGACTTAGATGACAAAGGGATTCGGTGTGGAATTATTGAATGTGAAGGACGTGACATAGAAAAAAGTGGAAAAAGTTCTGGTAAAGAAATAGTATTAAAATAAAGTCATGGAAGTTTATATTTTACCATAGTTGATATTAAAAGTTAAGTATGTAAATTCGGGAAGTACAAGGAGAAATACAAAAAAAAGGTAGATTGAGTTCGGTATGGCTGCCAACCAACTGTGTGATGGAGTTTATTAAATTTCAAATATTCACTGAAAAAAAACATAGCGCCAGACGCCATAATTTATAGACTATACAGTCGAATTCGGGATTGTGATAAAATATAGCGCCACACGCCATAATACATGGCGACAAGTACATAGGAGTAGGCGCTATGCTTATAGCCCTCCACGCCATGTACTACGCCATGTACTCCACGCCATGTAATATAGTCCTCCACGCCATTACATGGCATGGAGGTCTATAGTACCTGGCGTGGAGGACTATAGTACATGGCGTGAAGGACCATAGTACATGGCATGGAGGACTATAGTACATGGCGTGGACGACTATGGTACATGGCGTGGAGGACTATAGTACATGGCGTCTGGCGCTATGTGTTTTATCAGTGCAGAGTTAATTTTCTTCAAGAAATTGTATGCGCGGTATTTTTATAGTTCGATTGTGCAGGTGGTTCGATGTGTTCCGATTAAAAGGTCTTACTGTATAGCCCAAATAGAGTTTTCAAAAACAATATATAGCCCAAATATAGTCTTTCAAATCAAAATATGACCCATATATAGTTTTTCAAAACAATATACATCCCAAATATAGTTTTTCAAAACAATATACAGCCCAAATATAGTTCCTCATAAACAATATACAGCCCAAATATAGTTCCTCATAAACAATATATAGCCCAAATATAGTTCTTCATAAACAATATACAGCCCAATTATAGTTTTCCCTAAACAATATATAACCCACATTCAGTTTTTCAAATACATTATATAGCCCTAAATCCGCCGACCCACAAAATCAAAAACCCTCCCACGCCAATTGAACTTTTAGATAGCACAATTGGCGGGAATTAGCCAAATCTGGCCACAGTGTTTTTATCGTTGATACTCATATTTATATTTCCCCTCACACAGTATGGCTGCGAGTTATAACTGGAGTTATCTTCTTCAACTAAAGCCATATTACATGGCTCATGGTACTATGTAATATAGCGTGTGGGCCATAATTTCTGCGCCATGTAACTATGGCGCTGGGAGCCATACTGCATAGCTCAGGGTATTATGCACATAGCGTGTGGGACCATAAATGCTGCACCATGTTACATAGGACCACGCGCTATGTAGATTCTGACATTATGGCGCTGGGAGCCATATTGCATAGCTCAGAGTACTATGTACATAGCGTATGGGGCCATAAATAATGCGCTATGTTACATAGCTCTGGGCGTCATGTGAATTCTTTTCAGTGTTATCTGGAACCCACTTGTAAAGCAAAGAAAAAGGGAAAATATCACCTTGAATTAGCTGATTGGCAATCGACTGTGAAAGCATAGGAAAATCGATAAGTACAAGACTATATTTACCTTTAAATGGAACCAACTACGTCTTCCAATATTCTATCATAATTGGCATGCATGATCACAACAATATTATTGATTATAATCCAACTTGAACTCAGTTAAAAAATAAAATATTTCCTAAATCCGCGGAATATTTTTTTATCGAATGAACCGAGCATATATGATACAAAATTCACGATCACAAAATTTACAATTTTTTGTATGTTTATGTGTCATACATTGTAATGTTACGTGAAGGTGTGCCGTAGCACGAAGGAGTTCATCCGCCCAATCACCTACGAAAAACTGAGCTAGTCGGCTGGGAAAAGACACACTGGGCAAAAATTAAGCTGATCCCTTAAATTCAAATCATGCTGTACTGACGACGGCTCAACCCAGCTAAGTCGGTCGCAACAACTTTATTTGGTAATCACTTTCCGATAATTGATACGCAGGCCTCTGTGCCCCTGGCCAAACCCCCCTGTTCTTCCAAGCAGTAGGAAACGCAAGTACACCGCCTAATCTGTGGTCACCCGAAAAAAGTTCAGGGATTCAATCATGCCCTTTGAAAACTTCCTGGCATATCTATCCGACTATGCTGAGAAAAGCAATGGGCCAAGTAGAAGAAAACCTAAAGGCCCCCATTCACGAACAGTCCAAATGGCTTGAGTCCATTTGGCTTGAGTCCGTTTGGTTTAAGTCCAATTTAGCTCGCTACTCACGATAGAGCCTCGACCAGGTCAGCCCATTTCATTTTCTGTCATTAGTTTCGAAAAAATAAAGATAAACTTGAAGCAAAAACTATTTTTAATTTATTAATGGATCTGAAGCATATGGAGGAGTTGTTTGCAGTTGCAACTTACAAAGAAACGGACACCAAAAAGGAAGTGGCAAAAAGGATGGCTTGCCAAACGGAAACAAACGAGTCACGTAAATTTGGTAAAAGAACTTACACTTGAGCCTTTTGATTGGTTAAATTATTTAAGAACGGATGATACGACATATAACACGTTGCTACAGTTGGTCACCCCATTTATCAAACGGAAGGATATAAATATGAGCCAAACTATCACTCGTCACGAAAGATTGACCGCTACTTTCTGGTACTTAGCAACCAGTTGCAGGCTTTGGGTCCAATAAAATAATATACATTCATGTCACCTATATTTTTCGATAACTTCCAAAACAAAAGCATGGCCACCACTATCGAATAATCACAGAAACAGTCAATGATCTTGTCACAGGTCAGCGTGTGAAGCAAGACTGCTACGTTGTTTGGACTGAGGCTTCAACACAAACGACTAGTCCATTTTTTGGATTGTCCACACTCGGCCTACTATTTCCCCACACACGGTTGAGCCAAAAAATGGCCCGATGGCCTGAGTCCATGGACTTTGGTTTGATTGGAAATCCAATTTGGTTCCTTGAGTCCATGAGTCCTTCCGAGTTCTCCCACACACGGTGAGATTTTGGCCTGCCCTCAGGTCATTTGGATTGATGGACTGCTCATAAATGGGGGCCTTAAAGAAAATCGTTTGGGCATCCGTTGACCTGGGGTAAGTTCTGTCACCTTGGCGAAAGGTTTAGGCAGTTTTCATACCAAAACTTAGGAGAGATAACTAATCAAATTCAAGGAACTTTAGGCCGACCATCGTTTCAGCTGAAATGTCTGTAGAGACTTGTTGAAGATGCATACCTAAGCACTAGAGCACTTAAGTATAAACCCTTAAATGAGAAACGACAAGAGAAATATAATGCAAGTCGACCCTTCATTTTCTGGTTTCCAGAGTTTATGGAGCGATTTCTAATGGTGAGCGTTCGATGTGGGTGTTTGTAGACATTGAAGGGGCCTTTGATTGCATACCCTATGCACTTTTTATCACTTGAATAGCCCACTTGGAAAATCCGTAATAACTCTTCCATTGTTTTTCCGAGAATATTGGCATAAAAATCGTAAACACATTGTAGACCGTAATGAACATCTACCTGGTATTGGGATCTCATTTTCGAAAACTGTGGCAATAAAAAATGAGTAACGAAAAAAATGCATTTTACAGCGCGTCAATAGAATAGCCCACTTAGTATTTGTCTATACTGTGTGTCGAGTGTATCAACCTCCGGTTAGTATTTTAAGTTGT
Organism: Nemotelus pantherinus; assembly: GCA_963978885.1. NCBI lineage: Eukaryota > Metazoa > Arthropoda > Insecta > Diptera > Stratiomyidae > Nemotelus > Nemotelus pantherinus. Next base: position 163,615,091 of record OZ022263.1, read on the forward strand.
TAAATTTGAGGACTGTTTCTACGTTAAAAATCATTTGTTGAGGGAGACCAACGTGTTGGTGTGCAAAATGGGACGCGGAAAATCATTGAGTGGCGAAGAAAAAACTACCATCTCAGTTTTAAAGGGAGAAAACTTAAATAACAATGAAATTGCCAGGCGAATTAACAGAAGTAATAAAGTAGTGAGAAACTTTTTAAAGGACAAGGATAATTATGGTAAAAATTATATGGGAAGCGTTAATAAAGTGACAACAGAGCAGGAACGGCGAAGAATTTTGAGGGAAGCATCTAATTCGAAGGACTCTGTAAGCGAAATCCGTGCAAAAGTTGGAGTTACTGCAAATGTTTGAACGGTTCGTCGAATTAGTAAAGGATCTCCGAATATGAAACGCAGGAAACTGAAGCGCAAACCGGTGCTACAGGAGCGTCATAAGGTAGCGCGCCTAGCATTCGCAAAGAAGTATATGACTTGGACCAGAAAATGATAAAAAGTCATATTTAGCGACGAAAAAAAGTTTAATTTAGACGGACCCGATGGCTTTTCATATTATTTTCACGAGTTACGAAAGGAAAAATTGGTATTGTCTCGACGTAACGCAGCGGTTGGATCAGTCATGGTGTGGGAACGAATTTCCTTTAATGGGGTCGTGGATTTGGTTGTTTTGTCCGGTCGTCAGAATGCTGCTAATTACCTAGAATTAATGAAAAACGAAGCAATAAGATGTCGCGAGGTTTTGGAAATCCATTTTGTCATTCTTCAGCAGGATAATGCCCCAATTCACACCGCGCATATAGTGGAAAATTGGTTCGAGTCGGTAAATTTAAACGTTTTAGACTGGCCTGCGATGTCACCCGACTTGAATATTACTGAAAACGTATAGGGATACTTTAGTCGAAAAGTTTACGAAGGCGGAAGACAATTTGACCACCGGGAAGAGCTAGCCACCATACAAGAAAAGTGGAAAAAAATTCCAATAAAGTACCTGCAAACTCTAAACAAAAGTTTGCAAAATAGAATTTTTGAAGTAATAAAAATAAAAAATTTTGTTTTTATTTTATTCTTTTCGGCTGTTTTTGCCACCTTCCCTTTTTTTCGTTACTCATTTTTTATTGCCACAGTTTTCGAAAAGTAAATCCCAATACCAGGTAGATGTTCATTACGGTCGACAATGTGTTTACGATTTTTATGCCAATATTCTCGGAAAAACAATGGAAGAGTTATTACGGATTTTCCAAGTGGGCTATTCAAGTGATAAGATGTGTATGAAGCTATTTGAAGATGCGAAAGCTCATAGCGTGGATGACGTTCAGTTTAAATGGGAACACGCCATGCTGACGCAGAAATTGTTGCTGTCGGAACCTGGCAAAAACAAACACTCAGGGCACTCGTACCGTTACGAAGTTTTTCGTAAAATCCTGACTGCTGACGAATGCAGGGCAAAATTGAGCTCTGACGCCAGGTCCAATAAGGTGCATCTGCTCTGGGTACCAGGCTACTACAGTGTTGAAGGAAATCAGGTTGCTGATGGGATTTTTCAGCGCTTCCACTACAGAGCTCTGAACCCACCTTGTCTTTGCTGACCCCATCTGCAAATGCCATGTTTCGGAAGTGGGCAGTTGATACCCACAAAGAGATATAACTATCTTCGGATATGGCCAAGCACACAAAACTTCTCCTTTCAGACAAATCCCCCCCCCATGAGAATGCAGGATCCCCCCTCAAGAAGAGTAAGAACATTTGCTGATCTGACTGGAGAAAACTGCCTAGGAGGACATATGCACCGAATAGATGTTGCGCAGGGTAACGTTTGCCTATCCTGCTGAGAAAAAGCTGACTTTACGAAGCATTTCCTTTGCAAATGTCTAGCGTAGGGGCGTGTCAGGATCCAATACTTTGGCTGAAACGTGGCGCGTATGCAGAGAATAGTCTTTTTTCCCCTGTTGTTGATCCTAGATTTTGTTAAGATATCTAGGAAACAATGGTAGGTTAGGCGTATTTTGAGAGTAAATTGGGGTTTAAAGGTACCAGGAGTCGAATCGCAAATTCATTGGGCCCATGAAACCTGCATCAAGCCAGAAGGATAGCATACAATTTTTCACACTGTCATCTAATCAAAGATCTAGCACTCTGTACCAGTTTAGGAAATGAACAATACTAGAATCACATAAGTGACATCTTACTAATTCATTAGATTTAGAAGCACAACATCTAGAATAAATCTTACCCAAAAATGCACAATCTTGTTCACTTCCAGGGTCATAAAAACGATTAACTTTATCTTCCTGTGCTGTGCACGATTTTTTTTTCTTCCTGAATCTTAAAAGCTTTCCCACTAAACCAGATTCCGTTTGTGAATTTGTGCATGTGCATATTTCAGAAGGATTTCACACGTTTTAAATTGCAACTCGACGACAGTAGGGATTTCCGCTGTGTGTGGCAATAACAATAAAAAAAAATGCCAACTTACGTTCGAACGTCTCTACGTAGTGTTGACTGTTGGGAAAATCCTGTCGCCGTCTCGTCGCAACATGCTCTATAAGTTTATATATTGATGTATGTACATCCATATGTATGTGTTTTTGCATGGAGAGGGAAAGAAATTGGAATGTCAATTTACCCTTCCTGAGTATTCATATGAGTCTCAAGCTGCGACTTGTGAATTCATGGAACTGACAAGGATATAGAGTAGTTGCACATTTTTATAATATGCAATTAGGAGTTAGTAAAATTTCCTACCATGAGACTATTAAGTAAGTATTATAAGCCCATTTCTAGTTTGTTGAGTACTACATTAGAGTATTTGTGAAAATATTTGCTACAAAGAAAATTTGAACCCATTATCCTATCTTTTTTTCACTGTGTCCATTTTTGTTTTTTTTTTTAAAGAAGAATATGAAACATGAAACAGTTAGCTTTACTTGGAACAGAAAATATTTTCGAAAATATGTCATTATCCTGCTACAGATTATGGAAATTTTCACCAGAAAATGCAGACTTCATTTAACTTGGACGGACATCTCACACGCCTCACCGGTTTGGGTATTCTATGAAAAGTATGGTTGTACATGCTGCTGCAGGTACACAAAGGACATTTTACCAGAGCTTGAAATTTCTCGTCGTACAACACAGGGTCGAGTGAGCTCTTTCGCGTCTTGCCAAGGGAATACAAAACACACTAGAGCGTAACGTGTTATGTCTCTTTTGCTGAGTTTAGTCGTTTTTGGCAGGTGATGCTATGAATAAAGTAAGTTGGATTCGTGTAGAAAGGGAGTTATACGGAGACTATGGTCCTGCTGCAATCATGTCACCTGATCTGAACCGTATCGTGTCTTGTATGAAGTTAATATGGTGTCGGAGAAACGTTTTAGTGTCTTGGACGTTTTTTTTTTTAAGTCTGCTTATAATACGATCATAGTTTTCCAGTTTAATTGAGACTGCAATGCAACATTGGAACATACATATTCATATGAGTTATGCAAAGTAGTTACAGTCAAATGGGATTGCATTTTTTGAAAATTCAGTGCAAAATCTTTTTGATTTGTCTGCGGTGCGTGTCTAATTATGCATATAAAATTAAAATTAATGTTCACTTTATACGTACTTAAATGTTATGCTTAAATTTATGTGTACAAAATACCAAAGTCCGCAATTTTTGCATATACTCGCGATAGATCCCAAAAAAAGGCTTTATTGAAGTGAACCCATGGGAGCTTAGTTAGGGAACAGGAAAGGACTGGTGTTTACCTGGCTTGCATTAAGCCACCAGTTCGGGCCCTCCTTCAACTGGCTAGTTAGAGTTGCCAAATGACTGCACCACTAAATTGAAACATGTGACATATCGTAGCGGTGCTAACTAGCTTTGCTCACTCTTAAAAGTTGTAGGAGCCTAGAATGTTGCGGAGTTTGCTATTAAGGCCGGACGCTCGCAACGGGTCTTGCTTGCTTGAATCGTATGATGGCCATAATGTTCTGGCTACCTTATAGTCCGTTCATTTTTCTCATTTGAACTTTAATTTGGCACATACGGCCACATTTAGTTTAGTTTTATTTCAGCAAATGATCTTTGAACTGTTATACATGAACTATTTCTAGCTCCTGAATCTCTCCTTGTCGGCCAAATTGTCATTATTTTCGTTGCGTAAAACACCACTATGCCCCGGGATTTTATCACCTCAAAATCACTGACTCTTAAGCTCTTCAGGGTCCCGTTCGCTCTCAGGATTCAGCAAAGAGATGATATACCCCCCTTGTGGTTTTCATGTACACACTATTTGCTCCGTCTTGGGTTCCAAAACGGCGGCATTGATTTGAACGTTTTTCAGCAAATCCAAGTTGTCAGTGTTTTATCCACCCTATATGGAACCAAAGCGTCAATGATGCTCGCAACACCGACATAACTGAAAGCCCCCTTGATTTCTACGAAGGCTGCTAACGTGAATTCCTTTTGTTGTTAGGATTTGTCAATTGTGCTGGCTACTTTAGGTAGTGCTATCTCTACTGCGCTGCCCGCTGCCAGGTACGTGTGTTAATCAGCACAAAATCCCGCGACATCAAACGAGTTTTTGATGTGCAAATTCATTAGCGTTTCTAGTGTTTTTAGCAGAAAAGGTGAAAAGGATTCTTCACATTATGGTGATCAACTTGTCAGGTTTCGGCATAAAGACCACTTTAGCTTTTGTGCATAGCTCGGGTCTTACCCTGAGATGGAGACTTGCAGAAAAAAACACGGTGCTGTATGGAGGTGATGGTCCTGTCTGTTATAGCATCTCATCTATCCTTGTGGTTTTTTTAGGTCTGAATATGCTTTCTTCTTCGCTTAATTTTGTCCTCACCTGTTACTTTTTTAATCAGCTCCTTAGGCTTCAAGAGGATAGCCTGTGGTTGGTCATTTCGGGATATCATATTAGCACTTATTTGGGTCCTTTGTCCAATCCGAAATGCAGGTTCTCTGTTTTCTGCCCTAGGTGCGCTGGGAGTTACACCTAGGATCTTCCTGATTCTGGTGGCTTTTGTGCTTTCTTCGATGTTCTCACATAATTCTCTCCATGAGTCACGTTCGGCTCGTTGTATCTTCTATTTGAAGAGTGGCAACTCCTGCTTGCATCGATCACAGCCCTTAGATTTATCATTATTAAACACCATTTGTTGGCGTAATCTTACACCTTCAGGTAAGCATTTTTCCCTACGGGTTTTGCGGGGCACACGTTTTTGAAATATGACATCAACATTTTTTTTTAAATCGTCCACCTCGTTAATTTGTCCTGGGATCGTCAGATCTAGGTCGTCAAACTCCTCGACGTGTCTTTATGTTTTCCTAGAGTAAACTTCACACTGTGTTGTTCTCAGGTTCCGAATTCTTTCAAGTAAGGTTGCAAAGCTACCAATGTTCCAGCATAACCATTGTGGTCCAAAAGTTACAAGCAAGTCAGATATCCGTTAACTATGGAGTTGCCAGGGTAATATCAATTACCTTAGCACAAAATGTTGAGACCCTCTTTAGTTTTTCTTAAACCTACCTAGCTTTAGGTGGCGTATGCCGATGATATTGTGGTACTTGTGGGGGATGCGTTCCCACAAACTTTGTCGGACCTAATGCAATCGGCGCTGGACCATATCCAAACCTGGGCCAGAAAAGTCGGTCTTAGGGCAAACCCGACAAAAACCGAACTTGTACTCTTCACAAGGAGACACAGGGTACCGGCTATTACCACGCCTAACCTCAACGGTATAACATTGGAACTTGCTGATAGTGTTAAATATTTGGGCCTTATACTAGACAGGAAACTGAACTGGGGGGCTAACGTGAAGCACAGAATTGGTAAGGCTCGCGTAGGACACAGGAGTAGGCTCGGGCGTGTTTTCCACGGATTTGAGCCTTAACCTGTGGTGTAGACTGTCGGACCATGCTACCGTCTTTCAGTCTGAACTATATACATGGCAGTTGACTCCATTAGCGGAATATCAACCAGATCAATGACGATTTGCGTCGACAGCAGAGCAGCCATTCTCGCTCTTGTGTCTTACAGATGTTCTTCAAAAACTGTTAACGCTTGCAGAGTGGCTCTCAATGAAAAGGCAAGGCATATTCCTATCCGGATTATGTGGGTGCCAGGGCATAGTGGGGTCATAGGCAACGAAAAAGCCGATGAGTTGGCGAGGAAAGGCTCAGGAGCTAGCAATAGCCCCTGCATCACTGTACCACGGTCAATCGCTGACGCCACAAGCAAACTTGATGCCGCCATACGGGCCAAACTAAAGTCCGAATGGGAGAACAGGATGGACTGCAGAGTGGCCAGGACATTATGGCCATCACCTGATCTAAGCAAAAGCAGGAAACTGCTCAAGCTCAGCAGGGACCGCTTGAGAGCCACGGTTGGCTTGCTCACAGGGCACTGCCTTACCGCATCTCATGCGAACAGAATGCATACACCTCTTGCATAAATTGCTGGATGTCAAGCAATTTATGCAAGAGGTGCGAGATGGAAGAGGACACCATCGAGCATACTCTCTGTGATTGCCCGGCCCTAAATAATAAACGCCTCAAGATTTTTGGTTCTTACCACTTTCAAGGGTTAGCAGAGGTGGCCAGTACCGTCACACTGAGTCAGCTGATCCAGTTTGGCGAAGCGGTCACTTGGCAGCTCTAACAAGCCAGCGGAGGGTGGCAAATGGGCCCAAATTGGTGGCCTAATGCAAGCCGCGTTCCCGGCAGCCCTCTTTACTAACCTAACTTAACCTACCTAGCTTTAATTAATTCCTGTAGAGAGATAAAGTAAAAACTTTTGTGATGATATCAAAATAATGACTTTTGCTTAATAGTCGGCAAAAACAGGGACCAAAATTCGAAGAGAATTAGGATGTTTGCCTAAACACTAGTAAAATATGCAGACCCGCTATTACTTGGGTATTTTTTTATTAGCTTCGGATGTTTGTTCTGGTATCATAAAAGGACGATTGGAAATATAAATTTATGCATTCAGATTTGACTAGTTTAACCAAGGACTTTGATTAAAACGACAATTTGTCAAAACCTGAAAAACTTTGTAAATCTTCAACGGATCGAACTGAAAAAAAGTGGTTGATCGCCAGTACTTTCCACATAGTCAAAAAAGAAATAAATTTAGCACTGGCTGGAAATAAACCAGGAGTAGGAACGCGAGCAGCGACGAAACGGCCTAACAACTCCCCGGAGGCTAAAAAAGTGTGGTGGCGAACCGTTCAGCGATGCATTCGATCCACTAATTTGAGGCGACAATCCTGCGGACAGCGCATCAAAGCTTTACTTTCCAATAAGAACATTTGAGACTGGCTGAACTTCTGTCAAAAGCCGAAAAACCTTGGAATTGCTGGTGCCAGTATCCGTGGTCGAAACCGGCGTGCAAACAACCTTTTTACAGACGAGTCGTGAATTCATCTGCATCCAATAACTAATCGAAAGAATAGGACAGTAAGAACCAGCGATACCGCAAATATTCCCGTACTACAAACTCCGAAATTCGGCTTAAAGTCATGTTTGCTGGCGGAATGAGCAATTGCAGAAAAAGCCAACTTCATTTTGTTGAGCAAGTAGTGCCTGTTAATAGAGAATATTACAGGGAAAGTATCGTCCGTGTTTTTGGACAATGCCTTAATTATCATCAAGTTATAAGCAGAAAAGAAGTAATTTTGATACAAGATGGAGCCAAAGCGCATACAGCTTTGAAAATTTATGAGGCGATTTATCAGCATTTTTTTAAAGTGTAGATTAATTGGGCTGGTAATTCCTCTGTTTCAACCGAATTGAAAATGTGTGGTCCAGATTAAAGGAGGGTATCTCTAGAGATCCCAACAAAAAACAATTGGCAGTAGCTGATTCGACGCTTATAAGTTGTGTGGGGCACAATTTCGGTAGAGTATCCAAAATATGTATGTGAAAGTTTCAGAAAGCGTATTTTAGACAGCATAGACAACGAAGGAGGATATACTTTATACGATATATTTATTATAATAAAAATATAACATTAAACCTATCTCTTTTCATTAAAATTTTATGCAAGAAATATTAAGGGCAGAAACTTATGCGCCACCCTGTAATTCTCCATATTTGTTTTTCTCGGCCCTCTTATATGATTAATGCAATTTTGGTTGTACTGTCGGAATGATTGAATGAATTGGCACAGTGGTCGTACAATTCATGTAACACTACCCCCGCCTTAAATTTTTTTGTCCCGAATAGATGTTGCGCCAGTCGTTCTCGTGGCGTCAGGGTCGTAGTATGGGGCGATCTTCATTTTTGCCCTCGGCTTTCGGTGCTCCTGTACGCGGTAGACAACGTCATTTATCCGGGTGATGACTCTAAAAGGGCCCTAGCCAATTAAGCTGCAGCTTCGGAGATCGGCCTCTCCGACGTTGTGAGTTGTATAACCAGACCTGCTGGAATTTCGATGAATTCGTCTTTAAGTCATACTTGGTTTTCATGGGTTCGGTGGTACTCTTGATGTTTTCCGCACAACTAGATGTATTCGGTACAATCGTTACCTTAGTTCGCTTGCGTATTATGAGACGGTTTGAGGTTGCTCAGGAGGAGTTCCGAACTTGACATCAGCTGGTAAACGTAGGATGTTCCCAAATATTACTCTGGCTGGTGCTTCACCCGTTGATGCGTGCTCTGCTGCCCTGTAAGCCATCAAGAAGAGTGGGATGTGTTGGTTCGAGTCTTTTTGGTTATCCTCGACCATCTTGACCAAATGCTTATTCAACGTGTCGTAAAACCCGATCGATCATTCTATCAGACTGGAGGTGAAGAGGCGTTGTTACTGTTTGCCGAGTCACAAACTTTCCAGAAGACTCGCGACTCGAAGATTCGACCCTGATCAAAATGCAGTACGCCATACCTGCTGACCCAATTTAGAGCGATTTGCTCCGCTACTATAGTCGTATATTGGTTCGCAATGGAGTATGCTTCTCCCCATTCACTGAAGTGGTCGGCCACAACCAGAGTATACCAATTTCTCCATTTGGACTCAGTGAAGAGTCCGGCGATGTGCACGGCAATTCTTTCAAACGATACTCCTGCGTTGTAGATTCACATCTGTTCCCTTGTTCTTCGTTTTGGGACTTTGACGGAAGCGCAGATAGTATATCTTCGGCACCGATCCTCTACGTCTTCTCGAGCGCGGTGCCAACAGAACCACTATCACAATTTTGCTAGGTTCTTGTTTACTCCCTGGTGGCCTCCTGACGTTCCTTCGTGCATATCCTCTTAGCACCTCTTTTACGCGGCTTTAAGGAAGAACAATTTGCATCTTGTATGATGTACCGTCCACCGTTTCCCACTTCCGCTTCAGTACGCCGTCCTTAATCTGCAGAAAGTTCCATTGTTCCCAATAGCTTTTCACGACACCGCCATGCTCCGAGATATCCTGAGCGTTTTTGATCTCCGCCGATGACCATCCTTCGTTGCTTTCAACTGTCAGTAACCGTATTTCCATGCTTGGCGCATTTTCCTCGAAACGGTTGAAATGTCTACAGTTGGTTGGACAGGGATGCATCCCTCCTCTACGATGGACTATCCCATAGTCGTAGGACAGTAGCCTTTCGATCCTTCTAGGATTTCCGGATCGATGATTGTCTTTCTTGGTGACTTCATTGAGTTGTCCATATTCGACACAAAGCGAGTGCAGTCAAACTTCCTTCAACGATTGCGGTGGTCTTTGCTGCGAAAACACTGCACCAACCCCGCTGTTGGTCGCGACGGCATCGAAAACAAACATCTCCTCTGGCCTCGGATATGCCAGCACAGGAGCTTCGCACAGCTTCATCTTTAGTGTCTCAAAGGATTCCTGGCATTCCGGTGCTGGCCAAATTTTGACAGCCTTTTTTTTCTCTGGATCAGTTTTGACACCGTCTGTGGATACAACTCCCAAGTATTTTACTTCAGCTGTAAAGAGTGTGCACTTCTTGGAGCTCAGTTTCAAATTTGCCGCTCGCTGCCTTGTGAGCGGCTGTCTCCCAGGTTCCGTATATGCTCATCGAAAGTATTTTCTATGATGATGATGTCGTCCAGGTATACCAGTCATGTCTTCCAGCTTAACCCACGTAAGACGCATTTCGTCAGGCGCTCGAAAGTTGCTGGAGCGTTATAAAGTCCAAAAGCGATTACCACGAATTGCCACGAATTACTCTTGGTCCTGTTTGTCAGCTTCCACCTGCCAGTAACCACTTTTATGTTAAGAAATACTTTGCGTCAGCCAAAGTGTCTACTATGTCATCGATCCGGGGAAGCTGTCTTTCTTGGTGACGTCATTGAGTTGTCTACAGTCGAGACAAAAGCAAGTGCTCCCAAGCTTCATTCAACGATTGCGGGGCTTCGCATGCTGAAAATTCATTTTTTTTAGGTAGTTTTAAGCATGAACAATGAGTATACTTACCCATATTTAAAGGCCTCAAAAAACACATTAAATCTTTTAGATTGATTTTTTTTATGATTAGATATTTATGTACTCGAGAAAATCTATATTTTATGGCAATCAATTTTTTTCACTTGCGCAATGGACTTTTTTCATTCTGAAAATACTGACTTAAAAAAAAAATTCAGTACAATAGTTCTAATTATGTAAAATTGCATTAAGGGGGCAGGATGGTTTCCAACTTAAACAAACAAATTTTTTCAATTATTTTTTTATATGAAAGTACAATATCTCAGGAATATCCTCTGAAAATTTCAAGTCAATCGGACTAAAACTCGCAGAGATACCGGTTATTTTATGATCGTGTTGCCAGGTATATTTCAACGAGAAACCGAAATAGTCTAGCTCGAAACTCCGAACTACATTTCTGAAGTCGGTGCGTAACATAACTCAAAAATTAATGCACCGATCTCAATGAACTTTGCCGGACATCTTTAATATGATAAATACTCGCGGATGAACGATCGTTTTTTTTTTAAAAAAAATTTTACTATTTTTTACAGGCAATCATAGGCTGATTTTTTATGTGAAAATGGTACCTCCAAATTGGAAACCGCACCAAAAATCGGAAATCGCATATTTTTCAATACAATTTCGTTCATCCGCGAAAAAATCTAATATATTAAGTAAATCACTTTGATTTTTGGATTTCAGATAACACTGTCAGGCCAGGTTTTACGCACCCCACGACGCCTTTTTTTCGAAGCGCCTTTGATCTACTGCCACCACGGGATAAATAATTAATATTTTTTTCTACAATAATTCCTACATACTCTCAAAATATAGTTCTTTAATGGGTTATAAAAAATTAGTAATTATTTTCACTCAAAGCTGAGAAAAAAAATCGCAAAAATCGGCTTTTCTTCGGCCTCGGAAACCATCTTGCCCCCTTAAAACAGAATATGTAAAATTTTCTCTTGAAAAGAATGCTAACCTATAATCATCGATCGGAAATTCAAGTTGCCACCTACCTTTACGAAGAGTTAGAGAGACGGTTGATAAGGAAGACGACGTTGTAACTTGATACTTTTTAAACCTCGAAGTTTTAAAGCTTACATTTTTCAAACTTGAAAGAGCTCTCGCAGAAAAACTATTCTTGTTACATAGACAGCTGAAATCTTGTCTGTAACATTTCCATAAAGACGGAAAAACTACTTTCGGAAACAAATGGAATTTTTTTTACATCGTACTGTGCTTAAGTTTGCACAACGCAACGGAAACCATATATTATGTGTTTTTTGTATCTTAAACCAAAAGCGTTTCTGTGTTTTTGAATACCACAGACACACTCCAAAGCCAGAGTGCATATGGATTTTGGAAAGTGCATTTGCTTTTTTTGGAGCTCTTGGTATCTTAATGTATCAGTTCTTAGAACATTAAATCTAATAAACGGGAAACTTGCTTAATTGCAATAGAAGTCACGTTTTATTCACCTTTGTTTTTGTCGACAAAAAAACTACGATGCGGCTCGTGAAAATAATATCATTCACTGAAGTCGATGCAGATATTTTCGGCCATTTGGAAATTTGCCAAGTTTCATGGTTGTGTTTTGATGGAACTTGGCGACAGAGGATTCAACATGGATACGACATTTATGGAAAATCATCCATAAATATATGGCTAGACCTCATATATGCTTGCATCGCTGCATGCCAACCACTATCGTCGAAGACATATGATGATTCTATTCCAGACCAAGAAATCACCACATTAGGATAACCGAGCAAGTAGTACCCAAACACTTTTGGCTTCTCATTCCGTTGCTGGTAAGAAGTCAATAAGGGAAAAAGTCATTGAATAATCGCTGCGCGGCATCTTGATCGAGCAATATGATTCAAAATGAAATCGTTTGATTGATTTATGACCGAGAAACATACTCCCAGAATCTCCTATTAACAACCAACACCCTACGAGTGTGTTGTTTGTGCCTGGGCCAACGAACGACGCTGACGACGTCTTCTTGCAAAGAATGGGCCGCCCCGTTATATTGAATTTATTTATGATGCTCGAATGAGTTCTCGACATGCCGTAAAACGACAACTTTGAGTATATACTTTTCTTTCTATTCCTCCTCGTGACCGATTACAAACGAAATATGGAAAACTTGTACTTATGTTCGTACGGAAAAAAAAGTCTTTCCGTGCATTTCGAAGACCTTGAAGGTCTTCCGGAATATGAACTTTTGTTTAAAGTTCATAGTATTTCGCGTTCTATAAATGTGCGACGACTACATGTAGCTACTATAGGGAGACTAATGTTCTGCTTGAGTGATTTTTTTTGAATACGGAAGACTTATTTAGACTTTTAGATTAACGGAAACTTGTCACCCGTGGAGTATCTAGTGGAAATGCTTCATGATTTCTGTGCGTACTAGCAGAAAAGGTAATAAATTTCAATGAAATAGGGAGATATATATATTAAATTTGACTACAGATTGAGTTGCTCTTGTTGGGTAATACTCTAGTGGATGTTTAATAAGGATATATGTCAGGACTTTTCGCTTGTATCTATTAAAATTACTTCTCTGATTATGCTTGTGAGAAATGAATTCGGATTGGCGTTGAAAAGCTTTTGACGTATTATTTTGAATTGCCATTTTGCTGTGTTATTTAAGATGATTTTGAGTGAGAACAAGGATTGCTGTTTTTCTGGATTCACCGGATATCCGGTCAAATATTTCTATTTTATTCTTTGTTTTGTATTACATTACACTCACTGCACAACTAGAAGGGAACAATAAACTAATCAATACAATAAAATATTAGGTTGATAGTCTAATATTCATCGATTTAACGAAAAAAGTTCAATAGCATCCGTAAAAAGGCAAAAATTAAATGAATTTAGGGAAAAATCAAGATATCTAGACTTAAAATTTTCATAAACGTCTCCAAATAACAACAAAAAGACATTTGCACAAAGTACTAGCTCCAATTTCACTAAAGTTACAGCTAATTCACCATTTCCACCATGCAATGTGGCTACTTTGTGTAACTTCTTCAGATTCTTTGATCCCTAGAGCTTTGCAACCGAATCTTCCTCAAGTACAGTCGCGATCTGGATCTTTTGTGAAATACCTTGAACATCATCAGTCTCTTCTTGGTTCATCAGTACTAACACCGTGATATAACCACTATAAGTACCGAAGCTACTTCGATTGCCCCATCTACTGCATCTTTGCAATCGAATCATGCTCCAGCCACATCTCAACCTAAACCATTTATCTTTATTAGATTATCTTTATTGAATTTATATTAATTGAATTGTATTAAATTGTATAATACAGGAATTTTACAGCCGTGGAAAGAACCGAAATAAAGAGTTGGAATTCTTCGTCTTCTTTGTGGCTAGGAAAATTGGACCCTACAGCACGTGGGTACCATGGCAACTACTCGTCGCCACACACTTCTTTATAGAAAACCGCCAATATCTTCCCAATCTTCAAATCTGGTGATCCATCTGTCGTTTCCAACTATCGTCCTGTATCACTCCTCTGCTGTTTCACAAAATTTCTTGAACGCTTTGTCAATAATAGAGTTTATCCTTCTATCCTATCCTGCTATTCAATTAACTAAAAGGGTTCAATATTTTTGGTTTCCTTCACTTGTGGCTCATATATTTCCCACAACCGGAGTTCATTGAGGATCTATCCTAGATCTCTTCCTTTTTATCTGTTGTCAACTACTCCTGTCTGCTATATGCGGATGACTTAAAACTATAAAGAGCAATCAAGCCTGCGGACAATTATCAACCAACTTCTTACCACTAAACATTTTGAAGTATCAGCAGATGTCATTCTCATATAAAAATGCTCTACAATACATGTGTTCTCTCATTCCTTGTCTGGTATTTTCTTGACATTTGTGCATCATTTGGAAGACCTTGATGTGGTGTTTGATTCTAATTTGAAATTTGATGTTCATGTAATGAATATCACGACCAGGGCCAATAGGATTGCTGGCTTTTTCTTGCATTTTGTCTTATATGTTTACCAATATTTCCACTAGCATTCATTTATTTGTTTTTTAATACGTAGTACTCTAGAATATGCGTGCCAAACCTGGTCTTCTTTCAGTATTTATCTGACGCCACTGAATCAGTTCAGTCTAGGTAGGTTCACTCGCTGTTTTTTTAAATTCAGCATCTCTTCTTGTCTTTACACCTCTCGTCTTTCAATTCATCATATAGTATGTCCTCGTTGGAAACAAGTAGATTGTTTCTAGACGAGTGTATACTTATCAAGTTTCGCCAAGGCTTTTTTTGGTCAGATCTTGATTCCCAAAAAACCATACGTGAATCTAGTCGTCCTAATTTATCATCTGAGTTTTTTTCTATTCCTTTAGCATGTACGGAAGTCCATTTTTTGATTCGCCTTTGCTGCGTCTTCCTGGAATGCACAATGCTCTTAAGCTTGGTCTTCTCCCGCAATCTTGTTTTAGAATTCAAGAATATATTAAAAATGTTATCTTGAATTCCAGTTAATCCTACTTCGAATTTTTATCTTTAGTTTTAAATTGCTCAATTCTTTCCCATTTCGCTTCTTCTAGTTCTTATTTTTTTTTATTGTTTTTCATTTTCGTTCTTGGCGCTGTAAGTGGATTCTATCTGTAGCGCAATAGATAATAGAGAAATACTAATTTTTAGATAGTCTAGCAATTTTAACATCTGAGAAGTTTCATTTCGATTTTGGAGTATTTTTAGTAACGTTCCCAAGGAATAAAAGAATATAAATAATAAAAATAATATAATCAGAAGTCTAAAAGCAATCTTTACATATAATAAGCTCCATCTCATGGTTTAATAATTTTTGCAATAGTCGCATCAATGGATATAACTTTTTTTCAATTCTGTAATCATTTTCTTCTACTAACCTGCAACTTGATTCCATGAAACATAAGAAGTCCGTTTATGCAGTATTCGTCAATTTAAAAATTTAAGCTCCCCCGCTACATAATATATCCCCGTAACATACATAAATTCATATTAAAAAGTTAGTCATTCATAAAAATTATTCAAAATTCAATTTCTTCACATATTGCCAATTTCACTTAACCGACACTTTATCGGATTTTCCGGAAATGATAGTTTCATCGCAACGTTTTCACTCGCCCACATTCGCTTTTCCCGCAAGTTTTCGATTTTATTATTTTCCCCATAGTGTTATCCATTTGCGAATTAGCTTTTGAAAATTAGTAAACATAACTTTTAATCTGCTGATAAAGGTGATTTATATATCTTGTCAAATTTCATTGACATTTCCTACGTTTATCCGACATGTGTATATAATATGTCAGCTGTCATTCTTACGAGTTGAAGTGAGCATGATCCTTTCAGCAGAAGTCGGAGACATGCGCATCATCTTCATAACGGAACAAGTGCACGTAGACGACGATAACGATGGTGAAGACAATAAAATGCTTGTTGTAGGATAATGGGAAATTCCTTTGGCATACCAATACAAATTGATATAAATGTCCTTCGTGTTGCAATGATATTAAGCAGCTTGTATATATGATATGTTCAGTTTTTAAAGAAATGCTATGGGCATTTTGATTTAATAAGACCGTTTCGAGCCTGAATCAAAGGATGTTCTCGGTATCCGCATCGTCTTTCAGAGGCCGGAACTCATGTTGCCTCAGGAATTCAATACACTATTGTACACAGCACGAGTGAAACACAAAACTATCACGCTTCGTTCTCGAGAGATGTTGCTACCGTTATGAACTTGGTGCGAAATATAAGACAATATCGCCGTCTCGAGTTACCGGAAGAAGAATACAAACAATTCATTTAAAGGAACATTTAACAATTGCGTTTTGTTGATACTTTTCTTTTTTGCTGGATGTTGAAACGGCCCGCGGTCGAGATACGCGACAGAGACGACATCGTTTCGTATGTTGTTTTTTTTTTGCTGTCGGATTAATATATCCCCCTATTTTCCCCCTGCTCCTTAAACGAATGCTGGATGTATGGTAACGATGGTCTGTTATGCGCTTGTAGGATTCAAACTGGATGAGTTGGTGCAAAAGGAGCCATAACTCGCTTCTACCAACCCCTAATTGAATTTAGGTTTGGGCTGTAGGGTTGAGTTAGAACTGAATATGACGATTTCCTACATATTGTATGCAATGTGCACATGTTACACTGAACCAGGGAAGACAGGGATATTGAACTTTTCATGGGAAGGTTTGACGATTAGGATTGTTGCCAACATAGTGTTATACTGTATTCAATGAACATCTTAAGTTAATTTAAAATGCGGTGATTTTTGCAGTACTAAACACAGGTGCACTATTATGTAGGGAAAGGCAACGTCAATTATGTGGTATTGTGAAAAATAATTGGGGTTGAATTAGATTTGTCCGTGTTTAGTCAAATATTTAATCCAAATCCGTCAAAAGAAATTTCTTTTAGCGATATTATTTTTAGTACTGAAGTGTTCGTAAAATAATTTTATGAGTTGGCTGCCACTGTTTAAATAATATTAAGGGGTTAGAACGCCGATAAAAGACGTTTTTTTATTAATTTTTTGTGAAAAGGTATTTTATTTTACAAAAACAAAAAGTATATATGCATTTAGTGGCAACATCTAAGTTTATAATGGCGCTAATAGTTTGTAAAAATATTCATCTGGTGCACTCCTCCAGACGATCTCCTGAAGGTCTTCCAAAAAAAGGTGTTCGGCAGTGACCACGATTTCTCCGGTATAATTCATCTCAAGTCAAAAAACTAAACAGATTCTTTTACTAGATAGATAAAACTAGGTATTGATCGAAGGAATAATCGAAATTTAAATTTTTGACAAAATGGCAGCTTCGTAAAAAAAATCGAAATTTTGACCAAAATTGCCATTTAAAATTGTTTAAAAATATAAAAATACTTATCCGAAATCTTATTCCTTCGATTTATACCTGAGGAATATATCTGTGTTAAAATTTCAAACCATTTGGTTGAGCCGTTTTTTAGAAATCTTGGTCACCGACTTGGAAAACATAGTTTTCAGAAAAACGCGTTTAAAGTTTCGGAAGAAGCTAACACATAGACCATTTTTTTTTAGTTACATGGAGTCATCTGTTCTAGGGCCATAAGATGTACTCTTTATAGCCTCAGCAGCTTCTCATACTTTGATTTGATGTTGTCTACGAGCCATTCTTCCCTCTCGCGTACTCCCATGCGCTTCGGTATGTACTCCGCCTACTTTCTAACAGTCCGAGATGTGATTACAAATATGCGTATATCTCGAGAAAAAAACTTGTCGGATCGATTTGAAATTTTCAGGGAATATTATAAGTTAAATATACATTCCGAAAATGCAAAAAAAAACAAAAAATCGATTTTATGAAAATTCTAACTACGTATAACCTCTTAATATATAAAACTTTCATTTGCCAACTGTTAAAAAAACCGCAAAAAACTCTTTACGTGCAACGTACTCAAATTCGTTTATAGCAAGCTGGCAACCGCGCAAAGAAATTTTCCCTCTATTTTCTGCACTCTCTAAAAATGGCGCGTGTTTGCCACCTTCAAAAGCTTTCATCGTTACACTTCCCATCAGATTTTTTGTGCTTTGGAAAGTTTTACGTTGAATTATCTGCGCTGTCATACAACAGAATGCATTTCACGTGTCGTTTAGTCTAGACTAGACAATATTTCTGGAACTAATTTAAATATCGAACAATTTCGACTTTTTCTGTTCTTTCGAATTAACATTTTTTTTAGTATTAGAAGAGATACGCAGAAGGGAAAAAGATAAGTTGATAAACGTATATGTTTTTCATAAACAATAGTAGTACAAATTAGACACAAAACTCACTATTTGCATATAATTATTTTAAACCATATGAAAAATATTTTTTAAAGCCATATGATAAATGTTTAATAGTTGAAATTATTTCAAGCAAAATGTTATTCATTTTGATATGAAATAAAATGCTTACCTTGTCCTCGGCTTCATCGGCTCGTTCCTCAGCCTCCATAACTCGTTGTTCTAATTCTGAGAGCTGAAATCGCAAAGAAAGATAGAATTAAATTCAATCATATTGGATTACATATAAGCTAAAATTAAATTAAATTTTGATTTTCAAAATTATAAACAACTATTGAAAGCCAAACTACATTTTACTACTCATTCATTCAAATATTCAATCTGTGGGCCACAGCCTAGTTCGAAATCTACCCACAATGGGCGCTGCGATGATGAAGAGAAAAATTCCTACCGACATGACTTTAAATCGGTTCGATCTGACCAGAATGACTCAAGAAAAGTCAGATTATTAGAAGCTGTTTGAATTAGTGTATGTATATAATATAAAATATTGAAATTATTGTTAAACTTATGTTTTGTGTCTGTAAGCTTAGAATTTCAGAGTTTATTTCATAATAAATGCAAATTCATTAGCAATGGGGAATTTCTCTGGGAAATTCCCTATCCAATGCACTAACCACATTCAGTTCCAAAGTTTCTTGTCCACGTAGCGCGACGAGCGCTTGATTCTCTTTCAAACCATTGTGCATGTGAACTTTGAGCACACTCCTCAGATATAGTTCACCAAAACTAACACATCTGCTATGCCATGTCCCCAGCATTTTCGCGATTTCCGTGTGAAATTGTGTGAATAGTTACTATTCTCTATTCGTACATAATTTTTCCCGCCATCACAAACAATTCGAAAGCTATCAACACGTTCCCCATTGGACTTGCAGATACAGAATTGCCCACTACCGCGCCTTTTACTTTAGTTCCTTTTTCTATGCCGACGTCGGCTCGATCTGCCTGGGTTTATTCCTTGGTGTAGGTCCATTCTGTTTCGGTTTGTGTGTATATATTTTCTTACAGAAATCCTTGAAAGTTGTCTTAATTTTTTTTTGATACAAGGATGTAGCATAGCTACATCTTCGTTGGCCGTGATTAATAAAACGTGATTTGTCTTGGATTCACTTGGAATAATTATGAAGACACCCCATCATGAAAATGGAGAAAAAATTTCATTATGATTTACAGAAAATGATCATATAAAAATAAAAATTGAATAAAAATTTTAAAAAACTAAATTTTTTCGTCAAAGAAATGAAATATTTTTATATACGAAAATCAATAGTTGAGCTGCGGAAAGAAGATAAAAGTCTTCGAGATATTGATGAAATTATCATCAACAAGCCACATTCGTCTGTTCAAAGAGTGCTGGAATGTTTTGAGTTGACGAGAAATCCTGCCGCCGATTTTGTCAGCTATATCTAAGCTGTTTAATGTGTGACAAACTTACAATTGTTATTAATCCTGTCCTAAACGAGCAACAAAATGCCTTCAGGAAAGGCAGGTCGAATGATAACAGTCTCGAATTAGCTTTGCAATACTGAAAAAGGGCGTCCAAACGATCTATATACACTATCTATATACACTTCAGTAAAGCTTTTGACCCATAAGCTCACAAAATTTGACATTTCAGTTAAATTTCTAAATTCCAAAAAAAAAAAAAAAATATCGTCTCTTCTGGGATACCTCAAAGCACCCACCTAGGGCCGAACGTATTCTATATTTTTGTTTCGGATCTCTCGAAGGGGTTATCCGACATTCCGCACCTTGTTTATGCGGATGATCTGGAAATATACATATTTTCATTATTCAATTGGAATCTGATCCATATTTTAACTTTTGGCGCTGTCGCAACGATGTGACCAAAATAAACATACTCTTAACGTTCAAAAATGCCGTGCCATAAGTTTTTTCCTCAAGACCTTTTATTGTAATTTTGATTACCACGTGAATAATCAGCTCCTGACTATGTTGTTCTGGATAAAATTCATTAAAATACATGCGAAAAAATTCAAGAACATATGTGTTGCAAGGACTCTGTTTATGGCTTTAGTTCGCCCATTACTCGAATACGCTTCTATCGTCTGGAAAACACTATCTATAGAGACAGGGAGCCGATAAATAGATGCTGCATAATATTTAATTAATTTTTCAAACTACTATTTCTAATGTACCTCTAGACCATTATTTAAAAAAATTAATACTGCTTGAAATTCTTAAACCAATTTTTATTTTTTTTTAAAACCTCCATATTGAACTGACAGTCAGACAGAAGTCTGCAGACATGTAGATATTTAATTTTAATTTCGCTTAAGGGAAACATGTTTAAATTTCTTATTGTTTTGTTAAACACCTTGTTTGGTTAAATATAAATAAATAAATATCAACATGGGCGTCGGAAATCATTAAAAGAACGAGAAAATCATGTTGTATTAGCAGAAGTAGAGAATAAGTGCCTCGAAAATAGCAGAAAATAGTCAACCTTGGATTGTTGTGCCCCAACCAAACTACCAACAAATACAAACTCACAATAAAAAAAAACAACTTAACCTCACTTATCGGTTAAATTTCAATCGTATTTGAATGGATTATCTGTTTATCAAATGTATAGAAAACAATTTATAAACCTGTTGAGGATTAGAAGTACTGACATCGTTCAGATGGGAAGTCATCCATGATATCGAAGTGATCAATTGTCAGATACGAGGCTGATCGGCACCCCTGTTATGCTATGTAGACATAATGCCCGGCTATATACCTAACTCTAGGTCGTGCCATATTAATCCTAAGCAGCTGCAGGTCCGGAAACACCTCTGGCCATTGCAGAATATGAATCCATACTGGTTAGCATCTAAGTTACAGCCATCGCGATGCGCCCACTAAGGGAGCCAACCTCATTGGCAGTTCTATTCTCCACTGGAGAATAGGAGCTAAACATGCCCTCGCTGAATCGACACCTTTCACCTGTTAGGTGGAGCGGGCATCAGTATGAGTACAACAAGCAATACTCATCAAAATGAGCTCAGTGGCACCTTATCAAGGTTGTGCTTTGGGACTGGGGCCCAGTTTGATATGTGGGGACGACACTACCACTGGGCTCTATGTCGCAATATAGTCTTTCCGGCATTCAACCTTGAAAAGCCTGCCATTTATTTGCAACATCACTTTGAGTATAATATTACTAGTATCTGAATTTCCCATATTTTCGTATTTTCTAAACCGTCCATCAAATTAAGCAAATTAGCCTTCTTCAACTCCATTCAACCTCCAAAATAATATATTAAAATATTGCATTGGAGCAAAAATAGTTCAATGAACGTTTCTTCCATCTAGTTATTATAAGACCTCGAAGCTTTAAACTTGGCACAAAATTCGCCTTTGGCATTGAGAGCATACGCTTCATCGGACTGAAATCACGGAGTATAATTCCGTTTACACCGACGGCTGGTAGGAGTAAATTGTGAAATTTAGGAGGAAAAGAAGTCATCAAATTTAAAAATACATTCGCCATGCTATTGGAAAAAGACTGTCAATTAAAAAGTTGCTTCCGTTTAGCTATATTTTCGAAATGGTTTGTTTAAAATAATAGTTGCAATGTAAGAGTTTTGTGAATTTTAGAGGTGAAATATTTGATAGAAATCGCATTGGAAAGTGGAGAATGGTACATGTTGAGAGAAATGTAAGGAACAGGCACGGCTTGCAGAGTGATATTTGAAAGCATAAAGCCCATTAGGAACACCGGAAACATAAGGCATCGCTAGACAGTCTATTTTACTGCAATTACTTTTTTCGACTGTCTGAAGGTACGCTTTTCACTGCGTTTATGTGATTCGCGCTGTGAAATGTAGTAGATGCATTTTGATTTGGGAATGAAAAAGTTATCTGAATGAGAAATTTTCAAACGATTTGAATACTTAAATATGGTTTCTATACAAAAATATATTTTTTCGAAGCAGCAGGGGCCCTACTCTGTAATGCGATTCGAAAGGCAATGCGATTCGAAAGCAAAATGCGATTCGATAGCAAATTGTCACTCTGTAATTCGTTCGCATCTATGGTGGCGTTGCCAACTAAGTATGTTTCATCAGTTTTGTAAAATACATGCAACACTTTCATGTATACGTAAAAAAAGTGAAACAACTACATTAAAAAAAATGGATTCGTTTGCATTGTGGTTTCATGAAGGAAGTTATAACAAAGAGAGGATTCAGCCGAAAATCCTTAGAGACCATTTAAATATATTGAGTCTCTGTAACAAAAGTTATAATATGTGAGAGGAAGGTAATGTATGCGCTAAACGTTTTTTGTTCTTCGAGCTCTATTAAAATTTTTCGATTAAATAAGGACGCGTTTATGTACGTGCTCAGTAACATTGAGCGCGAATTAAAAGTGCGGCAAAAATCTTCTGCTATTCCTGCAATAGAAAACTATCTGCAGCTTTGAAATTCCTGGCCCAAGGCGGCTATCAGTACCAAATTGGACATGATTGTCATGTTGGACTTGCACAACAAACATTTTCAAATTGATTTTCCGAGGTTTGCTTGGCCATTGAGAAAGTGCTATGTCCTAGACACATCGTGTTCGAAATGATTGAAATAATATTTTGAAATATTATTTAAATATTCATTAATATTATTTAAAATATTTATGGAATTTTCTTGGTATGTAATCTGATTCTCCACTTGTTTTTCCAGAAGATCGTCTCTTCCTTGGGGCAGATAAACTTGAAGGAATGCTTTCAGAAGATAATTCGATAGCCGGGCTGTCTGACACAGTATTTGTACTCTCCCCACGTACAGTGCGAACTCAAGCAACTCCAAAACTTGCTGCTCCACTAATGCATTGGACAGTTCGGCTAAGAGGCATTACTGACAATGGACAATGTGTTGAGAGCCCACCGCCAGTTTCTCTGGTACTCATTTCATTTTTCCTCAATTCGGCTTTAGTGTGGAACTTGAAATCTGTCCAAACCTAGTATTTCAAAATATTCCTAGTATTTCGAAATGCGTATAATTCTGCCGTGAGCCTGGACCACAAATTTGCAGCAGTTATCTTGGCATTGGATGTTTTTAATGCTCCCTTTGCCAAGACCGGGTGTTTCTTCATAAATTCTACAATTATTTTAAATTGCCTGTTCGTTGTTTGCATTTTTTTTTACATCATGTTGTTCCCTTAAAATATCAAAATTAATGAAATCATATTCAATAACAAATATCTTGCACTAAAACCTTACATTTTGATTTTTTCTTCACTCTCACCTTTCTGTGCGAACGCAAATATGTTGTCGAATGAAATTTGTACTAATCGAACCATTTTGATGTTCGCATTCGCATTGCTAAGTGCCAAAAATGCGAAATTCGAACAGCGCAAAACATAAAATGCGAAAATCGAAATCTGGAGTGCCAAATGTTCGATTGCGATTCGTTTCAAATACGAATCGCATTACAGAGTAGGGCCCCAGGATACCGATCTTATTCCACAGATTTTCATTTATTACATACACAGTCGAATAATAGCTCAAATTTATTGAAATGTTTTGTTTTGTTACAGAGCAAAGAAAATACCGTTGAATGATGAGGAATTCAGAAGATAAAGTGAGCAGAACATTTTGTTTCTAGAAGTACGATGTATATTTACAAATTATATCTGGGGCGGATAAAAACAAGGATAAAAATAACTCTGAATTACTTTGATATATGAGACTAAATGTCAAGGTAGTTCAATTGAAGTATAAACCAGTTCTCAAAACTTTTTTGCGGCCGAATTTTTTCGAAAAATACGCTTCCAAAATCGACTAGTACCTGATATGAAAAGATTTAAGAATCAAAATATTAGTCATTGACTAACAATTTTGAACCCAGATACATTGTGTACCGTAATTGAAAATGATTTAGAAAGACTCATCGCTTGTCAACTAGCAAATGGACGTAATTTCAATGCTCTTCTTATCCAAAGGTAAGCAAAAAAATTAATATATACTTTCATATGAAAATACAAATTCTAGTGTTTAATTAAAAAAAGGTATGTGAATTTCACATCAGTCATTTAAGGGGGAAAATACGTGTAACTGCTAAAACAAAATCGATTTTTTTTAACTACATCAAAATGTTCGAAATGCTCTTAAAATATACCAAAAAAAGTTTTGAAGCGATATTCGTATTAGTTCCCGAGTTAT
Source organism: Nemotelus pantherinus (assembly GCA_963978885.1). NCBI lineage: Eukaryota > Metazoa > Arthropoda > Insecta > Diptera > Stratiomyidae > Nemotelus > Nemotelus pantherinus. Next base: position 163,639,524 of record OZ022263.1, read on the forward strand.
AGTCAGTTATAGGCAGCGCGGCGTTCCCCAGGTCGTTGGAGCTTTAAAACTTTAAACGCGTTTTTCTCAGAGTAGTACTTTTTCAACTGCCGCACAAAATATCTCAAAAAATATTGAACCGATCCGGCTGAAATTTATACCACATCTACAAAAGAGTATTATCTCCTCGTTGAACCTAAATGTTATTGTAATTTCAGAAAAATAATTTGTTTATTAATGTTTAAAGCGTGATTTTTTTGAAAAATGATCGATTTTTATGTTTAATCTAATATTAATGTAAAAACTAAATTTTTTTTTATAAATTTTATTGGTTCACCTATGAATTATATATTTTTTTCTCTCTGAATGTTGCAAGTTCCCCGGAAAGAGCGTTAAGTTGTACGAGGCAGTTTTTGATGTGTTTTTTTCATTCGCTTGCATCGCCGCCATTTTGTGTTGAAAAATTATTAAAAAAATATTTTCATTTACTGTAAGGCATGTACTTTAAGGATTTAGTATTAAACATTTTCTGAATGAACAATATATATATTTTAAACCAATCTGAATTTAGCAATTTTTTTTCGATTTTACATGTATTTCCCCCCTTAAAGGTGATCTGTATTTATAAGTCCTGCATTTCTAAGATACTTGGTGTCATACGTAAGTTGAAGGTTCGACATCTGAAAGGATTAATTGATTGATGAAGAAAGCATACGAAGATGGGGATGCAACTTAAATGAGCTATGGTTTAGGTGCATTTTGCTTAGCCCGCCTTTGGCTACCTTATCTACTCAAGTAGATACAAGACGAAAATTAACCAGGTATAAGGGAAGCCATTTAACGTTTCGAACCACTGTGAAATTAAATCATTTGCACCACACTTGCAGTCTCGATTTTTAATAAAATTCCGAAAGCAAGTCATGTAAAAACACATGTACTTTGTCAAAATATAATCACTCTATAAAGCAATTAAATAATTAATTATTCCCACCTAGGCAGCCCCTGCACCCCAATTATCCACCCAATTCAGAATTAAAATGAATCACCACAATTCAACTCTTTATAAAAAAAAAAAAACTACAAAAACGACCATAAGCTAGTTTATCGACGTCATTCAATTACAATGATCATGAATAATAAACAAACATTCACCATCAGAGCATAATTAACATGGAGAATTCGCTCGAAAAACTATGTACCTACTATTTTGTATGCACAGTCGTTCATTTGTAAAGTAATTTGCAGCAGACTTTGTGTAAAAAGTATAATCCCATTATGCTTCGTAGGATTAATGCTGGTTCGCATTAAAATGCTCATTGCAATCGCAAACTCACTCACTAACTGATTCTGGTGCAGTATAGTGTGTAAAAGGTTGCGTGCGGGTGTGCAAGCGCTCTTGTGCAATTAACAAAAAGTCGATAAATAAAATTTTACACAATAAAAATGTCGCATGCATAACATAGTGAGTACAGTACAATCTGGTTTGTGCGCTATTTCGATTACGATGGCTGCTATAAATTCATCATATTACCCGTGCCACATAATTTCCATTGACGCAATTTTATTTTCATATTTTTTCTGCGAAAGATACAGCCTAAATTTGTTATTCCAAAATATGCACATAAGTACATTTCTGTCATGATATGAACAGTTACTCTGTGCCTATTTAAAAAAATGCATTTCTCTTGTACACTACTCTTGCAAAACTGCTTGCGGCAGCAGCTGTCCGCCCTCTAACAAATCTCAAGAGCTATTATAATCGAAAAAATCAATAGCGCTGACCATTTTCCCGATGAAAAATCGCAGCTAATAGATTCAAAGATATTACCATCATCAACTATTCTCTATCGTTCCTTCGAACTTCCCAAAACAATTCCGATCAGGAACTTTGCAAGCCTTTCCGTTTCACCGTCTCTGGCACAGCCCTAATATTATTCGTCCGTTGATTGTCATCGATGTCGTTCGTCTTTTTTCCCCAAACACAGTGAAGAGAAAGGTCTGCTCCTGGCTTTTCTGCTAGTCCCAGCACACCTATTTTCTGTCATTGCTTCCATTGAACATTAGCTCGGATAGCAAATAATCGTAACCGAAAATTACACCTGCACAGTCGATATCTCTAGGGTGTAATGATGACAACGACTAAGGACCCAAGGCGAATGGGGAGCGTTAAGTTTAAAATTTCGCTTTCAAGATATCTTCAATTTCTGCAATACGCTTGATATTGAAATATCATATAAAAGATATCTGAAGGAAAAGGAAGTTCGCTAAGGAATGTTAATGTTGATGGTCACAGGCATAAGAATTGAAAAAAAAGATGTGTTATGGAACGTATGTGAACAAAATTAAGAGTAAAAGTAGATTTAAGTAATTAAGAGTAAAAGTAGATTTACGTACGCGCGAAAGGAACTTAGGTGTGGAACTAAGATTCCGCGTTTTACAGAGGTCGGTGGCTCTGCTCGCTAAGACACTAGTCCGAAGCAGCGATCTACTGCCCGCGAGTTCGAATTCCACCGTATGCTCATGGTTGTATTTGGGCATAATGACAGCGCTTCATTAAACAACACCTGCGCTTCAGGAAATAAGAAATATGCGGAACTTAAAAGAATAATGGAATTATTGATATTGGCTTCTCTCATATATACAATAATGCCTTCGAACAGCATCTATTTGAAACTCAAGTGATAAAAAACAGTAAACTATTGCAAGAAATTTGTTAAAGTTTTAATACAAATTTATTCATTAAACATTTTTAATTTAATACAGCAACAAAAAATAATCCATTTAAATTATTCATTACAAAGTTATTAACTATCAATAAAACAAAGTCGACAATTTGCCTCCAATAATTTCTTCGTACACTTACGAAATAGTTTATGAAAAATCTTAAAAACTGTAGATACATTTTTTGTAAATATTTAGTTGGGTACCCTTTATTTAATTAAATATATATCAGCAAAATGGTTAAGGGAGATAATCTCTGGAATAACCGATCCGATTGAGCTGAAATTTTCGGAGGACATAGATGTATATAACAGGTAGGTCCATGACTTGCTAGAATTTCTTAAACCTTTTGGCGGCGGCGGGCATTTAAGTGAATTTTCTGGTGCTCCTATATTTCCAAGCAGTGGAAATTTTTGTTAAAAAAAGTACTAGGAATGAAAACTTATTATGTTCTAAGTTTGCTTATGATAAAGAAGTGGAAATTTTGAGCCTTGTGTAGGCGCTGAGTGCCTAAAAGTAGGCAAGGATTTTTTTTCAAATTTGGATTTGTCATAACTTCTAAGAAAAACAATGGATCATCGTGAAATTTTCAGAGCGTATTGATGTAGACTAGAATTTAACACACATGGACTTTAAAGACTGTGCGGGCAACTCTGTAGCTACAGCAGGCTCCTGAACAAAAATCCTTTATATCATCGACTTTCCTGAAAAGTTTTTGATTTTCGAAAATGAATTCAAATTATTGATAAATTTAGACTTTTGTCCACCAATTCAAATAAAATATTTCAAAATCCCGCGGTAAACAAGAGCGGCAGCCCGTGATCAAATTACCTCTATTTTCAGCACTCAAACCTTCTGTTCACGAGAACTGATGATCGGATAATACGATCAATATGAAATTTACAGGACATGTTGAAACTAGCTAGGACCAGGTCTGATAGAAGTGATTTTGAAATACGGGCAACACTGTGGCAGTGATGCCATTTGGAAAAGTCGCTGAGAAAAAAAACTGGTGTTTGGCCTATAGCTTCCCAGCAAACCAAATGTATCGTAATTAATTCATAAAAGAGTCATATTTTACGAATGTTTTTGTCGTTAACGAGCTCGTAAATGAATCGAAAACGATTCATTGGTCCTACTAAAATGGCCATCCGAGAAGAATCATTTTTAACGATTCGTAAATGAGTTAGAAAAAATGGGGTTTTAGCGAGTATATATCGACCAGCAAACTAGGGAAAGAATCTATGTAAAATCTGCTACTGAGCCGCATAGGCCATAGGGCACACACACATGGCTTGCATTATTTATTGCGTCGGTCATCCTAAGCATTGCTGCGTATCGTTTTACGAACAGGCTCGGTTTCGTATGAGGGATATGTCTGTTGACTGTCGAGAAACTATCGTTTTTAGTGAACGCTCACTAAATTGTTTGCTGGGTTCCGAGTTAGCCACCAGATTTTAACAAAATTCACGCAGTAGGTGAACCTTACTCTAAGATAGATTTCATCGAAATTTGGTTGAAAAATTAGTCTAAGAACTCCACCTATGGCAATTTTTGTCTCGTAAATATAGTAAATTTGCTCAGGAAAATATAGGGTTTTCCCTATAGCTTCCGATGCAGTAACGAAATCAAAACGAAATTCATGTGATAAGTGGACCTTGTTGCGCTTAATTTTATAGGAAAACGAAATTCATGTGATAAGTGGATCTTGTTGTGTCTAATTTTGTAGGAATTTCGTTGAAAAATCATGAAAGAGTTGCCAGCTATGAAGAAGTTCGTAATTTACATTATATAAGTTTCTTTATCGAGCGATGTTGTCATAAAATTTCCAAATGGGAATGATCCTGCAATGACAATTAACAACAAATATTTACGTTTCAAAAATTTAAAAAGTTTGGACGGTGGCAACCCTAAAATTATATTCACTCCTATAACTTACAGCGCAGGCATTCAATCGAAACGACATTCATAGGGTGGGTTTGACACAACGTGAAGCAGCTATGGTGCTAGCACATGTTTGCCAAGTGTTTCTAAACATTTTCCACCCATAAGAAAAGTTTGGAACGAAGGAAATTAGACGCCGTATGATACAAATGGAAATTCCAGGAGAAACTTCAAAATTTTCTTCATATTTGCATGATAAGGTTATCTGTTGACAAGGTTATCTGTTGATTTTAAGTGGCGCAAAATTGTGTTTTTTTTCAATAAATTAGCTTGCAACTGGCGACAATTGACGGCAGATTTGTATACCCTGTATAATTTCAAGTCATCTACATACAGAATAAAAGAGGAATTGAAAACAGAAGGAATGTTATTGACAAACGAGATGAAAAGTAAGGAATCTAGGATAGATCTTTGAGGAACTCCGGATGTGGGATACAAAGGAGAGGCAATGGAATAGTTTAAGGTAACTTTCTAGGGACGATTACGAAAATAAGAGGAAAACTGGGAGAGACGGGGACCAAATATACCGAATTCTTGAAGTTTATTTATTAGCAGGTTAAAAGTTCACGAAGTCAATGGCTTCAGAAAAGTCTGTTTAAATTACATCAACTTTACGTTGAACAGCGAAGACTGAGGTGACAAATTTAAGTAAAGCTGCTCAGGAACAAGAAAAGATTGTAAACGCTATTATAAGCAAGGCGTTCGTTGAGTTCACTAAAAGAGCAGAGGAGTGGTAGAAGATGCACGGTGGCTGGATCATTAGACAGTGAAGATACTGGCAGGTGCAGAAATTACACCAGATGCTAAAAAGATAGCTCAAGGTACGCAGAATGATGGAAGGAAGTTCATCAGTATATTGGGAATACCATCAGGGCCGAAATTAGTATAAGAATGTAAGGTATGCAAACGATTTGGACTAAACATGGAAGAGGTAGGTGACGTTCGTAATCAAAAAATATCCAGATGGTTGACATATTTCTTAAGGAAGAGAAGAAACTGCTAGCAAATAAATCACAAACCGAGAGCTAATAGCATATGTGTCATAAAGATGCTTAGAATCAGAAACAGATGTAGCGTCAGAAGGATTTTGGTTGATTGGAACAGATTGAATATTTGATGCTCAAAAAATAATCACACATTACCGTTTTGAGTACTCTTTCAGCTTCAGAGTGGGTGGAAGATCAGTGGGCGAACTAATTTTTTTCAATTTTAGAAGGATTAAAGCTTCGGCGATGCACAATCAACATCTAATACCCTGAAGAACGAATACCAATTGTTAAGGCAAAAACAGTGGATATTTTCTGATATTCAGTTTTATAGAAGTTGGAAGGATTTTTATTCTTTACCTAGTAGGCAAAGACGATATCAACACGAAGAAGAGGATGATGCAGATTAGGTTGCACGTATGGAAAAGGAGCAAGAGAAAGGGAGAAAGAATTTGTAGGAATGCTGAAAAGAACTGAAGCAAGACAGGAATGAGGATGTTACGAAAGAGAGGTAATCGTTGGAGTGTAAACAGATATTGTTAGAGTTCCATTTCTTAGAAGACTAAATTGAAGAGAGGAGTTAATGGATAGAGAAAAAATGACGCTAGAAAGTTTAGCGGAATGTTCATACGGGGTATGGGATGATTTAAAAGGGATGTAAAACCACCAGAATAGTAAATTAGAATTTTGGAAAAGATAACATGTATAACAATACACTTAGAAGGAACTTGGCACAGCAACTTTGAAAGAAGCAAATCGATCACAACATTTCGAAAAATAAAATGTCATGGGAAGTATTTTCTATTTCGAGTAGTGTCGGAGAGCCATGTTTCCATAAAAAAGGTTAAAAGTTTATGCGATCGGAATTTTATCAACAAAGTGAAGTAATCCCACGACATCCCTCGAACGGGTCTAGGGATTGAAGCTAATAGAGAGCTTAATCACAAATTTACAATTAATGTGAATACGAGCGTGAAGTCATAAATTCTACGGCTCACTTTACCTCTGACTAATTCAGGTACCTATTCAGAGCTAGATGAACTAAAAGCTTGGTGTGCGGTCCCTCGTCCAAATCTGGATTTGAACCAGCGACTCCACACACAAGAAGTCAGTGCTCTACCCAATAGACTACTCAAGCTTCAGAATTTTATTAAGCTTGTTCCTCAAATCGCGGACATTTTGATAATAGAACATCTATCTGAACGAAGATCTTGAACGGGACAATAGGTATATTTGGTAAGTTATCAGGCGTGAGTTTAATGCAGGATCAAAGACTAAGTGCAAAGCCAAGTCTAGTCGTATCTGAAGTTATTCCAAGAATTATGTGACTAATTAAAATTTGAAGAGGATGTAAGGTTTGCAGGTATTGTTAGTGCGTTGCCCAGCACAAATACGAGCTTTTCAGGAGCGATAACAGAGCTAGACCTATAACCAGTATGTTGGATGCATGAAGATTGTTTTTTTTCGTTTACATTGAGAATAATGAAGAATATTGCGATTTGATTCCGCTAATAGATACTAACTTTCATCTCGTATAAGTCCACTAAATCGTCTTCCATTCGTTTTCTCAAACGATTTCTTTCTTCCAATCCACATAAATCAATTTATAAATTGAAATCGACTAAATCAAATCCGTCGCAATTGCCGTAAAACAAGCACAAACCTGACACATACTATACTCGGCTCTCTCCCTACTTCGCCAAAAATTTATGTAAGTGTACTTCTATTGAAATTCCCAATTCTCAGGATTAGGTTTCCTGTAAGCAACTAATCAGAGCTAAAAGCTTCTTCTCTTCTCTCTATCCAAAAACCAAATAGTTAGTTGGTCCCTACCTACAGACATCAACACCATCACAGCCTAAATCGAAGCGAGCAGTGGAAATACCAGAAGCGAGTGTCGAAATCCCAAGGCACACGCTCTCCTAACGAACCATAAAGATAAACTGCAATGGGGTGATTATTGGGTGATTTGTATCAATTTGCAACCACTTGAGAAAATAACATGAGAGGCAGAAAAGCGAGAGGACTTTCTATTTCGTATATTCACAATCTCTCACTGTGAATGTTGTTCAAGTTCAGCCTGATTCCCATGCATGAATATCTACGGCCACGCCACAGCTACAATTTTTTTTGACCAGAAAAACTTTTGCGACGACGAAAATTGATTTTATTTCTTAGGCCGGGGAAAATTTCCTGGGCTTTCATGACAAGTATGTAGAAGTGTAGTTGCCGAAACGTAACAGAGAGTAATTGTAGAGGTATAGTTCTATTGTCTTTTATTAATCACCACGAAGGAAAGTATAAACTGACTAACTAGAAAATTTGACCCAATTTTAACAAATGCCATCATTTTTCTAATAATTTTTTCCCGAGCAAACTAACCATTTCTGTATTTGACGGTGAAGTTTTAAACTCCACAAAATGACAGTCTTTCGTTTCGTCCCACCCGAATTCTCTTCGGAATGAGACGAAACAGCAGTCATCATTCTTCTGGTTATCAGTTCAGATCGAAAGCCGAGGGTAGGTACGCACATTAGACAAACAAGCTTCAGGACTCGACAAACCAAACAAACCACGACCACAAAACGAAAGTGGTTACAGTAATTCGGTAGGAATTGGATAACAAGTGGGTGCAAACTAAATCGAGCCCCCAGGCTCTTCCAAAACTCAATTCATTGACAAATTGTGCGGTTTCAGTCCTCCCCTTGAGCATTTATTTATTTTCGATGGTAGAGAATAGGACCACATCAATCTTACTACCATTGTAATAATTCCGGCGTATACTTCCTATGCGTTTGCTTTTGCCCATCTCGCCACTTCTGCTCGTAGTTTGTGTGTTCTTTGTTTGCTTCCCTGTTTCGTTTCACAAAAAAAAAACTAACAACAGAACTTGCAGCAGAACACTCCACTTATGACAATAGGGGCGGCAGCTTCATGCCACGTTCCCGGAACGTATTGAACGCAGATACGATACGTTTTCGAAATTCACTTTGAAAACACATATCATGAATCGAATACGCGTAACTGAATCCGGAAACTCCCGATAACAAGGTTTTCTCCCAATGAACTTTTTGCAACGCTTACAGAGTGTTGCCAGAGTTGCCAGCAATCGACACTTTTCAGAAAAAGTAGAAACCGGAAATGCGATACTCTGTGTAGCGGTTGTGTGGAGTGGCGTGGCTCGGCGGTAGTTTCCGGCTATGGACTATTTTGATTTCACTTTTATACAGATTACAATGGAAACGGAACTTGGACTTGGCCAGAGTAGCCAAGAGCTAGCTAGCAGTAGCGTGGCCATTGAGAGCTAGGTTATAGAGAAAGTTTTAATTCAATTTTAAAAAATTGGAAATGCAAGATAACGTGACCGAAATGAGATTTTCAAGAGTGGTGTTGTATTGTTATCCGGAAATCTACCCTTTGGGGCTTTTCGGCGAAGGAAACATGGCGGAAATTGAGTTGTTCGCTCTTGAAGAGTTCGACAGGAAGAATACTTTCATGTTGTAAAAAGGGTTGAAAGAAAAGTTATTCGAGTTGTGTTGTGGTTTTTTCGAGAGAGAGAGAGAGAGAGAGAGAGAGAGAAATTGGTATGGATTTCAACGTGATTGAGTTTATTGCACGATCAATTGAGCCAAGGTCTAGTGCGGCGACTTCGATAACACTGCTTTTTGATTTTATTTTAGCGTGTGAAAATTGAATAAGAGCTTAAGTCAACTGCTTGTATGCAAAATGTTCAGTGATACTATTTCGAAACCAAAGAAGCATTGCTCTGTGTACTATGTATACACGATTAAAAGTACACAGAGGAGAAAATGTTGAATTTGGTGATTTAAACTCTTTAAGACCTTACACCACAGGAAATCAAGAATGATCTCCAGACTCAGTGCTTTAAGCCACTATATATACTCGTATATTCTTCCTCAAATTGAGGAATGGGTCTTCCAAGTTATTTGAAGTTCTTCTACTGAGGAGTTAAGCAGATATATACAATATTACAGCAGTAAGGCTTGGACCCTTAAATTCTGTCCCATGAAAAATCAAATTCTCTTTTCAATTTCAATAATATTAATATTTAATTATTTTGTTGTTTGTATATTCGGTTTTATATTTGTTTATATAATAAGATTTTTTTTACGCTTTTTGGCGTCCCAAGCTACTCATCTTTTCTTGGAGTCTTTCCATCAGACTTTTGATTTGATTTTCTCCAATGTTTGTGGTTGTTTGATTCCATTCTTCACGGAGTTCATCCACGTTATTAACAGCTTTTTTGGTCTTCTTCGAATTACCTGTTACGTGGATTTAACACTTTTCCACAAAATTCACACAATGTTTTTGAAACCATTGTATCGTATCGTTCGCGATAAGGGTATGAGAATCAGGTCAAAATATTAAAAGTACGTTATGCTTTTTACAAACGGTAGTAAATGTTTCTGAAGACATTTCTTGATGCAGATTTCTTACCTGATCGTACCTACTATGAAGAATAGTGCGCTTTTTGTACTGCATTTGGAAATGGCCTGCCAAATAAGTGCTTTTGCGCCAAACGTTTCTCCTGGCAGCAAGTTGTAAAATAGAGGATCCGTAAGCGTATTGAAGTCGAATTTGGGGTCCGTCCGGACCCAATAGGACTCCGTTTGTCTTTAATGGAACCCTCCTTTAAAATTTTTTTAATTGCCCGTTTTATATTTCTTTCCGATACTTTTATTTTTTTCGCAATTCTTTACGGATTCTTCGTGAAAAGTTTCAAAACTATAATACGTGCCTTTTCGTTTCCATTCATTTTGACCGTATTAACGTTTAAATTTTTGAAGAGCGCGCCGATGCAAAAGGCAAATAAAGACGTATCGATTTAGACAAATATCACTCATATGGGTGCTGTCTAATACAAGCGAAAAAACATTGGACAGAATTTAAGCGTTCATGCCTTATGTCACCTCATCTGCTTAGTTGAAGCACAGTGACTTCGAAGAGGGTAATTGCAATGTCGTAATTGCCAACAGGTTGGCCATGCAGCGAATAATTGCCCTGTCCAGACAAAGTGCGTCAACTGCGAAGGAAATCACTACATATCAAAGTGCATAAAACAGAGTGAAGAGACTCCAAAATGTGTTAACTGTGACGGTGACCATCCGGCAAGCTATGGGAGACATCCACAGAATCACAAGAACCTAATGAAGACGTTTTCACAGGTGATAAAAGCGAACTTCTCTACAATATTCCCAAATACCACATGAAAACCCATTAAAAAAACAATAGTTCTAAAGTCCTTCCAAATATTCTTATCATAACGGCTATTATGGCTCAACTGTTCTGCGGTTTACAAGAACAGTTCCAGACCATGATGGAGAAAGTGCTGCAGTGGATGCTCGCAGCATACTTTTGCTCAGGGCGGACAAATCTCTGCGTGTACGGTACGCTGACATAGCAACAATCAACATAAAACACAAACAGAAGAAGGAAAGGATGTTTCTGGGCAGGAATCACCATTCAAAATGAATAAGTTATTGGTTTTTGCTACACTCCAACCCCAGCCGAGATCAGTTTACATTGATTGCACAAAGCATGCAATATTAATGGAATATATTATAAATCATGAATAATAGCATACTTTCATAAAACAGAAAATATGAATATAAATAAAATTCAATCCTAAATAAATTAGATTTAATGAATTTCTGATGTTTAAAATCATAAAATTTAAATCCGTTCCATTTTATGTTTTAGTAGATTTCGAAAAAAAATTATTTTTTTTTGACTGCCATGGAATTCCTGCTAACCGACAAAGAAACTTCGAGTGGTGTTTAGCTGTTAGTTTTGTCCGCGATGAGGATTCCCAAATTCATTCAGCCTCAAACTTCCTTTCCAATCACCGGTTCGCCTAAAGAAAATTTTTTTCAATCCTTTTCTTCTGATGTGACTTTCCAAAATTATTTTCTTCTCGAGACTAATATTAGGTGCGTTTTATTTTACATCCAGAGTAGTGCAGGATATCGATTTGCACATGAAACAACAACAACATCCAGAGTACGAACACTTGTGAATTCAGTGGAGTTCGTACTTGTGCTCTCTGTGGAACGTATTTCGAAAAGGCATGTCAACTGGAATAGTTGGAATTTTTGGAAAATTTCCATGTCACCCTGGCAACCAGGATAAATAGTCATACATTTGAAAACGGCGTTAGTTATATGACAGTTCAAATTTTGAAATGACAACTGTCTGATAGAAAAAAACTCGCGTGCTACTCTGGATCGTTTTATTATGCATGCAGGATACCTACTACACTCTGGATGAAAATAAAACGCAGCTATTGTTGCTTTTCACCGCTTTAATCAATAACTTCACTTTGAACTTTAGCAACTCACTTCTTGAGCAACAAGCTCTTTTAAAGAAATACGTGAGTCTATCTTTCAATATTTTGGGAACTGGCTCATGTATGACCTTCTTCTATTCAAATAACCAAACAGACTCAATCCACCCGTCCACTTTAGCAGCTTTTCACTCACTGTCTAGATCTTTCGTTTTGTCTTTGTTATCAAAAATATTTACCTTCCCAGAATTTTCACCGGTAGTTTTCCCCAATGGACTCGATAATTCACCGCTACACCTGTGGCAATACCTATTCCCAATGTTCCACACTGAGACAACAAGGCAGCCATGTTGTCCCAGCGCTGTCACTTGTCACAACAATTCACATATTGAGTAGGCGCAGTGGAAATTTTGATGCAGGTGCCCTGTACTCTTGGCGACAAATCCACAGACAAACAAGGTCCCATTGTTGAGGGTGCTCGAGCATCTCTGGAGAAATTCCTGTCGATGGTAGTTTTTCGAATTTTGTTTTACTGATACAGTAGAACTACATATGTTTCTTTGAAATTTATTACAAGTTTCACTCCGCTTTCTCCCTGCTTACTGCTGCGATGGATCATTAATCACCTACGAGTATGTTCTCACTGCCGCTGACTGTTTTGACGGGATCAAAGAAATAGATGATCGATATCTTACTCATCCTAGAAACAAACTAGTTTGTCTCTGCATCTCTAACTAATCCACCGTAGCGATAGATTGGCAGGTATTGGTGAAAACATTGCAATCCTGGTAAGAAAAGGCATAAACCATTTCCACATACAAACTGCCATCCTACAGCAAATCGAGGCAACTGGCATCAAAGTCCATACGAATTCTATCGAGTTCGTGGCAGTATTCACGTACATCATTCCCAGAAAAACTAATTTTGACCCAAATTTGAGCAAACTGCTCCTTTCTTTGTTCTTTAGTTTATTAGCCCTGGATTTTTCAGAGGAGACCTAAATGCTCATCGGCACCACTGGAGAGACGTGAGAAGCAATCAAGCTGAAATCGAGCTACAAAGGCTTAACATCAAGGAAAACTGTATAAGCCTGCGTCTTCCCGACGAACCCACACATTTTTCTACAGTTCATAGTCATATCATAGACTGTGCTCAATTAGCTTCCATCTGACCTCAAGCCGGTACTCTTCATTGACGAGCCCGTATGTCTTCATTGACGATTTTGATCAAAGAAGATAATAAACTAGAATGAACATTTCGAAGTCACACTCGAAATCTGCAGCAACATAAGAGGGCGATAGAAACTCTGTCAGCCAAAATTAACCAGGCAAAATAGGACAACACGATTGTAACTCCGATAAAGACGAAGAACCAACCAACATAAAAGATCACTTAAGGGGGTATTCCGGTTTTTCGGTTTGAAAAAATCGAAATTTTTTTTTTTGCATTTTCTTATTCCACTATGATCATATTTTATCAAATTTTATCGCAGTATCTGTTTTCGTTTTGAAGTTATTCGCATTTCCACCACTATCATCTCTGGAAAATCCCCGGCACGCTTGAGGCGAGAGTGTTTGAGATAAAACTTTAAACGCGATTTTCTCAAAACCATCTTTTCTCAACTTCTTGACAAGATTTCTCGAAAACGGTCTTACAGAATTTAATGAGTGATATATCAAATTATTTGCTATGATTTAAGGAAAAAGCTGAACTACGATTGTGATGATACAAAACAATTAACTATAATTTTTAATAAAAAAACTAAAAAAAAAGGAAAAATTAGAAAAAAAATTTGTTATCAGCTGCCATTTTTTAACGAATAATTGGATATTGATAAGCGTAGTTCATCTTGTAACGGGTATTTTCCTGAGTAAAATGACACCTCATTTGCTAATTTCAGATAATTCAAACGGACGCAATCCTGCCAAGATTGATTTTCAAAGGTCAACTTCAAGCCCTCATAGCAACAACAATTTTCAACTTTTTTTTTAAAATCCAAGTTTTTTCTAAAGTTTAAATCCTGCAATAAACGCAAAATAAAACCATATCCATTGAGTATTTATTTTTATGTATTAAAATTCATATTGAAATAATGAATGATTATCGAGTGAAAAACCGGAATACCGCCTTAAGGCATATGAAACGCAGAGAAGAGCTAGCAGCATTAGAACGGAAGCAAACCGGGTTACAAACACCATCAGCTTTCGGATTGCGAAGTTCTGCAATGAGAAGTGGAGTGACTTGCTAGCAAACAAGGAGCCTGAGGATGACAATTATTAGCAAATGACCAAAATACTTTCGCCAGAAAAATAAAACTGTTGTAGCCCATACATGGGACACATTGACAGTTGCGACAAAGCAGAGGCTTCCGCTAAGGTACTGGAGCTGTTGATCAAAACTTTTCTTCTGCGTCAACAAGAGACTCTCGAATCGAAACAACTGACTTCGGAGAGAACAAGCAACTAGAAAGTAAAAAGTAAAGTAAAGCAATCCCACGACAACCCTCTTACGGGTCTTGAGGTTGAAACTGGTAAAGAGCTTCATTTCAGTTTTTTTAATCATTGTGGATACGAGTGTGGAGTGATTAGTTCCACGACTCACTTTTACCCCTGATTTAAATCAGGTACCTAATCAGAGCTAAGTGAACTCAAAGCTTGGTGCGCGGACCCTCGTCCGAACCTGGATTCGAACCAGGGACCCCACACGCAAGAAGCCAGTGCTCTACCTACTAGACTGCTCAACTAGAAAGTAGGTTAAATAAACTGAAATAATCTGGATCAAATGGCAATGGTAATGAAGGGCTGACACACATTCCCGATGACACACTAGATACCTTTACGGACACAAGTAACAACATATCTCGATCGAGGAGCTTCCCAGACGCGTAGAAGACAATTATACGAGGGTTGCCTTTTATATTCCGGGATTGGGAAACCCTAGTGTTGCAATCTGGAAACTGACAGCTCTATCGTAAAATTTGACATTTTTGAGGTTATACTTACTCAGAAAGTTTTGATATACGAGCGCTATTTGTGTTGCTCACAGTAACTTAAAAGATTCATCTCGGTCGAAAAATGGAACTAAATCGTGAACATTATCGTGCGATTATTTTTTTTTACAACTTTCGACGTGGATTAACTCAGCAACAGTGCATCAATGAACTTAATTCAATTTTTGGCGATGAAGCTGCATCAAGGACCAGTGTTTATCGATGGTATGGTGAATTCAAACGAGGTCGTAATTCACTTCAAGACGAATTTCGTCAAGGTCGTCCAAAATCAGTTGTTGTCCAGGAAACCATTGATGCTGTGTGCGAACTGATATTACAAGATCCTTATGTGACGTATCGTTAGATTGAGGCAACCTTAGGCATTAGTAGGACCAGCATACATTCAATATTGCATGAACATTTGATAGTCAAAAAAATGTGTTCACGATGGATACCACACAATTTGTCAACCGCTCAAAAAAATGCTCGTGTCGATTGGTCAAAAGAAATGCTCAAAAAATACGATCGCGGTGCTTCGAAACACGTCTATGACATCGTGACTGGTGATGAATCGTGGATTTACGCGTATGAGCCCGAAAGTAAACAGCAGTCGACTGTATGGGTGTTCCAAGGTGAGCCAAATCCAACAAAAATTGTTCGGGCACGAAGCACTTCCAAGCAAATGATTGCCTGTTTTTTCGGAAAAACTGGACATGTCGCAACTGTATCACTAGAATAACGCAGAACAGTCAATTCCGAGTGCCATTTGTTTGCCAGTTGTCTTCCAAGAAATCAGAAAGACCAAGCGCCGAAGACGGATCACTCTTCACCATGACAATGCGTCCTCTCATACATCGGCTCAAACAACTGCATTTTTAAGCACGCAAAACATCGATTTGATGAGTCATCCTCCTTATAGTCCTGACTTGACACCAAATGACTTCTTTTTATTCCCTCACATCAAAAACAAATTACGTGGTCAACGATTTTCGACGCCCGAAGAAGCGGTCGATGCGTTCAAAACGCATGTTTTGGAGGTGCCTCAATCGGAGTGGAGAAATTGTTTCGAAAATTGGTTCAAACGCATGCAAAAGTGTATAGATCTTCATGGGGAATATTTTGAAAAACAATAAAACGATTTTCGATGATTAATCTTTGTTTTTATTCTCTAATCCCGAAATATAAAAGACACCCCCCGTAATTGTTGTGTTAAAACCCGGCAAATACTTTCTTTTCTCAGAAAGCTTTTCTCGAAAACTCCATTAAGGTTCCTATCCTCCAAGTAGGAAAAAAATAATTTATATAAATTAAAGATAATCTTAAAGCTGCATTGTTCTAAAGCAATTATTACGTACTGCATCAAAATCATTCGTTACCACGGCATCTGATTCTATACCATTAAATAAATAGTTCGTGTGCAATTCGTCCTTCCGACCAACAACAGATACAAAAACATATCGTTCAGTGCAATTGTCTAGTCTATCACTCAGTATGTCAGTCTGTTTCGCTTCAGAGACGATTCTCTCGATAAACTCAATGATTGTCAACGTTGGACTCTCTAACGTCCTAGGAAGTAACAATGTACACTTTGTAGAGATTCACTGGCAGTATTTTTTTTGTGCATTTTCATTTCACTCTTTCTCGCCTCTTAGCCGATTTTTATTAGGTTTTTTTTTGCACATACTACCATTTTCCATTCTATTAATTCGAAGTGCATTCAATTCGGGCTTGATAGGGTCGATTTTTGTCGAAAGCACACTTTCTCGTTTTTTTTTCTACGGATTTTTTTCTTCTCTGCATTCTGTGCCTCGGACCTGTTCGAGACGAGATCAGAGGATACAATAGCGGTAATTGCTCTTCGAATTGATGACCGTTAGCTCTCAATGGATCGTTCCTTGAAAACGAAATAGAAATATCCTTAGTCTGGTTTTGTTGCTATTGTTCTTATTGTTGATACAGTTTAATTACAAAGAGGTGTAGCATAATCGAAAATCCAATTAAAGGACACATGCTCGTGTTAACCCGCATTCTATTGTACGAGATAGAAGTGTCGTTTACGATAAAATTGTGAAGTTGGCAGGAGGTACACATAAACAAACGAACACACAAACAGGAAAGGATTATAGGTTTCACGTAATAGTATTCAGGACCTAAACGAAAAAGGACTAAATTTATTGAATTAATCCATTGATTTGTGCATTACGTACATATCCGATATCCTTTTTTCGGTTGTTTTTATTGTCGATAGATAAATGATATTTAACAGATTCAGCAACGAGAGCAGCAGCAGTGGAATAGATGAAGGCTTAGCAAGTAAAATAGATGGAAGCGATCGTAGACAAAAAGGCCGCAATTGTCCCTGTTGCTGTAACTGTCACCGAAAGACTATCCTGGTCATTTATCTCGACAGAGATATATGGTTTTCATTATGTGTTCGAATTACAATCGATCTAAACGAATCAATAGGAAACATAAAGGAGCGTGGATAACGGATGCAATGTATTTGGCAAAATGAAAGTACATACAGTACCCCGCCATTGAATTATGACCGATTGCATTTCTGAAGAATTTTGATAATTTTATGAGCACTGAGTGTCATTTTTGTTATTTTTTTCTCGGTAAAAGAGTAGTTAAGTATCTTTTGGGTATTCCCTATACCTGTAAGCTATAAAATGGGTAAAACTAAATTCCCAAATGTTCAAACAAAATAGCAATTATAAATAAGTGCAAAAGTGCATTCCTTATCATTTTAAGTTTGAAGCGTGTTCGAGACAGTTATCAAATTTATAAACATTCGAAGTGAAAAAAAAACAAGTAGAAATCTGTGAGTGAGTGAAATTCAATTAAATGACATTGGAAGTTTAGGAAAATTGAGAAGTGAAGTGAAGTTACTATTATTACTAAGTTAGTGGTATAATTTAGACAATATGGGTAAAAAGGCTGATATTTCGTCTGAAAAAAAGCGCAAGTTGTTGCTTTATTGAATGAAAAGAAGTCAAGCTATGCCGAAATTGTAGGAATTTCGAAATACTCCGTGGTCAACATTACCAAAACTGTGCGTAGCTCAACCGATTCAACAATGGTCCCTGGGAACAAACGAGGAAATTGCCGCGGACAAAGAAGAACAACACCGATAATGGATAGAAGAATCATACAGAATGCTCTGTTGGAGCGCAACGCACCAGCTAGGGCTATTTTGAGGGATCTGAACGAAGCTGGCGTCAGAATATCACTGAGAAAATTTGGAACGGCGATTCAAGGAAAACAACCTTTCATGTAGGCGGCCCGCAAAAAAACCAAAATTAAGTTACGCGCAAACGAAGACTATATTGGGCGAAAATACACAGCAGCTACGGGAGTGAATACCGGAGTAAGGTAAATTTTTTTGTTTAGCATATCTCATTTCATGTGTCAAAGTAAGAGACAGCCTCACGAATCATTTAACTTTTCTAAAACTAATTTTCTCCTGGGTTATCTTTTGTCACGAATGCAGGTTGGAAGCGGTTACGGAGAGTAAAAAATTCGTTCGAAGGGGGCCTCAAGAGAGATATTCAGAAGATTGTGTGGTTCGGACAGTTAGTGCACGTTTTGTTGTTTAACGTCTGCACCTGCGGTTAAGCTTAATGAGACGGCCCACCATTAGGGCAGGGGCTGAATCGTCAGCCAACGTCGACAGTGCAGCAAGAGCAAGCCCTTGTTACCCATGTCTGCCAGTTCGTGTTGAGGGCAGGCCCAGACACCATACTGGTGGATGCGAGGCCTATCCAATCCTCTTTTGCACTGAGGGGTGCAGCGCCCGGCCTGAAACGCGGCTCCACCTCGCTTCTGAAGCACGAAGCTCCAGAGGCTAACCAAGCGCCAAGAACACTGCTGCCTAGATGGAATACAGCAGCACCTTGGTTAGGTTCTCAACCACAACCACCGCGATGCTCCCACTAGGGGGCCAACCTCGTTGGCAAGGCTGGACATGAGTCCAGGGGCGCCTTACCTCCCGCGGCCTCGTATATTTTACAACCCCGGTAGGTTGGAGACACCTTCGTGACAACCTGCGGACACGAAGAGTGCCTCGGCACAGCTAGTGAGGCCAGCTGGCGAGACAAGCGGATCTGAGCTGTCGTGTTCGACGAGCAATAGCACATGGCTGAACAAGAGTGATCCGTAGCTGAAAAACAACACAATACATAGATACCTCCACCAAATTTGCTTATATTTACCCATCACCTTATTTATTTACTTACGTTTTTACCCAACACCACTTCATCTTAGAACTACCCGACACCAAGGTTCCTACAGTACCCATCACCAGTTATTACTCTAGTCTTAAAGATAAGCCTACAAGCTAACCTAACCTAACCTTGACTATTATCGAGGAGGGACCTCCTTCGCTCAAAGAGCTTATAGGCGAATTCGTTCAATCTAGTGAACAGACCAGCATCCGCCAGCCACGGCCTCAGGTCCTGCACAACCCGTATGCTCCGGAGTCCGTATTCAGCCCGAAGCCCGCTGTAGGCCGGGCAGGAGAAAAGGACATGTCTCCAGTCCTCACTGCCAGAACCACAAGCGGGGCACGCAGGGCTCGAAGCCAGACCCCGGGCATGCAGGAGGGCATTCATGCTGCCATGGCCGGTGAGGAGATAGCCTAGCTCCAGTCCAAAGTCCCACCAGGTGGACTTGGCGGCCTGATTTACGTCCCTTGTCCATTCGTGGGTGACTCGCCCCGTGGGCCGTCATCCCACCGCTGTTGCCAGATGTTGTGGACACGCTCTTCCAGGATTAGTCTGTACTGTCTTGCATTCAAATTAAGTGCCTCGTGCATGCCAACCAGTTCGTCGTCGACAACTTGGAGCGATCTCCGTCGCCTGTAAGTAGCATCACGTGAGAGGGTAACCAGATCCAAGGGGGGAACCCCCATGAGCACCTGCATGGCGTGTGTGGTTCGGACAGTTAAACATCCGCCTTCAGTTATGATTTGGAGCTGCATTGCAGCTGAAGGTCCGGGCCCAATCTATTACGTTGAGGGAGCAATGCGCTCTAATCAGTATATAGACGTGCTGAGAGATGTTCTTCTGCCATATTTGGATACCTTATGAATGAATGAATGAATCTATTTTATTTGTGCGAGGAGTTTCTAACAAGGTAATACAGTGGTTATTAACAATTATGAGTTCAGACTTTATCTAAGTCTATGCAGCATTAATGTAATCATGTGTACATGGTACGTATTGACATTGATTTTCGGTCTTATGAACTAGGAAAAATTTGCACAATTAAAAACCTAATGAGCTATTTTAGGTATTAACGTAAAAGAGACCTTAGACTAACTTATACTAACTTATCCTCACTTAGCGTCTACATTTCAGTAATTAAAAGTAATACTATCAATTATCAAAAGTTCGCGAGCAGAATTTCCGTTCAAGGGCGTTTAGGAGAGCATTAACTGGGATCAAACCACTTGAAGCATGAATTGCAGCAGTTGAAGTAGGCCAAGGTTTATTCAGTATGATCTTCAACCATTTATTCTGTATTATTTGTAACTATGTGTATTTGCATAACTATTCCAAAGAGGTGCACCGTAGAGAATCACAGGCTGGATAACTGGCTTGAACAAAATTAGTTTATTTTTCACGGATAAAGAAGAGTTCCTATTTATCAGAGGGTAAAGGATGCGGATAAGTTTCGAATATTTTTCAACCACGTAGTCTATGTGTGCATAAAAAGTTAATTTGGAGTCTAATTGTACTCCTAGATATTTTACGGTTTTGGTCCACTTTATTTCGCTACCCATAAAGTTGAAAGTTCATGGCGGGAAATAACGAGCAGCTCTTCGTTTGGTGAAGAAAATGACTTGAGTTTTGGAGGGATTCACTTTAATTTTCCATTTGCTGTAGTACGAAAGGATATGGTTGAGTTGAATAGATAGGTTACTGACTACCGTACTTTGTTTTACCGCAGATGTGTATATCGCAGTATCGTCAGCGAAGGCTGCGAGAGAGCAGTTGTGCATGGCTGGGATGTCAGAGACGTAGATGTTATATAGGAGGAGGCTGAGACAAGATCCTTGTGGAACACCTGCCCCAATAGATTTTTTATCCGATAAGACATCTTTTACTCTAACTCTAAATACCAGATCACTAATGAAGTTAAGAAGATAAGAAGATATTTCCAGTTGCAGTAGCTTGTATATGAGCCCATTATGCCATACACTGTCGAAAGCTTTTTCAATATCTAGAAGAATTATTTCTGTAGACTCTTGACGATTAAAGGCATTTGTGATGTCAGATTTTACTCGTAGTAACTGGTGAACAGTTGAACGATTTTTTCGGAAGCCATATTGAAACTCTGGAATGATTTTGGCTCTATCTGTTTCTTGACTTAAGCTAAAAAGGGTTATTTTCTCAAATAATTTCCCAATAATTGATAGTAAACTTATTGGGCGAAAACTTTGAGGTACAGTTGGATCTTTACCTGGCGTAAGTATTGGGCACACAATAGCTTCCTTCCAGACTTTGGGAAAATACCCAATCTTTAGACAGGTGTTGAAGATTTCACACAATATTGAGATGCCAGATTGTGGAAGGTTTTTTTATCATAAGCGGATAAATTTTATCAGCTCCGGGTGACTTCTTGGCTTCTATTTTCTTAAGTAGAGATTTAATTTCTGCTGGTTTGCATTTCAGATCTTCCGTGACGTTGGAAGATGGAGTCATTGAACTGATGGTGTCGTGGATTGTTTCCTCAAGATCTCGGTAGCTTGAAAGTATAGAGTTTGACTGGGTGTTGAAGAAATTTTCGGCAAGACAGTTTGCTTTGTCTTCGTTAGTGAACTTGTAGCCTTGGGAAGATTTTAGCGGAGGTAAAGGGTTTCGACCGTTTTTTAGAAGTTTATTTAGATGCCTCATCTTTTTGCACCCTGGTTGAAGCTGGAAAAGCATTAGATTCCAGTCTTTGTTTCTTTCGTCATAGATAGCAGTTTAGAAAATTTTTGTTCAAGCGATTAACTTGTTTCTTGACATCGGGGTCTCTTGATCTTTGCGAGTGACGTCTTAGTATTTTTCGGTCGTTCATTAAGTGTTTTATATTTGGGCTTAGATACTGGTGTTTGCAGGAAAATTGAACTTTGGGTGTCGATGCTTGAAAGGAGTTGTGCATTGATGAGTTGATGACTACAAGCAGTTCATCAATTGAGCTAGTATGCAGAGGATTTGGAACTTTAAGAGCCAAATCATGAAAGAATTTGTTAAGACATTTGCGATATCTTATCCAATTAGTTTTGGAGGTTAGATGTTTGCATTTTTTTCTCTGTTAATGGGTGTACACAACGTTATCGAGAAGAATACGAGGATATGGGTTGAGGATGGATCGTGTACCGTTACGGGCTGTGCGAAATTCACAACGCCGTCACTAAGGATGAGGTCCAGAGTTGAACATCTTCCGTTCGATGGATAATACGTTGCTTCTGCAGGCGGGTAAACTGCAAAACGAGTTCTATCTATCTCATCAGCTAGTATTCTCCCTGCCTTATTCGCAGAGAAGCAATTCCAATTTCTGTGGCGCGCGTTAAAGTCTCCACAAAGTAAGACTCGCGAGTATGTTCTAAAAAGATATTTTATGTCTTTGCGAAATGCATCACGTTTATGAACATATAGCTTAGTTCCTGGGAAGTAGGCGACAGCAATTTGTGTTTTGATGCAGGTGAGCTCAATTGCAATGGTTTCTATTACTAATGTTTTTGGTAAAGGTAATAACGTGTGTTTGATGCTACTGTTTATGGCTATTGCTACTCCACCGCCGTTTTGTTCTTTCCTATCGTGACGATATACCACAAAATTATGAAGATAAAGCTTGTCTTTAGGCTTGAGCCACGTTTCCGTTATTAATAGAATGTCTATCTTATTTTTAGCTAAAAAGTCTAGAATTTCTCTTATCTTATTTCTAATGCTTTGGGCATTCCAAAGTTACTGTTGCTGGCTGATACTCATTTCGAGATGATCTCACTGTACAAAAACCGGCACGATACCTCGAAGACTGCTTGCAGTTGTTGTTGTTTTGAAGTACACCCAGCAAGTCTGGATATCAGGTGACTTGAGAGCTCAATCAGCTGGTCGCAAGTAAATAAGTCATTGCTCGTGGACATTGGGTTTTGACCATTGTGTTGCGTGGCATTCGGTTGTCGTACCTACAGCATAAGCATAGGATCTTGTCAAGCTGGGTTGACCGTTTGTGTTTGAATGTTGCACTGGTGTGCCTGGTTGCGCGTTACGTACCGAGCTTTTTGAGTGGCCGCGTAAAGTCGGGAAGTTATTTTCCGAAAGAACAAAATTTTCGGTTGGTAATTTCTTCACATGTGTCGGTTTTTTGTTTCCATTTTTAGTCAATAGCTTGTACTCTAATGGGCCATTTACATTGGCGTCCATGCGTCCACGCGTCCATGCGATCTAGCGTGTTTTGCTTACACGAGTCAATTTGATTTTGTTTATATAGGCGGGTCTAAAGCGAAGGAGGTGGAGTATGCTGATTCATGTACAATACATTTTAAAATGATTTCTTTCGCTCAGTGGCATGTGTGGATGATTCGTTGGTGATCATTTAAATATATGTTTTGTGGATGATTATTTTCTTATATAATGATGTGGATAATATATATTTTGCATCCTTACGTGCATGACTATTACGAAAACAAATAGAATGCATCTGAATATCTAGACCCAAACATATATATGTAGGTATATATACTCATATGGATAAATACATACAACTTTCTGTTACCAATATATTTGTACGGAGCAAAAAAACATCATCATAAGCGTGTAAAATCCATCCACTTATCGCCTTAGCCCCGCCTTCAAAAAACTGGATTTGAGTTGACTTGACTCGTGTAATCTAAAAACGCTTGGACGCGCGGACGCATGGACGCTTGTCTAAATGGCCCATAAAAGTTTCGGGCACTCAGTATATGAGGATAAGTGGCTCCCACGGCAATTGGCGCAGCATATTTGATCAGGCTCAGATTTTTTCAACGGGCATGAGCCATGTGCGTGGTTTTCGCTGCATATTATGCAGCGCACAGCTAAATTGCATGAAGATGAGCCGTGGCCGTATCTTTGACATCTTCGACACTGTGTAGGGCCTGACCGGTTGTTTTTGTAGTAGCGCCAGTTGACCATCACCCTCATAATAGATTTATGTTTTCGTAACTCAGACGTTTTGATACCTGATTTGCGATCGAAGTAAAGCAGATATACAGCATGATCTGCGTGATGCCGTTTTTCAGGGTCAATTTGAATAATTTTAACGTGGACGACGGGAATATCTTTTTCAATCAAATATTTTTTGAGTGCATTAGTGTCCATAGGAAACAATCCCGATAGAACTACTTTGATAGGACGGTCGTCCGCGAGTCTACGCGTGAAAAACCGAACATACTTTTACACAAAAAAATTCACATGCCTTTTCGAACTCTTCAAGCGATTTTAAAAATAATTTTTTACCGGTGGATGTTAGCTTCAGGCTATAGTCGTCGATTTTCAATGCATTCATTAGCACTTCAATAGTTGCTCGATCTAGATCGGTAAATGTAATTGGAGGTCTTTTCAACTTTCGCGCTGGTGAGTAAACCGGTTGTGTTTCCATGCAGTCTTCGTCATTGAGGTGCTGTAGCGGTGAAAAATAGTTACTGGACCGGGACGTTGCCATCGTTTTGAGAATTTTTTTATTTTCCCGAATTAAATCTGAGGAGTCATCTGGTATGGATTGTTAAGCTAGCATGGATTGTTTAAATTCCCTAGTTTTACCTTGGCCTGGCAGTTCACCTGATTTCAATCCCATTGAGAACTGCTGGGCCTATTTAAAATCAAAGGTGTATAGCCAAATGGTCAACAAATGTATAGAAAGCATTCCTGGTAGCATACAAGCAGCAATACAGGCCAAAGGAGGAAGCACAAAATATTAAAACTCAATCGAAATTTATTTTTATTATTAAAGCAACAATCTACCAATAAATATATGTTATTGCAAAATAAAAAAAATTGAATTTCTTCTGCTTTATTTAAGAAAAAGCTAAACTTTATAAAATTTGCTGATCGGTCATAATTCAATGGCGGGATACTGTATATCATATTTGTATTAAATTTTTTATAGTAAACGGTAATCGTGTATCGTTAGTTATTTTTTTTTTATTTTATTTTATTTATCCACCAAGCAAGGTAAATTTAATCCACTGAACTTTGATTACCAAAATACGAAAAACGAGCATCATTGTGTGAAAATACTCAATCAGTTTTCCGATGAAATTTATTTCTACCAAAACCTTGATCAAATTGTACGTATTTCAAGTAAGTAATCATTCATTTAATCGAAAGCAAATATCTTGTCGGAAGATTTTCCGTTCGAGACACTTAACAACAGATCTGTTTTCGTCGTCTTCAGTTTCCATTTCAATTTTCAATTTGTGGAAATCGGATGAAGATTTCATGAAAATCATCCCCTAATAGACCCGACTTAAAATCAAATCATTTGAAAGTAGTCGTCCGCCAACGAGTATTTCACGATACTCTTTTACAACCAAAACACAACTATGTATATTAGTGTATGAATTGAGCAAGATTTCCAACGAAGTTTCTTAAGCTATTCTGAAAAATAGCTGCAAAGAAAACGGCACTCTTCTCGAATTGGGCTGAATATTTCAGTCAAATCCATAAGGACGATTGCGCTGGGCTGCCGTTTTTTGTGTTCCGATGAGTAAATAATTTTTAAAATGGAACTGCTGCTAGTACTTATTTGGTGCTTGGCAGTATTTGGTTTTCTTGCTATCATGGAATACCGTAATTGGTCCATTTCGAAAACCATTCACCACTTACTTAAGCTGTTTTTTACTCGAGAGAGAGAATGAGCGAAAGGAAACTTGGTGAAAAACCATTTGCGCTTCGACAAAACGTTCGGGATGTCGATAACGGATCCTTCCATCTGCGTTTTGAGAATCTGTAATGATTTTGTTAACTGGCCAAGTTTTTGTCGGATTTTTTTCGCAACCGTCAGTCAAATGATTTGGTTCATTTGGGATCTGTTTGAAAAAGTAATTGCTTAGTGATGACACGAATCGCAGCTCAGGATAGATGTAATTCTAATCCTATAGCTTGCCAATGTCGTCAGAGTGAGAAAGTGTACATTCTGATTGCATTTTTCTCACCCTAATCTTATGGAGTCGAGAAAATAATTGGAGAAAAACCACAAATGAAAAGATATAGCTGATGCACCCTCCAAAAATAAAAGTTGCCCTCAACAGACTGGTGGAGAAATCTTCTTTGAATCAGGTCCATTATATTCATGGACTGAACATATTTACAAACGACTCTCAGAGAACGTTTACTTCCTCGTCCGAATTAATTTTCGAGTGAATCCTTGGCACGTTTCTCAGATATTCATTTTGATTGGGAACTCGGAAATGCTCCTTGGATTCGTGTCGTGATATTTCCGCATTCCACAGATTTCTATTTGATTGCCTTATTCGAATCTGGTTTGTGTTCTCAGGACTGTAAGTAGATTTTCTATTATAATTAAAATGAACAAATCGCCGCGCTACTTGCTAGCACAATCGGCTATATAATTTTTCGCCCGTTGGAGGCGAAGAGTGTGAAACTTGGTGAGGACTGTGCGAAAAAGGATCGTTCACGATATAATCTACTTATTTAGGGGCTGGTATAATTGATTAGATGGGTAAGCTTGGATAATTGAGTTGAAAGAATTTTTGTTTGGCAAACTTTTTCACAAACAAAAGATTGACAATTTTGAATTAGATAATGTATTAAGTCAGTAGACGTCTAATTATTGTAATTGGAAGCAGCTGTATCGTACATCGGCCGTTGAGATGATTGTCAGTCATTCGTGCAATGGTTGCGACGGTGCCTGATTTGTTGTAAATAAATTTGGTGCTGGAGTTTATGAAACTAATGAGTATAGTAGAAATTGGAGGTTTTAATGTTAGAAGATTTAATTTTGAACGTTGTGCCTGTGATGGGTTGATATTTTGAAGTGTAAACCCACATTAGCAATTGGGTTTACATTTTAAAAACACGAATATCGCTGTTTATTTTTCTATCAATATCATTTTTTTGTATGAAAAATATAAAAATAGAAAACGTTGAAACTTAGGGTAGTAAAATATTAAGGCAGACTATAAACATTCGTATATTTTGTTGAAGACAGAAAACAATAAGGTTAGTTTAAATTTAATTTTTTTTCACACCATAAATGTATGTTTCATTATTACGGAGTTAGAATGTGAAGATATATAACGTAAGGTTGCCAAAAAACGATCCAGAGTAGAAAATCGCATTGTTCGAAAATGTTGTTGCATTCGCTGAGCTTTTGCTTAGATTGGTTGTTAAATTAGAATAATCCATAGAAAAAACCTGAATGAAATCTTATATAGATTTTAATCGAAATCAGACATGAAACTTGCATATGAAATAATCTACAATGTAAAGTGCATCGAAACACTCGAAAACTGTCTGCACACTACAAGATTTGATGTAAAATAATTGAAAATTGCAGAGTGCTATGCAAATTCATTCAATTCAAACTGCCGGTTTCACAATAATCAACAGCAGTGGTACGAACCGTTTAGAACACTCTTACTGTTATCAGCACACTCTACATGTAAGCCCATAAACTACCACTGCTTAACATTTTTTGATTCAGTGACGCCACAAGTGCAGGATTTTTGTTGTTATATTCAATATGCTTAACAAAATTTGATTTGCTCGGGTGTGCAAAAAAACGCACCTAATATTATTTTTATTTATTATTATTAATTGCATAAAGCTAAATTCAACTTCATTCAATAAAAACCTATGGATAGAAAATACCGTGACAACGTTAGACATATTATAAAAGATAATAATCAAGTCGGTAAATACATAAAATATATTGAATAAATAACTTTTGAGTATGCGATTAAAGTTAATAATTTCACCTCACGAAAAAAAAAATAAATTAATTGCTTTAACTCGTATATCAACTCAGATGTATTCTCTAAAGCTTAGTACTGTCCCTTTAATCCGACCCCGACGGAGGCTGATGAGCCGCTTAGCTAGCCTACGCGGGTGGAGTAGGTTTTAACCCTCCGAGAACACAGGGGGTCAAATTGACCACAGAGACCTTTTTGGCCGATCGCAGCGCTTAGGCCTGCGGGAAAAGAGGAGTACTATAGGCCCCTAAATATATTTCTGTGTCTTGACTATAAGTTTACACCGTTCACTTCTAGTCCCAAATCGTTAGTCGTCGTTGAGAAGCCTTTGAAGCAGATCAAGGGGTCAAATAGACTCCATATGTACTCGACGTCAATTTTGAGGTAAAAACTCAAATTTTTTTTTTACTTTATAAACCGACAGATTAATTTAAAAAAGCCAAAAAAATAATTTTGCAAGTGTTTTAATTTTGTTGTTTTTAGCAATATAGCGTATAATCTGCGTTGTAGTGTACGCAATGATTTGTTAGCTGAAGACAATTATAACAATTTTGGCGACATTGATTCCTCCGAAGACGACCATGTCTCGGAACAATCAGAATCTGATTATTCAGAAGATTATACCTTTTTTGCAACCCTTTATGTAGGGCTAATTTTTTTTTATTATTTTACTATGTCTGGGAAGTCTCCATTTACATTTTCAGCTCAAAATATTAAAAATTGACAAAGTTATGATTTTTTTTTAAATATGCAAATCTTCACAATCGCCACCGTAAATTTGCAAAATAAATACATTTTTTTCAAGGGCCACTATAGGGCTAATTTTTTTATAATTTTGTCATATCTTGAGAGTATCCACTTAAATTTTTAGCCAAAAATATTGAAAATGAAATAAGTTACGATTTTTTTTTGTAAAAAAAGCTAATTTTCGACAAAACTGTTTTTTCTTGAATTTTTTAGGTATGTTCAGGACATTCAAGACACTTCTAATGTATGAAAACTACTAAAAGAGGTCTTAAACAATACTTACAAATTTTTTCAAATGAAAATCTTCAGTGGTGGCCATTTTATAGACGTTTAAAAGTGGTTGGGGTCAATTTGACCCCAATTGTTCTCGATGATCGAAAAAATAGGTGTGTTCTCGGAGGGTTAAACAATGGGGTGAATTCGCTCCCAAAAAAGGAGAACGCTACGTATTATTCATCCATCATAAATTAATACTAGCCGCAATCTTCCTTTTCTGGGAGCCAATCCACCCAAATTGTTTAAAGCCAGAAACATCCAGCCACGCAGAACTAGCAAAGCGGTACCCCAGCATCCGTCGGGGTCGGATTAAAGGATTTTCCGCTAATGCGGACGAGGGGCTTTCACAGCAATTTCTAGGGGCACTTCTTTCTTTTTGAATTGCCTCTTTGATGGTTCGCCATACTGCACTTTTCGCAGGCTCTCTGCTGGGCTTTAGTCGAGTTGAACGTGGGGCCCTAACACTTGTTTTGGTGACCCCATCTAAGTGGGAAAATAATTTATGAGCACTAGCTCATGGCTCCCAGGATTTCGTGTCCTAATCGCCTCCCTTGCGGTTCTTATTTTTGCTGATCAGAACAGTCAGCTCTCGTTTGGGCATGATCGTTTAAGCTCTCTCTTCGAATGCAATCCTTGTTAGTTTACCACTGATAGGTTCCGTTGTGTTGTCTTTCCAAGCTTGTTGGCTCAGGGTGCAACGTGGAGGCTGACTTCGCATTACTGGGTTTGGTGGTTTACCACCATTCCTAGTTCGTCATTTGAAGGATCCCTGCTCCTTTTTGTGAAGCTACACCATTGTTTTGAGTTTCTTGTGCAGGGCCAGACAGTTTTTCCGCGGTTTGGTTCAAGCTGTTGTCAGATTGCCTGGGATTTACGTGGTGCTACCACCACGTCCCTTCAGCTTGACCAAATTTCAGGGGTAATTATTGCACTTCGTATTCTATTTCAATTTTCGCCTATTTTCGGGGATTTCGGCAAGTTTATGGCATCAGTTTTTGAGACGCTGAAGAATAATATTTGGAAAAGGGAGCCACTATATCAGGCTCTTAATACGTAGGCCAAATAAGAAGATTGCGAGAGGATATTAAGAAAAATAGACGCGGCAAACTGCGAGCCGGAGTGCTGTTTCATCAAGACAATGCACCGGCTCACAAGGCTGCAGTTCCGATTCCTGCAATTCAAGAAACAGGATTTGAACTGCTTGAATATCCGCCTTTGCGCCAGATCTAGCTTGCAGTGACTTCTACCTGTTTCCTCGGCTTAAGGAACACGTTCGGGGCAAGAAATTTGAAGATGATAGCGAGGTGATAGCCGCTGTTGAAGCGTTTTGGGAGAGTAAAGAGAAAGTATTTTTTAAAGTGAGGGTTTCCTGGGTTTGAAAAAAAGATGGACTAAATGTTTTAATTTGTTAAAAATAATAATTTTTTTTAAGTTCAATCACTTTGGTTTATATTGATTATCATTACTTTTCGATCAACCCTCATATTTCAAAGGCCTATCTTTATTATTTATTTATTTATTAATCCCTTGCGCTACAGATATAATTCCAATTACAGCGTCAAGAAAGCAAAAATAATAAAAGAATGAAATATAGTGTAAAAAAATGAAATATGAAAAGAAATAAAAAAAATAATTGAAAAATTAGAAAACTAAAATTAGGTCTGAGGTAAATAGCAATTCAAGGTAACATTTTCAATACATGCTTGAATTGTGAAAAAGATTGCGATTGATTGTGATAAGTCAAGTGCTCAAATTTTGTTCTGGTGTCCCATAAGCATATCAAATATGGATGTTTCATATAACCGCCTTGCTGGCCTAAAAGAAAGTTCACCACTTTCAGGTCTACACATATGATCCAGTTATTTTCTACGTAATTTATTTTCTCCAAAATTAAAGACATCGTGGAGTATTTTTCTTTAAATTTGGTTGAATGTGCAATAGGCAAATAAGCAAATTTTTTCACATTAGGCAAGAGTATACATATAAGACTGCATTTGGATGTGTCTATAAGCAAAAGCCCATCACTTGAATCATAGTTTTGCAGTCCCATTTCAACCATAAAACCAGAAACATTGTTGCTGAATATAAAATCATCTTCTTTAGAAAAGATAGACAGCAAATTTGTCTTCACGTGTCTGATAAACCGTGATATTTGTGCTTGGCGTTGCTAAAATTTATTTCATTCAACGGAGATACTAGGGGTGCTAATGCTTGTTTAGATAGTCCAAGATCTTTGTTCAAGTCATCGAAATCATTTTGATTGAGCGATCTAGGTTCAAAAGGGCAATTAAACTCACTTCTTTACCTTCATCATTGTCTTCAGATTGTTCTTAATATATAAGACTAGATGTACTAAATTGTGGTACTAGCTCCTCACTGGAACTCAGAACAGGTCAAATAGCAGACTGCATGCTAGGTTATATCCACAAGGACCAATTTTTGCAGATTATTCCAGTCATATTCACAACAAAAAAGTAGCAGTTCTCGTGATGATTTCATGGTTCATGGATTTCATAGGTATTTGGATTGTTTGTACAAGTTCTTCTTTGATGTCGACATCACGAAAATTGTCCAAAATTTTGTTGATTAATTTGCCGTTCGTAACAGTTCATCAACTAGACAGTGAAATTGTAGGGGGTACTCGTATCCTAAAAACTCAAAACTACTCGATGAAAAGTCACGTTAGATTCGAATTCAGCAACGTCAAATTAGTTACGTTCCGTTCAAAAACTTCATGCAAAAGAAAAAAGTCCAATTTGTTGCCCAGTGTAATTTTATCGGATTGAAAAACCTAGCGATTAAGCAGGATATGCATTTAATCTAGTTTAATATATCATGAACAAATCATATTCAATTATTCTCTACCGAACGAAAAACTGACAAATTACTCTATCACTATTTCCTAAATTATCTCTTATCTCATGACAGAAGATTAAACACTCACCCGTTTAAAAACAAATCCGAAAATCAAAAATCGCTTCACATGCAAAAGCACGCATTACATAAAATGCAGAAACTAAAAATAGGATGCTGCAAGAAACGATCCGGAAATTGATGCTTTCGTATGCAAATGTACTTCCCGTTTGCTTCACTTCCTACTATCCTGCCCTTTTCGCCGTCTTTCTAGTAGAATAAGTTACAGATTTTAGGACTCTGTATTCTTTTGTTGCGTTCGGTCTGGACTTGTAGCCACTAGGTATAGCTACGAATTCTATTCAGGAAACTCGAGATTCGATACAAACTCGAAGGTTTTCGTGTTAGATGTTTGTTTTTGTTGGTGTTGCGGCAATATATAGCTCCATACTACGTACTGTAAATTTGCATGCAATATGCATGTAATGGGAATCACAAGAGAGAATTTGATAAGGGTTTCGCTCAGATTAAGAATCGGAAAGGATGTTTTGCATTTTCAGTGATGGTTGGATAATTTTTCGAAAGCAAAGCGTTTAGAGAGAATAGTAGTAGACGTGAAGGTATTCATTTCTAGAGAGAATTCTGTTTTGGGAATTGAGGTAGCAATGGATGGTAGTGATTTATTTTACATAAAGATAAAAAGGATTTATGATTCATCAAGATACAGTATGTCAAAGTATATTTATGCTTTCAAATATGCTGAAAGACCGGAAGAGTTAAGATGAAATTGACTTCCGGATGATATATTAGTATCGTGTTTAATGTAGACGTGTCGATAAACCATGCCCAACATTTCTATTAATTTTAGAGTACTTTTCCAGAGCAGCCATTCTCGCTCTTGCGTCTTACAGATGTTCTTCAAAAACTGTTAGCGCTTGAAGAGTGGCTCTCAATGAAAAGGCAACGCACATTCCTATCCGGATTATGTGGGTGCCAGGGCATAGTGGGGTCATGGGCAACGAAAAAACCGATGAATTGGCGAAGAAAGGTTCAGGAGCTAGTAATAGCCCCTGCATCACTATACGACGATCAATCGCTGACGCCATATGGGCCAAACTAAAGTCCGAATGGGAAAACAGGTTGGACTGCAGGGTGGCCAGGACATTATGGCCATCACCTGGTTCAAGCAAAAGCAGGAAACTGCTCAAGCTCAGCAGAAACTGCTTGAGAGCAACGGTCGGCTGGCTTAGTGCATCTCATGCGAAGAAAATGGGACTGACAAACAGCAATTTATGCAAGAGGTGCGAGATGGAAGAGGACACCATCGAGCATAGTCTCTGTGATTGTCTGGCCCTTCATAATAAACGCCTCCAGATTTTTGGTTCTTTCCACTTTCAAGGGTTAGCAGAGGTGGCCAGTACGGTCACGCTGAGTCAGCTGATCCAGTTTGGCGAAGCGGTCACTTGGCAGCTCTATCAAGCCAGCGGAGGGTGGCAAATGGGCCCAAATTGGTGGCCTAATGCAAGCCGCGTTCCCGGCAGCCCTCTTTACTAACCTAACCTTTCCAGTATTTGATATAATCGAGGATGCCAGACTATGTTATGCTTGGAAATTTTTTGCCAATTAAATTCTAGGTTCTGCATTAAATTCTGCTTCATTCACTTCTTGTCATTTCAATATACGAATACAATATTGAATACGAACAAGTGAAAAAAATAGATAGAGAGAGGTAGAGATGCTGGTAAAAGGAGCACAGCATCTAAGGATGAAACTGGACAAACGAGAGGCTTTGACGGTTATATAAGCAATGCGGTGGTCAAATTTGAGCTCGGCATCAAAAAACACACCAAGGTCCTTAAAATTATCAACAGACGTATTTATAGATCCATACAGAGCGTAAGAATATATTAAGGGTGACATTCTATAGGTATGAGACATTTGATGATATTTAGATATGTTCAAATTAAGTGAATTATAAGAGCACCATTTTGGAGAACATTTTATGGTTGGAGTCGTCGGTAGATTAGTTACTCTGAAGACCTTGAAGTCGTCGGCAAACAAGAAGCAGGGAGAACGAATAAAGGAAAGCACATCATTTATAAAGACTAGGAATAGTAGTGGGCCAAGAATGGATCCCTGAGGAGCTCCGAAAAGCGGACAGAAAATGGAGAAGATGAAGGAATGTACAGTTAAACATAGAATGAAAACCAAGATAAAAGCAGACAAGACACCCCCTAGCTTCGAAGCTTTACAAGAAGAATTCTATGATCAACATAAACAAAAGCTTTTGAGAAGTCTATGTATACCACATCCACTTGTTTGCAATGGTTTAAAGCAGAAGTAACTAAATTAGTAAAGGATATAAGATGAGAGGTGAAAATTTACCTTTGATGAGCCCATGATGTTCAGGAGCAAGGAAAGGATGGAGGAGACAAAGCAGCCTGTTGTAAACAATTCTTTCAAGAACTTTATCAAAACAAGGAAGGATGGAAATGAGACGGCAGTTGGTGATGCAGCTTGGTTCCAACTGATTGGGAAGGAATCGGAGGAAAGGCTGAGGTTAAATATTGGGCAAAGGAGCACACAACGACGATGAAAGTGACTTCGCCAACATGTTTGGGATAACATCAAAATCACAACCGACATCAAGACATTCGAATAAGGATTCAATTTCTTGGGGATTGGTAAAAATAAGAGAGAGAGAGAGAGAGAGAGAGAGAGAGAGAAGATGAAGTAGCATGACGAACTTTACAAGATAAGATTGGATACAGAACAGACATAATACCAAAAAGGTTTCTGTTGATTAGAACAGAAAGAGGACTCAATGCTTGAGAAGTAGTCTGGGCTAGCTTGATTGACGGCAATTTTGGCAGTAGAACGTAGCCCCGAAAATTTGAGGAAGTCATTATAAAGCGGTAGATAAGGTTGTATAGAAAGTTTTGGAATTTTATAACAAACTCGTCAACAATGAGGCTGCGCAAAAAAGAGAACCAGTTAACCAAGTTAATTTCAGTCGTCAAACCAGCGAATTTTGCTTAATGGCAGTGAAAGCGTACGGCTCGAGAAGGAGCTCTGATGGTCTGAAAATCAACGTGAAAAGCGAATGAGAAAGGAGGGTGATGAAAGTCAGCTTGGGTAGGGGAAGGTGATGGTGTGCGAATTGATATTATAAGAGGGAATATTAGATAGGACGAAGTATAGTATTATTTTATTTACATTGGGTCAGTCGAATTGAGAAGTAGAACTCAATGAAAGTAATGATGAGGTTATCAAAGAAATATTGTTGCATGAAATTAGGGAAGAAAAGTCGTGATTCCATAGCTAACAGCTAAGGTAAGTTGGAAATACCACATATTAAAAGCAAGGCAGAATGAAAGCTAATGTTGAGGTAGCTGGATAGCTCATCAAAATTTTTTCTATAAGCAGCAACTGAGGAATGACCATGAATATATACTAACGAAACAATGAGAATTTTGGTAGGAACAAGGGTAACACAGACAACAATACATTCAATAGGAGAAGGAGAGAGGTACATACAGAGCGTTTCTTGAAGATACCTGTGTACAGCAACTAACACACCACCGCCACCGCTTTTTACTTATGTTCGAAGGACATTATCTATATCTATATCTATATATATATATCTATATATATATATATATATATATATATATATATATATATATATGTATATATATATATATATATATATATATATATATATATATATCATCATCAAAAAAATTCAGTGACTATTTGTCGGGAACGCACCATGCGATTAAGCTGAAACTTTCAGGATACATTAGTTATATGCAGAATAGGTCCAGGTTAATGTTAATTGTATAAATGTTAATGTTAATAAAAATGTTAATTATCTTTAATCCTTTGTCGCCGGCGGCCATTTTAGTCATATTTTTGATATACCTATTATTCCGTCCACAAATAATTGTTGCAAAAACTCAGGTAACGGAATAAATTTCGAACGTGTTTTAAATATGAATCGGGTAATGTTTTGGAATCGCTAGGTGCCTAAAAAGAGAACGGGAAAATGTGAAAATTTTGAAATTGCGATAACTTTTGACAGAGCTATTAAATCATTATGAAACTTTCAGAACGTGCTGGCATTAGCTAGTTATAAACTTCTGTAGTATGTTGGCAACATAAATGAGTATGTTGGCAACCCTGTAGCTAGGGCAG
This sequence comes from Nemotelus pantherinus, assembly GCA_963978885.1. Taxonomy (NCBI): domain Eukaryota; kingdom Metazoa; phylum Arthropoda; class Insecta; order Diptera; family Stratiomyidae; genus Nemotelus; species Nemotelus pantherinus. The sequence goes on from OZ022263.1 coordinate 163,675,484, forward strand.
GCGCTGAAAGTGAAAACCTTCAAATCATCGACTCTCCTGAAAAAATGTTGCTTCTTGAAGAAGGAGCCACTCGTATATACATAAATCTTATGCCTTGTCTACATAGCCAAAGCAAAAAATTTGAAATTTTACAATGGGCACGCCTGGTAGCCCTTTCCAATTTACCTATATTTTTAGCATCAAAAACTTCTGTTCACGGAAACTCACGATCCGATAATCAGAATTAATTGAAATTTACGGAATATATTGGTCTTAGGTAGCACCAGGTCTGATAGAAGTGATTTTGAAATGCGGGCGATTTTGTGCCAGTGGTGCCATTTTGAAAAATCACTAAGAAAAATAACTGTTTTTGGCCCTATAAATTTTGATTGAGTCATTCGATTTTAACGAAATACTTTAAACCACGTTTGGTAGAAATTTGGTCGAAAAATTGGGTTCGAGCTGGCAGCTGTGGTAATTTTGGTGTCTTAAATTTTGAAAATTCCCGAGGAATATAAAGCTTTTTGTCCTATAGTTTCCAGTATAGTCATAGAGTCAAAACGAAATTCAAATGGCAAATTAAACTTATTATAGGCAATATTCAGTCGAGATTTAATTTCAAAACAATGATAGGGTTGCCAGCTATTGTTGCTTTTGCATATTTTTGGCATGATGATCTTATAGTGAAAATAAACACCAAATATTAAGATCTAGAAAATTTGAAAACTTTTGCGAATAGTAGCCCTAAATTACTTTGCATCCCAATAACTGCCAATGCAGTCATCGTATCAATACAGAATTCGCAGAGCAGGTTGAATTTCACGTGAGGCAGATGCTACATATTTTTTGCTTCGGTGCTATCAAAGGGCTGCCAGCACTAGGCCTTTTTGTTATTTTTGTCATTAAGTATTTTCTTCGCAAACATTTGCAATGAAAATAAGTAAACAATGTTTAAATTTTCTAAGATCTGCACATTTTTCGGATGGCAGCCCCAAACACCTTTCTATCGCTGTAATTTTCGATGAAGTCATTGAAATTAAATTGGCTTAGGGTCTATGATTACTAGGGGCATATTAGTTTAAGTAGGAAAAGCTGCTAGTGGTAGAATACACTTTCAAAATCTGCACAAATCCTCTACTGTTCTTCGAACATTAGTGTTTTTAGCGGTTCTGATGCGCTAGGCTTTTTACAATTTTGTTCGATCACGATCACGGCAGAAGACTGTGTGTGCGTTACCGTAAATACTCCTAGTTAACCATGTTTCGGTTAAGCAGAAGATATGGTCAGAAGAAAGAGTAGAGGAGAATCAGCGTACTTAGCTTAATCCTCCTAATCTCTTATAATCCTGCATCATTCGCAGGATACCTTTTGAAAGTTCTTCAAAACCCACTCACAAAAAAAAATTGCATATTAATTTGATATTCGCATCCACATGTACAAATGTAAATAAAATACCGTTCTCATACCCAAAAGTTAGCCTTATCATAAAAGCATTTCGAAATCAAAATCTGCATTAAAAACCTATCGATTTGTGAGTATTTATGATCAACACATACTTACTTTCGTTGAATCTCAAAGATTTCCGAATAAAATCTCAACAATTCTACATAAAAGTTTACTTTCCTATTCGTTTCAATGGCAAAAGAAACTTTTTTTATTTCGATTAAATGGTATACGCCTAAAACATAGAAAAACACTTTCTTCCATCATGTATCAAACAAACAACTTGCTCGTCATTTTACTCCCGTATCGTTTCATTTCATTTGTTTTATGTTGCGCTTCCAGTTTTGTGAAAAGCACTGTTTTCATCTACGGAAATTATGACACATGTTGCTCCCTACCCTTTACGAACGCCCCCAAAAACACACATCCGCAAGTTAAATTTGAGTCTATTTGTCGTAGGTACAATCTACACGCTTCGATTCGTAGGTGAAAAAAACCCTTATCTATTTGGCTTTTATGTACTTGTTCATTCAGTTTATGGTCATGAACTTTGAACGAAATATTCTAGTCTTTTGAAGCAGAAAAATCGAAATAAGTTTGAAAGAAGAATCCCGGGATTCAGGGTACTACTCTGTAGTTTGTCCTTCGTATCAATCCAATTGCCTATTGGAACATTACATCACCCATATCTTCAATCCTAATGAGAGGAAAATTTATGTACCGTCAAGAAGAAGGATGCCCATGCCGAATCGACCAAGGAGAAGTCAGCGACGAGGTGGAACACAAACGTGGAAAAAAGGAATCAAGAAACGAGCGAAAACAACGTCGATAGAAACAACGTAAGAAAAGTCATCCTTCGCATGGTGTTTTTCGTCAACCGGGTCCTATTTTATCCTTGTAAACCTTCGCCAAATCTTTTGGGCTCTGAATAGAATGTAGCACGAGATGTCTTGTGCATTATATCGAGATGAACGAGATGAAATGTAAAAAGGCTCAAAGGAGATATGATGAAGCGAATGACATGGTTTGTTGCTTGTTTCCTACCTTAACTTTTCGAGTGAAACCGGCCGAGAAAAGAAAGAAACTTTCGCATATTCAGATATCGTAGATGTGGCATTCCTTCTGGTAGTTATTCGCATGCCTGCCTTTCTATCATGAAAGGGGATATGCTTGAATTAAGCTGATCAAAAATTCACTTTAATAAGGCACCGGGTACGCATACAGGCTGTGTTTGAAAAGAGAGACTGAGAAAGAAAGCGAGCGGTGTGAGGTATTGCTTTTGAATATCTTAAAAGATACACAGAGAAGAGCAATAAGATATGATCCCTGAATTGCCGCTAGGCTAACGCTGAATAATATTCATAGCTGTTGTTTTTGTTGTTGCCCTGGTATCGTTGTTATTGTTGATAAACTTTTTGCGAACGACTTTTGTGACCTTTGAAATTGTACATGGCATGTCCAGTTGAATTTGGAAAATCCCTTCAAGGCTGCTGGTTCCGACGTGATATTAAAGTGAAAGGAAACGATTCGAAATCACCCGACATTTCATTCCAATATGCCTTGCTGCGAAAGTTGTTAACGTCAAGGAAACTATGGTAATATACTAATACATAAATTTTTCCATCGAATCACAGCAAAAGCTATGAGAATTTCAATTGATACTAACATAAAATGACGCAATTTTGATACTAGACCCTGCATAACATACCATCAAAGTGAGTGAACTTCACCAAACACTCATAACTGTACATTCAAGCGAACTGAATTCGTCAGAAAAAAAAATACACTTCATTCCATTGGTCTTTATACCATTTCGTTCATCAAATGCTTGCCGAAATCTCAAAGGATCTAATAATATTTAGTGTAGCCAGAAGAAAATTGTCAACGACAACGATGACATTCCTCGACAGTCCATCTTCAGTAAAAAAAATGATGAACGGTAGAATGGCTTTATTGATTTTTCGAGGAGGACCCATTTTCTCTGTAGTCTTGTAAATCCTCGTGCGAATGGGAATTTTCACGATTACATGGAACCATTTTTTATTTATTCATTTGTTGTGTCGATGGCAAAAACGCTCAGATGGCAGTGACAGAGGATTTAATGTTAGATTATTAAACGGAAATTTTGTTGGTGAAAATGGATTTGTTGGTTAAGAAGGATGTTTTTTGCTGAAATTATGAAAGGTTATGGTACATAAATCAAATTCGTCGTAGAGCCTTTCAACGTCAAAAAATCGTTCGTTGAAAACATATCAAAACATCCTGGTGATAATTAAAGGCTGAGAATTTGAGGTTTGTCATAATTAAGATCACGATTTAAATATACAGAGGATCTCATTCTGAAGAATTTTTCCAAGGGTACGAGGTGTACTTAGAAAATATGGATATTTTTTATTCAAATTTTGAAATAAAGTGAAAAGTAAAAATAGGAAAACAAAACTAATACAAAAAACTCGGGGGCATTGGAACTGCTAGAAACACGATTTTCGGTGAAGTATAGGGGAATCAGGTAGATTTTGGATATAGGTTCTATCAAACGTGCTAACTATTAAAATTACCTGTATAATTTATTTATTTATTTAGAATTCATTTAACAGATATACAGGGGCGGATTTGCCACTAGGCCCGGGCCTAGGGCGGCAAATTTTCGATTTTTTTTTAGAGCGGCCACTTTTCGATTTTTTTTAGGGTGGCCACTTTTCAATTTTTTTTTTTGGGGCGGTAGTTCTACATATATCTGAGTTTAATGAGCTAAGCACCTCAAGCCAAACAAATTCTCTGAAAAATCAATGCACGCAAAAATTCACCTCTGATGATTTTTTTCGGACATTAAAAAGTTTGACTTACAATAAATATCGAAATGCGATCACGGTAAAGGACCAAAGAAACTCAAAGATACCTAAAAAGTACCTAGAAAGTATCTGAAAATACCTAAAAAGACCCTAAAAAGATCCTAAAAGGAACCTAAATAATACTTCTTCAATTTAGGAAAAGCTTATCGGAGGTAAATACTTGGGTGCATCGATTTTTCAGAGAATTATTTTTTTATTATTATGATACAGAGTATATCAACTACATGCGAATCTATTTATTTTTGACGTGTTTTTTAATTTGAAACTTCTATAAAATGAAATCTAGGACATCATGGGTCAAAATATTTCGGATTCATCCTTAACTAATAACATATCGAACATTAATTTACAGTAGTCGAGTTCAGAGTTGATCTCCAGTCAAAAGCGGAAGCAAACTTTGCACGAAATAGTAAACTTACTTATAAAAATATGAGCAAAGACATTGGAATCATATGCGATGCAAAGGTGTATACGGTTTTGGATTGTTAAAAATTGGTATTTTTGGATTCTTTTTTTTAAGGTACTTTTAGGTTCTTTACCGTGTGTGTATTTGAATAATTATTTGTCTGGCAAGAGTGCAATAATAGGGAATTTTTACGAACGAACCAGTGCCGGTTTTGCTCTGATATTCCTTTTTGTGAGCTTGGGCGCAACGAAAAACAGCGAAGTATTCTAGGGAATCGAAAAAAAATCCCGCATTGTTGCATATAATATAATTCACGAAAAGGGCGGCAAATATTTCTGAGGCCTAGGGCGGCGAAATGATGAAATCCGCCCCTGCAGATATTCACTACCGCTCAAAAGTATTTAGGCACTCTGTATCTATGTATGAAACCCAGTAATAATGTGATAACATTTATTTTTTATGTACATCTACTCATACGTTCATAAAAATACACTAAATAAATGCGAAAATTAAAACGTTTAATTCAAATATTGCCATAATTTTGAGAGTTCGTTCCTCTTCTATATGGCGTTAATAGCCTTTGCATAAATTGGAGGAATGTTTTGGGTCATTATCTTGCTGGAATATAAAATTTTGACCCAAAAGACGAATTCCGGAAGGAATTGCGTGGTTCTCCAAAATTTCACGCTAGCCTTTTTTCTAATACACCGTCAGTTTTCACAATGTCTCGTACACTACTACCAGCAAAACAGCCCCACACCATAACTGAACCGCCTCCATGCTTCACGGTAGCAGCAATACACGCTTCCTTGGCACGGTCACCCACAAATCTCCTCACGAATATTCGCCTTCCGTTCCGAACAGTACCAATTTGGACTCATCTGTCCATAATACGTTGCTCCACTCTTCTATGGTCCAATGTTGTTGTTCACGAGGCCATTAAAATCGCTTTTGCTTATTTTGTTTGCGAAGTAATGGCTCTTTCATCGCAATGCGGTCGTGGAGCCCGGCTTTCTGTGGACGACGTTTTACGTCGAAACCCTGAATGGCTTTGGGCGACCAAAATTTAATTCTGCGGTGATTTCTGGGGCTGTTTTACGCCTTTTTAATTTGCTGGTAACCACTATTCTGCGATCATCTGCGGATGTTGTTGCTTTCGGTCTCCCACTCTGTCTTTAGTTAAGATAACTGCCACTTTCGCGATATCTATTACGTTATAATAGACCGTAGCGTGAGGTATTTTCATTTTTTTGGCACTTTCTCGATTACTTATGCCACTTTTATGGTACGCTATTATAAGCGCACGCGTTTTCGTATTCAATTCTTTTCGAGGAGGCATTTTCAAAAAACTGTCACCCGATATTTCGCCCACGACGTTAACAGAGTAAATACCACACTACAACTGACCATAAGTTACGGATATCACTATGATCTTCTAAAAAGTTCATTTAAACATCGTTACCTACAATTTACCTGATAAATAACTTTCCCCAGAAATATATACGAATTATTATTGTAATTACATCGAAATAAACAATTTCCGGGAATCCGGCTAAGTGCAGGTAAAGGAGAGTAATCCTTATCTCATATAATGGGTGTTTCTTACCGAACCACATTTTAAATACGTCATTTAACCATACGCCATACGTAAAATCATTCAACCCTGTGAATTGAAATTACTGATATGAAGCCAGTTGTGTAAAAATGTCTCTACTGCGTCATCATCGTCAAAACTCTATCCTCCCACCACTTCTTTGATTGGGCCAAATATGTGAATGTCGTTTGGAGAAAGGTTTGGACTATGGGGTACAAAGGTCTCCCAGGAAAAAACTTTTCTTTTCTTTCATCCGTGATGCTCGTGCGGGCGATCATGGGTCTCATTTTCGACCGTTTCTCAGAGAAAATTTAATGCTGCTGGTGAAACTCGGGGCTGTGAAAGGGTAGACTCACCAAATTGGTAGCGTAAGAAGAATTTGGAGAATTTCAGCCGAACGCACACCTTCATTTGCAAAGAATTTGATGATTATTCTTTGTGCAACGGACAAGGGAACCTCTCTCTCGATCATCTTTATGCACACTGCCACAGTCGTTTGGACGAGCCGGCGGGTGTTGCTCCTCACTACCCCTACCTTCTAACTAACTCCGTCTTAATCTTTCACTCTAGTGCGCAGCGGAGAAATTCTCATTCAAATTTCATCAGTTCTATCCAGTGTTGCCAACTTTTTTCTAGCCGTTGTAGCTAGATTTGAGGGAAAAAATAGCTAAAATGTTCACTTTGTAGCTAAAAAGTGTAGCTAAATTCAACAATAAAAAATTCAAGGTTCTGGAAAAGTTTTATTAAGCTAATGTGTATAATTGATATGGAAAAATATTGGATGTACATTGTATTATGAGTAGTTTATTAATTTAACAGTACAAAAGAGTATAAAAATCGTTGAAACGCTTATTAAGTTCAACAGAATTCTATTTTTTATTCATGATAGAAGCATCCTTTAAAATGGGTTGAAGAAATAGGAGATATAAAAGGTTTTTGATTGTTATACTCCTTGTAAATCATTTTTGCTAAATAACATTCTTCTGAAGTGGAGTTTTAGCCATAGTTATTGGTTAATGATCCTTGATATTGATCCCGTTATTGACAACCACCTCGTTTACAAACTCCTTATCATCTTCAGAGGAATTTAGAGAACCAGTTATAAAGTACTGCAGGTAAAAACTTTAAGGTTGAGGAAGAAACGATCCTCAAGCTGCAGAAACTGAAACCTGAACGGAATGACAAGCTCATCTTATTAATATTAAAAAAGGATTTTGACGACTTAATTTTTTTAATACACCGTTATTGACTCCGACCATAATACTTGCTTTGTCTGTCATATTTGTAATATTTAGGATGTACTTTTCTAAGCACGTGTTTATGGCAGTAGTAATACTTCCAACAGCTCCCCTTTCTAGCTCTTTCAAGTAAATTGTAATAAATTTTTGCTTAATATCACTCAAATGTCCGTAGACTCGTCAATTAAAATACTGGAAATACAGTTATCAAAATCTGCCTTCAAATCCGATGTGAAGTATGGAAACAAACTGCTCCCAACTCAGAAAATATAGTCTTTATTTTTCGCTGTGTTGAAAAACTCTACAAAATAAAAAAAACATAGCTAGCACAATTCTAACGTTTGATTTTACTACTGAGCACGATTTCTAATGTCTTCTAGAGTTTTGTGCGAACACTTTGTCTACGTTTTATTTCAATTTTATGTCTACGCCTGAATTTTTTGGTTCTTGTCTTCAAATTTAGGCAGATAATGTGTATTCTATATTAAACATATTTCGTTTATCTTACCTATTTTAGTTTATTCCTAATGAGTTAAAACTCACGGTTTTTCTTAGCACCGAACAAAAGAAATAAAACTGTTCGTAAAAGATTATTATTGTTCTATGCCTAGAAAGACATAGCACAGTACTATTGTACTACCCAAAGCATTGGCGATTACCTTAGAATTTGAGGAAATTATTTTTAAGCACTGAGTGTTTTAAATATTAATAAACTAGTGTAAGTTAATGCAATCAAAGCAAAAATTTAAATTATCTATAATCTATAAACTTGTAGCTAAATTTGTAGCCAATAGCTAAATGAAAAATTACGTAGCTAAACAGGTTCTTTTTGTAGCTAAATCTAGCTACAAAATAGCTAAATTGGCAACACTGGTTCTATCAGCATCAGTTCTATGAATCATTTTTTCAACTAGTCGTTGTTTTGCAGGTTTTCTGTTTACGCACCGGCCATAGCTAGAGGTTCGTCTGCATATTTGCCAAAATCCAAACGAGTGTATTTCTTGTATCTCTATCATTGTGCTCTGTAATTTTCGTAATTTTATTATGGATATATTCGAAACCATCGTAATTCGATTTTTTTGCCTATTCTTAGTCACTTTGCGCTCGCATGGGGTTCAAATTTTTCAAAAGATTTTGATATCTATGCTAAAACACAGCTCATTTTCGTTTTCCATACTCCGTTTGTCCAAATATTTTGTTTCCACAGACATATAGGGGAGCCTATGAATTCGCAAAAACACTCATTTTCGCGAAAGGGTTAAATATATTTTCTTGTTATTTATAAAAAAAACTACCAACTCATATACACCAATATATACTGACGATTTCAATCAAATTACGCGATCCGCAGAAAAACCCACTGAAATGTTGGATGAATTTTAGAGATAATCCTAATATTTCTGGCGAGAGTCCTTTTTACTTAAAGCACTCTAGATCCCTCGGAAATCTGAGTAAAAACAACTTTAAGGTCGTACGCTAGATATGTAGCTTTTAATTCGTTAGCCAGGAACTTTCTAGACAACTCGGCAGCTTCATACATCCAACCAGATTTCCTTTTTACGCTGCCACTCTGAAATTTTCCCGAATCACTTATTCCGGAAGTCATCGAAAACCCATCGAAAATTTCGCAAGCTTTACTATAAATCCATAATCAAACAAAAACCAAATCAATCGTACGTTGTAGTTTTTTTTTCTGACTGCTATATATCTTACTAAAGAATTGAATCGTATATGTACATAAAACGCACCAAGATGAATGACATGTATCGAATAAATATATTACAGTATCTATTCGCAGAACGAGCATATAAACCTCGCATTGAATGATAATATCGATAAGCAGGCAAGCAAGCAGCATCATGATGATGAGCAAAGGTGTTGCCTGGCACATGATAAAGTATCACACATCAAGGCAACATCGATAGCATGAATACGAATACGGAATGCGAAGGAAAAGCCGCTTGGTAGAGCCCACATAATTTGATCTACTCGGAACGTGAAGGTGGTTTGCCTTGGTAGATTGCCTTGAGTAAAAGGCGCAGATAGAGCGAAATAGAAAAAGGAAAACAGGCGGCCTCCAGGTAGAACTATATTGAATCTGAAATAAATAAGCTTACACATACACTGCGTGTCGTCTGGCTATATCGTCCTGCATTTGCCTACTGATGTGTAGCAGTTCCGTATGGATTGTAATAATTCAATCAAATCAGCATTCGGTTCGTCAGAGCTTTCAATTATAGTGTGTGTATTTCATTGATCATTCAGGCGAAACGATATTCTTAATACTGTCGAGCAGTATCTTTATTTCGAGGAGGTATAATACTGTGTGGACAATAATAGAGTTTCGTGATTCGAAAGCGGTTTTTTTAGGTGGTATCATCCTTGCTTCACAGACTTCGCGTAATAGGCTTGAGCAAATACTATATGCGAACCTAGCGCCAGGAAACAAATCTTTTCCATCTGAAACTCTTCACATAAGACAGCTGAAATCTATCTCAAGGAATAACGCTTTCTGCTTGCTCCCGTCTAACTATCTTACTTTGGGTGAAATGTGATAGATGTATCTTTTTTCGTATTCCCATGTATCTCATTCAATCTTCCTGGTTGCCAGTACTTTCTCAGATTTTTAGTTTTCTCACCGTTCCCGACAATTTCCCATACAGAGTAAAACGTATTTCATGGCGAATCCCATTTGACGCTTTTCGGTTGAAGACAACTCCCGATGGCAGCGCGGCAAACAAAGGTTCTCCCCCGGATAGCATCAACTTATTTCGGGAGAGGTTTTCAATTCGTTGCTGCTTGGAACATTCACTATATCTATGTCTATTTACATATGCCTATCCATAAAACTCTGATGTACATGCTTGAACGAACAGGGCGCGGTAAGACCGGGCGGGGTGGTGGTGTGATAGCAAATGAATTCATTGAGGTGATAGTAGATGATGTTCTTGCAAGTGAACTTCATTCATCTTTTCTCTCTACTTTGAAGGTGAATTCTTATCTTGACTTTCTGCTTGAATGATTTTCTTGGATGTTTTCCGCCATGGAGAAGATGAAGTTGAATGTAGTAGTAGTAGTGGTAGTAAGCATTGTAGCGAATCGGGACATGGCTCGGAATCGAAGAAGCGTTCTTGTGGAATAGATGGGTGCGCGGACTCATTAGGGCACGATAAAAGGCAAGAAGTTCAATTGCTCGGAAATGGAAGACAATTTGGATGCTTTAAGAACTAAATGAGCTAAACGCTGGCAAATAAAAGGTCACGAAAATTGTATTTACTGGAAAATCTCGTTAACTATTGGGTATTGACGTGAATTCAATGTATGTTATTGTTTCACACTTGCTTGACGCAATGAGCACGAGCGAAGAGCGAACTCAGCAGCATTATATCAGTCCGACCAGTAGTAGTGAAACATATCTTGCAGGGGGTACACAATATGACGTGTGATGGTGTGAAGGTATTCAAGAAGGTATTCTAAAACAGTTATGCATAGATGTATATAAGAGCTATCTCCAAAATCTGGGCAAGCAGACATAAATATAGACTAAAGTAAATGTTCACCAACACTCTTTTTATGCTAACTTAAGTTGGCGCCCAATGTGGGACTGTTTTCTGTGCAGTTGAAGTACACTGAAAGAAAAATCTTGGTAAAATCAACAATTTTCCTTAGTTGTTTTTGCGTCAACTACGGGCTATACTTAAAATAACTATAAGAAAATTGTTGATTACTTTTATGTACCATGACGTGTGGTTGATAAACAACGTCCGTGGTGCAAAAAAAGTAAACAACCACAAACAATGGTATTCCAACAATATACATAGTACGAAATAGTAAATGACTATAGTCTGTGGAATTATGTTTGTCAAATTTATCAATTGTAGAGTGGTTCGCTTGCTATGAAAATTGTTGATAATTCAATATTTTGTAGTGTTAAATGTATTGATGCTCATTTTTCTATAGATCAACTATTTATCACACTTATGAACCAATTAACACAGTTGAATCCTCGAAGGTTTCGATATTTTTTGTATCAGCAAAGTCAACTACTTTTGTATGGTCAAATGAACTATTTTAGCATAGTAGAAAGAACCATTTTCCGTAGTTCATTCGACAATTTTGAATGAATTGTTGCATTACTATCAATAATAGCTAAATAAACCACGACTTTTTCTTTCAGTGTATGATGATAAATTTTGATAATAATAAATTTTTACCCCGTGCTGAGGCTGGCCAGTGGTCCAAAATACTTAAGTTTCAAAGATTACGAGTAGAATTGTTTACGTGGATAAGACTACGCAAGATAACCGGAAGGACTAAGTGGAAAATCGGAAGAATAATCAAATCACCGGGGCACACGGATTTCCTTTTTAGGTCTCTCAGTAGTCGCTGACAGGAAGATGAGTCCATACAACGCTACAGAAATTGAAAATGACCGCCTTAGGCTTAAAACGGTAGTTTAAGGAATTCACTAATCAAAATTTGACAAAAAAGACTAAGCCACGAAGAGTGTAATTAAACTAAAATTTGACAACTGCCTTTCGATTGCTCTAGCTTTTTCGGCTTTTTTCGCCTCTCACTTGCTCTAATTTGCTCGACTTTTATTTGGCAGCTGCTCAATTCTAATCTACATTCAGATGCACTGCTCTTTTTACGAGTCATTAAACACAACTATTTTTGATAAACAAATACATTACAAATATGTAAATCAACTAGAATTCATACATGTGTGTATGTGTGGCTTGAGAAAGAGGCGCCTGATATTTCTAAGCACTCCAGCCAAAAGATCCATTGCATTCAAACCCTAAACCTACCATAGTTTCCCAGATTTTTTAACGAAATCTAGGATCGATGATATGGGAAAAGAGGCGATCTTCTGCATACATGCCACATCCTAGTCAACGCATCGATAACTCAGACGCGCAAACGCTGGGCATACACAAAGGAAATGCTCCAAAGGGTCAGCTTTTTGTAGGCAGGATGGACAGACGTCATCCTGTGCTAGACCTAGCTACTGGATGCGGTCGGCACACCCAAGGCGGTTTCAGGACCCTGTAGTGGAAGCGCCAAATCTTGCTTCGGTGTCAGCAATTTAATGTGTCAGCAATTTAATTTCCCTCAATACCGCAGTACCCAGAGCAAGTGCACTGCATTGAATCTTGCGACAGAGTTTAATCGTGCCCTGCACTCTTGGCCAATTTTCGAATTAGTCAGGGGTCGACGTAGCGTCACGAGCACAGCTGGACTGCCACTGCATGTGCCAATGCGGTTTCCCCTTCACTTTTTTTCAATTGCCTAACACGCAGATAGCGAATATTTCTGCTTGAAAAACAGAAACTTCTCCAAGAGAAGAGGCCCACCTGTCATTCAATGAATCTCTAGATCTGACATCTGTTTTTGAGCCGTTCGTAAAGAAGATTTCGGAGTATCCCCTCTTACAGACGTCTGGACCCTCCCAGTCACTTCTGCTCAAGAAGATTACTTCGTATTTCCTCCCGACATCGAGGAAGGGCCCTCGAGCATTCGAAGGAATCACGGGAATCAGAGAGATCTTACGTATCGAACCGCTAATAGAGCAGTGTTCCATATCGTAATTTCCAACCCATAGGCTAAGCTGTGCTAGTCTATGAGCAGAGCTTATCGAGATACTCCGGATTTGAATGTCGAGAGGAGAGGTGCATATTGAGAGGTGCATCAAGGGCCGCATCTGGAGTAAAACTCATGGTACCGCAGATACCCAAGCACACAGTCCTTTGCAACGCACCTGATCATCGGCCTTATGATTGTTAAGTTGATCCAAATAACTACATGCATTGCCCAAAAGCATTTAAAACACGAGTTAGCTTCACTTTGATTTGCAGTGTCACAAAAAAAAAACACACTAACACTCAAGAAGTTCAAGGTGTCACAGTCTGCTGAAAAGTCATGGCGAACGTTTTTTGCGACTCAGAGGGACTCTATTGATCGATATCAAAAACAAAGGTGTCTCCATAGCCGAAGAATACTACGGCTTTAGAGCGTTTGAAAAAAGTCGTCAGAGAAAAAAGAAGACGAAAGATAACCAAAGGTGTCCTTCTTCTGCGCGAAAACGCACATGTGGACAAGAATTCCTTTGACTGCCCTGCATAAGGTGGGCTTCGTTACTTTATATCACCCACTTTACAGCCCAAGCTCAGCTCCCAGTGATCCCAAAATTCAAAATGAAAAAAAGGAAGAATTTTGAAATGATGAAGAAGTGAAATAATTTTCCGACAAAGACAAAACTTTTTGAAGAAGGTATACATAAACTAATTGATAGAGCCGAAAAATGTATTAGAGTATCAGGCGAATACATAGAAAAGTAAACTTCCCCTATTCCACTAACTTAATGACCCACCCTCGTATTATAGCTTTCGATACCTGATAATAGATGGCATTTCTAGGACATCCATACTTTTTTGAAAGTTTTGACACTGAAATATCGTTTTTTTTTCTCAACAACGACGGCCGACTTTGCTTAATACTAATTTCATATTTTCGAGGCATTTACAAACAATGCAAACATAATCTAATGACATGAAAACTAAAATAAAGCTTGTCAGTGACACTACTTTACTTACTTTATGCACAAAACAGTATGGAAAAACCACGAAAAGTAGTAAATGGAAAAGTAGTAAAGTTAAATTTCCTAGGCATATCCTTTTGGCCTTTTAATTTTCGAAGATGGAAAGCGAAACTGATTTTTCAGGCCGTGTTAAGTATATGTGTTGTCTTGTTTTTTCTTGCTTAAGGATACAGGGAAATGTGAAAATATAAAGGAACGAAGCGAACAACAGCTTACGACGAACAATTTATCGTAGGTCAATTTGAACACTAAGTGAAATTTTATTTGTGCTCTACCTGTGGACTGCAACAAGAATTTCAAGACAGCTTTGTCTCTTGAAAGCACCGATTTTAAATGTAAAACGCGTTATGGTCTCTAACGTACGAACATCATGCATATGTTCTTTATCTGATATCAGACAACAATAGAAATATGTCAGATACTATAAATAACCATGAATTTAAGGACGGCATGCACATTTTGTGTGCATTGGGAATACTTCAACTTGTATCGCAGATATGTCAGGTATTGTTGGTGATGTAGTTTTTAGCTGTACAGAAAGAAAAGAACGGAAGCTTTTGTATCACTTAGGATAATGTTTTGAGACACTCCAAACACACGCAACGTACTTACATGTTTGTTCAATGCATGGTGTACACTATGGTTTCAATAACAAATTTTGCTTTTCAGATGCAGAAATTTCTTATGTATGTGTATCCATTTTATGTTTTGGAAGCTATGGATGTTTTTCATGAAATTTCATCGAAATCAGTCAGGAGAAATTATGCAGAAAACTAGCTCATCGAGGACAATAATTTCGATTTCTTCACATATCTATCAGCTATTAAGTAAATGTATTTGGATTGGAAGTATTTATTTTCGTATTTCATAAAAACAACTCTTATACTTAAACTAGATTCACATTAGTTTCATATCTTCCTCCATTTCTTCTATACACCATCTGAAATATTGCTTAAACGCCAGACTCAACAGTTGACAAACTTTCTTCAATCAACCCGAAAATTATATTTCAGACCTCATCTTTCAGTAGCTTTATTTCACGAATCTGCACGCTTCACAACCACAGCCCACTTACGGCATATATCTAGCCACCAGAATTCATCCAATCTACAACCAAAATTTTCTACGAGTACGACACATAAATATGTATTGCTTCTAATCCTTAAAATGTTTGCAGGAATGCTATGTATGTGCATATAAAAGCCTGAAGCGAAAACTTTTTCGCTCCCCTAAATCTGCAAAGAAATGTGCAAAAAAAAAGTTAGAAGATTCTAACTTGCCCAGAAGTGTTTCATCGAGAACGAGTAAATCCGAAAGGACGAATTTTCGAGGAATGGTTGGTTGGTTGGTTGGTGTGTTTGCAACAAAATAAATTCCCCAAAAAAACTTCCCAAAAAGTTTACATCGTATTAAATTCCAATGAATTTGATTTTGTCGCTGTGTATGTTTTGATGAAAAAGAGTGGCTACACGTAATTTTTACGAGAGAATTTGCATTGAAAAACGTATTATAAATTGTATTAGAAAATATTACGAGCTCAGCCAAGCACTTGATCCTCTATTTTCAGAAATAACACCAAAAGAGTTTCCCCGGAATTTTCTTATAATTCGCTGTTCCGTTCACCCTCTTGCAACAATATCTCGATACACACTGTTGCGGGAGAAAAACGAGCATAACAAATCGGAGAAGAACAACTTTTAAGTGGAAATGTCGTTTTCTACTTTTTGGTATATGTGTCGATAGGGAATCAAGGGTAGAAAACTGTCAAGTTCTAAACTGCACAGAGAACGCTACAAATTATTAAGGACATATCGGTCGGTCGCTCCTTGACTTAGATAAGACGAAAACACTTAGGGTCCTACTAAAGTTTTACTTAACTATCGTAATTCCATAGTCGGATTTGATTTTCTTCGATAGGGATTATGGTGAAGTGATGCTTTATTGACCTAGTCGACACAATGACCGATAGCTTTAAGAGGCTTTTTCGGTTTTACTTGGCGAATATTAAATTGGTGATACTGTCGAATTCGCTCTATAATTGATGTATAGATGGATATTTGAGATGTAAAACCTTTTGATTTACAAGAATAGCTAAGTATTATTTTACAATAGATAAAATATATTTTTCCTGTTGGCTTTTATCAGCAATTCCTAGAACTCTATAATCGAATAATTTATTTATTTATTTATTTAATGTCTAAAACAAGAGATAGAATCCAATAACGAAATAAACAATGATAAATATAAACAAAAAAAATATGTATAGAACAAACAAGAATATCATAGTTCCATTAATAAATAAAAATAACAATTCATAATTTAAATAAGCAATTTGCCAAAATGAAAATGCATTAAACAGGATAAGCAATTAATTTATCTTTTAAGATGATTTTGAATAGCAAGAAGGTCGGTGGCAGAGAACCAAGTCTGAGTTCATTATGCTGCCTAGGCAATCGTAAAGCGGTGAATAGTAATACGTATCAGCCCGTGCAAATGGAACATTAAACCGTTAAGGTGGATCATGAACGGAAACCTGGCGGCAGAGGTCAGATGGGACAAGTCGATGATGCAGTTTGAATAGAAGGCATTCATCGGAAACAGTCTAAGAGACTTCAGGGTTGGAATTTGCATCATGGTAAGTCTCGCACTATACCTTCAATAAGCCAAATTGAATTTGAAAAGCAGAGCGCGGGTGAACCTACGTTGTACAGATTCAACCGTATCAATTAAGTATTGAAAATGTAGTCACCACATTTGACAACAGTATTCGAGGGTACTGCGGACAAAAGAGAAAAACAGGTACACACAGGTGGAGATGTCTGTAAAATACTTAGACGATCTAAATATAAAACCCGAGAGCGTGGACGCTTTGGCAGTTACATGCAATATGTGTTGGTCGAATAAAAATTTAGTGTCGAAAATTACTTCCAAATCTTTAAAACGGAATAAAACATCGAGAGAGGTACCAGAAACGCAATAAGGAAATACTAAAGGCTTCATTTTACGCGTGAATGACATTACCTAGAGTGTGCAGATCATTCTGTAGCAGAAAACAGTCTTCAATTGTATCGATTATTCTGAATATTTTAAGATCGTCTGTATAAAGAAGGAACAAGGAGTTTAGGAGACACAGAAGATCATTAATGAAGATTGTGAGCAATAATGGGCCAAGTATCGATCCTTGCGGAACACCATTGGTGGGATAAAAGGGAACAGAGGAGCAGGAGTTCAAAGTAACAAAACAAGGACGTTTATAAATATAGGAAGAAAACCAGGAGAGCAACGGACCATAGAAACTCTATTTGTCTAATTTCAAAAGAAGAAGCTCATGGTTTACACAATCGAATGAACTCAGCGTAAAGAATATCTACCTGTCTTTGTTGGTCGATGGCAGAAGAAACAGTGTTACTGAAACCAGGTTAGTAACAATAGATTTGTCTTTGACAAATCCATGTTGCTCGTTCGCTAGGAAAGGCTCAAATGAAGGATAAATTCTGTTATAGACGACTCTTTCAAGTAGCTTTCTAAAGCAAGGTAGAAGCAAGATTGGGTGGTAATTCGAGATGCAAGCAGCGTCACTTGCCTAAGGTTAGGTTAGTGAAGAGGGCTGCCGGGAACGCGGCCAGCATTAGGCCACCAGTTTGGGCCATTTGCCACCCTCATGGACAATCACACACATTCCCACTTACAGCGGGATTCGGCGGGATTCGAACCGCAGGCCCCGTAGCACGCCGCTTTTCGGCCTGACGCCTTAGCGAGCAGAGCTACCGGGCCCCCTTGTCACCTGCCTTAAGTATAGGGAAAATATTGGCTGATTTCCATACGGAGGGAAAAACGCCAGTTGCGATGATAAGGTTAAAGATAATGGACGCAAAGTGAAGAAGATAGTGACTTTGTTAGTATATTAGAAATACCATCAGAGTGAGAGCTAGAATCGAGACAACTCATTAAATATTCAACTTCTAAAGGGTTTGTACGAAACGAAAACAGTGCTCCAATTAAGAAAGAAACATGTGGAGGAGAAAGAGGGTTTTGTGGAGAAGAAAATGACGAGGAAAAACGAGCAAAGAGCTCACAGGTCTCTTCAGTTGTGGCAGCAGAAATTTCATCAAGAAAAATATTTTGAGGAATGACGGGGGAATTTTTCAGGAACTGAATAAATGACCAGAAGGGTTTTGAATTGTTGGAACTGATAAAAGCCTCAACTCTGGCAACGTAGGAACGCATGGCTTTTTTAGCAACGCTTTTTTGCATGAGAGCGTAGCTTTCAAACTCAAGCAGACAAAGCAGAACGTTTGAATTTGCCGGGGGCAACATCCTTTGCACTAAGGGCAGCAGCAATCTCAGAGATAAACTAGGGAACATCATTAGGTTTTCTGGGACGACAAGTAGGAATGAAGCCGGGAATCAGATTTGAGAGGAAAACGTAGAGCCTATGGAGAGCTTCGCCAACGTCGAAACAGCGAACAAATGAATATCAGTTAACCGGATTGATTTCGTTCGCCATTTCGGCGAAGCTGGTTTTATACAAATTGAAGCGGGTACAGAAATTGACTTTGGATCTGAGAGGAAGATTGAGAGAAAGTTCTAAAAGAATAACAGGGTGGTGAGGATCGCGAGAGACATTAGGTAAAGAAGCGGAATCCAAACAAATAGAAGACACTGGAATATTGGAAAAAAATAGATCCAGTATTTTGTTATTGGTATAAGGTACCGAGTTCAATTGGGAAAGAGAGCATAACGAAATAAAGGAAGACAAAGTAAGGGAAAGACTGTTGCTAGAAGTAATGCTTGAAAAAGAGGTATTCCACTCGATTGAAGGCAAATTAAAATCACCACATAGCATTAAGTGGGCGGAGGGAAAACGGCAGAGGAGATAGGATGAGAGCTCTGAAAAAAAGTTCGCAAAGTGAAGAAGGACTATTACAGTGGATATAGATTGAGGCAATAAGTAAGAATGAAGTAGGGGCTAGAGAAACACGAACTAAAATACATTCCACTAAGGATGTAGTAGAAAACCGAAATAGTGAGAGATTTGTGGATGCCAATGAGAACACCATCACCATCAGCATCAGACTTACCAGAGATTGAGCGGTCACGATCCTTGCGAAAAACAGTGTGCTGTGGTAGAATCTCACTAACAAAAATATCATCGGTCAGCCAGGTTTCCATAAGACAGATAATATCATCAGATGATAGAGTAGAAGAGAGACTAATTTTATAAGACTTGTACCTCAAGCTACGGACGTTTTGATAGTACAGTTTTAAGGAACGGTTTAAGTTTGAGTATTTTTTGCTGTTCTAGGACAAACATTTTTACGTGGAAGTGTGAACTCTTTTGCAAAAACTCCAGATGGCCAGAAGTCGCACTTTAGTAGGTCCTGAAGATAGCCCGAGTCAGTTTTTTGCACATCAAAAAAGGTGGCGCGTATCCAAGTTTAGCTGCTACGTATTTATTGATTGTTTCGGCTGAAGTACGATACACCAACCGAGAAACAAAAACTTGTTTTGGAGGAGTTACAATCTCTATGTCGGGAAGCGTAAGCAAAGCAGCAGCAGAAGCGGAAAGGGGTTGATTCGTTGAGCTGCTACCCTGCAGTGAAGAAGCTGCAGTTTGCGCAGTCTGGATAGCAAATAAAGATGAAATCGCAGGTATCAGGCCTACAGGGTTACAGGGCGTGTGTTGAGGGACACGATTTGACGTTTTAGCTATAGTCTGAGCCTGCGAACGAGTACGTGCAGCTGTAGGGTAACCCAGTAACCCAGTCTTCAATCAATGTTCCGTGTGATGACACGGAGGGCTGCTCAATGTTAGCAATACGGATCAGCTCATCAACCTCCCTGCTAGTACACCGAAAATCATCCGAAAGTTTAGTAAGTGCTCTGCAAATAGTATCAGTAGTAATAGTTAGCAGAACGAAGGTGCAAAGCGAAGGATACCATAGAATGTTTCCTGCATTTATCGCAGAACCAATATACACCCGAATCATGTTTTAAAACCCGGAAGCGCAAAATCCAGAGCAAGTAATCATCGGCGACGTGTATTTTTTATCAAAACACTCAGCAGCATCGCAATGAAACATTGAAACATTACACATAAATAGAATAAACCAGCTACACACGACGGGTTAAATGGAGATGATTATGTATATGAGTTTAAAAGTTTTAGAGTTTTAAGCTTGAATGTAGGCAAAAACTAAATTTGAAGCAGATACACACACACACTTGACCCTGCAATGGTACGGTGATTTTTTGGATGATTTTAGGTACATGTTTTTACTAAAAAGATGGCAACAATAGTATTATGCACATTTTTTATTTTATCATTAAACATAAAAAAATTATATAGCTTCTAGCCTCATGGCAGTCGGAGTGGCCAACTGGCTGGTGCGCGACGAAATGTATACCCTATGTGAGTAAAATTTACTCATCGGTACCATTAAACAAGGCGCAAGTGATGTCAGTTGTATCACGCACTGGGTTCAATATGCAAACACTGATGTAAAAAATGCACAGATATATATATATATATATATATATATATATATATATATATATATATATATATATTATTTTTTTATTTTATTTCAAGCCAAGCAAGGCATACAACAAAAATAATAACAAATCACTATTTGAATTAAATATAAGTTTTCTTAAACTACACTATAGCAAATTAGCATAAATAATTTTAAGTCCATATTCCAAACTTATATTTGGTTGTCAATTTGAGGAATTTATAAGGAAAAATGTTTTTTAAAGATTTTAGAGCCTTGAATAAAGCATATTTGAAACTTGTCTTGGGAATAGATAAGGAATAGTAGTTGGAAAAATTGTCAAATATTTTGCAGCATCTATTGATGGGCTCCCTGTCTCCATAAACAGTACGATGCTGATGTTCATTGAGAAACCGTGTATACCTAGTACGTCTACAGGGTTATTGAAAGTGATTTTTTTCGAAAGATACTCAACGTTGATCAAGCCCCTAATTGTAACAAAAATGAAACATGAGCATAATACCATTCTCCTCGAAGAAAGTGTCTCAAGGTTTAAAAGGCTTAATCTGTAATTATAAGATGGCAAACTTTCAAAATCGTGTGGGTTATATATATCTCTCAAAGCAATAATGAGAAACTGCTTTTGGATGGATTCCAATCTATCGCTATAACAGTTGAAAATGGGATTCCAAACGATGCAACCATATTCCAATATTGGGCGAACTAAGGATACGTAAAGAGATTTTGTAACCCATAAGTTCTTAAATTCTTTCGCACGTCTCTTAATGAATCCTAATTGCTTGCTGGCTCTTGCTAGAACTTTGTCGTACTGAAGATTGAAGCGCAGCTTTTTATCTAGAATGACTCCGAGATCTACAACACTATCCACTTTTTTCAGCAACTGATTACTAAGGCGGTAATCAAAATTTAAAGAGCATGACTTGCGGGAAAAGCTTATGGCATGGCATTTGTCTACGTTAAGAAAAAGTTTATTGCGGTCACACCATCGCTCCAACGATAAGAGTTTTGACTGAAGGAAGTTTGAATCGGATTCCGATTGAATAGTGTGGTATAATTTTAGATCGTCCGCATAAAATAGGTGTGGAATATCGGATAAAACTTCCGAGAGATCCGAAATAAAAATATTGAACAGAAGTGGACCTAAGTGGCTGCCTTGAGGTACCCCCGAGGAGGCAGTAATTTTGTTTGAGAGAAAACCTTGGAATTTTACATGTTGTGTTCGATTCCGAAGGTAGCAATCCAACCACCCTAGCAAATTTCCGGAAATGCCTAGTTTTTGCAGTTTATATTTCGTAACATCATGGTCAACACGGTCAAAAGCTTTGCTGAAATCAGTATATATGGTATCGATCTGACACCCTGTCTCCATACTGCAAAGTACATCCGAGATAAATATCAAAAGGTTGGTGGTAGTGGACCTGCCCTTTCTGAAGCCATGTTGCTGTTCGTTAAGAAGAGGATCAATAGCTATAATGAGTTTATCACAAACATTTTTTTCGAATAGTTTAGGTATAACTGACAGAATGGCAATGCCTCTATAATTTTTAACCGAGCGCTTGTCACCACTTTTATGCATTGGCGTGAGATGAGAAGATTTCCAGAACTGCGGAAATCTACCGCATGATAGACATTTGGTGAAAATTATAAGCAGGGGTGAGATGATAGTTTCTCCACTGTTGATTATGAAGCTCGGAGGAAGTAGATCTGGTCCAGGGCCTTTTTTCATGTCAAGTTCTTTTATCGCTTTTACAATATCCTCTCTAGTTAAATATATTTCATCAGCGATAGCAAACTGAGGTGTTGAAACAAGCGACACGTTACATAATCCACTGGGTGGACAGAAAACTTTTTGAAAATGGTCCGCAAACATGTCACATATTTTTAGTGGGTCAGAAGAGAGTGTCATTTCTATACATTGCTGTGGGATAGCCTGAAGTTTTTCGCTTGGTGTTCACGTAGTCAAAAAATTTTTTTGGGGCCACAGATTATATTTTCCCCAACTATATTAATATAATATTCATATGCTTCGCGAGACTTCCTTAAGAATTCTTTAGTTAGTTCATTGTATCTTCTCTTGCTATCTTCGCTAGAATTGATGTCGGTTTTTATTATCTTATATAGTTTCGTAAACACCTCAGAGTTCTATCCAACCAAGGCTCAGATAGTTTATCTTTTCTCTTTATTTTCGGGACGAATTTTTCTCAACCGCATCAAAAATCAATATATATATATAAATAAATATGTATATAAATTCATATATATATATATATATATATATATATATATATATATATATATATATATATATATATATATATATATATATATATATATATATATATATATATATATATATAAATTAAACAGCTTCAGTAGCTCTTTTACAATCTTCCTCGTTATTTTCCAATTAACGATGCAAAGCACTTACTTTTCTGCTGGTCGTATAACCTTCAAATGACAATCTGTAGTCAGTGACCGTGAAATGAATCCACGAAATACGCTCGACAAACTATTTTCTTCTCTGATTATTTCCGCTTGGTCGTCGATGTGTATTTCACTTTATTTGGTATTTTCATGCGAGCTCAAAATAAAGCTCTTAAAGTCTTGCCATCGAAGTTTTTTTTTCACTCAAATCGAGCAGGCGGAATAATAAATTTCCACGTCATGATATCCACCCCCCTATCTCGAATGTTTGTGTAAATGTTACAATATTTTTGCCGAAGCAGTCAACAACAGATAAGGACATTAAGTACGACGAAATTTCAGTTTGTGACATTTACAAAACTTCAAGAGAAATGTATCGTCGTCAAATCGAAAATAACTTTTTGAACCCTCTCCTCTGTTGACTAGCACAAATAAAAAAAAAATATAGCAACGACCCTAGTTAAACTGTCGGAAAATCTCCAAGTGTCATGCAGAGTACAGATGAGAAACGTATATTTTAACGAGAATAAGATTGCGAATGTTGAAATAAAGCCTTTTTTCGAGTGGATGTATTCTGTCTTCATTCGAAGAGGGAATGCCAAAAAAAAGTTTGCTTTAAGCTGCGGCGTTCCCTTGATTTTCTACCAGTCGATTACGAAGCTCAAACGCATTGAATTCTCGACACAATAAAGCACAAATTACACAGGTAAATTCATGCCACTTTCCTTGATTGAGAGCGCTTGTCAAGCTGATCAATACTGTCAACAAATAAATTCTTTCAAACTCCTTTTACAATTCTTTCTCTCTTGTAGCGATACTTTCTGTTTAAGAATAAAGTCTAGCGAGATGTGATTTTTATTATTCAGTGTCGTGCCAGTCAGCTCCCTTTGTCGTGCCAGTCAGCTCCAAATTTCGTCTCAGATTTTATTCGTTTGAAGAAATTTAACGGAGTTGTTTTTGTAATTGGGACGCACCTTACATCGATTTCAAAGTATTGAAGGAATTGTCACAACAACACCGATAGATGAGAGATTGGACTGATCTCTCGTTGGGTGGAGTTTCTTCCTCCACACTCATGTTGTAAGAGTGTCTTCTAGTGAACTGAGCTTACCTCTGAATTCCTGCATTGTGTCATTCGGGGAGAAGGAGCAACTCATGAAAGTTATCTCTCTGTATTTCACCCATACGTAAGCCTCACCATAGTCGCCGCTGCGGATACTTGCACTGAAAGCGTCAGCAATCTAGATCGCCGCGTGCCCTGTGGCATTCGAAAACCAAGTAGGCGAGTTTCTCCTCCTAGCAGGCTCACTGATCAGGACGATCTGAGCTTTTTTTTCGCAAACGAGCTACGTTAGAAGGTCGTCAGCTGCTCTGCAATACTTCAGGTTTGCCTTTCTTTTTTCAACTTGCCGCCATTTTGGGCGCGAAGACCCTCGTTTTGGTTCTGACAAATTGAATTACAGTTTTACAGCTATAACCCACATCTACAGCTCTTTATAAAGAATAAAGAAATGTCTGCAGGAGGTGCTCTGCACACAGATATCCAGGGGCGGAGCCTAGGGCGCCAAATTTTTGCGGGCGGGAAGTTTTGAAAATGGCGGCAATTTTTTCCAACCCTAAGGCGGTTTTTATATGATTTTTGGGTACTGTTTAGACTCTTTCATCTCCTTTTAGGCACTTCTTAGGTTTTTAATAGGTCCTTTCAGTATTCTATAGATTCTTTTTAGGTACTTTGTGGCTTCTTCTAGATTTTCGCAGGTTCTTTTTATTGTAACTGTAATTTTACATGCAGAGCAAGAGCGGCATTTTTTTCAAGCTTAGGGCGGCTAATACGGTAATTCCGCCCCTACATATATCAACACTATAACTATTCTATTTGCACTAGACTTTAAAAACCACAAAACGGTGAATTGATTAAATTGCTTTATTCACAACTATTCTACGAAATTTCAATGTACTGAATATTCGTTGTTCACTCCAAGCCTCCGCAGACTTTTTGTGCTCCATGTTCACGTTTCTTTATCTTCAATACTCGATGTTGCCTCAATGTTCCATACTGTTACATCACAAATTTAAGCCCAAATTAATAAGCTGATGAGGTGCTCTAATTTCCATCTCGTCCTGCGTCCGTAAAATTTAGAGAAAAAAAGGGCTGGCAGCTCTGCATCATCTGCAAGTTACATAACACAAAGTGGCTGCAAAACAAAATTGATAAGAACTACTGAGTAGCTAAAGTCGTATTGAAGCCTTATTGTTTTTTTCTTAAATGTTTTCGGTGGTTTATTGAGTGGAAAACGTAAGCACACTACATATATTCTACTTTCAAACATACGTCACTCTGCATCCTTCTCCCACATATGTGATAAGGAGGCAGCAGTGTGCTCATGTCTATCTAGCTGATTGGTAAATGGTTTGTGGCTGAATTTATTCGAAGTGAAGTTGTTAACTGGCGTGTAAAACCCAATTTTCTGGTTGTACAAGAGTCGACTGGATCCGCAAACGTTAGTATTCCATAGTAAGTAAGAACAAGTCAAGCAGACATATCATTGTGTCTTTTACTCTGACGCATTTTAAGCACTACTTAAACTGCGACTGTTGTCTTCTTGCTTCTACCAACTACATTTAAATGTGATAGAATGGAAGCCTTCAAAGTAATGGAGATGAAACTATATAATTGTATCTATCATATAGCCTATAGATGAATCGCTCAAGTATTCAGGCTTCAATGGCGAAGTCTAAAGTATGTAGAACTGTTCGTTCCACAAGGAACCGAACGAAACAGACGAGATTAGAATGGTTTTGTGCGGAGGGTGGTTAGAGAGTTCTTTTTGGCTTGTCTATTTGCACACAGGGTTGTTCGTTTGCCTGGCAATCCGTTTGTGAAAATGCTTCCTAATTTGTTCAAGCTCATGTCTTAGCAGCAAAAGAATATTTACTAAAGTCTTGAGTGCTGTGTTTATTGACATCTAATCTAATCTTGTCACAGCTTTTAGGACTACAACCCAGATCGTAATAGGAGTAAGGATTATTCACTCGTCAGAGAATTTATTCAGTCTGATTGGTAGTTATTGCAGGCACATTTAAACTATTCGTGTGTTGTGAAAAATTAATCTTAGAAAATATATTAGAGAGTTTTTAATGGACTTGCATAAAATTGTACAGACTAAAATTGTACAAACTATAGTAGATAGGTACTCTTTTCTGGTATCAAAGTAATTATTAAAGTATTACTTGATCTGTCATTAATTTTTTTCTGCAAGACAATAAAAAAATAAATGTCATTACAACTAAGTATCTCAGCTAAAGAAATCAATAATCAGTCTTTAATTTTTTATAGACACTTTTAAAATTACTTTTATTGCTAAATTTCGGACCTTAAGATTTAAATTTCGACTATCTATTTCGGTCAATCGAACACAAATTTGGTGATATTTCTATATACATATATATATATATATATATATATATATATAAATACATATATATATATATATATATATATATATATATATATATATATATATATATATATATATATATATATATGTATATATATATATACATATATATATAAATATATATATATATATATATATATATATATATATATATATATATATATATATATATATATATATATATATATATATATATGTATATCATCGAAAAATTTCAGTGAAAAAATCTCACGAACGCGCCATCCGACTGAACTGTAATTTTCAGAATAGATAGGTGTATATGCAGAATAGTGCCAGGTCTCACAAAAAGCTAATAATCTTTAACCCTTTGTTGCCGGCGGCCATTTTTGGGATATATTAAATATACCTATTTTTCTGTCAGTAATAACTTTCGCAAAAGTGAAGTTTATGGGATGGATTTTGAACGTGTTCCAAATGTGAATATGATAATTTTTTTGAAATTTTTAACCCTATGTGTGCGCTAGGCGCCTAAAATGAGATTGAGAAAAGTTGAAAAATTTTGAATTGCGCTAACTTTTGACCAAATTATCAGATCATTATAAAACTTACAAGACATATTGTTGTTATCAACTTGCAAACTCTTGTAGTTTTTTTATGAACGTGCTGGGAACCCCGCAGCTACGGAAGGCATTGAAAGTGAAAATCTTCAAACCATCGACTCTCCTGGAAGATTTTCGTCATTTACAGTGAAAACCAACTCATGTAGAAATCTTAGCTTTGTCTATACAACCAAAGGAAAATTTTTGAAATTTCACATCGGACAAGAACGGTAACCCTCCTCCAATTCACTTATATTTTAAGCATCAAAAACTCCTGTTCACGAAAACTCACGACCCAATTATCAGATACAGCTGAAATTAACAGAATCTATTAGTATTGAGTAGGACTATGTCTGATGAAGTGGTTTGGAAATGTGGGCAACTCTTTGCCAGTGGTGCCATCTTGAAAAATTATAAAGAAAAAAAACTGCTTTTTGCCCTATGAATTCTGATGACACAGTAGCTGAACCTTACTCTGAGCCATGTTTGGTTGAAATTTGGTTGAAAAATTCGGTTGATGCTGCCGGCTATAGTAATTTTGGAGTCTTGGGTTTTGAAAATTCGCTCAGGAAAATAAAGCTTTTTGCCGTATAACTTCCAGTACAACCATGAAATCAATATGAATTGCATATGATAAATGGAACCTATTTTCGGCATTATTCAGAAGGAATCTGGTAAACAAAAAGCCATTACAGAGCTGCCAGCTATTGTTGGTTTTGTATTTATTTGCAATATCTTTACTAAGCGATTTTATCGTAAAATTTTCAAACGGTAATGATATTGTAGTGACAATAAACAACAAATATTAAGTTTTCGAAAATTTAAAAACTTTTGCGACTGGTAGTCCTAAATTTCTTTGTATCCCTATAACGTCCAATGCATTCATCGGATCAAAACGAAATTCGCAGAGTAGGTTGATTCCAATGTGAGGCAAGTGTGATATATTTTTGGCTTGGATGCTAGCAAAGAGTTGCCAGCGTGGGGCGTTTTTCGCTATTTTCGTATCAATAAATACTTACATTAAGTTTTCAAATCGCGAACATTTACAATGAAAATAATTTACTAATTGTTTAAATTTTCTAGGTTCTAGAATTTTTTCGGTTCCAAACATCTTTCGATTTTTGACCCTAAACATTTTTCTATCCTCGTAACTTTCGACGAAATCATCGGATAAAATCGAAATCGATAGAGTTATTTGGTTTTGACGTGAGGCAATTGTGGGAGACTTTTAGTTGCAGTGCTGGTAAAGTGTTGCAAGCACTAAGCATTTTCTTTGTTTATGTTATGTTATGCTGCTTTCAAAGTTTTGCAGTGTTTCGCATTCCGAAATCTTGAAATTCCTGAAATCCTTCTTCTTCCCTATGAAATTAAATGCATTGTTGAGATCAAAGTGATTTTGCACTCGAAACAGGTTGGAGCTCGTGTGGTAGAATATGCACTCAAAATCTGCAAGATTCTTCTACTGTTCATCAAACATTAGTATTTCTAGCGATTCAGGTGCGCTAGTTTTTTGTAGGGATTAAGACAATATGGAGCATCCCTTTTACCTCGGCAAATCTCCCGGATTCCCCCCTACTCAAAAATACCTTTACGCGAAAAATACTATATGTGTAGATCAACAATATATCTTGTGGTAATTTGCACCATTAGCGAATGAATTGGCTAGAAAAGTAAGAATGGCATGACCAAGTGTAAATTTTCATGAAGATTTGGTACGAGCTTAGAGGAATTTCAATTATTTCAGGGTCTGAGGAGTTGCATGATACTGCGTTTTCGGAGTTCTTGAGTTGAAGATTCATCACAAAAGGTCATAATAATTTGATGACTAAACCGGAACGGAACTGGAAAATATTAGCTGCTAATATTGTTGACCAAATTTTCTTTTCCGAAAAACTTATTCTTCCTTTGCTTGTAAACAATTTCTAGTCAAACAAATTCCTGCAATATCTACAAAAAATACCACGAATCAACTCTACTGAAATTCTTCCCACCAACTGGGAAAAAAGCAGTGCTTAACCAATGCAAACAATGCAACTAGACATTACCAACAAACAATATACACATTTTTTCTGTCTCTCTCTCAAATTCATATAGCACACGTAGCCAAGAGAAATGGCCACAATAAAAAATAACACAATCACGAACCAACTTACAACCCCCAACGGGTCCTAAACACACATTCGCTATGATTCCGCCATAAATGTACCTATGTACAATAATAGCTTGGCAACCGACATGGTGGATATTCTCTGGTTTTGTTGCAGCCATGTACCGTTGTGGTAAATGAAAATAGCTCTTCGCAGTATTTTCTATTACTATATTACTATAACTTCCATACTCTTAAACTATGAAAAGGAGTGCTGGGACTTGATTTCATCGATGCGGAAGCCACAAAGTTGCGTTTTGAGGACAAAAAGTGTACCTTGGCTCCGAAGTGTAGCTTTAAAATAGCTGGCCGTTTGTTTTGTTAATACAAAACTTTAATGCAAATAATTAAAAGCTGAACCGTGATTAGATCGTGAGAAAATACAAAACTTCTAAAAACTGTTCCTTCGTATATTCAGTTTTGCTCTACACCTTCCGACCGCCAATAAACTTTTCCGTTCAAGTAATATAAGCCAACCCGTTGCATAGTACAATTTAGAGCACATTACATGTGAAAGTAAATCGCTGCAGGATACTCTACTAACTTCCATGGCCATTTGAGGGTTTGCAGTTGTATTATCACAGGCATAAATTTCGGACGTAAAATGCACCCCTGTGCTATGTCTGTTCACTGCTCTCGCCACTCGCTCGATCTCTGGCTGGGCCTTTTTCCCAGATTCGTTCGTTCACGCTCGGATTGGATGCATGCTCCCCAGATTCAGGCTGTTGCCCCGAATCTGTTGTATTTTGCCTATGGGCACGAGTGAAAGTATTTAGTACTTGTTGAAAATGTTTTGGGGAGGGTGGTTACTGTGACGGCTTGGCTTTTATGTCCTGACACTCAAAGACTGGATCACACACTACTTGGTGTCTGCATGGAGTATTTTATGGCGCTGGGGTAGACCAAGACGGGGGCGAGTTGGTGCGTGGGCGTTGTACAGCATATTCCGTTCGTGCTCATATTTGGGGTTGAATGTGAAACGAAACATAACCAAGAACCCCCTAATGGATCATTAAAGTATGTTCTGTTCATTTGTGTAGAAAAATGTTGCCAAGGATATTATTTCCTTCACGTTCAGCAATGTGTTTTTGGTCGGATGGAGACTTTTGAGGTTTGAGCGACTCTGAAGAGGCCAAATGGAACGAATTGCCCAAGGGTTAGTGTAGTGTTAAGCAATGTCGTGGAGTGTAATGCGACGCTACTATACACAAGCCCGAAGATGCGACATGGTATTGTTTCGTGGATAATGTTAATAAATTTCTGTAATTGCCGATTTGGATTAGACCCGTTGCCGTCACTGCAATGCAACGGAGAGAAGTAGTGATGTGGCCTAGCGGGTAGTTGGAAGTCATTGCACGACTACATGGGGTGACCCTTCTAAAAAAAAATATACTCGTAGCTTGTATTAAAGTCTATTATGGTCAATGATATGTTTGAGTATGTTGACTAGGTGGTTTCGGTAGCCCAATAGAAAATTAGGTCTTACATTAGCATGCAAATAGTGATAGGGAAAGAATTCCAAGGCTCAAATGACCGAAAGTAATACATATGCGTGCGAATGCCCTATCTATTCTTAAAATAGTTTTTATAGTCGCCTCGTGGAAATGGCCTGAAACTGGCGCTAGCAACGTGAATAAAAATCAAAACATTTGATACAATCGACTCCGTTCCTCCAACCAGTGAAATAGAAAGGCTACTGCTGAAATTTCCCTGAAAATTTCCTATTCAAACTCATAAGCTACATCTCAATTTTTTTAAAAAAAAAATTATGATTTCATAGTGGGTAAAGGACTTTCAGCACGGACCTTCCCATAAATATCCGTAAATATGTTAAAAGCCTTCGAAAGACGGGTTCTTAGGCGAATAATTGTAGCCAAATGGGAGAGTGGCCAATGGAAGATAAGATGCAACTACGAGCTGTACGAAATATTTGACAGTTTAGAGGTCGCCACAGTTATCAGACAGCGGTAGCTGTAATAAGCATCGAGTGCCGAAAAAGGTATTCGAAGGAAAAGCCGAGGATCGATGACCAGTGGGAAAACTCACGAAACGCTGGTCCGATTTTGTCGACGAAGACTGCGCGTCGTTGTTCGGATTTCAAAATTGAAAGATGCGGTCGTTGGACCGAGCCAACTGAAGGCGTAATCTATTTATTTATTTACCAAATAAGGTATAATAATAATACATATGAATGAAATAAATATAAAACATAAAAAAAACTAGACAAATTAAAAAAAAAACAGGTACAAAATAGGTATAAAATACAAACAAATATAACATAAATAAATAAACATTCGATAAATAAATACATAAAGCTAATTTACATGTAGGTCACAATATTAAATACGCAAAACGCAAAACTAAATTAATTAATTATCTAATTAAACAATTATAAAAATAGTCCTAAGTCATAAGAAGATACTAGGCCGGTAGACTAGGGAGGGTAGGATAAAAGAGCCTTGGTAACTCTATATTTAAAGGACACCTTGGATATCGTGGGGGAAAAGTGTTGGCTCATACTGTTGAATATTTTGCAGCATCCTTTAATTGGTTCATTATCAGCATATGCGGTGCTACGCTTGTATTCAACTAGCATTCGTCGGGATCTAGTGACTCTCAAGGGCTGATGAAGCACAAATCTTTCCTGTATATAGTCTACATTAACAGCGTCTCTAATGACATCGAAACTGAAGCAGGCAGATAACATTAATCTTCTGGATGCAAGAGGTAATAAGTTTAGAAGTCTAAGGCGAAATTCATACGTTGGTAAATTGCTAAAATCACTTGGATAGTAAGGACCTCTAAGAGCGAATAGCAAGAATTGCTTCTGAATAGATTCAAATCTCTGGCTGTGACTTTCGAAAACTGGGTTCCAGATAATGCAAGCATGCTCAAGAAGAGGGCGAACGAGCGCGGTGTATAGTAATTTTTTAACCCAAAGGTTCTGAAACTCCCTGGCGCGTCGCTTAATGAAGCCAAGTCGTTTACTTGCTTGATAAATCATTTTGTCGTAATGAAAATTAAAGCGGAGCTTTTCATCCAGCACCACACGGATGTCTAAAATATTGTCCACTCTACTAAGTGCCGTATTGCTTAAAATGTACGTATAATGTACGCGCGTACTTTTTCTAGAAAAGCTAATCACATGACATTTTGCGATGTTGAGAGGTAGGTTATTCACGCTGCACCAATGTTCGAAGGAATTTAGTTTTAATTGAAAAAAGCTGGCATCTGAAGACGACTTTATAGTATAATAAATTTTCAGGTCGTCCACATAGAGTAGATGAGGCACATCAGATAAAACCTCTACAAGTCTGATATAAAAATATTAAAAAGTAAAGGGCCATGATGGCTACCTTGAGGTACACCTGAATGGACATGCATTTTTTTAGAAATAAGCCCTTATTATTTTGAATTGATCTTCTATCGCCATTTTTGAATATTGGTGTCACGTAGGAGGATTTCCAATACGATGGAAAGTACCCAGAAGAAAGAGATGTATTAAATATAATTTGAAGAGGAGTGATTAACTGTGCGGCACATTTAATAAGAAACAATGGAGGAAGAAGATCAGTTCCAGGGCCTTTTTTACTATCAAGCTCCAAGATAGCTTTAGAAATATCATCTCTGGAAATGGTTATAGCCTCAGCGAAAATTGGTCTAGTTACTCTTGGGGAATGACAGGATGATGAAGTACTTGTTGGATTAAAAACGTCTTGGAAGTTATCTGCGAAAAAGTTGCAATTTCTTGAGGAGAAGAAGACATTGCGGTGTTATAACACGTAGAAGAGGGATAGCCAGTTGTTTTCCGTTTCATATTCACAAAGTCAAAAAACTTTTTGGGGTTGTGGATTATATTCTCGCCGGTAGTTTCAATGAATCTGTCATATGCTTCATGAGACTTGTTATGGAATTCTTTGGCCACTGCATTGTATTCTTCTTTAATACGATGGCTAGAGTCGACATTATTTTTTATTGATTTGTAAAGCTTATTTCTATGATTTCTCATACGTCTAAGAGTCTTATCGAGCCAAGGCTCAGAAAGTTTATCCATTCTCCTAATTTTAGGGACATATCTTTCGACCGCGTCAAACAGTATATTGTAGAATGAATTTACATTGTCGTCAATAGATTGGGATGCAAGCGTATCTGTCCAATCGCATTGTAAAGAGAATGGTGAACGCTATAATAATCAGCATTACGGAAATCGTATACAATAGTATTATTGTACGTTTGAAAGATATTAGAATCAGTAGTGGATAAATCAATAGTAAGAGCAGAATGGCGAAGGCTATTAGAGAAAAGATTCTCCTCGTCGATAGTAGGGCTAACCACTACTTTGTCATAAGCGTTTGTAAATATAAGGTCTAACCAATTACCATAACGATTGGCAGTCGTAGCAACTTGCTGCAAATCATTACCATACAAAGTACTCACAAGGTTAAAATCAGAATAATCAAGATGGTTAATAGGAATTAGGTAATTATCAGTTTCATCAAGAACGAAACGTAAATTAGGGCGATTAAAATCTCCTAGTAGTATAATTTGATCCTCAGTGCTACGAGTTGCCATGAAAGTAAATATAAATTCGCATATATAATTGTAAACAGAGTCGTCAGATCTAGGCGGGACATAAAATAAACCGATATATACCGATGTCCTGTCGAATGATATTCGAGTAATTTTATGCTGAAACAATTTATGAGGGGTTATGTTGACAATTTCGCATGAGAAAGTGCTGCTAACAGCAAGTAAAACACCACCTTCTCTTGTCTGGCCACTGGAGACACAATCACGGTCATTTCTGAATATTGTCCAGCTACTATCGAGGATCTCTTCATTAATATGGGAGTCATTTAACCAGGTTTCAGTAAAGGCAAGTACGTTGAAATGGCATGATTTGGCGTCAAGGTAGAGTTTATTCAATTTGCCCCTCATACCACTGCAATTGTGGTAAAAAATTCTGTGGCACTTGCGAGAGCACACCTTATTAGGGGCGATACCTAACGTTATACCGGGGTTTTTGCAAAGAATTTGAAGTCGGATGAATTTCATCCGAAGCTGTATTTGAGAGAGTGGAATTCTGAGGATTATTGATAGAAGACGCCCTGCAGCTATACGTTAAACTTTGAGGAGATATGTCCGTAGGCGAACGTCTGGACTCAACGCTATGGATATTCTGGACTAGAATATTTAAACATTCAGTGGTGGGAACTTGAGATATGGGTATATTATTATTCTGACGATTTCTAGGAGTTTTCTGCATTATACGTAATTTGCGGACTGTACAGTTACTTATTGTTTACATTAGTATTTTTACTTATATTGCTAATATTGTTGCTGCTGTTGGTATAATTCCAAGGGGAAAACATGATGCCTTTCCAGTCATAGCTCCTGCTGCTTCCGTCGACTTTGGTAAAAAGCCAGGCGTATTTCTCGGGAATCCAGACTTTATAGTGCTTAGATGCTCTATTGTTATGTTGAGGTATGTGCTGAATATGAAATCCATTAATACGAAAATAACTTTCAATGAGTCTTCCAAGTCGAGAAACGTTGGTAGAAATAGGGACTCCTTCGACAAAAAATGGCACATTTTTTTTGTTTGATAATGAGGTGTCATGTTGAGAATCGTAATGACTTGAGTTCGAACATCTGATTTTTTCGGTGAAAAAAGCAAAGCTCGTAGAAGCCAAGACCCTGAGCATAGAAGCTCAGATCCTCAAGCAGAAAGACTACGTGTGGTGAAGGCAGCTGCTGAGGTCATACGAGAGGACATACGTTCGCAAGTGTAGGGCATGAAGCAATTTACAACATCCGACGATTTCTTGCAAAGAATGCAAATTCTGTGATCCCCGAGTCTATTTTTGGAAACAGTAATTCTAAAAGACAAACCAAGGTACTTGGATTCATATAGAAAGAAGTGCGTTGCTCTTTCACTTTTAACAGTCTTAGCAGTGATATCTCGCTCGTTCATCTCTTCAATGCTGAATGGGATGCTCTTTCATTGATTTGTATGAAGTTTATTTGTATCAAATCAAGTGGTAAGAGCCCTAAATGAGTGAAAACGGGAGCCTTCTCCGTAATAAGAAGAAAAAAAAAGCGGAAGAGGATAAAGATAATTATTCCTCTCCCGAATCAACAAATGAGAAATCGGGTATAGACTTCGCCACATCCTTGCTCAGTGAGGCTGGGATGTAGTCAATGGAAAAATAATCCCAACAACGGCTATTATATAGTCCAATAGAGAAGAAAATAGCTAACTGCAATCTATGATAGCTTCATTGATTGAACAAAATAAAAGCCTAGCCCGGCAGCTCCAACCCAAAGAACTAATTGATTCCAAAATTCAAAAGCACAATCTGGCAAAATCTCTACCACAAGTTCGGGCCAAAACATCTGGTTGAGTTGTTGTCAAAGCATGGATTTTCAACTAGTTAAAAGGATACATTGCTTTTGGAAAACCCGGCGATCGTGCGGCCAGATCAACTCATTTTGACGAAGCAATCGTTTTTGCAGTTTACTTTTGACAACGTCGATTTCAATGTGAGCATTTTGGACGGGTTGGAAACCTTTCACGAAATGGGAGGTATACAGATAGTGACTCCTCATGACCCCGTATGACTTTAGAAACCAATAGCTCGTCTAACGAAGTGCATCGCTGTTGACCTTGTGCAACGAAATCCTCCTACTTAGCTGGAAACCTTCCAACAAGCTTCAAGCTTTGTAAATAAATAAAATTTTTAATATAAGCAATGTTCATCCACTACCTGAAAAAATTGACATTCCCTTCAGATATCTTATGGTTACATGGAAAATTTCAAAAAGAGAAACATTCCGGCGTGATATGGGTTCATGGAAGAGGCAACAGAAAAGGACTACTTTCAAACATCACAAAATTACACAGGTCGACAAAATGTTTTTGTTTTTGAGTTTATGTTCTAATGCTTAAATCCTGATTCTAGCATCGAAAAACAAAAATATCCATTTTTAGCTTTTAAGTAAGTAAGTAAGTTTTGAAGATTTTATTTGATTTCATGAGCAGCAAATGGTAGCACTTTGATTAAGCTGGTAGCAAATTGCATATAAATGTAGGCCCCGCTTAATATGATCACGTTTGGAGCGAGCAAAGTGATAACAATAATGTAATGCTTAAGGAAAATTATGATAGTGTGGAAATGATACTAGAAAAATTAAAATATAGGAGATATAGGAGATTTTAAGATGGTTGGTTTTCTGATCGGAATGCAAAGCGGGTATACTAAATGCCCTTGTCATTTTTTCTTATGGGACAGTAAAGCAGATACAGTTCATTACTAACAGCGTATATGGCCTGATCGGAACGAATTTCTGATAGGAAAACATAATGTTTAGTGGGAACCAATTGTAGAGCCTAAAAATATATTTATGCCACCGTTACATATACAATTAGGCCTTATCAAGCAATTTGTGAAAGCTTTAGATCTAAAGTCTGAAGCTTTTGACTATTTAAAAAGAATTCTTTCACAAATTATCTGAAGCTAAAGTTAAAGGGGGTATTTTCGTCGGACCATAAATAAAAAAATTAATGTTCAGTGATTCATTCACAAAATTACTCAATGCTCATGAAAAACAAGCCTAGGAGTGTCCTAAAGCAGTAGTTAATGGTTTTCTCGGAAACAACAGGGCTGAAAATTATGAAGAATTGATTGAAACTATGCTTGAAAGCTTTAAAATTATGGGCTGCAGAATGTCCCATAAACTTACATTCTCACCTTAACCAATTTAAAGATAATATGGGTAACTACTCAGTGGAGCAAGGAGAACGTTTTCACAAAGATGTAATGGACTTCGAATTATGTTACCAAGGGCAGTACAACGAGAATTTGATGGGAGATTACATTTGGGGCTTGATACGAGAAAGTTCAAAGAAACATAAAAAACCCTAGCGCATCAGAACCGCTAGAAACACTAATGTTCGAAGAGCAGTAGAGGATTTGTGCAGATTTTGAGTGTGTATTCTACCACTACCTACTTTTCCTATTTGAAACTAATACACGCTAAGTAATAATAGAATCTAAGTTTATTTTAATTTCGATGACTTCATCGAAAGTTACTGCGGTAGAAAGTTGTTTGGGGTTGCCATCCGAAAAATGGCCAGAGCTTAGAAAATTCAAACAATCTTTACTTATTTTCATTGCAACTTTGCGATGAAAATACTTAATGCAAGCATTTATTGGAACGAAAATAACAAAAAGGCCTAGTGCTAGCAGCCCTTTGCTAGCACCGAAGCCAATAATATTCACATCTTCCTTACGTTGAAGTCAACCTGTTCTGCGAATTTTGTATTGATTCGATGACTGCATTGGAAGTTATAGGGATGCAAAGAAATTTAGGGTTACCATTCGCAAAAGTTTTCAAACTTTCTAGATCTTAATATTTTGTGTTTATTTTCACTATAAGATCACTACGATTTGAAAATTCTATGCTAAAATCGTTAACTAAAGGCATGCCAAAAAATACAAAAACAACCATAGCTGGCAACCCTGTCATTGTGTTCAACTTAAGTTTCTACTGATGCAATAAGTTTAATTTGCCATTTGAATTTCGTTTGATTTAACTACTGTACTAGAAGCAAAAGGGCAAAAGGCTTTATTTTCCTCAGTAATTTTCCAAATTTAAGACACTAAAATTACCATAGCTGGCTGTTCCAACCGAATTTTTCAACCAAATTTCTACCAAACGTGGCTTATAG
This sequence comes from Nemotelus pantherinus, assembly GCA_963978885.1. Classification (NCBI taxonomy): domain Eukaryota; kingdom Metazoa; phylum Arthropoda; class Insecta; order Diptera; family Stratiomyidae; genus Nemotelus; species Nemotelus pantherinus. The sequence continues at coordinate 163,713,431 of OZ022263.1, forward strand.
TAAGGTTCACCTACTGTGTAAATTTGGTTAAAATCAAATGACTGAATCAGAATTTATAGGGCCAAAAGCAGCTATTTTTCTTAGTGATTTTTCAAGATGGTACCACTGGCGCAAAATTGCCTGTATTCCAAAATCGCTTCTATCAGACCTGGTCCTACTTAAGGCTAATATATTCGGTAAATTTCAATTAATTCTGATTACCAGATCGTGAGTTTCCGTGAACAGAAGTTTTTGATGTGAAAAATATAGGTAAATTGGGAAAGGGTTACCAGGCGTGCCCGTTATGAAATTTCAAATTTTTTACTTTAACTATAGACAGAAAACATAAGGCTTGCTTATGAGTGGCTTTTTTTTCCAAAAATCGATAATTTTTCAGGAGATTCGATGATTTAAAGGTGTTCACTTTCAGCGCCTGTCCTAGCTACAGGGTTGCCAATATATAGGTCGCTCATTTGGGTGAGTGAGTGGTGCCCACGCCCAATCTCCAATTAAGCTTCCCGGGACCCAAACGGACCTAGTCGGTTGTCAAACACCCGATTAGGCTGGGCGGATAACAGCCTTGAAACATATTTGGCGACATCTTAGTGTAGTTTATGTTCAAAAATCGAGCTAGAGTTATCGCAAAAGATGCAACGCAATTATAAATAATAATGGCGATTGGACTCCGTATTGAGATAATCTACGAAACTTGTAATTATGTATATTTTATAAAATAAATTGGAAAACAATAACTTATTGGGCTTTAAATGCTTTAGCACACGTTTTTGTGGAACATACTGCATCTCGATTTTTCGTCGATTTTGACAAGGATCCGGTCGGCGCTTGAGGTCGCAAACTTGGGTTGTTCATGGGGGCAACATAATAAACAAGTCAGCAAAAAATCAGAGCTACCGGATTTACCGCAAGGTTTGATGTATAAGGCTAGTGGACAACTTCTTAATATTTATATGATGCTCTTTTACCAGCTTATAATGTTTTGGAGAAAATTTAACAATTTATTCATGAATTGTAGTTTGATTTACCAACCACCCCCTATCTTTCTTCAGTGTGCCGACTGACAATATAGCCTAAGGTTAGTTGGCACTGTTGGCGATTTTCTTTAAAACCTTTTTTGTGGGTGCTTCTAGTACGAATTGAAAGCCGACGATTTAGTTTCTTTTTAGCTATAAAGATAAAATTTAAAGTAATTACCACAAAAAAAATCCAAAAATTGACAATCTAATATTTTGATAATAGTAGTAAATAAATTGATTTAATAATTAGCAATTTGTTAGTGAAGGTCGCATAACTATAGTATACAGCAGTAGTAATTTTTCCGATTACGATACTAGTTATTTTCGCAAACATATTTCGAAATATATAAACAAAAAATCTGTCCTAAAGAAAAAAACAGCTCTATGTGATTCTTAATGCTTTTCCATTATTCATTCCAACATACAAACACCACCCTATAATCTCAACCTGATAGCACAAAGTAGGGCAATTTCTCTTCTAGATTTGGCCGTTCAAGTTCAAATAGTCCTTGAAATGTCACGACCACATATTGCTCCATTTTTCATAAACTACTATATATTCGTTTTACTCAGATAGCAGAGCTCGAAGCAGTACACCAATTAAAAAAATGGTCTCTTCGTTTTTGCCTGTCATCTTGTTGAAATGGCATGTCCTTGCTTTTCGTCTGCACAATATTATATGTATACAATGAAAACGGAACGGGAAAAAACAGCTCCGGAAAGTGATTGATTGCTTACATACAATGGTAGTGACTTTCGTTTGTTTTCTTAATCCGCTTTCGGATTAATGTTGCCATCGTTTGATACGATGTGATGAAATTGGCTTGAATGTTAGGCTTTTCTGTAGTGAGTTCAAATTGTTTTGTTTTATTAAGGTTTTTCAAATATACAACGGCGAGCTGGTGAAATATTTTTTTTTATGAGCGACAGATGACTAACGCTAGAAATTTTGTTGAAATCTTAGCGCTAGTGAAATCAATTGAAATTTTCACATCTCTGAATTATCCTAATATATAGTTACTTGTGATCGGAGTGATGTAAAACAAACAATTTTCGCCAATATTTTTTTTCTTCTTGTCATCTTCTAATTGGATTTTCAGTAAAAAGTTTCGAGCACGGCAACACTATTAGTTTTGCACAGTATCTTATTATTCAGGAAGCCTTCTCACGACCAGAACTTACTATAATTAGCACAAAATATTCCAATTGCCTTCAACTATCGAAGAATATGCAAATTCTGTTCATTGTTACCACTTTCTTACTTTTATTCTTTCCTCGCTCTCGCGAGTTTTCTTTCTCAACGTTTCTACTAAATGTATAAAAACAACAACAACTCTCTTCTATAATGATATAGTGAATTACCCAAACCGTCTTGTGACGATGACCGCTTTTTTGATGAAGCTTTTTCGAAAATGAATGAATTGCCAACACGAAAATTACCTGTTTACTAGTCGTAAATCTTTCGATGCTGCTTTCCCACACCAGCCCCTGATTTGGTCTGACAGTCTTTCGAGAGTATGAGTTTAGGCACTTTCCCAACACCCGCTTCGTGCACGATTCAACCATTCTGCATTCAAAACTATTTCCGCAGCAGTCTCCCAAAGCCCATCTCAACATTGTTTACCAACAGCAAAAAGGAAGTGCTTTGTACATACATACATACAAACACTTGAGGATTAAGGCGAGGAAATGCGGCCGGGGACAAGAGCTCAGTCACGACATGATGAAAATGGTGCTAACGTACCTCTTCCATTTGCATACTTGATGCAAAAGATCGGGGCATCAGAAGGCATGAGGACGATAACCAGCCGCCCATGTGGATTTAACTACAGTGGGTGGGTGGAAAAAGGACTTTCAGTCGACCTAACGACGACGATTAGTTGGCGGTTGCTGTTGTGCTTCCGACGATTCTCTAAATAAATGGAACCATAGAACCCATTCCACATTGCCACTTCGATAGAACATTAGTCCAAGCAGCAGATGCCTACTAGTGTTTCGGCTTAGATTATATGCCCAACTAAACTACGAGCACTCGACCCGGCAATTTTGATCAAAAATGCATGAAATTACATCACACAAGAGAGATATTGCCACTAAGTAATATTTATTCGGCGCTAATTAAATGAGATCCTTGCTTCGCATAGTATTTAGCATGAACTTGTTACTAAACCGACCTAATCGGGATGAATGGGGAAGTCGGGAGCGGTACAGCATAACCTCTACGTGTGGCTTCGAACCCAAAAATGAATTATGAAAATCGTGACAATGTGGAACAAGCGGGTCCAAGAAGAGGATTTCGGATGGAAGTTATGCATATAACACAGACCCAATTCAGTTACCCTCTTGTATCATTCGACCACGTGTGTGCAGCATATCACACACTACACAGTCGATCCCAAGGACGAATATTTCATACGAAAGGCAGTTTGTGGTGATTATTCAAATTCAGTCATTTGTTATCCTATAGGGGATTATGCGTAATTTGGAATGTAACGCTGCAAGAGATGGTAAATTGTTTAAATGATTTAAGATACTTTAGAAGCAAAGAAAGCACACTTCCTTCCATCTCTTCTGTTTTGCCACGAAAGATAAGCATCGGGTCGACACTGAGCCAACTCGAGTTGCTGTTCGTTATACTTTCAAAGCATATTCTATTCTGTTTTTGATGAATTGCGCTCATAAAATTGAATTAATGAAAGGAAGACGCGATGGCGCAGTAATAAAACATTTTAAATTTTATATACAAGACGTTGTTGTTGTGTCGTGGTATCGGTTGCGAGGGTACGCGTCTGCTGGCAGATGATAATTCAGCGGTGTAGAGATAATGAAATGACACAGCCCTGAATGGAAATATTGGATGCGATGGAATATTCCGAAAAGGGTTATGAACTTTTGAAGTGTTCTTATGAACTTTGACTGTCGAAATTGAAAGGGACGTTCTACTTGAGGGAAGGGGTAGGTAATGTGATTTACTAGCAATTCATCATATCCGGTCGTGATTTGCTTCTTAGTTCCAAAGTTAGGGAATTTGATGAATGAAGAGAGCGCGTAAATTGTATAAGCTACAGTCATATAATGATAACGTCGCTTTTTACTTATTTTCGAACATAATTAGTATTAAACTCGTTCATATATATATATATATATATATATATATATATATATATATATATATATATATATACATATATATACAGTCATTTCCACAAGACCGTATACCTCACAAAATAAAAACAAAATGTTACAAGTAAGAAATTTTATTTTTTATTGAAAGTAAATACAAAATACATTTTCGCAATTATATTTAATACTCGGTCCAATCGCCGTCACTATTGATTATTGACTGGCATCTTCGGTGACAACTTTCGGCCAATTTTTCCGCGTAGTCTGTCGATAAGTTCTTCCAAATTTTTTGTACCGGTGAGTCATGGGGTGGAGCTTATCGAGCCGTCATGTCGCGTATAAAGTGTCGGAGATCACCAGAACTTAGCTGCCCTGCTCTCCTCGAGAAGATCGTAAGCACACTCTTTCCCCGTCATCAGGAAAACTTTCCAACAGTCTCGCAAGGATCCGTGAGTGAGGTACCCCCAGTGACTGAAATGGAACTATTGGAGGTCTGCAGTCGGCTCAAGAAAAATAAAGCACCGGAGATGGACGGTATCAGCAACAAATGCCTAAAGGACGCAGTTAAAATAAAGCCTGATTTATTTATCAGTGTGTTCAATGCGCACTTGACTGAGCAAAATTTCCCAAGATGCTGGAAAAAACAGAAGCTTGTCTTATTGTCAAAACCCTAGAAACACGTTGGCGAACCGACATTATACCGTCCTACTTGACTACTTGATGTGATGGGAAAAATGCTAGAACGCCTAATGCACAACATACTTCTATCAGTTGTGGAAAACAATAGTGGACTATCGGGTCGACAATTTAGCTTCTGCAAAGCGCGTTCGGCTGTGGACGCCATAAGGTCAGTTATGGAATTCGCAAGGACCGCAATCGAAGCAGGAGGAGCATCACGCAAATACTGTACACTTATCACACTTGACGTTAAAAACGCGTTCATCTCAGCGAATCAGAACCGAATAGTAGAGAAACTACTTCAGCTGAGAGTTTCTTCTTACCTTCGTAGGGTAGTATGCGAATACTTGAGAGACAGAGCACTGTGGTATGATTCCGAAGAAGGACCGAAGCGCTACGACTTAACAGCCGGTGTGCCATAAAGATCCGTATGGGGACCCCTCCTTTGGAACATGATGCACAATGGCGTGCTTAATCTGAGGCTCCTATCCGAGGCAACGATAATCGGGTTTGCTGATGACATAATAGGCGAGGTCGAATCATTCGCTGATGAGGCGGTATACATCACGAAACAGTGGCTAGAGAATGCAAGCTTGAAACTGGCAGCATCTAAGACGGAAGCGGTGTTGATTAGCAGCCGCCGTAAAATTAAATCATTTGAAGTCACTGTGGGAGATCTAAAAATTAGATCCAAGTCTGCAATTAGGTATCTAGGAGCTATGATTAACAGTATACTTAAATTTACAGCCCATGTCGAACATGTCTGCAATGAGGCGTCTAACGTTAGTGCAGCCCTAGCAAGGATCCTTCCTAACATCGGATGATCAAGTCAAAATCGCAGAATCCTGATCTCCAGAGTTGTGAGCTCTATTCTGCTGTATGCAGCGCCAGTGTGGGCACATCAGCTAGCAGTGAGGCAAAATAAAAAGAAAATATGTTCAGTCTATCGACTTAGTGCCCTCAGGGTTATTCGGGGATAAAGAACCATTTCAGGTTCCAAGTTCCTTAGTGTGTCGATTTCATTCAAGAAAATGCTTCTAAAATTCTACCATGTGACTAGGCGCCTATAAGTCATAGCAAGCAAAAGTATGAAATACCAAAATCGATTTTCTCAGGAAAGGCTTAGGCTAGGATCCTGAAAGTGGAAATTGTCGCCTGAAAGAGGAAATTGTTGCCTGAAAGTCGCAAATTAAAGAGCTAGCGGAGGCACATCCAAGGTTACCTCCACGACTCTCTACAAAATGCACCTATTTCTTTCGGCATATGCCCACTAGCTCATTTCTGCGTCGACGCGGCATATTTCGATGCGATTCTATACCTTGTAGCCCCACGTAAGAAATACGTCTTAATGTTTACATTTGTAGCGAATGGGCTACCATTATAGAATAAAATAAACACTGAAATTAACACATTGATAAAGAAATGATTTATTAATAACGAAACTAAATATGACAGAATAGAAAAACTGCGAGCGCGCTCACGGCACGACCGCGTCCGTCGGCTGCTGAAGATGAAGAGAGTGATTCTGTGTAACGACGATGACGACGCGGTCCGAGTACTGTTGGTACTACTGCGACACGGTGTCCAACCTTGTGGACCCCACACATTTCTATTTTTTCTGACTCTTGAGTCCCAACAAGTGAAAGTTAATCACAAATTAAGTACCTATGTAATACTTTAATTTCAATGCTCCTCAATATCTTTGTTTTCTCTTAAACAAACATTTTTCTAACTAAAACTCTTTACGTATTCGCACAAAAGAGCCTATTTCACACCATATCACAAAAAACTCACATATTATCCTATTTTCTGCGCACACACACACGGACAGGAAGAAAATGACCTCGTTAGAGAGTAAATAAAATAGTATACAAGCATTTCTTTTGCATATTTCTTACAATACACATCATCGAGAATAACGCGATAAAAACGTCTTCGAAGTTTAACCCTTTCTTGTTACCATACCGGTCTTGTGATGTTGTTCTGATATCGGTTCAAGGTCTCGAAGGATATTCACTCTTTTCACCGTTCTGAATAAATTTCAGATTTCCAACCACAGAACGCACAAAAAAAGTCAAAACACAATGAACAGCGGTTTTCTATCAGCCGGCAGAAGAGCTGAGCCTGTCTCATAGTTCTCACGAAACAGCGTGGGCCTCAATAAAAACTGTACTCACCATGATATGTATGAATGGGGATGGCGGCAGTTGCCCTTTTACCAGGGAAATCTACTTTTTTTGCGAAATTCTTAAAACATCCTGCGAATCGAGATTATGTTCACAATCGCTAGAAACCGCAAACAATTGTGAAGTTTTTTTTTTTGGGCCTACCCTTTTGTTTTACAATTTACAATCATATCGTGTGCTGTTGATGTATTCTACTTGCCACGACCTTTTGAGCTTGAAATTTTTCCACAAGTAAGTTTCCTTCGTGGTATCGAAACAACGACTCATTTCAGTTGGCCCGCGGCAATTTGGCTTCCCACTTGTTTTCTTTGGTTTTTGTTTAATTCGAGTTCGGGTTTGCCGCTGTCGCCTTCGGCGAAAAGAACCATCATTTGTTATGCATGTGTTTTTTGTAATATTGTTTTATTTTTGCAAAGAATCCATTCTCCTTGCGGGAATAGGACACTGAAAGGATAATAGAGACCTCTATTCACGAAATAGGTACACAAGCTTCAAGAATTCATATGTGCATAGTGTAAGACTTTCAGGGTTTGTGCCTATGTGTGCCGGTCGGCAAACCTCTGTGGACCGGCAGCCACTTTAACTTTAACCTAAGACTTTCAGGTCGACAGCACACATGTTTATCCAGTTTAATTGAGATTTCTTGTCGTTAGCGTTCGGCAACTGAAACGGAAAGAAACTGTTATTTTTGGTGCACTGAATGAAATAGAACACTTCAGCCTCTCTGCGACTTCCTTCGTCGCAACACTTCGAAGCAGTGGCTTTATCTAACGATTCTCGGAAAAATTATTCTAGCTTATCTGGATAAATCATCTTAAGGCCACACAAAATGCAAAACAATCTGCCACTTGAAAATCATCTCACATACGAAGAATGAATTTAATTCGCATTAGGATTAGGCTTCTACCTGAGAATCGTTACCGGTTTTCCGTTTCGGAAGTTTGCCGCTCGGCGCTTCGCTTTAATAATAATAATTCAAAACCTTGAAAACCAAGAGCATTGATGGTGTTTCGCTTGGATTCTTTTCAGTATGCGAGAACCGTGTGGGCGGAGGACTCGAAAGGCTCTAGGCAAGGCAAAACGCAAAAAGATTGTAGATCTTGTATTGTAGTACTTGATTTTTTTTTGCTTTCTACGCTTCTGTTGTTGCTATGGCGGTACATCCAACCATACCAGAGAAGCCTACAGGCTTTTTACTCTTTTGTGTGCAAAGAGGACCTCTTCAGTTTGAATATGACATGGACAGGTGGATTTCAGACATTTTCTCCTTATGTCCTTTCCTTGTCTTGTTACTTATCCAGAAAGATACCGTGGATTTGAGCTACTGGCGAGCAAAAGATGCCTGTACAGAGATGCGAATAATACTGGTATATGCTTACAACTGAAGGACGCGAGCGAACAGTGGAGCAGAACTGGCGAATTTCCAGGATTTTGATCTTTAAACTACGATTTTCTCGTTCAAAACGGAAAAAAGATTGTTTGTGAAATGAATCTCAAGATATTCGTACTTTCTTTTCTGCGGTTTGCGTATGGAGCGAAGTGGAACGATATAACAAAAGGAAATTCCGGTACAAATCTAACGAAAAGAGAGCGCGTACCTATTTTGAGCAGAGTTTTAGCATACGCACTTGAAAGAATGGAATCCACTTTTATGAGTGCTTCAAGAATATTTTCAGTTTTTGATCGTACTGTACACGCTATTACAAGTGGAATAGTAAACGAAAGGAGAAGAATGGGCATAGAATCTTGAGTAAAATTCGAAATAAAACAGCATGAAACTGAGGAGAATTATAGCAAGCAAAGATTTAAAGTAGAAAACGGGAAGACTGGAAAAATATAACGTAAGTTTGGGAAAGAGTAATGGATTACTTAAAACGTTTTCAAGTGTAGTTCTTATATGGATTTATAGTAGTTCTTATATGGACAACTCTCTTCCGCAATCGGATGTTTAAATGTTTTCTTTGGAATTCAATCAAATTAATCACGATTTAGTGTTGTCATCATACTTGAAATCAAGTCCTTTTGTTTAAATGCGTTATTTTAAACTAATCGAAGTGCATTAATTTAATTTGATTTTCGATATATATTTCCGTAGCAGAGCCAACTTAAAAAGCCACCATCATGATAATGTGTGATTTGGTATTTGATTTTCCACATAGTTTTCCAAGGTAGCCAAGACAGACACACAACAAGACGTGGGCACGACAGCGGCGACGCAAGGCGAAAGAGGAACCGCAATCGACTGTTTCGCGTTTGCAAAGAAGCCGAGAGTCTTCTCCTTTGTCGAACACTTCAACGCGAGGCGAGGACCCAAAATTATTGACTCCAGCAGTAGAGCTCTGGAGACTCCGAGGAGTGAGAGCGCTGAAATGGGTGTGGGTGGAGAAGATAGTACTGCAATAACTCCCACCAGCATGTGTGTCTCCTAGGAGGAAACATATTAAGCGCGATTACATGACTGAAGAGGATATGGCGAGGAAGTGTCAATATATAAAATGCTCCAAGCCGCCAACGTGCAGAGAAATATCTTGAAGCATGTCAAGGACGGTATGCTGGAGCTGGCAGAGGCATTTGAGGTCATCTTCACCTGCCGAATGACTTGACAAAATAAGCACATGGCTGAATCCAGACCTGGGGACCCTCAGAAAAATCGGGTCAGGAAGGAGGGGCCAGCCTCTGACCTAAAGAGGTGGAAGACAGTCACTTACAAAAAGAAAAAGGTGAAAGTGGCCAAATCACCAGTGGTATCCGCTGGCCCAGCAAAGGCTCAGAAAGGAATGTCCCAAAGGGCGCAAACAATGAAATGGTGGGAAAGAAAAACACACGCGGATGTTTTGGGTGAATGAAACTGGAATCTACCGCCCTTTTAGAATCTTTGGAATACGAAAGATTTCAGAAGGACGGGTCTTTTTTAAATTGCGCGCAGCAATTACCGCTGAAATTGTAGGACTCGGTCCGGGTCTCCGTAGATGGCCAGGTGGACGTGAAGCTTGTGACTCTTAGGGTCAAGATTGAACTTCCAGACCTCGATTGCCTCACAGTCAGCGAGGAGGTGACATCCGCCACCAAATCCTAGGCCGAAGAGAAGAAGCCGATGAGGTGAAAATGGCACTCTTCCCCCTAACACAAGGGAACAGAGGAGACTCGTAGTTGAGCTGGATGGGGCATCAGAATTCAAAATCCTCAAGACTGATCGGGTTCAGTTGGAAATGATAAGCACCCAAAGTAGGCTGAGGTGGTACGCTGCTACCGGTACTTAGGCTACGACCATATAGGGCATAGTTTTAATTCGATCCAGAGCGTGTCGGGTTTTTAAATACGCACTCAATGCCAAGAAAAAGCAGGGAAGGGCATGAGGTTTCTTAAAGGCAACTTGCAGGATTGCGGAGCTGCAGACGACCTCCTCATGCAGCTAGTCTGCGAACATAGGGCTCCGCTCGCATTGATCAGCAAGCCCTATATGGGGAGGGAATTGTCCGCTTGGTTGCCAGATGAAGACGGGGTACGCGGTGATTTGGCGGCCGCGGCTTAGCAAACGGTTACGTGTGGGTGACATACGAAGAGATCACCTTTGTGAATTGCGACTTGTTCCCGAATGACTCAATCCAAAAATTCGGAAAAAAAGATTAGCTCACTGGAGGACTCTCTACGGGGCATCGCTGGCAATGTCTTTGTAGGGGGTGACCTCAATGCAAGAGCATATGAGTTGCGCATGTCCACCGCAAGCACTTGCGGATGGCGCCTAGTCGAGATGAGATCGACGTTGGGTTTTTTGGTGTTCAATACGAACGCCAACAGTTGACAGTTCTTTGTGAGGAGCTCCAGCCACAAGCTTGATCTGAAGAGTTTCCGAGCTTCAGTAGCAACAGCTTATGTTCGAACACAAAACCCTAAATTTAAAATTAATGTGAACAACGCCAACAAGACAACATGGCGTTAAGGAATATTGAAGCGGATTAAAGTCTTTTTGACTTACTGAAAACAAAGTCAATTCCTTGCTTCACCTACACTTATTAATTGACGCTGACATTGTTGGGTGATCAGATCTTCAATGTCAGGCGCTTTTTTAACAACGACCACTCTTGAAAAGAGGCAAAGAGTTTAGGATTTTTTGTAGTCCAGCTCGCTGCAGGTGCTCCTTTTGCACCAGCGTATCCAGTGGGATCGTTTGCAGATGAGTAACGTTTCACAGTGCTATAAGTGCCAACGCTTTGTGCATATTGCCTCCAATTGTGGTCTTGGCACTCGTTGTGTCAAATGCAACCAGGTTCACGTCAGTAAAGACTGCGTGGTTTCAAAAGGGTCCAATGCAGTTTTTTGCGCAAACTGCAAATTGATAGGCCATCCGACCAGCTATCGAGGCAGCCCTGAAGCCGCAAAAATTGAAGAGTGGCGAAAAGCGGCCAAATTAGAGCAAGATGGCAAAAGCGAACTAGTCACGGCGGCAATTAAACAATTAAACACTGTTTGGTCCGGCATTTCATACGCCAGCCACTTCGTAGTTGGTACCAATGCCCCCAGCACAGAGAAAATCCCCATAGTTTCAGCAAAATCCACTCAGCCCTCCATCAACACGTCTTAACCATCAATCGACACAGTAGTCTTTGGTGAATACCAAACATTTTTTTTTTTTTTGCTGCAATCTATTCGCCTTGGTTAACCAAATCAAGGAATTTGTTCCTCCTTCAAGGAACTTTCTTCCCAAGCTGAAAAACAAAACCTAACGACACTTGATCCCAAGACTAGCTGCTATGGAAGTGATCTCGAGAACCGTAAGGCAATGGCTGACGCGAAATCCAACCCTTATCAAATGCACCTTCCCACACGAACCTACTTTTCGACGGTCTTCATCCATTATTGATTTCTTTCTTGTGTCCCCGAGCCTGGTCAGCTTTCTCCCACATTTCGGCACCCACGAATACCAAGTCCACGATTCTGAATCCAACCATCAGCTGATCCAAATTGTGTATCCAAAGAGAACGAGGCCTAAACTTTTCAATAGTAGACTCTAAACTATTCATCCCTTACGGTAAGATCAACTGGGACCAATTTGCAATGGATGTTGCAACTCAAATTCTAAATCTAGGTCTTGTCTGCTCCCGAAACCTTTGTTCACAAGAAATAGATGAGGCTCTTGAAAATCTTAACCAAATCACGTCCTCTGTCATTGATAGTTGCAAAGATAGAAAAAATCCACAAACTTTACCGCACGATATTGATAGAAAAAAATTGATAGAAAAAATCCACAAACTTTACCGCACGATATCATTCAGCTCCATAATTGGCGGAGCATGCGTTTTATCTTATGAAATGAACTAATTTTCTGAATTTTTAATTTCATATCTGTCTTGAATTATGATTAGATTTCACCGCCTTTTTATACTTTGCTTAGTTTTAATTTTAATTTATAGTCTCTTTTTTTTCTTTTTTTTTCTTTTATATATAAGTTTGTTTCTTGGCTAATCTTTAATTGGATTTGTATCTGTTGATTTAGACAATAAATAATAATAATAATAATAAATCTTTAAGACGACGTCTTATATATATATATATATATATATATATATATATATATATATATATATATATATATATATATATATATATATATATATATATATATATATAGACATATATATGCACTTCCACTTCTGATTACACTGGTCTACAAAATGTAACTTTTTGTGTGCCTTTCAATTGAATACTTTATTTTTATATTGCTTTGAGGTTACTGAATAGGAAAACAAGAATATGTTTTATTAATTAGCTTTTATTTTGGAAATATACCTAATATACAAAATTTGGCTTTTAGTAACACGTTAAAGTACAAAACATTTTATAAAAAAAAAACTATAATAATTATTTACTATTATTTTTTGCTTTTTACTTATATAAAATTGGAAATATTACAATTAAAAAAAAAAAACGTATTTAATTAAGAATTTCTCTTCTTTTTCGTTTGTCTCTTGTAATCACTACTATTGGTATCTCTTTTCAAATTCCAGCAGTAGTCCGCTAACATTGACGCATCCCATCGGCCCTGGTATCTCTTTTCCATTGTCGAGATATCTTGGTGGAATCGTTCACCATGTTCGTCACTCACATCACCGCAGTTAGAAGGGAAAAAATCAAGATGAGAGTGAAGAAAATGAATTTTTAGGGACATATTGCAGCCCAACTGTTGATACTTTTGAAGGAGATTGTTCACAAGTTCAACATAATTTTCATTTCTCTTATTGCCCAAAAAACCATGAACGACTGCTCTAAAAGATTCCCATGCTTCTTTTTCAAAGCCCTGTAAAACTGAATCAAAGTTTTGGTCCTTTAGAATCTCTCTTATTTCAGGTCCGATAAAGATTCCTTCTTTAATTTTGGCGTCGCTTATACGTGGAAATTTACTTCGCAGGTATTTGAATGCTGGTCCATCCTTGTTGAGAGCCTTCACAAAGTTTTTCATTAGTCCCAGTTTGATATGTAAAGGTGGTAGAAGAATTTTTTGGGAATTAACTAGAGGAAGGTGCTTGACGTTCTTTTCTCCAGGATTCAGGCTTAGTCTACGATTCCAATCTTTTTTTATGTAATGTAAAGATCTAGCCCGACTATCCCACTCGCACAAAAAACAACAGTACTTGGTATAGCCCATTTGTAAACCCAACACCATTGCTATGACTTTTAAATCACCACAAATCTGCCATTCGTGCTCTGAGTATGATATAGCATCTAAAATTAATTTCATATTTTCGTATGTTTCTTTAGTATGCACAGCATGGCATAACGGAATCGATGGTTGTGTGTTACCATTATGGAGAAGAACAGCTTTTAAACTCAATTTTGAGGAGTCTATAAACAGCCGCCATTCCTGTGGATGGTATTCAATGTTCAAAGCGTTCATCAAGCCATTTACGTTATTACAGAATGCAAGCTGGTTTTCGGATTTGAAATAGGGTATCAAATTCTTCTGACGATATCTGTATATACTGATTTTGACATCCGATTGAAGCAAATTCCATTGCTTAAGTCTCGATCCTAGTAATTCCGCTTTATCTTTTGGCAAATTTAAATCTCGTATAAGGTCGCTGAGTTCATCTTGCGAAATTCTATGAGGTTCGTCACAAACAATATTGTCACCCACAAACTGTGGAGATTGTGAGGTTGTAGGCTCATTGTAGTCAACTTCCATTGAATTAATCGCTTCTTCATAATCTTGCTGGTATTCTTCGGGAGGTCGAGGAACAGGTAAATCGATTCCGTGTGGTACAGGTCGCGATACAGAGGCTACGTCAGGGTATACTACGCTTCGTTTCTTTTTTCGTGAAATACCATGCTGGATGGGTGGAGTCAAGCAAAAGTAACAGTCATTCGCATGATTGGTAGGTTCCCTCCACATCATTGGTACACCAAAAGGCAATGAACGTTTCTGTTTGTTTAGCCACTTAATCAGATTTGTGTAGCAAGTTGTGCAACTAAAATGTGGTACCCACGATTTGTCTTGGTTTTTAATTTTAATTCCAAAATAATGGAAGTAAGCAGTTTCTAAACGTTGTGTTATTGAGTATCTTTGGTTTGTAAGGGTCACCTTACCACAAATGTAGCAAAAATTGTCTGCACTATTAACACATTTACGCGACATAACGAAAACTGTAGATTTTTCACTAAAAATGTCAAAAAAACCGTAACAATTTCACGTTTTAACTGTTGAAGAAAACACAGTCAGCGTTAAACGAAACAAACAAATGTGAAATAATAAAATTTCCGCGGGTAATTACTAAACATTTTGAGTTATCATCGTTAATGTGATAAGTCTGTCGCGCTACCCGCTATTATATTTATATGGCATAAATCCACAATAAGAGCTAACTGTGAATTTTAACTTGTATATTTATGTTCAGCGAGTGAAATACAATCAATATAGTGTATTTTCATGTAAAAGGCAATTTTGATGTAGACCTGTGTTATAGGCATTAACATTCCCAGCATGGTCAAGATCAAAGCCCATGTCAACAAGAAATTCGAAGAACATCTCCAGAAAATCGTACCTGGGAAAGATATGTTACAAGAAGTCAATAAAATCACTGGGCGTAAAAAAAAAACTTAGAAAAAGTTTCACTTCTAACGGAAATTCGCTCTCTGATGATAAAGCGATTCCAGATGCTATTGACGACGCCTTTTGTCTCATCTATCGTAGTGAGAAGCATAGCTCTGATCCAAAATTTTCCTCAGTCGTCAAGATTTCTGTCTTTGATTTTAGGAAAGAAAATCAATTATTGATTCTTTCTAGGTTCAGTAATACAAATCTTTCCACAAACCCTCAAGGTCACGGTGGTTTCGTGAATAAATAAAACTCTTCTAAGCCTGGTGTCGACCATCTCCTCTGAAAAGTCTTCCGGAGTAGAGAAAACGGCTCGCTAATTGCTTCTTTGTGCGCCTCTCCATTCTATTCAACTACTGTTTAAACATGGATTATTTTAGCACTACTTGAAAGCAAGCGAAAATATTTACCAATACCTCGGCATAAAGCTCGAACATCGCTGGAGCTCCAGTTACCATATTCAACCAGCCTTCAACAATGCTGCCAGCAAACCCCCTCTCATAGGCTGTATCTTCAGGCCAAACTTCATTATATGTATGTACTAGAGCTAAAAGTATTGCTTATAAGCAATTAATTAGACCGATTCTAGTCTACGGTGCCCCTATCTGGTTTCCGGCCCCCTCAAGCCAACTTGAGAAGTTGCCAAAATTCGAACGCCGTATCCTTCGAAACATCACCTCTCTTTACTTTAGGCCTACTGGTCACTATTATCGGAATAGTGCCCTCTATCAAAAATCGAAAATCAAGCCTCTTACTTCTCATCTGCAAGGCAATTCGCCGTGCCTCAGAGCGCCCCAACCCTATCATTCAATCGCTTCATCCAAGACCTGGATCTTAAGGATCATACTGCTGTGAACGTGCTGCTGAGTGGCTGGCAGCGGTAACATTTGTCATCGTGACAGCAACATGGTTACCGGCCACTGCACGATATACTTGGGGATTGCAGGTATTTTTGGATGAGATTGTTACAGCGGTGGTAACAAAAGATGGGGAAAATAAGTAATCCAGTAAGACTACGGTGAAGATTTTTCGGGGATTCAGATTTTGAATTTGAAAGAAGAAAGGAGTGGAGTTTTTTTTTGGAAAGACAAAATTATTTCTTTGGAAAAGTAAAAGTACTAGGGTAAAAGTACTAGGTTAGACTTAAGAAAAATATTTGTTTTTCAACATGGTTTCCTTACAAGCTTATACATTTAGTCCATCTTTTTTCCAAACTCCGGATACCCTAAGCAAACATTTTTTGTTTGTTTTATAGAAGTCATTGGGAGCTAGATCTGGCGAATAGGGCGGCTGTTCAAGCAGCTCGAATCCTGTTTCTTGAATTGCAGCCATCACAACTGCAGCCTTGTGAACCGGTGCGTTGTCTTGATGAAACAGCACTCCGGCTCGTAGTTTGCCGCGCCTTTTTTCCTCAATAGCCTCCCGCAATCTTTTTATTTGGTCTGCGTAGTAAAAGCATTATATAGTGGCTTCCTTTTCAATACATTCATTTATTTATTTATTTACCAAACAAGGTATAATAACAATACATATAAATGAAATAAATATAAAACATAAAAAAA
Source organism: Nemotelus pantherinus (assembly GCA_963978885.1). Lineage (NCBI taxonomy): Eukaryota > Metazoa > Arthropoda > Insecta > Diptera > Stratiomyidae > Nemotelus > Nemotelus pantherinus. The sequence continues at coordinate 163,730,082 of OZ022263.1, forward strand.
AAACTAGACAAATTTAAAAAAAAAGAAAACAGGTTTAAAATAGGTATAAAATACAAACAAATATAATATAAATAAATAAACATTCGATAAATAAATACACAAAGCTAATTTACATGTAGGTCACAATATTAAATACGCAAAACGCAAAACGAAATTAATTAATTATCTAATTGAACAATTATGAAAATAGTCCTAAGTCATAAGAAGATACTAGGCCGGTAGACTAGGGAGGGTAGGATAAGAGAGCCTTGGAAACTCTATTTTTAAAGGACACTTTGGATATCGTGGGGGAAAAGTGTTGGCTCATACTGTTGAATATTTTGCAGCATCTGTTAATTGGCTCATTATCAGCATATGCGGTGCTATGCTTATATTCAACTAGCATTCGTCGGGATCTAGTGACTCTCAAGGGCTGATTAAGCACAAATCTTTCCTGTATATAGTCGACATTAACAGCGTCTCTAATGACATCGAAACTGAAGCAGGCAGATAACATTAATCTTCTGGATGCAAGAGGTAATAAGTTTAGAAGTCTAAGGCGAAATTCATACGACGGTAAATTGCTAAAATCACTTGGATAGTAAAGACCTCTAAGAGCGAATAGCAAAAATTGTTTCTGAATAGATTCAAATCTCTGGCTGTGAATTTCGAAAACTGGGTTCCAGATAATGCAAGCATACTCAAGAAGAGGGCGAACGAGCGCAGTGTAAAGTGATTTTGTAACCCAAAGGTTCTGAAACTCCCTGGCCCGTCGCTTAATGAAGCCAAGTCGTTTACTTGCTTTAGAAATCTTTGTCGTAATGAAAATTAAAGCGGAGCTTTTCATCGAGCACCACACCGAGGTCTAAAATATTGTCCACTCTACTAAGTGCCGTATTGCTTAAAAGGTACGTATAATGTGCGCGCGTACTTTTTCTAGAAAAGCTAATCACATGACACTTTGCGATGTTGAGAGGTAGGTTATTCACGCTGCACCAATGTTCAAGGGAATTTAGTTTTGATTGAAAAAAGCTGGCATCTGAAGACGACTTTATAGTATAATAAATTTTCAGGTCGTCCGCATAGAGTAGATGAGGCACATCAGATAAAACTTCTGACAAGTTAACGATTTAACCACCATAATAATTTCTTCAGCGTCCCAAAAAACTGATGCATAAGCTTCCCTGCCGATCTCAGCACCTTGAGTTTCTTCGGCATCGGTGAAGAGAGTCGCTTCCGGGTCATCGATTGCTGTTAGGTTTCTGGATCAAAATTGTGGATCCAGGTCTCGTCCATGGTTACGAAACGTGACAAAAACTTCTTTAGATCTGCCTGGAACTTTTCGTGATTCACCCTTGAAATGTCGACTCGTTTCTCCTTTTGCTCGTCGGTTAACATTTTCGGCACCCAACGCGCACAGACCTTCTTCAGATAGAATTTGCTGGCAACGATTTCTTGAAGCCTACCATACGAGATCCTTTTGATTTCAGCCACTCGTATATGCCTGATGGTAATTTTTTGATCGACCAACTTGACATCTTCGACTTTTTTCACGCTGTCTTCACTGAGGGACGTGGATAGACGTCCATCACGGTATTCATCTTCAGTGGATATTCTTCCCTTTGGCACAGCATGCAACGGTGGAATATGGAGCAGCAAAATCCTCTAGTGTTTCCACCAAGTCGCGGTCTATTGTTTTCAAACACAGGTACTCAATGACCACTCTAATTTCGTTTTTTTCCATTTTGATGTTCTCTGTTCGACTATTTGTATTCAAATCAATGTACCTCCCTGTAATCGTGGCTTATTCATACGTTTTTTTTATGCTGACTTAGTGGGTATATGAGGTAGTTAAATTTTTTTAAATTTTATGCGAACTGGAAATAGCCGATTAGCACTACTTTTGGATCAACCCTCGTAATATGCAATTTTGTGTTTGGAATAAATAAGAAGATAGAAAGATACTGAAACGTGAATAATACCGTTTTAAAAATTGAAACTAAGCCTAAGTGAGTGCTCGTGAATAAATAGTGTGCCGTTAAACTCTTCTTAGTGGATTTGTGGATAGATTACTCCGATTTCATCATCTGATAAACCTGGCAAAACTGATGACAAGCGCTCGAAACGAAAGTTTCTTCAAATTAATTGGTCAGATTTGTAGCGTATTTGGTCAATAAATCAAGGAAAATGAGTTCGTGAAGGGAGGAGCCAATCTGCTAAGACTGACTTGGATGTTGGATAAGGCAAATAGCTTGCGGGGTCTTTTATTATCAATTTCGGTTAATGGACACCAGATAAGTACTGCGATCTTACTATATATATACACCAGTGGCATACATCAAGCAAAAAACAAAGGAAAAATTTGCTGCGATCTTACTATATACGAGTATATACACCAGTGGCATACATCAAGCAAAAAAACAAAGGAAAAATTTGCTCAGTTAATGTTAGTATATGTTTGCTTGGTACTCTGATTAAGTTAAATTAAATCGTTAACTTGGACTGATAGAATGTCTATTTCATGAGCAGATAATTGATTTCTTGAATTCAGTTCAAATTTAAATTATTTTTTTTTTTAATATTTTCTTTAATTTATGCATTTGGTGTAGGATTTGTGAGATAATTTTAAGTTTTTTCTAAGAAATAATCATGTTTTCTGATTTTTTGCATTTTTTTCTGGGCAAGAGAAATAATAACTCTCAATAAATATCATGCTGCACTGACGATCGCTTGACAGAGTTCAGTCTGTTGCAACTATAGGTACTTTGACCTCATGATTAGCTCATAGGCAGTGAGCTACTCACTCACTCACTACTTCTCTTCTCTTGTCTCTTAATATCTATATTATCTAAGCAATTAAAGCTCAGTTAAAATTGAACTTCATGTTAATAAAATCCCTCAAAAGTCAGAGCTTCGAGCCAAAAGCTAAAAAGGCACAGCTCATAATTCCATAATCGCTTTCAGAAATAGTTTTAGGTAATCTATTTCAAATCTTCGCTTTTCACTGTCACTAAACCTACGCTCCGCAGGATAGAAGAACTAGTACCAAGCAATTTTCAATTCGACTTGAGCTAAATTGAGTTTTGTACCACCATAAATTATTCGTTTAGTAAGCCGAAGCTTTAATTACCTTTAGTGAAAAAATGCATACTTTAAATTTGAGACACATTTCAATGGTTCTAATCAATCCCTCAAAGTTTCAAAATGCAATACATTATATTTAGTAGGTGTACACTCAACATGAATTCCTAACATAATTATTGTTTGCTTATTCAATCATATGAAATCGATACATTCAATGAAATTACTTGGAAACGCCCTGGAAAACCTGCTGCGATGCAATTTTTCATGCCATAAAAGTTCCTTGGGACAACCTAAGCACTGTATTATTATAAGACTCAACTCCTAACAAGCCCACAATTTCATTGTCATAACATGTCGTTATTATTTAGCCGCAGGCAGGAAATTTCAATATGATTCCTTCACATGGCTTCCATTTTAATTTCCCAAACAGTGTTTCATGACAATTCACAACATCATTCTATTTAATTGAGAAATAACATATGCCACATGATATCACTTACAACATAACAATCATCATCTACGGCAAATAGCATAGGGAAGAGCACAAGTATTCTACCAATAGAAATAATTGTATATCTTCACATGCCGCCTGTACACATCATATCATATATGGTAGAACAAGATACAACAACAATTTACCTTTCTCAACATATCCTCTAGCGATTCCATATCTAATTCCGAATAATTATTATTTACTTGGCTCGAGCACGACGAAGTGCTTGTGTAGCGTTTCCGATGCCCGATAGCTGGCGAATTACGAGCCGAATTATTCACAGACGATGATGCCGAATGAGCTAGGATTCCGGAACCAGGTTGTATTGCATTGATTATAGCATTTCCAGATGTTCCTAAGCCATTATTGCTACCGACACAAGCACCTCCGCCACCACCAGCACTGCCACCACCACCACCACCACCAATCAATCCACTAACAACACCTTTATTAACTACACCGCCATTATTGTCAATACCGTTATTCGTTGTGGTTGATGCTGCTGCTGTTGATGTGCTTGCCGTTGCCGTTAGGAGTTTTTGACTACTTAACGGTTGTTCGATCATGATTGCAGCATCCATTTCTCTAAACAACCGGCATTAAATTGAAAGATGACTTTTCGATGTTTCATTAAAATCGATTTAATTGATTTGAGCACTTATTTTCACTTTCACTTTGATATGCTTGATACATTTTGATACTTTAAAATCACTTATCAAAAGGTGTCACTACTCTTGAGACACGTTTTAGTTTTAAATTTTTTTTCAAATTGCGATATTATTTGCTTTTTGATGAAGATGCAGATACTAGGTAGTATCATTAGGAAAAAGGGACACAAATTGTTGACGTACAGCAACAAAAGTCAAGTATCTAGATTGATGTCGGTTAAAAAAAAAATATACCTAGCTCGATGAACCATTTATGTGTATTAATTTCTAAAATAATTTACCAGTGATAATTGAAAGGGCATACTAAATTCTGGATGCTCATCAAGTTTTATGAACAGTTTATCACTTCACTAGAACAGCAAAGTGAGATTAACGCTGATAGTTAGGTTTTTTATTTGATTTATAAAATAAGATTTTAGGACTTGACAGGGGTGATTTGAATTAGATAATGAAAAATTGAAAAACGTCAATGAAATCTGTTCAAATACATATCCCAATCATTGAAGATAAATCTCTTTCTTATTTCACCATGATCCGAACATGATTATCGAATCAGTAATATCTTCAAATCAATCGACTACTGGAACGGAATACTTTCAGATATCCGCAGAATAATCAATAAAATTTCAGAACGAATCATAAACACGTATAACCATTTACGTTATGAAAAATCGTTTCGATAGCAGACCACCATAATCTCATCTAGACTATCATCATCTTTCCTCCAAATCCGTTTTCATGTCCTTTTACACCGTCAAACTCGCCATTTCAGCGAATCCAGCGTAAAGAGAACCGTTAAATATTCCCAAAAAAAAATGAATCCCTAATAAAAATTCATCCGCAAGATTGCGTATTTTTAAATTAAAATTTGTTGACAAAGCAAAATCCAGTGGCGAACAGTTAACGAGTCGATCAAAGCTCTGAAAGCCTCTCCCAGTCTCGATTATAAGCAGGGAGTTCCAGAGTCAGTCAATATCCTGAAATTCGCTGACTGCTTCGCAATCCTTAAAGTATGCCATCAGGCTATCGAAACAGCCAGACCAGCTGGGCTGGCTGGCGGCTAGTCGACAGTTGTAGCACGAAAAACCAAGTATCGCAAGCAATAAAGCGAATGGAAGTAATAAATCATTTTCACTCTGTGCACGAGAAACAGCAAGGATAATGGATCTGTGAATTTATCTTAATCTCAATTATCACTGGTCCTATCACTCAGGCTAGTTTTTATTAGAATAAAACTTAATCCGCAAATGATTGGACACACGCGCCCAGAATGATTTTAGTCATTTTTTTTCTAAAAACAAGAAACCATTATTTTAGGGTTTAGGGTTGATAATAAACAGTTTTCAAATTGACTATACAACGCAGCAAACTTATATAGACACAGTCACTTTAATAAACATTGTAGCCAATTTTAACGACAATATCATCACGATTCTTCTGCAACCAATTTCTACAGCAATAACTAAGAAACACTAACATTTTACGACCACCGAGAACATCTCACTTTGCTCATAATTGAATGAAATCTTCACGCATTACAGCGAATCCACTCGGGAGAATTTTCGTCATGTATTTTTTTTTTGCACTGCCACAACACGGTGTATGTCCATCGTATTATGAACGAAACCGATTCCCGAAAGATACGCGAAACATTCACATAAGTTTATCACACGTACCGTCGATTTTCCGGCTTTTCCAGAATATCTGGATCGTTTATCTGCCGCATAACTCGAGAGAATCGCGCGGTCATGAATCCGTTTGGAGCGCGTCGAATGAGCCTGACTCGACTGGACGCATGCAAAAGCTCAAGTGCAACTAACGGGAACTTTTGATTTCGAATTCAAACTTAGGTCCCAAACAGCCTTACTTCACATCGCGTAGCCTTGGAGTTGAGGAGACTCGCCGCTCGGTTCAACCTTCATCCCCATTCACTCTCTGATGGCATTGTTCGCCCACCAGGATAGAAGCAAGCCCGTGGAGGAGTTGTGACGAAGGAGCTGCCGGATGGCTTTCAATCATAACAGGACTTCACTGTAAGAATTCATGTAGCAGTTGAGCTTGCCCGCATGACAAGCAAGGACGAGCAACGTACTGGGCAAGTTGCCTAGACACACGAAATACGGGCGAAGAGATTTGACTGTGCGTTTACCGTTTCAATCACATACTCGTTCAACCCCCGGCACATTCATCAATCAATGCGGGGTACTGTCTGTTACATCTACTCAGAACTTTATGGACATATCCATTTAGATGTCATGGGGAACAGTTTTGTTTACGTTCGTTTTGGATGCGCATTCGATATTCGGCGCAGGTTTTCTCCTGAAATGGAGAAGATTCGCCGTGTTTTTGTAGGGTTTTCGAAGTACGTTGGGGATGACGGTGAGCGAAATTTAAGTCAAACGAGGGTGAACATGGAATGGGGTGGCTGGAGTGTGAATACCGATATGAGTGGAAAACGTGCTACTGCAAAAAACATACCTATTTATGTGGACCAAGCAATCATTCTACGATTTTGATCGAATCCTTGAATTCCTCACAGATTTGATGTAAACCGGGCAGGCGAAAGTGTCAGTGCGGGGGTGTAGATTGTGATTTGATGTGAAAGTAAAGTTTTAACAGAAACATTTATTTATTTAATTTATTCGCCAAACACCATAAAATATCAAAAAAGATTGAAAAGGAAAGTATATAAAAATTTGAATAAGTGACAAATAAATAAATAAATAACGCAGTGACATATGTATATCTTAAGATTAGGGGTACGGATGGTTTGGAAAAGGAAGGATTTGGAAGTTGTAGGGGAACACAGATTGCTTATGCTGTTAAATATTTTTAGCATCTGTTAATCATCTCATTAGCTGCATATTTAGTGGAATATGGATATTCCTTTAGAAAACAATAGGTCCTGGTGTTCCTTACAGGGATATTTATCATCATTTTACTACGCAGGAATTCAACTCTAATAGCATTCCTAATGACGTTGAATGTGAAGCAGGCCGATATCACATACTTCTGAATGGAAGTGGCGATAAGTTTAAATGACCTAGTCGAAACTCATAAGGGGGTAAGTTATTAAAGACGTAAGGATTGTATGGCTCTCTCAAGGTTCTCGTAAGGTGCAAAATTGCTTTTGTATGGAATCGAGTCTGTCACTGTGGGTTTTAAAAGCAGGATTCCAGCTAAGAATAGGGCGTCCACGTGAAGTGTATAAAAATCTTGTGGCCCACAGATTACGAAATTTCTTGGCATGCCTTTTGATGAAACCCAGCTGTTTGTTTGCACGGGAAGCATTTTATTATAGGGTCATTCCACGGAAAATCGACCAACGGTCTTTTATCGCTATCGTCAGATTTCAATGAAATTTTCACTGTGAATATAAGTAGTTGAGTTATGTGGTAAATATGGTACATTTGCGGAAATATGGCCTCTTAAAGTTTTTGAGAAACGTCGGTTCGTGTTGCAGTCAAAAAATTGCATAAAATCTTCTACTTTACGTAGAGCCTTCAAATATAGCTTGTTGGAAAGGAAAAGATGTAGATATTCTAGAAAAAATGGTGCAAAAAACATCTTGGCGAAAAAGGATAAAAAGGATCATTACAGTGTCCTTTATCCTTGAATATTTCAAAATGCGCATCTTCGATTTTCTTTATTTTGTTTATATATTGTAAACAGTTTTATAAACTACAAATGTGCGAAATTTCAAAGTGGAGCTCGTAAAAGTACAGTCGTCATAAATTTTTAAAGGTGTGGAATACTGTAACCGCTGAAGAAAATTCATAGAAAATGGTACCGAAACAAGGTAAAACTTACAAAATATGGTACAAAACAATTTCATGTTTTCAAAATAGATTTAAAAACTGTTTTGCAATGTTGCTTTAAGCCCGCAGAAGATTCTAATCCAGTTTCTAACATAGAACGATCTGTATAATTCCATTGCTTATAACTAATATCACTCACGCAATTTTCATCAAATTTTTTTCACATGTACTTAGAACAACGGCTGATCCAGGACAATCCTGGCAGCTACCAATATAACAATTCAGAAAAAGACATATGACTGTGATTTTATCAGATGGAGAAACAACTTGTATGGAGTCATTAAAAAAGAAAACAACACAACACAGGGAACAGAAAGTCATCGTGCACAAAAACGAAGATGCAAAAACGATAAAAATTATACTCGAAACCCTAATAAGGATAAAAGAAATAGCGGTGAAAAGTATGTAGAACTCCAAAATTAATTTTCTCAGAAAAATTGCAGTTAAGTCTTATCGTTTGAAAAATTGTGAAGATAAAATAAGTTCTTTTGATCGACAACTTATCTTTGATAAATTTTGGAAGTTAGCAAGCTTTGGGAAACAAATTTTGTTTCTAATTAATAAAGTTAAGCGTGGAATAGCCAAAAAGAGAAGACCAAGGAATTACAAATCAAAACCAAGACAATGCCAATTTAAATATTATTTGACATATGAAAATGTAAGTGAGTTGGTTTGTGAAAAATTCTTTCTGGATACTTTCAATATCCCAGAAAAACGGCTAGCTCGTGCTCTTACAAAAGATGTTCCTGGAGAAGATTTGCGTGGGAAATCTGAAAATTCTAGAGGAAAAATGGAAGAATCTCTTGAAAAAGCTATCAAAGAGCATATTCGAAGCTTCCCTGCCTTTCCTAGCACAAGGTGTCATAATCCTCACAGAAAATATTTAAGTTTAGATCTAAATGTTAGGAAAATGTATAATCGCTATCCTGAAAAGTGTAAAAATAATATACAACAACATCTTAACGAGTGGATGTACAGGAAAATCTTCAAAAATGACTTTAATTTCATTAACCTAGAAAAGATACATGACAAAAATGCTATTTCTTAAAATTAAAGATTGTGGAAAAAGGCAATTGAAGCTTGAACATGATTTACATTTAAGATCGGCAGAAACGGCTAGGAGATGTTCAGAAGAAGATCAGAAAAAGGCAGCAGAAAATCCAGATGAATATTTTGCTTTTTCATTTGACTTTCAAAAAGCGCTACCTTTTCCCAAGCTGACTTCAGGCGATCTGCTGGAGAAAGCATGGCCGCGAACTGGGTAGTACCAACAGTTAAGCATGGAGGTGGTTCTGTTATGGTTTGGAGGTGCTTTTCGCTTGCTGGAGAGGGTTAATTAGTTCGAATTGATGGCACGTTAACTAAAGAACGTTACAAGGAAATTTTGCAGAACACAGCCATACCATCAAGTTTGCGGTTAATTGGGCGAAATTTCACCCTTTAACAGGACAATGACCCCAAACACAGTTCTAAATTATGCAGACGATATTTAGCTGAAATGGAGAATGATGGAATACTATTCAATATGACCTAGCCCCCACAATCACCTGATTGTAACCCATTTGAATTGTTATGGAAGGAATTAGATAGAAGGGTACGTGAACGCTGTCCGACGTCAAAGCAACACTTGTCGGAGCTTCTTCAAGAAGGGTGGAACAATATCTCCCAAGATACTGTAAGAAAATTAGTTGAAAGAATGCCAAGGATTACTAAAGCAGTAAAAAATGCCAAAGGAGGATATTTTGATGAATGTAAAATTTAAAGTAGAAAAATATTCTTTTTGTTTGTTATAAATTTTGACTTGTAAACTAGAAAAACAATAAGCTGACATTTGACAATTACATAAAAAGTAATCAATTATATTTTATCTAGAAATAAATAAATTCTAATTACCATGGAAACTGTGTTTATTTTCTCGATTCCTAAGTGGTCTTAAACTTTTTGCCTGTAGTGTATATACGATAATGTCTCTCCAACGCAGAGACAACAGACTAGTAGATTATTTGAATTAAAAAGAAACGTATATGACGCCAAATCAAAAATTTTCAAATATGATTTGGCGCCATATATGTTTCTTTTTAATTCAAATAATCTGACCTCATTTCAATAACGCTGTATCAAAGTGTGTCTTGTTTGTTTTTTCATTCAATGATGAAAATTTTGATATGAAAATAATATTTTTGTAATAAAGTGGAGTTCAAATAAGATTCGTTTTTTTATTGAAAAGTGTTTCAACTTTTGATTTAAATTTGATTCTATTAAATGAAATTTTTCTGAGTGTATAAATGACCTTTCTTATACTCTCAAGTCCCTTTTATATGCAGGTGCCCTTAAGTTTTTTCGGACTGTCGTCCCACAAAATAATTCGTTTCATTTACAAACGGATATTTTTACTTTCAATAAGTGGTGCTCTGTAAACTCCCTGCCTTTAAATGTTTCCAAGTGTTTTGTGATGTATTTTTCCCACATACCTAGCAATCAGCCTTTCCCAACTTTTCGTCTGGTTTTCACTAGTCTACTTGAATTCTTTTGTACCCAGGACTCAGAAATTCAGTTTGGTTTTCCGTCTTTGCATTTTGATTCTTTTCAAAAACAAATTTTGGAAACATTAATGTAGCTTCCATATTTTGAAAATTACTTTATTTTTATTTATTAATCTGTTCATCTGTTTTATTGTTGTTTTTTTAATTTTTTTTTTAATTTTTTTATGGTCATATTTTATAAAATATGTCCGTAATAGATGAATAAAACGTTTAATTTGCAAACAATCAGTCTTTGAATTCATGTGAGAATATATATTTATCACTTAGTAAACGCCGAACCAGGATAGTAATACAAAGATTCTGTCAAACTTTATTACGAATTTATTTAATTTCGCACACCAGACGCCAAATCAAACTTCGGTAGGATCAAATTACGGTCCATGCAACCGTAACTTCGGAATCCAAAACCTTTCGAGAAAACTTCCCAAACACCTATTTCCCTCAATTTCCACTCTAATGGCAATGAATTAACTATTTGTTCTAAACAAAACTTTACGTTTGATTTATCCCAAATCAAATCAATTTGAACGTTGCACCTTCTGCAGACTCTTCCAAGAAACTTTACTTAGCATATCAATAGTTCCGTAACAATTCAAATTCGAAACTTGTGACTTTCTCATGTTAGAACACTTTTCACACTAAAGCGTTCCAAGTACATATATTGGCTTTGCATACTGTTTTTCAATATCGCCAGCATGAGCATGTGCATATAGTATAGATTTCATTAAAGTTTGAGATTTCATTTAAATATAAGTCTTTGCTGACTTGACAGGTTGGCTATCGAGCTATTGTTCGAAAACTCTTGGAAATGTGTTAAATCGACTTCACGTAGCTTCCGCCATCGAGACGACATTCAGTCGATAAAGAGTAGGTATCGTACCAAATACGATATGTACGCGTATCACTTTCCAGGATCGACAAGTCCATATTTCTGAAGCTGACAGACAAGATGATTTTATGCACAGGAGCTGTGGGCCAAATGGGATTTGCATTCAAATGTTGGGACTTGGTTTGACCTTGCGATTTAAAAAAATCAAATAAAGATATGGAAGATATCGAAGAATTAATTTATAGACTAGAGGAAACAATATTTCGCGTGACTATTATTTCCTCATCCTCACTGCTAGCTTTTAAACGGAACTACTCTACATACATATATGCCTACATGGACCAAAATTCAACAATCGATTGAAACTTGAGAAGCTCATTGCAAATATGCCAAAACTACCAACTAAACGAACTGAGGATTTAAACCAACTCGAAGAAGAAATATCCTGTGCAGACCAGACCATATACACCGTTCTTGCACGAAACTTTTACCCGAAAAACTTAAACAATGACTTTGTGGAATTCATCGTGCCAGCAGCAGCAGCAGCACCGGTGCATGGACCAAGGGAACTCTGCATTTGTATTAAACCTAATTTAAGGCAATCGCTATATGGATAATGTTGTCGACGGATAATGACTTTCGAAACATTTTCCATGAATGCTTCGATCCTCTCGGTACTCTCGGTACGTGCTTATACCGAACACTAACACTACACATCCATAGTGCTACACTCGATGCTTTTACTTGCCGATGGGTAGTCTTCCGGCCCAAGATAATACTGTGCTCGGTAAGAACTGGCTTTCACATCAATATGGTGATGATGGGATGAAGGATGAAGAATGAAGGAAGCCAAGCTAACCAACCAGTCCCAAGACCATATTATATTGAATGGATTTTCTCCAGGAGTTTGATAATATTCAATGTTTAATGGTTTTCGGGCCGTGACGATGAATATTAAAATTTTCCGAAGGGAGAGCAGCTCATTGTTTGCAAGGATAATGATTAATTGGAAACCATTTTTGAAATTCGATCCTTCGAGGTGGGTAGAAATTTCAAATAAGCTTACGCAGAGCGATTATCGCGTAAAGTTAATGAGTTACGGACTCCGAAATTAAGAGTTTTGTAAGAAGAGAAAAGTTTCTATGCTTAAAACGATTTAGTTATAGCTTATTAAGGTTGAAGTGATTTAGTAGTTCTGAGAAAATCTAAATTTAAGTTGACGAAAATCGAAACGTAGATACAATAGTTGAACTATGGGCTGAAATAAATTATATCTTCTCAGCACTTGATTTGGCTTCCCTTCGAAATAAAACCAATATTTGTTCATACTAATCCATAAAAAACAACATCTGCAACTAATTTACAGCAAATCTACTCTGCCCCCCGAAAATTCAATATCCGAAACCAGAAACAAACCTTCCTTATTGATCCTTATTGATTCCGGTCGGCTCTGTCGCCATCGTATATAGCACATTTAACAAGATTTCGGGGCCATAGTGTGTTCGTTGCCAGCACAATCCTTAAATTACATCATACTATCGCAGAGAGTGTAAAATCCGGTAAATCAATTACCCCCCGAGCTTTGTCGTCCATTTTCCGATGGAAAATGACATTGAAATGAAATAGATGGTATTTCGGAATGAGACTACAACGAAAATGGCGACTACTCTGATGGTCGTAATTTTCGTATCGATTTTTCTGAATTTTCAGGGATTCAGGGGGGTCCGGTCGGGTCGAGTGACTTTGGTGACCGGATCATCATATGTTTCTATGGTGAATAGCTTATTGTGTCTGATATTCGAATCCTGGGTACTTATTTAAATTCTTCCTGTTGTAAATAAGATATGTATATAAAACTTTGCTGTTTTGAATAACTAATAACACCAACGATCATCATTAATATGGAAAATTTAGTATTAATACCGATTAATATGCCGGATCAAATACCAGCGGCTTAGTGAAATTAATTTCAATTAAAACTTCAAAGCATTCCATCTAACTGGCAGCAAAGAGAAGGAATACAGCGTCAGTAGAGATAATATATTCTTTCGTAAATTTAGCTTACTCGAAGAGATGATATTCAAAATATCAAAACAAGTTCTTAGCGATGAAATTGCTAACGGCATCAAACGTTACTTCTAAATATTTTCAACTCTAACTCTTTTGAGGGGAAGGCTGGTTAGGAATGTTTGGAAGTCTTCATTTTTCATTTACAACATTTTCATCAAGAGATTTTAAAGAGGTATTATGATGACTAAGTCATCTTTGAGACACTGAATATTCAGGATATCTGCATGATTGAGTTTGATTATCAATTTCAATTCAATTTATTTCTCATTATCAATAGGTTCTATACTTAGCTGAGATACATGATTATCGTTTTGGAGAGATCAGGCTTAAATATTTCCTTTACAACTCACACTTATAATATTTCCTTTACAAATTTTATTAATGTGCTTATCTATTTATTCACTATGCAGAGGAAAAGATAAAAAAGATAAAAATTAAAAGAAAGATGACTTTATGAGCTAACTTAAAATAGATCTTAGATTGCTAGACTTATAATACTAAAGATATCTACATAATCACGCATGCAAGGTGTTGATGAGTGGGCTGTCCAGCATGAAGCACGAATTAATAAACACATGTTGTTTAATGCATTTGTCATAAATGTAATCTACCTTAAATACCAAGTGTAAGTGCCGGGTAAAGTGCCAAGGAGGGAACTTGAACACAAGTTTCAGAACTTTGTTTTGTGAGGTTTGAAGTTTTTGTAAATTAGATTTTGGCGTTGCTATTAAAATCGGAGCTGCATATAGTAGCATAGGCTGGAAAATTTGTTTGTGGATATAATGATCTAATCAAAGCTGAGTTGTTGTTTTGGTGATCTATTATATGTGCTTTCAAGGTAAGCTTTTTGTCTAAGATGAAAACTAAATACTTCCCGTTGTTACTCCAATCAATATATTCGTCGAGTAACTGTATAGGCTCGTCAGGTAAGTATTTTGCGGAACGACGTCTTGTAAAAAATATAGCTTGATTTTTGTTGATGTTGATCTTGATTTTCCAAGAACAGTAATATTCTTCAAGTTTGCTCAGCCTCTGTTCTAGATAATTAATGATCAGTCGAGGATCAGTGTGTGATGCGTATATGGCAGTGTAATCAGCGAATAATGCAAGCTTGCACATTGGAATATCAGGAACGTCACTAGTGTATATATTATGCAGCGTTGGACTTCATATTGATCGTTGTGGTACTCCTGCTCGTAAAGGATATTGAGATGAGGTTTCAAAATTTATGAAGACAAAAAAATTTCCTCTTTCTTAGAAAGTTTTCAATAATTTTTATTAATTAAATTGGATAATTCAATTTGAGCATTTTATGTATTAAGGCCGGCGATACATGTAAACGCCTGAATTAAGACCGTTTTTCAGAGGCTTATTTAAATTAGAAGGAATAAATGAATCGTTTTGAAAGTGATCATGGTTATTCATTACATATTAAAATACAAGAATCTTGTTTTATTTAATTTTTTTTTTTCAAAATGGCTGCCATAGTAACCAATTTCCTAAGATCTTCGCGGCGAAAGGCCTCAATCGACGGGATTTTTAGCATCACTTACAGCAACTTTAAAGTGCGTTTATTTATTACACTCCTCATATTTTAGAATGCATCAAATTTACGAAAGATAGCCAGCCTAGAAGATATGTGGCTTCTCAGCAAACAATTTAGTGAGCGTTCACTAAAAACGATAGTTTCTCGACAGTTAACAGACATATCCCTCATACGAAACCGAGCCTGTTCGTAAAACGGCAATGCTAAGGATGACCGACGCAATTAATAATGCAAGCCATGTGTGTGTGCCCTATGGCTTATGCGGCTCAGTAGCAGATTTTACATAGATTCTTCCCCTAGTTTGCTGGTCGATATAAACTCGCTAAAACCACATTTTTTCTAACTCATTTACGAATCGTTAAAAATGATTCTTCTCGGATGGCCATTTTAATAGGACCAATGAATCATTTTCGATTCATTTGCGAGCTCGTTAACGACAAAAACATTCGTAAAATATGACTCTTTTATGAATTAATTACGATACATTTGGTTTGCTGGGTTCTTTCAAAATAACACTGCCTGCCAACCTCGATATTGTCGCTGACTACAAATTTGGCCTCCCGATACGTTAGCCAAAAGTTTGAAAAACCGGCGAAATTTCCGATCATCAAACAACCGGAGAGCTCGAACCTAGTTCTTAAGCGTAAGCAAATTTCTCTGTATTACCAAAATGTTCGTGGCATGAGGACCAAACTTGAAGACTTTAAAACTGCATCTATTCTTGAAAATGATCACCTGATTTGCTTGTCGGAAACTTGGCTGAATGATGACATTTTTAGCTCCGAGTTTTTCCCTGCATACAATGTTTACCGCTGTGATCGCAATCGTTTGGTATCAAATAAGGCTGATGGTGGTGGCGTGCTTATTGCTGTGCGTAGGGCTCTCAACAGTAAACTGCGCTGATTTTATTCCTAGTCCACCTGTTGAATGTTGTTACCGTTACACGGTGAAACCGTATCGCAAATCCTTCACCCCCGACTGGGATGCTAGGGCAGTAGCTTCGGGCGCCTCTGCTCTCGGAGAAAGGAATGGGTTGAGCACCACTCGCTTTAATTGAGCGAGAAAAAGCGAGAAATGAGCGACGAGCTTTCAATTTACCTCTGCGAATCTATCGCCTTCACAGCTCATTCATCCGATCCTATTCGAATGCCATTCGAGTTGTATTAATCATTCTAATTGCTGAGTCGCTTATATGCGATACAAGTTCTGTGCGGACGTTCCATGCTCGTCATGTCTGGGTCAGATGTTGACCCAGGCCAGGAGCCGCCGACACGACCAACTGCAATTGTGCGTTGCCCCGCGTGTTCGTGCGCTGATCTAGGTGTACTTCATTAGATATGGACAAGCCGCCTATTTAGTCGTCAGTTCGGTCGCGATCATATTTGTGCTGGGCATCTCTATGTGAACCACTTACAGTGTCCTAGGTATCTCTGCGTTTTAAGTGCTGAGTATCGTTTTGTGGTGTTCCGAATCGTTGGTATGGCACCGTAGACAGTAGTCATGAATCTTGTTAAATGTATAGCCGTGAATCTTGTTGCATGTGTCGATTGTTATGTCACTTAGTTGTTTGAAAGTTCTATTGCCTTATTTTCGTAACTGTTACATTCATTGAAACATTGTTACCTTAGTTTAACGAATTGAAACTTAATAAAGAAATATTCCCTGGAACTTGTCATTCTCCACTTATGTTCTTTTCTGAACTTTCCACTGACCTTAATAGCAACTATCCCTCGTCCTCAATCATTATCTGTGACGACTTTAATAAGTCTTCTGTTCAATGGGAGTCTTATTTTCTTCGCATGTCCACCAACAACCTTTCTATTGCCTTATCTTCCTTTTTTTCTTCCTGTTCTCTTTCTCAATTAAACTGTTTCCCTTATGCAAATAACAAGATCCTTGACCTCATCTTTTCTAATGTTGAGTCTTTATCGATTTCACTATCCTCTGTTCCAATACCCTACACGCACCCTGGCCGACTCATCCTCCCCTTTTTATTAATTTGTCTGTTGGCTTTTCGAATAGTATTAAATCATCCACTGCGCGTCGGTGCAACTTTAAAAAAACTAATTTTGACTGCTTGTCTAATGATTTGAATTCAATTAATTGGTTTGATTGCTTCCGTGGTCTCGATATGGACTCTGCTGTATGCAAATTTAAAGGTATTCTTACTGAGTTGATCTCGTCGTATACTCCTGTCTTCAGTTCTCGTAGCCCCCGTGACCCCCCTTGGTTTACCGCGAGGGTAAAGTGTACACTTAGAGATAAAAATTCAGCGCGTTTGAAATTTTTAATTTCTCGGTCTGGTGAAGATTATGCTATCTTCTCCCGTTTACGCTCCTCTGCCAAGAAAGAAATTAGATTAGCACTACTCAACTATTCCTCGTCTGTTGAATTTTCTTTAAACTCGAACAACCCTAAATGTTTCTGGTCTTTTATCCGCTCCTTAAAAGCTTCCTCCTCTCTTCTTAACTCCTTAGTGTTTAATGCCTTTACTGCTTTTAACCCTCTTGACATTTGCAATCTCTTTGCTTTATTTTTTTTTCAGTTTACACTATTCCATTGATTCCTGCTACTGACTGATTTTCCTTTGATTTCCCTGCTAGCCTCTCCTCAGTCGTAACTAACCCCGTAGTGGTTGAATTGCTTTTGTCCTTGCTTGACTCAAACTGTTTCCCGGTCCCGAATGGAATTCCCAATTTTTTTGTAAAAAATCTTGCTTCTTCACTTTGTGTTTCTTTAGTCATGTTATTCAATCACCCATATTATGAGCGTGACTCGATGTCGATAATATCGACATCGACTGCATATCGACAGATTTGCTATTGTGAGTGTCGAGTCGATGTCGATAATATCGACAGTTTTGTCGATTGCAATTTGCTTTGCGACGTTACATCGACAGGTAGTTGGATATATGCAAAATGTAAGTTATTTTCTTGGAATATTCAGTCGCTTGTAAAATAATTATTAAAGGGTGAAAATAACAAACGCCAAACAATTTGAACGTTTGGTATCTCTACTTGAGAATAACGAAGAGCTCGCAAGAGGATTCGTTAAAGCTGGTGGGTAAAATGGCGAAGTGAAGGATGGATGGAATAGTTTTGCAGAAGAGCTAAATAGCATGGGTCTACTAGTAAAATATATAAGGGACTGACAGAAGGTTTGTTATTAAGATATCGAAATTCTTAAACTCAGGTGTGGATCGATTTCAAATTTAAAATTCGCAAAAAGATCATAAGAAACAATAGTGAAAAACTGGTGGTGGTCCGAGCAAACGAGTTTATTTCTCCCCTCTTCGAGAGTGTGTAGTTGATTTACTTAATTTAAATGTTAGTTGTGGCTGTGAATTCGGAACGCTGCGCGATATGAGTTTGGAACTTGTATCATCGAATTTAACTTGTTTCACAAGCAACCAAGCAACCTCAGTTGTAAGCGCTTTACGACCAGCAGCCATCGATGTAACTTTTTCAACGGAAAAAAACACCTCGAGAAAGTAATCTTCCACCGCCGACCAACTGGAAAGTAAACTCCGATTACTCGAAAAGCAAACTGAACTGCAGGAAAACATGAATAAAAATGTCGCAGAAACTCTGCACTTGGACAATAAAATATATTGCTTTCAAAAATACAAGTTAAAATTGCTGGAGAAGTCCTTACAAATAAAGCAAAAAACCCTGCAGATTTATGAAGAAGATGCGAGAGACAAAAAAGACTTCGTGCGTAAAAATTTAAATTAAAAAAAAAACATGTATGTGTTGCAGCTTCAACGTTTGACGTTAATTTAGTGTTAAGTAGTAATCTAAAACTTCGAGCAGCATTACGAATGCTTCTTTTGAAAGTCTGAAATGCTGTATAAATCTACTCTTCATTGAATAAATCATGATTATTCTAATGCACAGTGCTTACTTTGCATTGTCCATATCCAAAGAATTTGACTAGTCTCAAGCCACTTCATTTTTCGATTTAATTCTAGGAGGGCGGCTTGATTGTCCTCATCAAACTTGTCGTCAAAAAATAAATCAAAACAATTCATTTTACAAACATTAAAAAAAAAAACTGTTTTTAAAAAAAATTTCACTTGACAAATTGTTCAGAATGGCACTTTCGTTCACAATAGCAATCAATTCAAGCATTTTCCTCGATTTCAATATGGCAGTACTTATAAGTCGTTTCGATCGACTCTCGCAATACCAAAACGCCATCGACTCGACAACTTCGTCGAATATCGACTAGCAATTGACTCGACACTCACAATACGGGTGAATGTCAGTCTCTGTGCTGGTAAATTTTCATCCTCTTGGAAGCTCTCTAACATTCTTCCCATTTTCAAATCGGGTGATCGGAACCTTGCGCCTAACTATCGCCCTATCTTCATGTCTTCTATATGCAGATAATTTAAAAACCTTCCGAGTGATCAAAAATACTGCTGACTCTCTGATTCTTCAGGATGATTTGTATGCTCTCTCTGGTTGGTGTAACATTAACTGTTTGTCCCTTAATGTTTCGAAGTGTTTTTCTATGTCCTTTTCCCTTAAGCTTTACACTCATGTCTTTCCTTATACTATTGATGGTACTATTCTTTCTTGTGTCGATCATTTCTCAGATCTTGGAGTCACTTTTGGCCGCAAAAAAAAATGAAAAAAATGAGTCAGCCACCGAAAGACAATGTTTTTAAAATACAATTGATCACAAGTGTCTTGTCTCTTATACCAACAAACTAGTTGTCTGGGAAGCGCAATGAAAAATTTACCCCAGAAGGAAAATGATGCACACGAATCCTGCATATTAATTGAGTGATGGAGAGCGTGGAAGAAAGAAGGAACATTTTTTTTATCTAATAAAAACTCAATATTTTTTAATGAATTTTAACTTTTGGAGCTTTTTTTTGGGGTCTGCAAAGAGCCAATTGCTCGAGGCCAAATCTGGCAAATATGATAGAAGCGGAGGCAATTCAAAGTGCGATTCGTGCATTTTTGCCATTCGCTTGTAACATGGTGCATTGTCTTCATGGAAATATATTTTTCTTCTTCTTTATTATAAGGAGCCACTTTTTTTCTAATTTGGTCTATCAAGCACCCAAGTAGCACCATAGAATATTCACTATTGATGTTTCTTTCCTCCTTCTCAAGGTAGTCGATGAAGGTAGTCGATGAGTCTTATTCCATGCGCATCCCAAAATACGGACGCCATAACTTTTCCCGGATCATTATGACGCCATTATATCATTAGTGCGCCATTATATAATTAGTACACCATCTATATGTCAGCCTCAAAGCCTATTGACGTAAGTGTTACTTGACGAAATTCGAAATTGTTTTCATAAATTTCTCCTTTCGTCTTCATTGTGAATTACAGTTCACATTTATTATGCATCATCGACTCTCATTACCATTACCTTGAGCGAAAAAAAAACTCCAAATGCTCTTCAAATACCCTCAAATATTGAAGTCACTGTTTCAACTGTACATTTGATTTCCTCAAACTACTAAAAATCCAACAGTGAATTTTTCTCTCTTCTAGTTCAACGCTTCAACAAAGCAAATGGATTGATTCCTAATCGGATAATGGGAGCTAATGGCAATTTCCGGAAAATTGACAATAAAAAAGAACGAGCCGACAGATACACAATTGTCATGGTGCGAAGACAAGTGTTGGTGGTACACAAACAATATGCAGGCATCGTCATTAGCATTAGAATCAATGGATGGGAATGGAAGAAATATTTGTAACGGACATTAAGCCACCGCTCTGAACTGAATCATTGAACTGCTGGTAAAGAATATTTAACGGATAATATCTCTGAGCTCCAGTCGACAATAAATGGTGTGAGTGAGATAATTGTAATCGGTTGATTATGTAAATGATAAGAATTATCACGTTTGTGGTATTGATGCCGAAATAATTTGAAAATAGCTAACGGAATATTAAATCACGTTTCTATGAATTATAATTTCCTGAATTGGAGTTTTCTAGTAATTTCAGTTGTCTACAGTGCCTGACAGCCAAAATGATGTGGCCAAGTATCTGATGAAAAATGATCAATATCTGTCAGCTTCTGAATGAAATAAAAGAAAAGTGATAATAAATTGCAGATTTAATGTTTATTTATAATTTAAGTGAAAAAATAACAAAAAGAATATGACAAAAAGAATGCATTACGAAATAACAAAAAATAACAAAAAGAATGCATTACGAAAAGAAGTACAGTGTCACCTCCATAACTGCAACCCCCGATAGTTGCAATATTCGAAATCAAAGCAAGACCGTTACTTTAAAATTTCTTACCCTGTTGTATGCACTCACAAGATATTTATTGGAAGTCTAGTGGTAGAATAGTATTTTCCGGTACATCCCCCAAT
The DNA here is from genome assembly GCA_963978885.1 of Nemotelus pantherinus. Classification (NCBI taxonomy): domain Eukaryota; kingdom Metazoa; phylum Arthropoda; class Insecta; order Diptera; family Stratiomyidae; genus Nemotelus; species Nemotelus pantherinus. The sequence continues at coordinate 163,751,468 of OZ022263.1, forward strand.
ACGCGTGCTTGTCAAGTGGTATGTTCATGTGATTTTCGTTTAAATTTCGTTTTCTTACGACGCTCGTGTGGTTTATTTGAAAATGTCGGGTATAAAAGCACATAAGTTTTTATCATTTAAAGATAAAGCGCAAGTTATAACAGATTTCGAAAGTGGTTTATTGCCGCTTTATCTATCAAATACGGCGTCAACAAATCGACAATTAGCCGTATTATGAAAAACCAAAACAAATTCAAAAAATTTGTGGCCAATGCAGAATTTGGATCCGATAAACGGAAAACGATGCGCCAGTCTGAATTTCCGAAAATGGAGGCTGCGCTGTATAAGTGGTTTTTGGATCAAAGATAAAAAACATACCGATGTCTGCGGAATTGCTGAAGGGAAAGGCAACATTTTTTCACAACAAAATTCCAGAGAATTCGAATGGATTCAATGCAAGCAACGGTTGGTTCACAAAATTTAAAAAGCGACACGGGATCCGGTTTCTCAAAATATGTGGAGAAAAGCTGTCAAACAATGCAACTGCCATTAACCAATTTGTTGAAAAGTGCCATTCCAAAATCAAGAAATTGCAATTGAAGCCAGAACAGATATACAACGCAGATGAGTCTGGCCTGTTCTGGAAGCTTCTTCCAGAAAAAAACTTTGGGGAATTTCCGGGAAACTTCAGCACCTGGACGGAAAACTAGTAAGGAGAAGATAACTTTTCTAGCATGTACAAATACAACCGGAACGCAAAAAGTTAAGATCTTAGTGATAGGAAAAGCCAAGAATCCCAGGTCATTCAAAAATACTGGAGATCTTCCTGGGGTGTACAGAAACAGTGGCAACGCTTGGATGACGAGATGTTTATTCGACGACTGGTTTCATCACACATTTGTTCCAGAAGTAATTTCCGAAATTAAATTTATTGATTTCAATGGACTTTATTTTGCTTTAGGTCCGCAGATTCCAAGTGCTCAGGGACTTCCAACAAAAGCACTTTTACTGCTTTATAATGCTCCATGCCATCCGAAAGCTGGCCAGCTTGAAAGTGATGCTGGTATGATATCCGTAATGTGCTTCCCACCGAACTGCACTGGAATCATACAACCTATGGACCAAAACGTGATTAGGTTGACAAAACTTTTTTACAAAAAAGCTTGTTGGCCCAAATTGTAGGTTCTGAGGAATCGGACACGGAGCAAATAATTAAGGGAATAAACTTAAAACACGCCGTATGTCATTTATCTGGTGCATGGGCGAAGGTCAGATCACACGTTATTGAAAAATGCTGGGAAAAATTAATGACACCAGTCTCTGATTGGACGGAAGAGGATGACGTACCGCTGAGTATCATAAGATCAGAAATGCAGTGCATGAAATATTTAATAGTTTTATTTAATGTGTACCAATTTTTTCCTAGCTCAAAAAAATATTTTAATAAAAAAAAAGATTTTTCCTTTCGAAGGTAGATATATTGAATTTTGTGACAAATATCGATATTTCCAGGGTAATTAATATGGATAGTAAAGTAATTAATAGGCAATTAGTTGGTAATTAGTATAAGTCAATACTTTAAAAGTAAGCTCTATAAGTAATATACATAAGTTAGATTAATATTAGACTGATAGACACTGAAGAAGAGGGCAGATTACCCTCGAAATATCGATATTTGTCACAAAATTCAATATATCTAGCTTCGAAAGGAAAAATCGGTTTTTTTATTAAAATATTTAATAGACCCAATAAGTGATCTTCTGAAACAAATTGGGCCTGATGATAATTTGACATCAGATGATATTGATAGCTGGATTTTGGAAACTGGAGCTGAGATTTGTTTTGAAGAGATATATGATGAAACAAAGTCAGTTGACGAAAGCACCTTGGAGATAAGAGTGAACAAGATAAAAAATGAAGACGCAGTACGAAGCTTCAACATTTGTATTGAATGGGCTGAACAGAATAACGAAAATCTTCAGGATATAATCGTTTTGCAACAATTGAAGGAGAAAGCTATTGTGAAGCAAGGCAAGAGCCAGAAGCAGGCAACACTTTTTAACTTTTTTTGAGAAAATCTGAATACATGTGTTTGAAAAATATAAAGGTGTAAGAAAAGTTTTTGTTGCGCTCATTCTTTTTGAATTACAACTGTTTTTTCCCATAAAAATAAATTCATTTGTGTTGATTGGTTGATTGGTTGTTCTTCTTCACAAGAAGTACTGACCCGAAAATTGCAACATTTCGAAAATTGCAACAAATCTGTTTCTATTAGTTGCAATTACCGAGGTTACACTGTAATAAAAATCCAGAAAAGTGCCGATTTTGGCGTCACAGCCAATATGATAAGAAATGGATTTTCCTAGAAAAAAAATTGTATCAAGCTCTTAATAGCTTATAAAATTAAAAAATATTACTTCTAGTATTTCGTGGGATAGCCTTTCTGTTTAAGAACCGCGTCCAATCTACAGGACATCGATTCCACTAAAGATGTGTACTCTGGCTGAATTTGGTTCCACTCTTCCTGCAAAGCTCTTTTAAGGTCCTGTATGTTGTTAATTGTGTGTTCCCGGATGCCTTTCTCCAACGACCACAAATTCTCTATAACATTTAAGTCCGAAGATTGTGGAGGTGTTTGAATAACATTTGGGCAATTCCAAATGAGCCACCTTTGAACGAGTTGGGAGGAATGCTTAGAATCATTGTTCCGATAAAATCGCAAACGATCCCTTATATTCAAATTTTCTGCACTTTGCAATAAGTTTCCTTTCAAAATATTCAAATACTGGTGTTTATCCACGATACCATCGATGAAAGCCAGATTTCCAACCCCTGCTTGCGACATACATACCCATACCATAGCATGCACACATCCGTAATTCACAGTGGTTCTTAAATGTTTTGGATTGAGCTCTGTATTTGGTTGCCTCCAGACGTATTTTTGCCGGTCAGACCTAAATAAAATAAATTTGCTTTCATCAGAGAAAGTGACGGTTTTCCAAAAAGCAGTATCCTTTCTCAGATGTTCGTGAGCGTAATCAATCCTGTGCAATCTGTTTTCGCGATTGATGAAAGGTTTCTTGTGGCCAACTTTACCATCTAAATTGTCATTCCTGAGCATAATCCTTCTAGTTTGGGGGTTGCTCTTTTTGTCGAGAGTCCTTTCAGCAAACTATGCCAATTTGGAGGTACTCAATGTACGATCCTTGACTGTCTCACGATCCAACGGCAATCCGTTTCAGAAAAAAATGTGTTGAGAGTTTTTTTGACTCGATTGTCTACACGATTTTCGCTCACAAAACGTTCAATCATATGCTGCGCCGTTAAAACACTCCTTTTAACATTTTCAGCAATTTTTTTTTAGATTTCCCGTCCTTGAAATGGTTTATTATTACACGCTGAGAAATGACCGAAATCAATATATTAACATCTTAATATTGTTATAGTAACAGCATTGTCCCTAATGCATAATTTTAACAGCTCAATATTTAATGTTATCAAGTTACAATATTATGTTTGCAGTTTAACATTATATATTAAGCTGTTAACTTTTTATATTAAGAACATCTGTAAATATAAATGTTTTAACATCTTAACATAAATATATTACTCTGCCAATATAAATGTATTAGCCAAGGGTGGTGAAATTGTTGGTCATACAACAAAGTGCATTGCTTGTATTGTTAGTTAAGATGTTAATATTAAATACGGCAATAGCACACTGGAATAACCTAATCTTGTTCGATCATCGAAGTTGAGCAGTGTTAGGCGCGGTTAGTACTTAGATGGGGGACCTCTTGGGACTATGGAAAAATCGTATCGACGGCGTGTTAATATTAATTATTGGTATACCAATATACTATTGTAGGACGTTAATATAACTTATTGCCATGTTACTATAATATATTGGCATGTTAATATTAATTGTTGGTATACCAATAGTATTGTAAGATGCTAATATAACTTATTGCCATTTTACTATTTAATATTGGCCTACTAATATAATATTGTAACAGACAAATTCACCACACGCATGTCAATATATAAAATTTTAAGAATGCTATGTGCTGGCAATATAATGTTATTGCTAGGTCAATATAATAATGTTAAGAAATGTTTTTAATATAAATATATTAGCTGCAAAATATATTAAGGGTAGAACAATGATTTTTCAGCGTGTAACTCTCGCTGTTCAATAAAAGTGAGACAACCCATCGCGAATTAAATGTCATATTATTGTTCTTGACATAATAATGATTTCGTTCAAAAACCAAGGTCTGACTGATAGTCATCTTAGAGTCTCAAAAAAAATGTTAAATAAAATGGGCTGAAAATGTTGTGAAAATGTTAGAAAAAAAGACCAAAAATTGTTATAAAAAATGTTAAATGAATTTAATTTAGATGTTCATAAAATAGAGCAACAAACATAAGAAACTGAGGAAAAACTTCATTTTGTATAAATATACATTCTGAATCATCTTTATCACCAACGAAATTATTGAATTGAATGACATTCAGCATCGCAATGTGTGATTGAGTGAGAGAGTGACGTCTACTGGATAAAATGTACTTATAAATGGAAAATGAACGTTCCGCATCTACTGATGTCATTGGTGCGAATTTTGATTTGATTTTGTGATCCACTGGTAGGTCGGTGTAAAAATCTACATCAGGATTCTTTGAAAGTTTGATCAAGAAAGTTTGATCAATTCATCGCCTGATAATTTACTTTTAACTGTTAACAGGATTGTCCATTGTTGGTGTACTGTCATTCCTCGCTTTTCCAATTTCGTACTGGCTGCAGTCAAAAATTGGTATTGATGTACTGTATGCAACGATTGCTCCAATTCCGCGCGATTAATAGTTCGTTTCAGTAGCTCAATTTTCTTGGAATTGCTTTCTAAAGCTTGAACAAATGATTTGATCGATGAGAAATTTTCTGCATAAAAGAATGCGGCTTTGAGCCAGCTGTTCCAATGAATTTCGATCACAACTGGTGGCAATGGTAAATTGCATATTTCTTTGAATTTTTGTCGACATACCGGTGATTTTGAAAGTACTTCTTTCACCTGAGCTATTTATCGCATCATGTTTAGTTTTTATCACTTCACAAACCCTGTTCAATGCATGTACTGTACATGTTACATGTTTCAGATTCGGGAATGTTTCTTTCAAACCTCTTCCTGCCTTTAGCATATACTTTGCTTGATCCGTAACGAAAAGCCACAATTTCTCAAATTGTAACTCTGCGCCATATAAAATAGCACACGCTTTATGCACACCCTGTTGAACTGTTGTGTTGTTCGTTTGTTCCAAAAAAAATGGTGGTCAACAGCATTGGATTTGATGCAAAACCGTGGAGTTTTTCGACTAAAATGTTCAAAACAGATCGAGCAGACGCATCTATCGTTTCGTCGGCAATAAAATATATCGGATGCTCACCAATGAATTCTTTAATTTTTTTCAACGTTTCATCATGCATCAAATCAATTTTGTTGTAAAACGTTTGAGCAGTGGGCAAAACTTTATTATGTGCTTCCAAAAAGAACCTTTTGATACTTGGATGAGGTAATTTCCAGAAAAGAATTCCAGCTTCGTCGAATGCTGTTCCCAATTTCATAGTGTATGAGTCATCTTTGGATTTTTTTCCACTTAAACTGGCAACTGCTTCATGTATTGATGGCTGGAAAATATTCTTTTCGCTGGATTTCTTGTGTTTGGTTGAGCTCAAGTGTGCCTGATATTGACTATTCAAATGACTGTAATCTACTTTCAATTTGCTTTGGCAACTGTTGCAAATAATTTCCACTCTGGCAGAATGTGACTGAACTTCAAAAAACTTACTCCCACCGATTAGTTTTTTTCTCACGGAATACAAGACTGTCTTTTATTTACGACATTGTGATTGATTAATGGTCGCAACAATACTAACTATTAAGCAATCAATTGGAATGAAAATCGATGGTAATGCTGATATTATTGTTCATGGTATGAACATGTTTATTGAAAGAAAGAAGACAATGTGTGCATCTAAACTATTTTTGTACGATTTGGTCTCGTTGATGACAGCAAGTTAATTTTTCTTAGCTGATTCACATTTATTCATTTATTTAGAAACATAAAGTTTTTGATGAAACAATTATTGCTTATTCGGCAAATGTTCCAGTTTGTTTAAACTCGTATTAATTATACTAACAAAAATGACGAATGAATCATGATGTGACAAGAAATCTGCTTTAGTTTAATCATCATTAAATCATTATTGAAGTTTATCTTTATTTAATAAAATAAATGAAACTTTGACGCTCTCAGTTTTCTGTTGAGTAAATATAAAAAAAATATTGTTCTGTTGACTATATATGTACTATATAATGTACAACATTTATATTTTCGATTGTTTTGTGCAAATCATGAACGATAAATTGAGAAAAAATGTTGGAATTTCCACAAAAAATGTGAAAATGGCAGAAATTTGTTAAATTTCCTATGAAAAGTCAGAAAAGGCGAAAAAATGTTATTTTTTCAAAAAACAACACAAAATTGTTAAAAAGTGTTAATTTAACAATTTTAACATTTTTTTGAGGCTCTAGTCATCATGTCTGCAATGCGATATTCTTTTCTCACAAACGGATTACTGGAATTAGCGATACTTTTTCTAGGAAAAACCATTTCACATCATTTTGGCTGTGAGGTCAAAATGACCTCTTATCTGGATTTTTATTAATTTTTATCGTAACGAATTATATTTGTTTGTTATTTTTTCACTTAAATGATAAATACACATTATATTTGCGATTCGTCACAAGTATTTTTCTTTATTTCATTCAAATGTAGCCAGATATTGATCAATTTTGATAAGTTACGTGGGTACATAATTTTGGCTGTCAGCCACTGTAGTAATCGACAGAAAATGCCTATTTGAACACTAAATTTACGAACAAAAATAAATACCTACATGTTTACCACCTTTTTTTATATGTACATTTTTACGCTAAATACTAGAATTAAAAATTACGGTGTCTGATGGAAAATGAACCAGATGTTCATAACAATAAATTGAAAAAATCATTTTTGTTTAAAATAAATTAAATTTTCTTCATTTCATAATATATAAAATTTCAAATCTGTCAAATTGACAAGTTAAACAAATCTAGTGTTAATATCAGAATTGTATTCGCTTATTTCAATGGCTGCTAATAATTATGCCAGTCCTACAAAGCAAATTCAATTTTAGACTTAACAATTTTCTTAAAAAACGTCATAAAAATTCCGTATTTCAATAATGCGATAGTTTTCGATTTCAAAGAAACTCAAAAATACTCTTTCGCTTCAACAAACAATCCACAAATAGTTACATTGCCTTAATAACAAGACATCATATAACTTTTCTCTCATGAAATTCTCCCAAGACACTACAAATTTACGCGCCACATGCAGCAATCAATCTTTTCAAGTATTCTGATCGCAGTCCGAAACAACTTAATCAGCAGCTCTAATTACACTCACTGGGCTAAATATGTCTAAAAAAAATTATCAACCATTTCGAGCAATTTCTCATTCTCGTATTTCTACAAAAATTTCATAAACATCAACAAGTTCAAATTAACTAACGAACCAGTTTATTATTATTATCGGGGAGAGCGCTTGTCAAGTTGCTCACAAAATTTTCACAGCCATTTCAAATCGAAATATGAAGAGCAAGACAATGAACGTCTTGGCCGGTCGAAGCATTAAAGAAGTGCACGCTGTGAGTCTACAGACAAAGCAAACAGATTTCATGTGCCGTCGATAGCTCAGTTGGTAGAGCGGTGGACTGTAGAATGAAATAGTGCGGAAATCCATAGGTCGCTGGTTCAAATCCGGCTCGACGGAATGAATTTTTTTGAAAGTTTTTCGATGTTAAATATTTTGATTGAATTCGATAATTAAACGGAAAATTGTAAGCGAAATTTTTATTAAGAGTATCAAGGAAGATGATAAATTGAACAATGGTGGGATGTATTATATGACAATTTTGTGATATGAAATTGATACATATCGTCGCTGTAAAATCAAACCGGCATATCTGCAAAATACATATTTTGCACCAGAGCGCTTTAAAGTTTTCGCGTGTGGGCTGTTTTCTCGTAAATGCATACCGGCACAGCACCATTAGACGGATTTTTATTCAACTATACGATATGCCGGTGCGACATAAAAATAGACGGGAAAAAGAGGAATTTTTTGATACCAAAAACTCAAAAGCTCAATTTTTACAGATATGCCGGTTTGATTTAACAGCGACGATATATCAAATCAGAGTATGCATGGAGAAAGGAAGAACATTAGAGAATATGTACATGTTATATGATGTTTAATAGATATAGAATATTTTATTTATTTACCAAACAGGGTATAATATACGATAGGGGAAAAACATCATCATATAAGAATAAATATTTTACATGTAAAATATTCTTTCTGCTCACCTGTTTGCAATAATAGTGAGAGAATTAATGAAAGTAAATTCTGACAGATTGATACTTGAATGTGACGTATCTTGGACTCATGTGATTAATCGGCTATAAATTTCGATCCTATTATTTATTTAATGTCTAAACCAACAGATCAAATCCAATAACGAAATAGCCAATGATAAATATAAAGATACATATATACAGTTTTGGACAAAACTAGAGCATTGCTTTGCGAAATATCAGTTATCCTCTTATATTATTGGGAAAACCAATTCAAAAAAAAATTGTTCTTAGTTTTTATTATTTATCTATATGTGTATTGCAAAAAAACATAAAAATAACAATTCAATCTTTTCATTAACAAGAAATAAAAGTGAAATACATCTCGGTACTCAAAATTTTCCAAGACAAAATCAAAATACTCCTTAGCTTATGACCAGCATTTATAACAAATTTAGGGTAGTTTTAGTAATTCGATGCAAATCCTTTATTTTTAATAACACCAACATATCTTTTTGGCATAGAAGATAAATATAATAAATTGTTAATGAACTGTTCGGGAAAATTTTCCCACGTTGTCTTAATAGCGTCGAAAAATAACGTTTTTGTCTTGCAGTTTCCCCTGTTGATCCTTTTGTTGGCATTCACATAAATTGTCAATGGGGTTGAGATCGGGAGATTACGCAGGTCAATCCAAAACTTCTATCTTATTTGCTTGCAGCCAAGTCTTACACAGCTTAGAGGTATGCTTGGGTTCGTTGTCCTGTTGAAATGTCTATTTTAGAGGCATCTCCTCTTCAGCGTACGGCAGCATTATGTTTTGTAATATGTCAACGTATACGAAACGATCCATAATATCATCAATTCGATGAATTGGCTCAATATCTTGTACTGAAAAGCAACCCCAAACCATGACATTACCTTCTCCATGTTTGGTTGTTGGAATGCAATACTTAGGGTTAAATCTTTGTCCTTTTGGTCGTCATACATGTCTTATTCCGTCAGAATATTTTAAATTAAATTTCGATTCGTCGGAAAATACTACAGTTCTCCACTTTTGAATACTCCAGTCTAATTGGTCCTCGGCAAACTTTAACCTGGCCCTTCTGTTCTTCTCTGATATGAAAGGCTTTTTTGCAGGTCGGCAAACCGCCAAACCAGCTTCTTTAGCTCTTCTCTTAATGGTCCTTGCACATACTGATAGTTTGAAATCATTTTTAATTTGATTAGAAGAGACCGTAGGTTCAACTAAAATTCTTTTTTAATCAAAGAATCAACTCTTCGAGGCTTTCCTACAGAATGAAAGGGAGATATACGACCTGTCAGCTTTAACTTTTTGATTAGCCGCTATTTAACTGACGATGGAATGAATATCTTTTACTAATTTTATTTCGCGATAAACCACTTATATAATCAAATATATTTTTATTTTCATTTCTTTGCAATAAGTATCTCTTGCCATTTTTAGTCTCTTAACGTGTTAACACTAACAAACAAACTGCACACCTCTATTCAAGGCAAATCTTTTCCACAAATGCTGAATTAGTGATGGAATTTTGATGATTCATATAAGGCAAACGCATTTCTGATGCAACAACTATTTCCTGCTAACGTTCCGTTCGTAGCGGCACGAAAGAGTTACTATATATGAAGAGGTGCTTTAGTTTTGTCCAGGCAAATTTGGAATACTGAGAAATATTTTTCTTTTATTTTTTGTTGTTGAAAAGATTTATTTATTCATTTATTTATCTTCCAAATCCACAGAACAAATCCAATTATAGATTAAACAAGAAGCAAAAATTAAAATACATACAAATATATAAATATGTAAGAAAAAGAAAATAACATGGAAACTAAGAAAATTAATAAAATTCAGAATGGAATAATAATACAAAAAAGAATAAAAAGCTAATCGACCGAAAAAGAAACAAACAAAATGAGCAAGTTAGGACATATTTCGATTATAAGAAAGAACGTTATTTTTTAAAGTACTTTTAAACACTGATAACGTTTGAGGCAGGGGACCAAGTTTAAGGCTATTGTGCTGACGAGGCAAACGCAAAAGGGGGGGAAAGAAATAGGTGTCGATACGGGCAAATGTAACATTAAAGTCAAATAATGTTCTATTAGGACGGCCCGGTTCCCTAACTGAAAGTTGAATGCTGGGGTCAACCAATATACTACTTTTGAACATTTTAAAAAGGAGGCACTCGTCGAGGAACACTCTACGTGACTCAAGGGAAGGAATTTGAAGGATGAAGAGGCGCATACTGTAATCAATACTGTACTTATAGAACAACGAGCGAGTGAATCGGCGTTGGGCGGATTCAACCGCATCGATCAAGTATCCGTAATGTGGACACCAAATTTGGCAACAGTATTCAAGAACACTACGGACAAAGGAAAAAAACAGATAAAGAGAAATGGAAAGATTAACAAAACGTTTAGAGGATCTGATGATGAAGCCGGAAAAACGAGAAGCCTTGGCAGTGACGTGAAGAATATGCAAGTCGAACTTCAATTTGCAATCAAAAGTCACGCTAAGGTCCTTGATATTAGAAACAGCATTGAGAGGAGAGCCATGCCAACATTCAAAGTGAGGGAATTAGCAGTGCACCAGTTAGTCAAAGTATCCAAATCGCTCTGCAATATGGTACAGTCACTAGCGGATTCAATCACTCTGAAAATTTTAAGATCATCAGCGTACAAAAGGCAGGATGAGTTAAAGAGGGAAGGAAGGTCGTTAATAAACAAAATGAACAATAAAGGGCCAAGAATGGAATCCTTGCGGAACTCCTGAGGTAGGAAAAAAAGGTGTTGAAGAGCAGGAGTTAACAGTAACGACACAAGAGCGATTACAAACGTAGAAAGAGAGCCAACAAAAAAGGACACCAGAGAGACAAAACCCAGTTAGCTTTGATAGAAGAATATCATGGTTCACAGAATCGAAGGCCTTGGCAAATTCGGTATAGAGGCCATCAACTTGCTTTTGCTGGTCGATTGCGGAAGCAACGGTGTTTGTCAAAGTCAATAAGTTTGTAACCGTTGACTTATCTTTGATGAATCCATGCTGTTCTCTGACCAGCAAGGGCTGGACGAAAGGGTACACTCTATTGTAAACGACTCTTTCGAGAAGCTTACTAAAGCATGGTAAAAGGGATATGGGACGGTAATTAGAGATGGAAGAAATATCACCAGCTTTAAGGATGGGAAATATGTTGGCGGATTTCCAAAGGGAAGGAAAGGTCCCGGTTGAAATGCTGAGGTTAAAAATTATTGACAAAGGAACACACAAGGAAAATGAAAGTGATTTGGTGAAAAAATTTGGAATGCCGTCAGCACCGAAGCTAGTGCTTGCATCTAGAGACAACATTAACGATTCCACTTCTAAGGGATTAGTAAAAAAAGTAGAAAGGGTACAATCAGGAACTGGAAAAAAGGTTGAAGGCGAAGAGCTGCTATGATGGGAGGTGAAAGAAGAGAAAAATTGAGCAAAGAGCTCAAAAGGATTTTGAGGTGAGGACGCAGACTTATCATGAAGATACATACCAGAAGGAATGCCAGAGGAAGTTTTAAGGGATTTAACATAGGACCAAAAAGGTTAAGGATTGTCAGAAGTAATAGAAGTTTCGACATACTAAAGGCAAGCACGCATAGCGTCGTTGGCTGCCCTTTTAACAGCAGCTCGTAACCTTTTCAAAAGGTCATCAGGTGAGCCAGACCTTTTGTATTTGCTACGCGCTGCATCTTTGGCTCTAAGAGCAATCGCAACATCAACGGTGAACCACGGAGGGTCGGAACTTCTTTTGCAGCGAAAGGAAGGAGTGTAGCAGGAAATTAAGTTGGAAAAGAAGGAATAAAATTTGTAGATAGAATCATCCACACTTAGCCCTCTGAAGAAATTATACCAGTTAGGACAATTTATTTCATTGGAAAAAGCAGAATAGTTTCCTTTTTTTAAATTGAAACGAAGTCTAGAGGCAGGTTTGTCTTTAGACGAACGGTTTAGAGTTAATTCTATAAAAATAGGAGGGTTATGAGGATCAGGGCGCACATACGGAGATAAAGAAGGACTCAGACAAAGTGAAAAAGAGTGAAGGTTAGTCAGAACAAGATCGAGAATCCTGTTGTTGGTATTGGGTAAGTTGTTGAATTGTGAAAGTGAACAAAGGGACATAAAGGAAGAAGTAGTGAGAGAAATATTGTTTGAAGACAAAAGACATGAAAAAGTATTATCCCAATCCAGCGACGGAATATTAAAATCACCACATAACAATAAGGAAGCAGAAGTGGAGCGGCCATTGTGGTAGGACGAGATTTCCGCAAAGAAACGTTCATATACGTTCATATTGTCATTGCTATGTTTTATTATAATACACATATAGATAAATAATAAAAGCTAAGAGCAAATTTTTTTCATCTAGTTTTCCTGATAATATCAGAGGATAACTGGTATTTCGCAAAGGAGTGCTTTAGTTTTGTCCAATACTGTGTATATATATATATATATATATATATATATATATATATATATATATATATAAGCAAAAGAAATAAGAGAGAAAAAACCATAATTCAAACAAAAAATCAAGGTTGTTTCAAAAATTATGTTACTATGTATAAGTTATAAAAGTACTAAGCCAAGCTAAAAGTGCATTATGAAGAATAAACAGAGTACGAAATGACTTTATCTTTTAAAGTCAATTTGTATAATGACAAAGTTCGGTGGAAGAGACAATTACATCTAATATTGCACTTAACAGGCTACTTTCATGGGCAATTGATTTGGCGCGCGAATAATAGAGATCAAATTGAAAGATTGGAAGAAGTAACAGTAACCGGAAAAAATCGGCGGTTTGAAATTTTGTTTCGGAAAGGGATAAAGAAAAATGAAATGAAATTTGGTGTTTTTTGTTGAACTCTGATTCAGAAAAACGTGGATAAAGTTCAGGTTTGATTGTGGATAAAATCCAGCTAAGAATGAGCACAATCGTAAAAACAATTAGTCTCATAATTATTTTTGAGTGTCGAAATAAAATCGAATATCGAATTTCGAGTACAAAAAGTAACACCGGTAAGGCAGCAAGCCGAATCATTTGGTGGAAAGCACACTTTCGATTCAGTCATCAGATCAAAACGAAATTCATAAAGTAAGCAAGTCGGTGTATACATGAAGCAAGTTATCATCAATATTATATCATCAATATACTTTTTCTTCCGGTGCTTGCCAAAGGCTGCCAGCACCGATCATTTTGTGGTTGTTGTACCCAGGGATATTACCAATTAATTTTCTTATGTTATAAATCTGGTTTGATGATTTGATCATAAGTACAAGAAAATGATTTCGTAAGCATTTCACCCACATTCAATACAGAGCCCATTCGACACATTCTCTCTATTTTTCTTCGAAAATCAGCCTTTCTAGGGGGTTCTACGTGCTAGAATTTTTTTTTCGTTCCCGTGACTCCGTGACTACATTGATCAAGTCGAGTCCATATCCATCAAAAAGATCTGACACCCGGAAAAAAATCAGGATTCGATAATAATTCGCTATCCTACACGTTTAGATTTCACTCATGGTTAAGGAATGCCAATTCATCAAATATTGAATATCCGAATCAAATTTGCCACCATTACTAAACTCTTAATCAAACTGATTCACCACAAATTATCAAGCCCATTGAGTCCTTTTTGCAGAGTTTTGCCTGCCTTAGTTTGCCACTTACATTAACCGATTGTTTGGAATCATTCATCGAACACGTCAATTTTCCATCACGCCCACAAAATCCGGCTCCATTTGCCATTTTTTCCCTCGAAAAAAAGAAAGTGATTTATCAAATGCTCGATGACCGTTGGAAGTTATCAATGGCCATTAATCAGCTATTATGCAATCAAGTTTCTTGTCGTGACTCTAAGAAATTAGCAGATGATTTTTTTTTTCATCGATTTGAAGCGAGGAGCTGGGTAATAGTTTGGAAGGAAGGATAGGGTGGTTTTGATTTTTTTTCTTAAATGAGCTGAATTTTTATTGACAAATTTTTATTTACGGTTGACATAATTGAATTGGATACGCGATAGAGCATTTACGGGGTACTGTTTCTTTTTTTGTTCGTGACTGAATTATGCAATTGAAGTCATTTGATTTCAGCCAACTTGCACTTTTCATTTTTCTTTCATTTTCTCTAAAACTTATTGAACGGAGTATTAAAATAAATAATTTTAATATAAAATAAAATAATTTTATAATAAAAAAAGGAGGACACGCACTGCAGCCAATGTGCTGGGTTTAAAAATATTTTTTAAATCTGAATTAGCTGTTACTATTGAAAGGGGAAAATAAAATAGAAAAGGGGAAAATCGACAGCATTTTTTTTTTAAATAAGCCGCATTATGTGACAAGCTCTAAATGACAGATATATTGGATATTAATTCAGTGGTTTGCTTTCATTGTTATGAATGTCATTCAACCAACAGACTTAATAACGGGTCACTTCTTTCCACGTCCTTTACGCACTACATCAAAACACTCGAAAAAGGGAAATGAAAGTAGTAGATTTCCGCTTTTCAGTTCGTGACTGTTGTAGTTAAGCCGAACCAATTCCTTTTCATCAATTCAACATACCCACACGACGCAAGTCAGCAAGCAGCAGGACAATCCAAGCTAGGGGGTTTGTGTTTTATGTCTCCCAAAATGATATCGTTCCGGGGCGATATGAGTGTCAGTACACCTTTTTGTAACCATTTTTAACAAGAATATGCAATACAATCACCAGTCCATATGGTTGGGGTGGTGTTGCCGAATAACAGCACATCAACATGAGCAACAAACGTGCCAACAGTGCAACACACGTTCAATATATTCAAGTTATATCGCTCAAACATTTCAACCTACCAAAATAGTACTCGTTATTTGGTCTTTGCAGCCCATTCACTTTGGGAAATTTTTAGTGGAGCCGTTGGCCCAGGCCTAAGAGAGAGATGTATAATGTATATACGAGTATGTATGTAAAATATAAATTCCCAAACATGCACCGAATTTTCATTTACGTTTTCCTATTTATACTCGAGAATTACGCATGCAAATTGAGTGGGAAATGGTTTAATTAATTTCAATGGCGAACATGTTGAGTTTTTTTTTCGGGACGGCTGTCAATTGACTGAGTTATGGAGCAGCAGGGTGGATCAAACAAGGAAGGAAATTCTAGATTGAGTTGGGAATGTGATGTTGAAACTGAAAAGAGAATTTTCGGTCGAACTCATTTGCATGGGATGATGCAGTTAATGATTGAATCGGTAAATAGACGGTGATTTGCTACGTTACTTTTGAAATAAGACGGATTAAGGTAGTGGGAATTTGTTTTTACTAGCTCTAATTAAATGAAGAGTAATCTTTGCTGAAGGCGTAACAGAGGGCGTAAATAGTATTATTTGCTATAACTGTACACTGGAAACGAATTCATGTGAAAACATTGAGACAAGGTAAGAAGGTTTATTTAATCAAAGCAATTGTAAAAATTAAGGGCATAGAGATGCGTCTGCAGGAGTTGGTAAAATATCCAGGTATTCACCTAAGAGAGTCATTCGAAGAAAGCGTCACTTAAGACCACTGAAGCAATTTGGACGTCAACATAAATGCTTGGAAGTGATTGGATAATTTCAAGGAAGAAACTTTACATTGCCAAAAATGGTAAGACTGACAACAGTGTGGTGAAAGAAGACTACCCGAAAACTGTTGGGAACAGGTTCAACAAACTGCAAATGGTAGCTTACTTGCTGTGGTACACCCCTTTTAAGCCTTGAACTGCTATAGCTCAAAATTCAAGAGGAAGCGTCAAAATAGGTTATAAGTATACAACGGTTCTTCAGCTGCAAAACAAGAGACCTTTACATCCTGGAAGACTTAAGGCCCTTGATGAACATCCTGCACTTGAGGGATGAAATAAAAACTAAAACAACTCTCGAGGAATAGTTCAATTCCCTTATTATAAAGGGGCCGAAATATGGTAAGGGACGGAAATGTGGTTTACGGGTGAGTCAAAAGTGGATTGTAGAGTAGGAGCTCGTATTGTAGGACCCAGATACAAAATGCAATTCCCCCTAAAAAGCAACCAAGCCGTTTCTAAAAGCTTCTAACTGTCAAGCAACATTATTTGCCATATTTAAAACGACGCATGTAATAAAAAAAAGAAACCAAACAGTGAGAATTACGATCATATTGGGCAGCTATGTGGTTTTTAAGACTATCAATCAAATATAACCCAAAAAATTGGACAATGTGCTTTGGGAAAATTCACGGAAAGTTGGATTTTTGTACGAATCTTGAGATTGTTATTCTAGACAAAATGCTAAAACTCCAAATCGACCAGAGAGCCACAAAAATTTAAAGCTTAGAAAATGTCCTACGAAAAATATTTCATAGCTATTTTAAATGGAGTGACCGTTTTTTTTTAGACATTTTGATTCACAGAGCTGTTCTTCCCCTCCTTTGTTCTCACTTCTGTTGTTAGTAAGGTTGGATTTACACTACTAATGGATAGTTTTTCTATCACTAACTTCCCCTCTTAAAAGTGTCTTCATGGAACCTGATTATACCTTGTGTCTTAGGAACCTCATTATACCTTCCATAGTCAGCATATCTAACTAGAATCAATTTTAAACTTATCAGAATTCAAAAAACCCAAATTAGATTTCCTAGAATACATACAGACACATTCTTTCCCTTCTCATTCATTTCTTCATTTATTTTCACATCACTAAAAACATTATCGCTAT
The DNA here is from genome assembly GCA_963978885.1 of Nemotelus pantherinus. Taxonomy (NCBI): domain Eukaryota; kingdom Metazoa; phylum Arthropoda; class Insecta; order Diptera; family Stratiomyidae; genus Nemotelus; species Nemotelus pantherinus. The sequence goes on from OZ022263.1 coordinate 163,768,675, forward strand.
GACTTTTCCCTAAATTCAATAAATTTTCCTGTGAAAAGCTATGCAAGTGAAAAGTGTGAAAAGTAATATTTACGTAAGTCAGCCCCGCAAATCACTCGACACTAGACTAGGTCGGAACTAACTGCGATACGGTGGCCAGCTGCTATTCCATTCCACTCCAGTTCCGAGAGCTCTGTAATATAGGAATGAACTGAAAACAATTTGAACATCCTCAACAAGACTTTTCCGAAAGTCCTTTGTAAGCTCTTACCACCTGACTTGGCAGTAATTAAACTTTTTTTTTCTTGACTGCAGTTCGTTTTTCACTCAGCCAGCATGCTCGTTTTCTGACTTCGCCGCCGCCTGTTTTTGGCTTAGCCAAAGATCGTAAATTTTTCGGTACGGCGGCAAAGTGGTCAAGCCGACATATTTTTTTTTTTTTGGCTAATGTATATTTCTGTGTAAGGGGTGAGTTGGGTAGCGATTTTTGTTGTTGGAATTATTTTTCGTTTTACATTGATTTCATAGTGAAAACTTTTTTGTTAGCAGGTGCTAACTTACAAATATATTCGCGACTTCAAATTGAATGTAGACAATTCGAAGTATTCTTGTGCGATTTTAGTTGAAATCTCATTTCAAAAAGAACAGAATACTCAAATTCTCAAAAATACAGAATACTCAAAAACCTTCGCTTGAATGATTCATAGGGATTTACTCAGGTCAAATCTGGTGCTCAGATCCAATAATAAATTAAAGGTTCAAACAACTGCTTGTAATGTAATGAAGCTTTTTGAAATCAATATACTAAATCACAGTACTCACCTACAGTGCCAAGTATTAGAAGAAAGAGAAAAAAGTCAAACTGATGTTTTTTGCGAGGCAGGCTTCTCAAGAAGGGGCTCAAAGTTAGTTTGCACGAAGAATCGAAAGATCGAAGCACTATGCCCCAGATCACTTGACGGACAAATACGCTGAAATGCAACTGCAGTAAAAAAAAGTATCACTTGGCCTAAAGGATGATAAAAACATTGTTTGCGCAAGGATGAACAGTGCATCTTGCCTGAAAATCCAACACAATTATGCTAAACTGTAATATGCCCGCCTACATATGGATTTTTATTTATTTATTTATTTATTTCATCAAGCAAGGTGTACAAGTATAAAAAAGAATAAAAATAAAATAGTACATGCATAAAACTATGGAACAAAATAAAAATAAAACAAACTATATATAAATACAAGACTAATAAATAGTGCATAAATAAATTAGTTATAAACAGACAACAAATAAAGTAATAAATACTAGGTGGGGTGAAAAGTAACCTCCTTGGGAATGAAAAAAATGTTTTTTAAAAGTTTTTTTTATATTTTATTCAATGTAGTCTCCTTTTAGGTCGATACACTTATTCCAGCGATTTTCCAACTTTTTGAACCCGTCCGAAAAGTAAATTTCCGGAAAGTCTGCAAAATACTGCTCCGCGGCGTCGATGATCTCCTCGCGCGAGCTGAATTTTTTATTGATGAGTCATCTTTTGAGGTTTAGGAACAGATAATAGTCCAAGGAAGCCAAATTGGGCAAATAAGGTGGATGGGGAAACAATTCGAGCCCTGAATCGTTGATTTTAGCCATTGTTGCGATGCTCTCGTGTGACGGTGCATTGTCTTGTAAAAACAAAATTTTTTTTCGCTTCAAATGAGGCCGTTTCGCAGCGGTTTTGGCCTTCAATCGCTTCAATAATGTGCAGTAATGCCCGCTGCTGATGGTTTTTCCTTTTTCGAGGTAGTCCACGAAAAGTATCCTATGACAATCCCAGAAAACCGACGCCATGACCCTTCTGGCCCATTGAGCCTCTCTCGGCCGCTTCGGAGCACTCGTGCCGGCTTGAGTCCATTGCCGGTCACTCAGTGGATAACGGTATCATCAACAGTCACCAATCGACGCCAAAATCCACCCGTTTCCACATCAGCATAGGCAAACACGCTTCCGAAGTGCGCTCGCGTTCGTGTTTTTGGTCCGGAGTCAGCATGCGCGGCACCCAGCGGCAGGATAATTTTTTCATCTGCAAAATCTTGTTCAAAATATGGCGTGTGTGCTCAGTACTAATCTTTATGGCATCTGCTAGCTCACGCACCTTCACTTTCCAGTCGGCCAACACCATTTCATGTACTTTTTTGACATTGTCCTGTGTAACCGCATCGGAGGGCCTGCCGCTGCGGACTTCATCAGCAGTGGAGTTTCGGCCACCACGAAACTCTCGAAACCAATATTTCACGGTGTAATCTAAAGGAGCGCTAGCCCCATAATATTTATTCAACTTTTCTTTTGTTTCGTTCGCCGTTTTGCCTCTCAAAAAATAATGTTTTATGAGAGAACGAAAATCATTTTTTTCCATACTCACCATGGTGCCAAACAAGTCAACAAAAATCGGCTGTCAGAACAAAACAAATGGCTGTATCGTGCTGAAATTTGACATGTCTGCCTAAATATGAATAGACTTTAAGGCACAATAATCTTTTTTGCGATTGCAGCGCATTATAGAGGTCAAGGAGGTTACTTTTCACCCCACCTAGTAAATGAGAAATAAATGAGTAACAAATTAAATATCAAATTTAAATTTAAATTGAATATACAATACATATATGTTAGTATGGTGGGGGATGGGGGAGACTATAACGAGAGAGCCTTGATGATGTTATTTTTAAACGTTGATTTAGAGATCGTCGGGGAAAAGTTCTCGCTCATGCTATTGAATAGCCAGCAGCACCTATTAATTGGCTCGTTTGCTGCATATATTGTGTTGTGTTGGTATTCAATAAGCAATCGTCGGGATCTAGTGACTCTCAAGGACTGATTGAGTACACACTTTTCTTTCAAGTAAACGACATTAACCACGTCTCTGATGACATCGAAGCTGAAGCAGGCAGATAACATTAATCTTCTCGACGCAAGGGGTAACAAATTAATACATTTAAGGCGATATTCTTATGCTGGTAGATTACTGAAATCATGAGGGTTGAAAAGACCTCTCAGAGCGAATAGTAAAAACTGCTTCTGAACAGACTCAAATCTTTGGCTGTGAATTTCGGAAGCAGGTTCCAGATAGTGCACGCATATTCGAGAAGAGGGCGCACGAGTGAAATATATGAGGGTTAAGTAACCCAAAGATTCTTAAACTCTTTGGACCGTCGCTTAATGAATCCCAGTTGCTTACTTGCTCGGGAAAGCACTTTATCGTAATGAAGATTGAAGCGGAGCTTTTCATCCAGGATGAAACCGAGATCTAATATGTTGTGAACCCTGCTGAGTGACGTGTTGTTGAGGCGGTACGTATAATGAACGCGTGCAGTTTTGCGAGAGAAGCTAATTACGCAGCATTTGGCAATGTTAAGAGGGAGCTTGTTCGCGGAGCACTAATGGTCTAAAGCAGCTATACTCAACCCGCGGCCCGTGGGCTGCTTGCGACCCGCGAAACTCTTGAGCGTGTGGCCCAAAAGTGAAAGTTATTGATTTCCAGCTAAATTTTTCATGTTCATTAATAATATGCTTGCATACAAAAGTGCATATCCAAGCAAACAAGAAATCTAAAGGCGCGTACACATACAACTAACGAACGGCCAATGACAGTTTGATCGAATGTTGGTCGTTGGCCTTGGCCTTGGTTCTGCACAGGAACTACACAGGAACAGATTGGGACCAATGGCTTGGAGCCAAGACATTGGATGCGGTTAGGGTTGAGTATCATTGTACACCTAGTGATTGACAGCGATTAAATTGGTGTTGTAGAGTAGAACGCATTTATGGTCTGTACGTGGAGATACTCCGAGATATTTTTCACCGACGGCTCGAAGACAGATGTTAGATGTGGAGCCAGTATCTATCTGCATTCATCGAATCACAGTTGGGGTTTTTCTCTCGGAGAGCAGGTTTGTGTTTTTCACGCAGAAATATTCGCTATCCTGAGTGCTGCCTGCTGGGAAATTGAAGAAAGGTGGAGGGGAAAACGTATTGCTTTTTGCAGTGATAGTTTAGCTGCGCTGATGGCGCTGCGTAGATCCCTGACTACTTCGAAAATTGCCTAAGAGTGCAGGGCACGATTGAATTTTGTCGCCAAATTCAATAGAGTGCATCTGTGCTGGGTACCGGGCAGTGTGGTGTTGAGGGAAATGAAATTACTGACACCATTGGGAAGCTAGGTTCGACGCTTCTACAATAGCGCCCTGAACCCGGCTTGGGTTTGCCGACCGCATCTGCAGATGCCTTTCTTCGGGAGTGGGTAGTTGATGCTCACAAAGATAAACGGATGACGGATAGAATAGGTGTTGTACACAATATCCTCTGTTCATCTGCCTAGAAGAGGCTGACTCTGCGGAACATTTCCTCTGAGAATGCCCAGCATTTGCGCGTCTCAGATATCAATGCTTTGGCCGCGATTTAGCACGTATGAAGAAGTAGCCTCTTTTCCCCTATCAGTGATCGATTTTGTTAAGAAGTAATGAGAACAATGGGTTTTTTGGCCTGAGTGCTTAGAGATGCCAAGCGCCTCTCCTCCAACCCACACACACACAATCATAATAACAAATAAGGATTTTTCTTTTGTTTATGTTAACCATAAAACTGCATATTTCTCGACAAAAACTGGGCGAATCAATGATCGTTTGCTTCGAAAGTGGAGATTTGATATAATATATAACAAATCGGCAATCGTTTTTGAATGTTGAATACAGTCTTAAGGGCATAGCAGAAGCCATGAAAAACCAGAAAACCATCACGAATTGCACGGACGTTTTTATTCATTTTTGGCCCAAAACACACTAAAGTGATAGAGAGGAAAGTCGATTGACTACATTTTGATGGTTAAAAAGTGGGGGTGGAGAGATGAAGATGCATTTTCAAATTCGGGAAAAAAATATTTTTTACTTTTTACCTCCACCTCCTGCGCCGCCGTTTCTACGCCTAAGACAATTTTATAGTGTTGAGCAAGGTTCACTTTGACCACCCTTCGATCGATTGTTATTTTTTTTTAAATATGTATTTATAGTATTTTATAGCATATGCTGATATATTTTAATAATATGTGGATATTCATAATTTTTTAACATAATATATACTTTTAGAATTTTCTCAAACCAACATTAAATTCGATTGCTGGCATCAGTGATCAATGGTGTCAAGCTAGAATTACCATGTACTCATGTTAGGCGGACTTGTTAAAAATGTATCTTACAATTTCGGAGATAGCAGAAGTTATTTCAATTTCAACGCCTACCACAATTACCGTTTCGAATCGTAAATCGTCTTTTTTTCAATGTGTCCTTGTTACCGCGTATAAACAATGAGACCTAAGTAATTTTCTCCAATTCATTTCCACAAAACAAAAAAAAAATAAAATAAATAAAACAAACAGCGAAGAAAAAGAAATTTAAATTGCTTACATTTCATCTAATTGAGATCGTTTGCCATTTCGCATAATTCAGAATTATTCGTTTAAGTAATTTATTAGATGAAAGAACACGGAGCGCAACTGATAGGCGGTGGCCAGACATTTAGCCAGCCAGCGGTTGTCGCTGTTCTTTCCAGTCTTGGGTCGGTTGCCGCGACCTTGTTACGCATTATAAAAGTTATTTTATATTTTTTTTCGTGTTCATTCTTTCGTGCGCACTTTATTTGCACACAGCATACCACAGTGTCGGTACGGACTCGCGATCGGAACGAAATAATAAAAAATGAAACAAGAAACAAGCTGCAGTGAAGTCTCGTTTAGTATTTAATGACTTCCTTTTAGATTTCTTTGAATAATTACGTTACGTCACGAGAGGGCGGGAGAGCAAGGGATGAATGAGGGTGCGACTGAAGTACTAAAGAAGTTCACTTTGGATTGTGCCAATTAATCAAGTGGTTTTTATGGTAGCGAACTGCTATCGTAAAAAAGTTGCTTGCTTATTGGCAGGCAGATATCGAACGAAGGAAACTAACGATATTTTGTGTTTGGGAATTGATTGTAAAAGTGATGGTTGAACACGACAAAATACGTTCGAAAAGAAACAAAAAGGGCTCCATAAAAAAATCCAATTGAGACATTTTAGCTATTTGAAGGAGGAAAAGAATGGGAACTACTTCTCACAGTATTATAGATGTTTCAAAAAAGTCGAACGTAAGACAATAAACTCAAACTCATTTACAGCACACGCTGATAAAACCGCACTCAGATAATACTCAGCGTTCTTTGAAACTGATGACTTCGCCGGCAACGAACTTCCTTGAACTCGCCGACCAGCTAAACTTCTTCATTAATTACTTTTAAATTACAAAGCCACATTTTACGAAAGCTAGGAATAACACACATTGCCCGGTGCAGCGCGCTTGCTTCATCAAGTACGAAAACAAATTTCAAAACCATCATAAAAACTACAAACTTTTCGAGAATTTTTTTTTGTGGTTGTGTGTGAAGAAATTGAGCTCAGTGAAAAGTTTCAAGTCCAACTCTTACCCGTTAGCTCAGCGGACTGATTAAGGACTTCTTAGTTCAGCCAAGACCTGGTAATAACTTTTGCATTAGTCGTTCGAAAAAAAAATCTTAGAGGTTTTTCTGCTTTCTGGAAAATAGTAAAGGTACCGGATAGTCCTTTGGATTGACTATAAGACTGATGCGATAAATGCTGGTGCTGCTTGGCTATCTATGCATGAATTGTTCGAACGTACATTTAATCGTTCGACTGCAATTCGGTTAGTGATCTAGGTGAAAATTGCTGCAGGATTGGATATGAAATATCTTTTACAATTCAGATGTTGAGTATTTAATATTCGGACGTATATTTACATGAGATACATACAGTCTTTCCAGCTGAATGGAAATCGAATGCTGTTTCCAAAGAAAATTTGCGATGAAAAAAATACTCTTATTTTCATCTCCCCACTCCCACATAGATATATTGTTGATAATTGAATGCGACATGAAGTACTTCTTAAACAACGACGTTTTGTATACACTTGTGGTTGGTTGTTCTAGTTTTTTTGGAATACGAGAGTCCTGCTATAACTGCATACAACCGTTACAGGAAAAAAACTATCCAATGCTCCAGGTAGTTAAAGAATGTCTGGTGTAAGTAACAAGAATTCCAATAATGCAGCATTGTAAACGGTTGTCTACATTGCTGTCATTGTGCCCGGTATAGAATTTTTCATAATACTTTTGAGATGGTTCGGTTAAGAGGGTTGAATAATGTGTCATGGGGTATTGTTCTCTCTTTTGTTTGGTAAAGAATGTGATTTCGACATATAAGAATCATCTCTTAGTCGAAACTCGAGACATGATATAAAAGAGCTTATTGACTTGAGTAACTTTGTATTATTCCTGTTTTATTGGCTTTATATTGGTGGAGAGTGTGTAAGGAGGAATGTAATTAGCAAGCCATTGAAGGGGGCTCATTGTTGTACTTGTTGATGTTGATATGCGGAGGGCTTTTCTATTCTAGCTTTTTTTATTTATTCGATAGCTAAATTTATCTCTTGCAATAAGCGCATAAAAAGTGTATTAACGTAACAACCACGAGCGAGACCCGTGGCAAAGAATTGGGCCCATAAACAAAAACCACGAGTCTGACTCATTGGCCCGAACCATGGGCCACATGTAAACAAGACGCGCCTAGTTCGAAATAATGTCATTCAAGACAAACAATCAGACTCGTGGTTCAACTGTTCTTGATATTAAAATAGTATTAAAATCACTTTGGCCAAAAATTCATATTTCTATATATAGATAATAATCTTTAACTCTTTGGCGCCGGCGGGCATTGTAGTGATATTTTATATATACCTATAATTCTGTCAACAAAATTTTTTTGCAAAAACAAAGTTTATGGAATAAATTTTGAAAGTGTTTTAAATGTGAATATGACAATATTTTTGAAATTTTAAGTTGAAACTTTTTGAATTGGGATAACTTTTGATCAGATTATCAGATCATTATGAAACTTAAAATACATATTGATGTTACTCACATGTATACTCGTGTAGTTTTTTATGAACGTGTTGACAACCCTGCAACTACGGCAGGCATTGAAATTTGAAAGACTTCAAAACCATCGACTCAAATGAAAAATTTTCGGTTTTTATTATGCGTTGTCTATACAACCAAAACAAAACTTTTGAAATTTCAAATCGGACAAGAACGGTAACGGTTTGTTTATTTTCTGTTATGCTGCTTTCAAAGATTTTTAGTGTTTGGCTTTCCTAAATCTAGAAATTCATGCATGCGGTAGCCCTGAAATCCTTTCCACCCTATGAGTTTAAGTGCATTATTAAGATCAAAGTGGTTTTGCCCTAGAAACAGGTTGGGGCACGTGTGGTAGAATATGTACTCAAAATCTGCACGATTCTTCTATTGTTCATCGAACATTAGTATTTCTAGCGGTTCGGGTCCGCTAGAGTTTTTTTTAAATATACTTTTATATTTTATAATTCTTTCAACAGTAGCACTACTATGTAGTAAGCTTAATAAGCTTGACGCCACTTTTTGTTACTTTTGGAAACATTGGCTCGTTGGAAACATTTTTCAACTTAAAAACTTTACACCAAAATTCTTCAATATCTTCTTCTGCTTCTATATTTAATTCAGAAAAATCTAAATTTATTAGCATCCTCCATTCGTTATCTAATTCTTCAATCCCATCGTAGTCTGTTATATTTGGGAAACGTTTAATTATATCTGTCAACGAGTATCCCAGCTTTTTGGGATCTATGATTGCTAAATTATTCAAAGTAACATCATTAAGGTAAAATCTTTTGAAAATTTGTTTGGTCAGCTCTTGATAATAATTTAAGCAATTTATCTTTATAAGGATTTGATCTTCATCATAAATATCACTCAATAATATATGCACTTGTGTGCCTATATAAATATCTTTCAATTCCATAATCTGCTCATCTTTCCAAGATGTGTTCAATAACACTTCGTTTAAATACTCTCTACGTATTGTAAGATCGTTTTTAAGTACATTTTTATAGTAGGAACGATTAAATGACATTTAGGAGTTTCTGACTGAAATTCAGCATTAATTTTGCTGGTTATATTTAAAAATGTGTAATAAATTTTGTTTTTAGCATTTAAATTTTGAGCTATTTGCACAGCTAGGTCTGAATTTCTATCAAATTATTTACTTGTTATATATTGATGTAAAAGCTCCCACTGCTCAATAATTCGATGGACTACTTGTTCCAATGCAAGCCACCGAGTAAAAGATGTTTTCAAAATCTTGTGTACCTTGACATTGAAATATTCCTGCAGCTGCTGAAACTTGCTGATTCGTTTTGGGCTATGCGAAATAAAAAAGTAAACGTTTCTCGCTAGATTTTCTATATTTGACGGCAGTTTTTTTGCAGCTGCTGACGAACACAAACGGAGAGAATGGCAAGTACATCCTATAGTGTATGCATATGTTTGGCAATATGTCATTAAACAATCGTTTGATGCCACTTTTTTCACCCATCATCACTGCTGCATTGTCAGCCACATATCCAATAATATTATCAATTGGAATTTAATGTTGGGGCAAAAAAGAAATGACGGAATCGAAAATTGATTTCGCATTATATTCTTCCAAAGCTATTAGTGTTAAAAATCTATCTTTAGCTTATACACGGTCGAAGCAAAATCAAAATATCGACATGTTAACGCCAAACTTTTGACTCCCCCTATATCTGTCGATCTATCCATTAATAAGGAGAATTTTTGATTTTTTAAAGTTTCTACAACGCAATTCATACTTTCAGGTAATATTGCATCTTTAATAGTTTGGACTGCTTTCGTTTTCCCTAATTTGATTTGTTTTGCTATTTCAGAATCTATAGCTTCTGATTTTATCAAATCGATTAGCGTTGGAATTAAAGCAAATGGCAGATTGTTTGATATCATAAACATAATAATTCTAAGCTCTGCCATTTTAACCAAATTTAACGTTTTCGTAGCTTCCACGTTACTTTTCATGTATAACAATTTCGGCTGACTCCTTGAACTTTTGACATTTTTTCGGTGTATTCCGCTTTTACCGTGCCTTCGCAAAGTGACAACGGTGTTTTGTAAAACCTTGGAGCAATGCTGAGAAAAAGGTTTGCCATTTTTCTCATTCAAATTTATCCTTCCAAATACTTCTATATTTCTGTTCGTATTTCGGTTTTTTCGAAGTTTAAGTTTCATCATTACTAGACACATAAATTTTTAATTTTTTGTTTTAATTTTTTTTTACAATAATTCCATATACCTCATATCGTCATGTAATTGTATCGTGGATATATCATCAGTAAAGTTTTTACCAGTATTATCATCGCTTAAGCTTTTTGCAGGGCAATCATTGCCTTGCCTATCATCTTTATTTTGTCTAATTACGAATCTAGAAGAAATTTTTAATTTAATTACATTTCAGAAATATACAAAACATGCTGGCATGACTAGCCAAACTTGCAGGTCAATTCTACAAAGACTATACGGTTACAACTTCCATCGAACCGGTCTGATATTGAATTATTGATTTCTAATATGTATTATTCATGTCTAATATCCCTGTTTGAATAGCATTGCTTTCACTTGACTACAGACTGCAAATTCCTCGTCCTATATTTATTAACTTACTTGTTCATTTTGCTTTTTATCACCAATTTCACCAAAACAATGCTTCCTCACTAATAACCACCAGATTGCAAAAATAGCTATCATATGACAATACTAAGAAACGCGCATTCTACTGCTTCGCACGTTACTTTGCAGTTTCGTGCAGCGTGCAGCGAAGACTAGGCGGATGTAGATTTGCTCGTTATATTAAATGTGCAGCAAATCTGATGAAATGCAGTAGATGGCACTTAAATGCAATGTTGCAATAGATTCCATCAAATTACAACAGAAATACTGCAATTGCAGTAAAACGACAGCACTGCTTCCGTGGCACTATACAATGACATAATTCGTGTAAGCAGCTCTGAATTAAATATGAGAGCATTATAAAAAAAAAGTCTAGCGCATCAGAACCGCTAGAAAACTGATTTCCGAAAAAATTTTCTTTGAGTGACAAAAAAATGTGGGAAGACGTAATACACTTTTTTGTACAACCATTTCTTATCCCAAGCAATAAAACTCACTATAACACAAATGATGAAAATGTTCAGTGCTGGCAATACTTTTCCAATGAAGCAGCAATAAGTTTACCTTAACAAGCTCATACTTAAATCAATTTATCCTTTGAATTTCGTTCTCATCGCAGGATTTCATCGAAAGTTTCAGCGGTTAATGCGAAAAATGTTCAAAACTCGGAAAATTTAAAAATTGGCTTCTTATTTTTATCGCAAATGCTTTGCATATGACTACATAATTTGAAGCATCTGTTGGTGCAATATTTACGAAAATGGCTAATGCTGGTTAGCCTGTGTCAGCAGCAAAACAAAAAATATACCAAATCTGCTTCACGTTAAGGGGGGAGATACATGTAACTGCTAAAAATAAAATCGATTTTTTTTTATTACATCAAAATGTTTGAAATGCTCTTAAAATAAACCAAAAAAAGTTTTGAAGCGATATTCGTATTAGTTCTCGAGTTATTGTCAGTTAAAGGCAGCGCGGCGTTCCCCAGGTCGGTGGAGCTTTAAAACTTTAAACGCGTTTTTCTCAAGGTAGTACTTTTTCAACTGCCGTACAAGATATCTCAAAAAATATTGAATCGATCCGGCTCAAATTTATACCACATCTACAAAAGAGTATTATCTCCTCGTTGAACCTAAATGTTATTGTAATTTCAGAAAAACAATTTGTTTATTAACGTTTAAAGTGTGATTTTTTTGAAAAATAATCGATTTTTATGTTTAATCTAAAATTAATGTAAAAATTTAAAATATTTTTATAAACTTTATTGGTTCACCTATGAATTACATATTTCATTAGCATATTTTTTTCTCTCTGAATGTTGCAAGTTCCCCGGAAAAGGCGTTAAGTTGTACGAGCCAGTTTTTGATGTGTTTTTTTCATTAGCTCGCACCGCCGCCATTTTGTGTTGAAAAATTATTAAAAAAATATTTTCATTTACTGTGAGACATGTTTTTTAAGGATTTAATATTAAACATTTTCTGAATGAACAATATATATATTTTAATTCAATCTGAAATTAGCAATTTTTTTTCGATTTTACATGTATTTCCCCCCTTAAGTTGAACCCAACCAGTAAATTTGGTTTCGATTGAATCACTGCGCTGGAAGTTATACGGGTGAAAATAATTTTAGGGTTACCACCCTCAAAACTTTTCAAATTTTTAAAACGTTAATATTTGTTGTTAATTTTCATTGCAGGATCATTCTCAATTGCAAATCTAATGACATAATCGCTCAGTAAAGAAATTCCACCAAATTACAAAAATGGTCATAGCTGGAAGCCCTTTCATGATTTTTGTACGAAATTCCTACGACATTTACTTCACATTAAGGTCCATTGACTGCATGAACTTCGTTTTGATTTCAACACTGGACCAGAAGTTATAGGGAAAAAAGCTTAATTTTGCTGAGCAAATTTGCAAGATTTATGAGACAAAAATCACCTCAGCTGCCAGCCCTGTACTAATTTTTCAAATTAGTACAGGGCTGGCAGCCAAATGTTACATAGAGTAACATCCAAGTACTTTGTGAATTTTGTTAAAATCTGATGGCTGAATCGGAAGTTATAGGGCAAAAAGCTGTTTTTTTTCTCAGTTGTTTTTCAAGATGGTACCACTGCCACAGGGTTGCCCGCATTTCAAAATCACTTCTATCAGACCTGGTCCTAGCTAATACCAACATGTCCTGTAAATTTCATTATGATCGAATAATCCGGTCGTCAGTTCTCGTGAACAGAACTTTCGAGTGCTGAAAATAGAGGTAATTGGGTGATGGGTTGCCGTTCTTGTGCAAATCGGAATTTTAAAAATTTCAATTTGACATGATGGAAAAAGGTTGAAATTTATCAATGATTTGAAGTTTTTGTCAAAAATCAAAAATTTTTGAGGAGGGTCAATGATTTGAAGGATTTTTTTTTCAGGAGCCTGCCGATGATCCAATGTTTTTGTCAGAAGAAATGACGAATCAAAATTTGGAAAAAAATCCTTGCCTACTTTTAGGCACTTAGCACCCACACACGACTCAAAATTTTCAATTCTTAATCATTAACAAGCTTAGAACATAATTAGTTTTCATTCTCAATACTTTTCTTTAACAAAAATTTACATTGTATTTAATGTTCTTCGAACATTAGTAAAAAACCAAATCTACTGTCGCAAGGAGATCTCAATGATTTAGTTCGTGATTTACGGTCGTCAAACAACAGGGAGAACTATTGGGGTCTAGATTAAAAGGATGGAATTTATTGCAACCAAACACAAAATTAACTCTTTTTCGGCATCGAGACGAAGAGCTGAAAAGTTTTTTTCTGACAGGATAACGATCTGATATTTTGTAACAATGTTTGTGGCGTTATGAATGTTTTGGGGATACAATACAAAAATGAAAAGTGGCGTTTATTTATCGATGCTTCAAAAACAAGTTTAAAGGCTGTTCTGTTACAAAATGGTTATAATCTTCCTTCCATACCGATAGGTCACGCTGCTAACATGAAAGAATCGTATGAAAACATGATATTTATTTTGGAAAAGATCGAATATAACAAACATCAACATCAAGCTTTGTGGAGACTTAAAAGTTGTTGTCCTTCTTTTAGGATGGCAACTTGGATATACAAAATTCTGTTCTTTTGTTTGTGAATGGGACAGTAGAGATAGAAAAAATAATTATTTTAAGCAAAATTGGCCCAAAAGACATCTTACTCCAGGACTGAAAAATGTAAAACATGCTCCTTTAGTAAAACCTGATGATATATTTTTACCACCTCTCCATATAAAACTTGGCCTGATGCAAAATGTTGTGAAAGCAATGGATCGAGATGCTGCTGGATTTTTATACCTAAAAGAAAAATTTTCCAAAATCAGTGACGCCAAAATGAAAGAGGGCATATTGGTAGGTTCCCAAATCAGACAAGTGATACACGATGAATCATTTAAAGAAAAACTCAACGATCTAGAAAAACCAGCTTGGAAATTATTTATAAAAATTACCGAAAATTTTCTCGGAAATCACCGATTAAATGACTACGAAAATATAGTAGAGGAACTTTTAGCTAACTATAGGGCATTAGGCTGCAATATGTCCCTGAAAATATATTTTTTACATTCACATTTGGACTTTTCCCCACAAATTTGGGTGCTGTTAGTGATGAACACGGTGAAAGATTCCACCTAGAAATTTTTACAATAAAAAAACCATACTAAAGAAAATGGAGTCCAAGTATGCTGGCGGATTATTGTTGAGGATTACAACGCGACGTTCCTGATGCAAATTATAGGAGAAAGTCATAAAGCAATACCTATATTGATATTGTAACATTGATTATAATGCAATTTTTGTTAAAAAATTTCTAGTTAAAACATAATAAAAAATTCATATTGCAATAAAACTATTCGTATCTAAAATATTTAACTACTAATTCTACTTTACTTGACCTCGTTCTTAACGAAATCAGCTACAATTTTTCTTGTTGCACGCAAAAAATGATTTTTGTTTACCACTGTTTTTAACTCTGTACACATCGATGCTCCATTTTTGTCAATTTGAGCAAATCGATCTAAAAACATATCTACGGCAAATGATTCGTGAGTTTTATCAATGTTCACCTGAACAACAATTTCAATAAAAAAAATCTGCCTGGATTTTCTACAAAAAAATTCAGATATTTCCCTACATGAAAGTCACAAAAGCATTCCAACTTCCTCGGTTCGATTTAAAAATCGCAATCGAGCGTAAAGTGCATTAAGGAGTTTAGTTTGAAGGCCCAAGTTCCAAGAGAGTAAATAAAGAAGGGAACCAACCAAATTAGATTATCACTGGTACGAAACCTGTATTTCATAGCCTTCTTTGGGTTTCCGCTTGCTTTGTTCGTCCTTTTTTTGAAAATTGGATGGATTTAGTGTTGGATTTATGTTTAGTTCGTTGAATTTTTGTTTGTTTGTTTTACTTACTATACTACTTACTATAGGAACCGGGGTGGAGTAGGTTAAACGTCAATTGTTTTAGAATAGAAGTGGTCATGATGGAGGTGGGTGTTAGAACCAGCTCCATTGATAAACGGGAAAATAATAAATTTTTCAGATGTTGAAGAAATATATTTTAGTTGTTAGCATACATTGCATACGAAAGATACTTCTTTCATCCGATGGTTTAATCATTGCGAATCTGACATATCATTTACCATGTTATACACCAAGCATAAACATACGCATTATTAGAACTGTAGTAAGTAATTGCATGCCTTCAATATTCTTCCCATGGCACGCTTCACTTTCATATCCGTTTCCTGTTCATTTCCGTTTCGTGACAACGGCATGTAGTTACTATAGTTGTACGTATAGTACTGCTAGTCGTATCTCGACTACAAGCAAACATTGTCGTCATTCTGTCATCATTCTTTCCCGGCATTATGTTAGCTCTTATGCAATTTCCATAGAGTGAGCTGTTCATTCATACAACTCCTGCAGCGCGTTCGGCGACTACTGTATCTATCCTGATCAGATATGCTGTGCAACCCGAATACTCCGTACATGAGTAACTGAAAATCTAGCTTCATCGGGCTCATTCAGGTATAGTTTGAAAACAGACTGTATGTGACGTGAATGAATTTTCTTTCTATAAAAGAGACCACTACCGCCATTCGACGACGACCATAGATAGATAGCTAGATGGATCGAAAAAAAAGTAGGCAAAATAACTAAAGCTGCAAAAGCAGTTTGGAGTCCATACCTGTATATACTCAGTTGTTTGATGGGTTTAGTAAAAGCTGGTGGACTTGACATGACGTTGGCTTATAGAAAATACTAAAACTAGTTCCTCCAGATTAGGTTGTCAACGGTTATGAAAGATAGAAGTATGATAGATAATGTAGTGGAAGGTGGGGTCGAAACGAATAGAAAAAATAACAAAATACTTGCACAACCCAAATACGCATTGTTTGGATATCCTGATTTGGGAACGATCTAGAATATAGATAAAAAGATTCTAGAATTTTTATAAGACATTTTTCTATGCCAATTATGTTTGAGTTCCATCACATGGCAACACTAACACATTGAGGAGTCGTTCTATCAACATCCTCTGCAGAATTAAAAACGACATGACAAGCTTGAGCGCGCAGTGAGTACGATGAAAAGAAACATGCTTCGAAGGTAATATGCGATGACATCCTGTTTAACGTGTATTATACTATATGAAGAATTGAAATGAACGTTGTCGGCGTCGTCGTCGTTGTCCACATCATAGTAAATCGAATGAATCTTTAATGACATACGCACATGACACATACATGAATATTAGTATACTAATTGTAAATAATGCATGAGCTGAATGAAAAGCGATAATACGAAATGATGTTTCCTAATAGGAGGCCGTTACTTGGCAAATCAAGTTGTTGCGAGTAGTAGTAGTAGGTACTTATTTGTACCGATGAATGGATGTAGTCTTCAATCAAAACACTCAATTTGATGTGCTTAAAGAGACATAGAAGGTAATTAGAAAGTGCGATGAAAATGATTGATGTTAGAGTAATGTTTAATTCGTATGAATTTGTGAAATTGAATTCGAAAGCTAAATTGAGTTATGCTAGTTCTTTTAAGGTGACGAATAGAAATATCCGAGTGAAGGTTTCGCTTCCACTTGTTGCAAGATCATGAATTTTTACTAATGTTCGAAGAACACTAATTTTTCATTTACAGCTGAATATCTGTAGCCTATTGGCGGAGGCGGGTGTTCTATAAATTTCTAGGTGCCCCTAAATTTCTGTGGAAACAGAATATTTGGAAAAACCAAATACAGAAAGTGGCAGTCAAATGGTAGCATAGACCACGAGGGCGTCATCGGGTGTTGGTTACCGAAGAAGCAATTGAAATCCCGAGAAATGCCTGCTGGAAATAACATCTACAGCTCTGCTACTGATTCCTACCTTCGACCTCCCCGAAGATGTGATTTTACAATTTCACATCGGGTGGCTGCCGGGAGCCTTCATGACATTTCAGATCATGAATGTTGCCAACGAAGGAGGGTGAGGGCGAGTTTTCCGCGCCTGAAATCAGGAACACTAACCAGACTGGACCTCCAGGTTGGGGGTTGGGCAATGGGCCAATAACCCGTTCCCGTAAAACTTGACTTATTTTGAAACCTGATACTTTGCCTCGGATACTTGGATTGGATCAACGGAAACGACTACGCAAACGAAATATGGACTACTCTATTGGAACCTGGAACGTGCGAACCTTGTACAGGCCGGGGACCATCAAAGCCCTCCTGGAACAGGTCACTCACTACAAAATAAACATTCTCGCTGTCCAGGGAACGAAACTGTTTGGTGCCGAGTTTATGGACATGAGATCGTACACAATCTTCAAAAGTGGAAAGTCATCGGGAATTCACGAATTTGGAGTGGCCTTCATTGTGGACAAAAATATTAAAACGCTAATAATCGATTTCAAGCCTGTCAACGAAAGATTGTGTGCGATCCGCATTCGTGCAAAGTTTTTTAACGTTTGGCTCATTAACGTTCATGCCCCTACTGAAGATAAGGAGGAGGCAGTGAAAGATAATTTTTATAACCTTCTGGAAAGGCTATATGATTCTCTGCCAGCAAATGATGTGAAAATTCTGCTGGGCGACTTCAACGCAAAGGTTGGAAGGGAGGAAACACAACGCGGAACAACCGACCAATTTAGTCTTCACGGCCTATGCAACGACAATGGACAACGACTGGCCGACTTTGCGAGTAGCAGAAATCTCGTCGTAAGCTCCACGTGTTCCCCTCATCGTGACATCCATAAAAGGACATGGGCATCTCCCGACGGTCATACCTTTAATCAGATCGATCATATTCTGATTCAGAAAAGGTGCGCCTCCAGTATTTTAGATGTGCGAACCTTCCGTGGGGCCAACTGCGACTCCGACCACTACTTAGTCAAGACTCGATATTGATGTCGAATATCACTGTCGTATGAAGCCAAAGCAAGTTTAAGACGCAAGTTCGATGTCGACAAGCTTCGAAACAAGACGATGGAAGCCGAGTATAGATCTGCTCTGGAAATGGAACTAGCTTCCACGCCTAACACCACGTCTATTAACGATGTTTGGACTACTATCAAAAGCGCAGTGAACGCAGCAGCCGAAAAAGTAGTGGGATATACAGCCGGGCAGCCGGAAAGTGAAGATGAAGCTTGAGCGAAATCCACGTCGAAGCGGGAGGAAAATGGCTAAAGAACTGAAAATATTCCAAGACAGCGTTCGACGCATATTGAAAAATGAACTTAAGACAAAGCCTAACAAGTTCCAAATAGTACACGTTCTGACACCAAAGCAAAAAAAAAGTTCGCTTTGAACGAGCGAACGAGTTGTTGCGCTTGCACGAAAGTAGTCGATTTCCGAACATTGTGTTCTCTGATGAGAAAAATTTCCCAATTGAGCACTTTACAAATTCCCAAAACGATCGTGTTTAGTTGAAGTAATTTCCCAACACAAGTAATGGTATGGGCAGCAGTGAGCGCAGATGGACGCGCTCCAATTGTCTTTATCGAGCTTGGCGTCAAAGTGAGTGCGACTTATTATCGGGAAAATGTTTTGGAAGCTACTTTGGAACCGTGGGCACGCAAACATTTCGGTCGCAGGCCATGGACGTTTCAACAAGACTCGGCACCGTCTCACAGAGCTCGTGTGAACCATTATCAACGTGGCACGACAGCCCGACGTCGGGCCTTGGGCAAGAATGGCTAAAAAACCATGTTCCCCACTTCATTTCAACCACACAATGGCTTTCAAATTCCCCAGAAGCATCTGGTCCATCTGGTCCATTTTGGAGAGCAAGGTGAGGACTAAAAAATATGCCCGTATGGATACGCTGCGGAAAGCGATTACACGTGAATGGGCCAAAATACCGCAAAACCATATTCGTGCAGCTTGAACCTCGTTTTTTGACCGTCTGAAGGCAATAGTCATTGCAACCCACGCAAACGATAACGTCCAGGGAAATTTAACATGGTGCTTCGGGAAAATTAGGGGAAAGCTGGACTTCGGTGTGAACCTTGGTACTGGCGTGCTGAACAAAATGTCAAAAGTCCCCATCGATCCAAGAGCTGCGTTACTTTTTATACGGAGTCAAAGGTAAAAAACATGTAAGCAAACTTATCTACCAGACTCCAGGGTAGATGGAAAAGTGTGATCCGTTATAGGAGACGTCGTTTTCAAAGTTTTGTAAGCTAAACATCCGATAATGAATACAAATGACAAAGATTTTAGTCTACTAAATTTTGAAATTCACGCAAATGGTAGCCCTGAAAACCTTTCGAATCTATGAATTTCAATGCAATCTTGCGACCAATGTTAGTAGTACATGGCCATAGTACAACAGGTTAGCTGTTACAAGGAGCATATGTGGTAGAATATGCACTCGAAAGCTGAACGATTCTTCAACTTTTCTCGAACATTAGAGTTATTTCTAGTGTTTTATATTGGGTACACAAGTAAGTTTTAAAGAATTTTTTCCCGATTTTAAACTTTCATGGTGCAAAATTGATGCAATGTATTTTATTTTACGTATTGCTCATCGCTAGCTACGCTTATTTTCCACTTTTCTGGCAATGCATGGATTCCGCGCCACTAAAACTGCTCGTCTTTGGAGGCGAAGACAGTTTTAAGGCAACATAGCACCTTCAAATTGAAAAAAAAATGTTATTTTCAAAGGCTTGTTTTTAATTGAATAAAAAGTCATATCTTTATGAAACTTTTTACACATACTTTAGATGTCTTAGACTACATAAACAAAATTGTTAAAAATGTTTTGTAGCCCCCTGTCGCCTGTTACAATTTTTTGGAAAATACACCAAAAAAACCTGGCGTGCATGATAACTGCCCTCAGGAAAGTCTGAAAAAAAACAAAAACAAAAAAAAAACAAAGCGGCCTTGGAATGAACTAAAAAAAAAAAAATTTGGTTGAAAAATAACAAAATGGCGGCGTTTTTTCGAAAATCGAGGTTTTTTTTCCCCAAAAATCGGCTATAACTAAAAAAGTTTAATGTCGATTTTTTCATCCGTAGTTCATTCTGAGCATTAACATGTGCAGATTAACGTGTTAAAATTTCAAAACGATTGGATAATATTGTTTTTCTTAATCATGCACGCCAACTTGAAAAACGTTGTTTCGAGAAAATCGCGTTTAAAGTTAAAATTCAATATTTTTTGCAATAAATCTTATCGAAAATTAATCTGCGATGCTTGGACCATACAATACACCTTATTCTTGCTCATACTCCTCCTCTTCTAAAGATTTTTGCTCCCTTCGAGCAGTTCTGGCCTCTTTAGATGCCTCAGTTGAGTGTTTTTCCGCCTGGTTAATTCTTGCAGCATCTCTATGCTCTGCATGTTCCAGCGCACATTGGCCAATTGTAATTCCCATGACTTGCATTATTTTCAAGAAAGCCATAAATCTTTCATTAAATGTACATACAGAAATATTTGCAGCCATATTTAGTACGTTTTTCCCACAAAAAGTATGTTTGGGGGCCAAATTCCAAACACAAGAATTATAGCTTTCGTTATTATTGTGCGCAAAATTGCCCAAGCAATGCTTTAATAAATCTTCTGATGATAAGTTATCATAAATAGGCTTTAAAATTTCTTGTACCTCATCATCTAAAGGTGGAGGATGCTTGAAATTGTTTAATGCATTATCACCCGCTGCCTCCGCCTTGCGCCAGTTACATCAAGCCGTTTCTCCAACAGGACAATAACAGTGTTGAGGGTTCTCATCAGTTGAAATTTTGTGGTAATATGCTGCCCAAATTTCCTTGCGCATATTTTCAACTGAATCAGGATTTCGTCGTATAGTTAGGCCATAATACGTGGCTAAATTTTCATTAATTTTAGTGTCAGGTGAACTTTTTTCGGACCTTTTTTTGGAGATTCTACACTTTTTTTTAGAAACATCTTTTACATCTATTTTTTATTTTTTTTTTGCCAAGGCTAGCTTATTTTTTGCTTCTTTTAAAGGAGATGACTCATTTATCTTTGTCTACACTTTGGCTTAATTCGATGTAGCGATATAGCGAAGTGAACGAAAATCATAGAATCAATGATCTTGGGGCGCTTCGCTATATATAGGTACTCATAAAATTTTTTTTTTTTAGAATTTCAATTTTATATTATTAAAATCATGTTTTAAAACCTTCATTCTAACATATTCAATCAAAAAACAAAAATCGATTTTTTAAAAATTTGGAGGTGCTACGTTGCCTTAAGCCAATTTTTGATACCAGCAACTGAAGTGAAGCGTACTCCCGTAAGAGCGTACCGCATCGACCGGAACAAATGATAGTCTGATGATGCAATATCTGGGCCATAAGGCGGGTGGGTTAGGATTCCCCATCCGGTACCATTGGGATAGGTTTTCACCACCTGTGCGACATGCACCGAGCATTGTTATGATGGAAGATCAATGACTCATGTCTGGTTGCCCGTTCCGACCGTTATTCCCCAATAACTCGCTTCCATCGCATCATGTGTTGTCTGTAGAGAGCCCCGTCGATCGTTTGACCACTTTAAAGAAGCTATTAGTACACAAATCCCATCTGGTCCCACCAAATGCAGAGCATTTCTGTGCTACCATGAAAATTTGGCTTAGGCTTCGATGGTCCGGGTTTGCCGCGCTTAACATACGCCTTCTTGCGCTTTGGACTGTCATACTGAATCCATTTTTCGTCGCCGGTGACAATACGTTGCTAAAACGACTACGCTTTTTACCGTTGAAGGAGCATTTCGCCAACAGTGACACGCCGTTCGACAGCTTTTGGTTTGAATTCGTGAGGCATCCAGTTTCCGATCTTCTGGGCCTTACCAATGGCTTTCAACCGTCTAACATTGTCACAAGTTTTTCTTGGGTTTGACACGAGTCTTCGTCCAAAATTGCCTCCAGTTCGGCGTCTGATATTGATGGCCTTCCTTCGCGCTCCTTGTCGGATGTGTCAAAATCATCACTTTTGAAACGTCGGAACCAGTTCCCACAATTGGTTGTCGATGGAGAATGCTCTCCGTAAGCCTCACACAGCAGCCGATGGCTTTTTTCAGACGGAAGCAAAATACCAATGCTTCTCGCGAATAGAGTTTTATAGGCACAAAAGCTGATATAGTCGTCGCACGAAAAAAATATGCGGTTTAAACTTTGATGAAATGGCACATACCGTAAAATGTTGTTAAATGATGATGCTTTAACAAGAAGTTTGCTGCAACATGGTATGGTGTGCTGATGTCCTCTGTTGATAATCCTTTTAAACTTTATTGTATACCCAAGAGTTTCTGCCGATCGATTTGCTTTTCTTTTATTCAGGGGTTGCAGAAAAGAAACTTGGATACATGTCAAGGTAATTAGTTTTCGCCTGTTTTGTGAAAGAAAAGAAGAAAGTTAATATTAGAATCACCTTCACGTCTGGCACCTCCAAGTACCCAAGACAGAAGAACCCACTGCTTTCATACTCCCAGCCTACTAGAGTTTCCCGGATCTATTAATGAAATCCAGGGTCACTGATAGGGGATAAGAGTCTTCGTTATTAAAAGCACTAATCCTTCTCGATTTCTTTCCTTGGCGAACAAACCAAGGTTCGTTTTACCAGGATTCAGGGTAACGTCGTGCTTCGAACTGCAACTGTCACTTAGATAAAAATCCTGCGGTGGATTTTTACATACCACATTCAGATCATTGCTGGTTCAGCATAAACTTGCGATTCATTTAGAACGGAATCGATCAACATATCCATTGGTGCGGCGATAGGACATTCCATTGTGGAAATCCATTTGCCGCCTCATTTCTCAAGCAGCAGCCGACCTTAGCTTCCGACAGCAACTATCAATGCTTCAGAATAGAATGTATTCATTTAACTAGGACATTGTCCACAAAATGAGCTTTCGCAGCTTAGCTCCTCAAAAGACAACAAATATCCCCATCGCGTGCTCACCATTCGAATTAGCTCTATTAATCCTGGAAACCAGAGAAAAAAGGACCGGTTTGCATGATTTTCCTTGTTGGTGCGCATGTTTTTGCTCATTTAAGCGATAGGACTTCGGCGCTATAGTACGAATGTGTCTTTCAACAAGTCTCTCTAGGCATTTCAGTACAAACGATATTAGGTTTGCTCCTTGGACCTGAATAGTCATCTCCCCTAGGCTTTGTTATGAGTACAGCCTGCCAAGATGATGGAACATACTCCAGGGCTAGATATGCTCGAAAGATTTATTTTAGGTCCACCTCGAGATGGTCAATTGCCGCCCTTAGAATAGCCGCATAGACGCCAGCAACGCCAGACAATGTGAAATTATCAAAGGACAGAATTCCGTCTCTGACCTTTTCACTGGTAACCATATATCTAGCGGTGTACTAGCATTTTTTAGGTACACCAATAGCCGAATATTTGATCAGAAGCACAAAATCCTTCCGCGTTTCAGTTACCAGACCGCCCGGAAAGTGATGATCAAGTAAAGTATGTAGATACGCTTTTGTAGAGATCTATTTTCTTGGACTTAGTAAACTTTTCATCTGAGTATTTTAGAGAGTCCAGCTTAGCTAATTTGTCCTTTTTAGGACCTAGCATAGCCTCGAAGTCTCCTTTGCACTTTGTTGCTCTTTGTAGATGAATTGGAAAAAATCACTTTTGGAGGTCCTCCCTAAACATTTATGTGCGTTTTATGAGATTATTCTGCAGGCAATGAATCCTGATGAATCCTCTATGGTAGTTTTACAAGCTCAATTGAGGAGGTTTCTGGGACATATCCTGAGCTTCTATATTTTCAAACCTTCAAGGAAAACTATTCGACCGTGGTGGTGGTATTAACCAGATTGGTAACTAGAATATAAGTCCTTGGCCTCGTTGGTCTTTCATCAAGAAAGATTTTTGCCCTTTTGACTGAGCTGAGTCCTTCGATACTGCTGCCCGGTACTCACGGTTTCTGTGCAAGGACAATTTAGGAGGCTGATTACGTGTTTACCAATTATTCGGCTAAAAGAAACGACGGAGCCTTGACATACTGCAAGTTTATCTAAACAAACCTTATACTTTCAATCATAGAAACGATCAGAATGAATATCTCTACTGATATATTAGGCACCTGAGCTGATTGGCACGCAGTTTTTCAGGAGTTTTGGAGTCACAAAAATAGGAAATTGCTGAAGCAAAATCTAAACGGCGTGAAATCTGTTATCAAACAATCATCCGTTGTTTAATCTATATTGATACGTACTCGAGAACTAGCTAAAACTAAAGCCACTGCATACTAAACTTCAATTCAACTTGCACTCGCATCCTTAATCGAAGCTTGAAAGTTTTCAATTTATATCCTACAAACGCCGTATTTTATTGATAGCATCCTAAAGACGCGATCCTGTGTAAGAATGCGAATAACCAGACAACAGCTGCCCTGAAATACGTCTGCAAACATTTATGTCTGTAATTACTTTTTCATATCGCCGACTGGTAAGCGAGGCAACAGGACTACGTCCATATGCAAAATGGTGGGTCCGGTTGGTTGGTCGGTCGGTCGAATTGCTCGATTACAACTGCATTGGGAAAAAAACGAGCTTTGGTCAGATGGTAGTTGTTTTCTTAAAGCCCAGGCACATCGAACACAATGTTGGTGGAAATATCGTTGAGAACGATAAAATTGATATTTGAAAAAGAGTCGGTAGTCTGGTGGTGTCTTGCAATGAAATGCCGTACTGAATGCCGGTTATGTCCCGAACGCGTTGTAAGTCAGAATATGAAAACTGATATTGTGAGACGGATAAAATCCCCCGAAAGGGGTTTCGGAAATTTACTGCAATTTCTATGGATTTTTCTCACTTTCAAATTTTATTGCCTGTTCGTGGAGTGCTTATACCTCTCTCGCGCACCAGTCCGTGCCGTTTGCTGCACGACAGATATAGCAGAGTCGGTATAGGAATAGCCAGACACTGTGTTTGCAGGATACACTTCCGTCTTCGAGAAAACATTCCCCAAAAGTCTATTCACAATTCAGAGCCAATTTCACTGTGACGCAGAACAGTTGTTCAAGAGTGCTTTTTATACGATGCTGAAACGATTCCGTTGCATACGAAACGACTTCCGTAAGGGTTGATAATAGAGCAGGGACTACATAGTATATGACAAATCTGGAGCTAGTTGTGTTTGGATGACGATGAAAAAGCAGACAGAGTTGATGGGACTTGGACGATGATGTAATGTTGTCGCAATGTGAAATGCAAGAATAAAAAGAAATGTTGGCTGAAATTGAAACTGACGGTAACATGAAAGCAATGAAAAAATGTATGAAGACAAATGCTCAAGCACCTGTGACTGCATCTCATAGCAATTGATTGTTGTGACAATACACATTCAAACGATTTTTATATGCATTCAAAATTATCACATCATCAAATCTGGTCATGCATCCAATATAAATATTTTGAGGCCACGATTTCGCTATGAATGTATTTCTTTATTTTTATTCAAGTTCGTTTTATGAATTTTAAACCCTCTTCAGAACACAAAAGCCAATAGTCTGAGTACAATGTAACAACCAGGAATATGCATTTTTCATCATCGGCTCTGCACTATCTGGAGCGATAGCATACAAACTGGTGGAAATTAAATACTACACCATCAACATATATATATATATATCTAATGTACTTTGACCGTTTCAGTTTCAATTTCTCTTGGCAATAACTATTTAGCGCGAGATACACTCAGATGAGATTCTTGTAGAATATCACGGTAGAATATGATGGTGGTCATGTTCGTTCTCGAATGGAGACCGTCGAATTGAAAGAAGTTCGGAAGTGATTTTCTATGTGAGATATTGAATTTGTTAGGCCAACTGAGATCCTGTCGAAATATCAAATGAAATTGTGCAGCAGAAAGTTTATCGTTTTTAAAGAAATAGATATAAAATTTAAAAACAAAGTAGCAGAAATGCTATATTTGCTTTCTTATGAAGCAAGTTCTTGGAAAGATGTTGTTCCATGTTTCTTCGGTTCATCGAACTTTACAAGATAATAATCTGGGCTAATGTTGTTTCAGAGACTCGATTTCTTTACCTTCAATTTGTCCTCTGTCGGTCTAAGTTATAATAGGTTCTCCTGGCCGGGGATTATCTATTTTAATAATATAGAGACAGATACTAGTCACCCTCATACAAAAGTATACGTGGGTTGTGACAAAAAATTTCTGTATCAGGTACAATTTGGTACTGTTACATCTTTGTCAATGATACTTTTACAGGGCACTGATACTGTTAGTGACTGATACATTTTAGGACTGATACTTTTCATGACTTTTTATCAAGTAATGGATCCATCAATTCGAAGTATATGCCTGTACTCTGTACGCGTACCATTTCAACAAGAATGTTCTGCTGTTGATACTGCTGCTTTCGTCACTGATACTTTTTGAACGAACAACGATATGGCGAATAGAGCAGCATACCAACGAGCACGTTTTCGCATCCGATCACAGGGTGCATGACATACGAAAGACAGGTACATAAGAACTACAAATATTGTAGCTTGTGACTGCCTTTGATTTGGCTAGGCATGAATGAATGAATGTATTGGCTCATTGAATCAATATGATGGTTGATACTAAAAATACTTGATACATTTGAGGTGTGTCAGTGACATTCGTGTATCAGTTTGATACAATACGACGCATCTCTTATCTGAAGTATTGTATCTCTGCAGGTGGCAATTAGACTGAGTCTAGAAATCCACTCGTATTGGGTTCGCTCAGTACGGCAGGGGATCGGATTCTGTAGGCCCCAATCTGATTTATGACTGAAATGGAGGACCCTGGTTGTAGTGGAAAATCACAGGTCATCATCGTGGAGGATTTCATGGCCAGCGAGTTTTCGAACTTGTTGATAGCTTCTCTTGTGGAAAAGCGAGGACAGTGTCAGCTTTAAGTTAAACCATGGTCGTGCCTGGGGAAAAATTGCGAAGCATAAAGATGCGAAGGGAAAAGAAGACAAGCGTAGTACTGAAGAAGTCAACACCAGCTAGTGCTAACGAGACGCCCGCAAGAAGCGTGGAAGGAGTGCTGTGCGGAGGCTTTCAACCTTACGAAACGAATGAAGCTGGGAAAAATGGGTCAGAGAAATGGGTTAAGAGAGTTTGGCTGGTAAAGCCGATGTGGTCAATTCGAGGCAGAAATTTCTAAAACGAGCGGCTGAGAGTAAAACCATATCACTCGGACATCGGCAACCATGGTATGGCTTTCAGCGGAAGGTTTATTGACTTCCGACGACTTGAGGAGAGGACACAATCACTAGAGCCTTACAATTCAACTTGTCACATCATGTACCTTTATGCATCTAAACAAATTTAAGTGTTTCTAAAAAATCAAAATTCCCTTTTATTTTAAATAGACTGAACCAACAATGCATGCTCCAAAATTAGCAGCCTCTCCACCAGACTGTCGCTGATTTGGTAGAACCGACCAGGGTCTAGTTTTCGCGCATCGAAGCAGACTTTCAAGCGAAAAAGATAACTACTGATGCCGCTCGATTCGACCGAATTAGATGTGGCGGAGCGACGTCTAAGACACCCAACCGGAAATAAATATAATAAAAAAAAAAAACAAGGGCTGCTGGCCGTATATGGGCAAACCGAAGATGAGCGTATTTTAGAGCTCTTATACGGTTTTGAATTGGATCACCAACGTCCATCACAGCTCTTGCGCTGCATAAAGGGAATCGCCAAACATAATCTAACTGAATCTCTGATAAAATCCGTTTTGAAGATAGTTCAGCCAAAATAGGTAGGTAATCGCATTTTCTTGCAGTTTT
This sequence comes from Nemotelus pantherinus, assembly GCA_963978885.1. Lineage (NCBI taxonomy): Eukaryota > Metazoa > Arthropoda > Insecta > Diptera > Stratiomyidae > Nemotelus > Nemotelus pantherinus. The sequence continues at coordinate 163,796,601 of OZ022263.1, forward strand.
GACCTGTTGAAAATATTTCACCAAATACATATTGCGGAGGCCGAGTGATTGATAGCCTGGAGCGTGTCCAGAAGGACCCTAGCACTGCGACCTCTTGAGTCTATTGTGCCTCCTATGCGTTATGTCCTATAGGATGTCCAGGCTTCTCATGAACCTGGAGATATTCTTTGAAGGGACATTTGTGATGTCCCTGATGGAAGGAAGAGCAGAGCTAACGAGCTCGAATCTTCTTCTCGCTAGTGCTGGAGAGAGTGTGAGCAGATGTTCTACACACTCTGTCGTTTCCCCACAGTATTTGCACCTATCCTATCCATTACAGTTTTGCTCTTTTGTTATAGAAGCTTAGGTATTTTTTTGAGTGTTTTTATTTCCTTGACGCTATCTGCCTTTGTAAAGCCGCAATACGTATAAGGACCTGTGAAGGGGATCTTGCTCCTTCTTTCGCTTTGGTATCAGTTTCCTCGTTTCCTTGGTGACCCTCATCCATATCAACTTGATGCTCTTCTGTGCCGCTATTTCATTTACGGCCTCTCGCACCTCTAAGAGTATAGCTGAATTTATTTGATCGCGATTGATAGCTATGAAAGCCGCTTGACTATCCGATAGGATCCTAATTCTGACCCTTTTAGTGTTCGTTATCTTCATTATTTGTGAGGCTTTTAGTATGACAGATAGTTCTCCTTCATAGTTCCTTTGGGAGAGGGAAATGCATTTTGCACTTGTGACCTACGATCCCTGCTCCTACTCTACAATCCATCTTTGAACTATCCGTATACCACATTTGCGCTCCTTTGTACGAGGCATGTGGTTTATCCTTCCATTTGTCCCTTGATGGAATTATGCCCTTTAACCTCTTCCCGAATGCTGCTTCGATTTTTATTTGGTCGCTGAAGTTCAACATTTCCATTATGGGCCTGATGTCTTCCAGGGATTTTGAGGTGGCCTTTAAAGGCCGCTGATCTGTACCTGTAGGCTTTTTATAGGCTAATGGCCAGTTTCGCTACTTCCTCCTGAATCTCGAGGTGTAGCGGCTCTAGGTTTAAAGGGCCTGCATTCCTGCTGTTGGGGTGGAGCTAATTGCTTCTATAATCAGCAAACAGGCCATCAATTACAGCTTGTTGAGCCTATTAACAACAGTTTTTTTATATGGTTTTCTTCCACCACACTCCAGGTCCATATAGGAGGATATGTCTCACCATTTGTTTGTATGCCCATAGTGTCTGCGTTGGAGATAGTCCACAATTGCTTCCAAGCGTTTCTTTTGTAGCCCAGAGTGCCTTAGTGGCCTTCTTGGTCGTTTTGTTTAGATGATTTTTCTAGATGAGTTTCCTATCGAAACTGTTTTTACGACACCTTTTGATTTATTTAAGTTTATCGTTATGACCTTTGTCCTCCGCAACGCCACACAATCGATTCAACGATTCATGGATGAAGGGTTTGACAGTTTTGATTTTTGCGTCTGTTGCGTGGAAGACATCTTTGTGGCATCAGGCTTAGTACAGAAGTGCATAGAATATCTTAATACGGTCTTAGAACACCTTAGCAATAGTTATTAATGTGGCGGAGTATACAAACTTCATTGACGAGCGTGGTAAACCAGAGGGTCGAGGTAGTCCAGCGGGTAGAAATAATTTATAATATAAATAATTTTTTAATAGAAAAACCGATTTTTCCTTTCGAAGCTAGATATATTTATTTTTGTGTCTATAGACACTGAAGAAGAGGGCAGATTGCCCTCGAAATATCGATATTTGTCACAAAAATAAATATATCTAGCTTCAAAAGGAAAAATCGGTTTTTCTATTAAGATATTTTTTTTTTACAAGCTAGGAAAAAATTGGTACACATTTAAAACAACTAAAAATATTGCCCGACAATAATTGATCGAGGTGACCCGAAGCAGCCCCTTAGCTGACAAAACAGCGAAATCTGTGGATTGCATGATTTGGAGTGCTGCAGACGACTACGACGAAACTATTTAAAACCTTGGCAAACTTCATCGGCAAACTCACCTTACCACGCTACATCGAATAGATTTAAACGCAATTCAGCTTGGATAGCAGCTTTGTTGGGGCTGGGGCGTAACAGTGATGAGTGAACGTGATGATGGGCCACAACTTGGTGGACCACAACTCGGTGAGCCAGAACGTGGTGAGCCACAACTAGCAAATCCAATCCCGGGATCCCGGCTAATTTCTGGTCCCGAAAATCCCGGGATTGATGAGTTCTAATCCCGGGATTTTCGGGATCGGAAATTGGCCTGGATTTCAGGGCCGGGAGTCAAGCATAATCGGCAATCAGATTACGGCAAGACTCTAAAAGAGCAAATAGAATCCATATTTATGAGAAAGCAATTAGCATGCAGGTTCACATCAAAATGCGTAAAGAATAGAGCAAAACAAACCAATGTAACAGTTAACAAGATAATACAAAGGGGTTTGTAAATAAATAAGTATGGACTGTTTCGCATTTAGTGCATTCGTTACTTTGAATGATTTGAGGAAATTAATACTAGCGAATGCATACACAGATTTACCAAAATCCTCAACAACAATCAAAAAAAGGCTGTGGGCTATGCAAGAGGGATAAAAAAAATAATAGAAAATGAGATAAGCCAGGCTAGTATCTCAGGTGAACGGTTCAGTTTGGCGTTTGATGAGTGGACCTCGACAACAAATAGGGGCTACACAAATATTAACATCTACTTAGTGAATTCTTACAGGAGTTGGTGCGAGTAAGGATATCAATGACAGTTGCAAACTACCTAGATATATTAAAAGAGCGTTTCGCTGAGTTTGATGTTTTTCTAGGAAAAGACATTGTTACCATCATAACTGATAGGTCAAATGAAATGTGAAAAGTAGGCAGACTAGTTAATACAAAGCAACATATTTGTTTGGCGCAAAGCATCCTTTTGACAGTTTGCGATGTTCTCTATAATAGGAGGTCCATTCTAGATCAGAGAGTTGATGAAGCAGCTGATAATCTGGACGAAGACCACGAAGATTTGGACGCTCCTGAATCAGCTTACTACTTTGAACCCCGTCGCCTGCAAGACACGCTAGATCTGACGAAGGACATCAGCACATGCATAAAGAAAGTTCGTAAGGTAGTTTTATATTTTAAAAAAGCTCCAACGAAAATAAACAAGATCTTCAAAACTATGTCAAATCCGAGCAAGGCATTTAATTGTCTCGCTTACTGGATTGTAAAACAAGATCAAATAATCTCTTGACAATGTTTAAACGGTTTTCCATTTTGAAAAATTGTATACATTAATAGGCCTGCAATATCCAGAGCGATTAAAAGGAACTGAGTTTGATTCGATTCAGAAACTTATTGAAGTTTTACTCCTTGTAAAATTGACTGTGGAGGCCTTAAATCGCAAAGATGCAAATTTATGCACTGTTAATACTTCATCAAGATTTTTATTTAGGCTGCTAGGAGATAAACGGTCCATTCTTGTGAATGCTATGAAAATTGCATTATTGGACCGAATAAAAGAGCGTCCGTGTACTGAGCTATCTGGTTAGCTAAGCTATCTCCAGAATCTACATTGTGCCAGCAAAAATTTACCAAGTGAAATAGAATCTCTATTTTTGAAACCAAGCAACGCAAATATTTAAAAAAAACATACTTCAATGATCTAGATGCTGAACCCTTTGCTTGCTAGCCAAAGAAATGAGGAGAACCCAGTAGATACCCATATTGAATAAAAACAAGGTAGTCGTCAATTGATGCTACAAGAAGAGCTGCAAAAGTATGAAAAAAATCAATCGCGATATGCCGCAAGAAACTAATATAATTAAAACTTTTGCAAAAGATATGAATCTTTTCGAAAGTGGTGGCACTCGCATAGTTTTGTTCATTGAGCGGGACTCCGTAAGGCCAATCAGGTGCTCCATTCTATTTGAAGTGCCGTATGCCCGTACTGACACTTTCTTTTACTCTCCCGTTTTACGACTCTTACGCACTCATAATAGTCTTCAACTTGGTCCTCTTCCACAAGCTATTGCCATTTTCAAAAATATGGTTCGAAGTAAAATTTTTGTTTCTAATTAATGAATTTTATTTTCTATTCTTGTTAATAATGGTTTCTTTCTTTTCTTTTTTTTGCTCTACTTAATTTTACTTCATTATTTACTACTTTAAGATCTTTTGTATATTTTTAATTTTATATATACTCACATATGTATATGAACTTTTCTTTTTTCTTTTTTGTTCCTAATTTAATTTTATTTCCTATTCCTTTAATGGATTCTTTCTTTTTTTTTGTTTTGTTTGCCTTATCTCTTCTTAATTTAATTTACCACTTCAATTATTTTTTATATATTTATATTTATATTTACTCATTTATTTCTTAGTATTTTTTTTTTTTTTGTTTTTTTTTTTTTGTCATTGTATCCTATCATTTTTGAATTGATTATTCGTGATTGTAATGAATTTTTTGCTTTAGTTAATTTTACTTTATTTTATTCTAACTTTAATTATTTTACATACTTATATTTATATATTCTTATTTAGTTCTTGTTATTTTATTTTTTTGATTGTATCCAATCTGTAACTGGGCAGTTTTGCCTGTTGAATTGTATACGCACCAAATAAATAAATAAATAAATAAATAAATAGTTTGGAGCAGGCTTACCAATATTGATCGACCGTTTCCGCGGCGTCCAACATCGGGAATAAATTTAGAAGCAGGCTTGGAGACGATACTTTGGATACTTTGCTATTGCTTCAATGTTACTTCCGAAAAAAACCAATGAACTTTGGCAGAATTTTTATGTGTTGAATATTTTATATGTTAAGAGTTGTGATTTATTCTTGTGATTTTTTGCCGTGACTTGTTGTTGTAATTTGTAATAGTTGTAATTTTAAATATTTGCTTTCATACTGTCAACGTCTCGGATAATTAAAATTATTGTTTTTATTTGCATCAATTGAATAAATTAGTAATTATTCAGTAACATATTTTTTATACAGTTTTCAGCTTACTTATTGCTGTAGTTTTGAAATGATGGCACATAATATAATCTTTTTATTAAAAACTTGACTTATTTTGTTGTGTTATATTTTGAATCTCGAATCCCGGGATCCCGGGATTTGAGATTTTTTAATCCCGTAATCCCGGGATTGAAAAAATGGTTCGGGATTGGAATCCCTAGCCACAACGTGATGAGCCAGAACATGACGAGCCAGAACGTGATGAGCCAGCTTCATCTTGTATCGACAACTCAACTTCATCAACAAAAAGTTGTCTTCATGCTCCTCGTCAAAATGAAACTGGTCACAGCCTTATACTGGACCTCAAAGGCACTTTGACCACATTTCAGGTCAGGAGGGCGCGCCGAATACGTTTTAACGGAGCGTCTGAACCTTACGTTTCTGGAAATCCAGCCAGTACAGGGCGAGCTGCACGAGGATACTCCTAATAACATTTTGGAAAACCAGGGTAATACGACGTCTAGTCGATTCTCATAACCGATTTCTGTATCCAGTTACGTTGCTCCAAAATTTTCGAATTCTCTACCGTCATATAGGCGTCCTGACATACCTAACAGAACAAAAGTATATTTTGCAGAAATAAAACCACCAACTCGAAACTTGTACTTTTTTTCTGATACTTCTAACGAAAGTTATTAAAGCCTATCTCCTCCAACATAAAGTCACAAACCGAGCCAAACATCAAAAATACAATCAAAATTTTTAAAACATTTCCAGCAACCTGAATATAGTCTCGCAAATATCGACCCTATTGACCTCTAAAACGCAATCCTTTGCATATCGATGTGTACGGGGAATTCTATTTTATATAAGAACCGTCTCAGAGCAACAAAACAATGGAGAACTGGGCGTTTCTCGTAAGACATCAACAGCAGTCCTACGGCCTTCACGATGCCTTTTCTGTTTTTGCGCTGTAATCGCGGTATGAATACAAATTTTACAAAATTTCGACGACGCGACGGCATATTTTCAATAGTCTTGGAAAACACTTCGCTTGGCCCCCCCACCACGCCGCCCCCCAAAGGAGCTCATCATCATAGTCGTCGTCATCCTGCAATTCACGACGACGTCAGATGCTCTCCGTTTGTATCAAATCTTATTTTAATGTTTGGCAATTTATAAAGAATTCTAACATAGAGGTTTCGAGCGGCCAGAGCTAGCTACCCAACTCCGGATTTTCATCGGAGCGAAAGTCACTCGAACGAAATCTGCGGAAAATCTACCCTCGTGAAAAACACCTGCTTGACTGATGCCCACTGACTTTTATCTGTGAGCACGCATCGCGCGAAATGTCTTTTATGATTTCATTTCGAGTATTTTAGAATTCGCATCGCAATGTCGCTGCTATATAACATTTTGATAGGCAGCATAGGCACGACTCGATACAGGCACGCGGTGCTCATAGGAATGGGAATTATGTGAACTCGTCCTTCTGGCGCCAAACGCGCCTTATCGCATTACTGACTTTTGACGACTAATATATATTCGTGATAAATTGCCCAGCATTATGGATCACCGTCGAGGAAAATGAGCAGCTCAACAGCTATTTGACGTTTCGAATCTTTTCGAATCCGAAACGAATCGAAATTTGCCGACATTTAATTCAGTGTGAAAAGATCTAAAGTTAATCTTGAGAGTTGTACGAAACGGGTATGTACTTACTTTTTCACGAAGCATATCACGTATTCGTCCTGCCTGATTCTTCGACCGATGAAGTTCTAATTGAAGTTCGAGACATCTTTCCTGCCAGTTGATCTATGAAAGATTAAATTTATGGCTTTTAATGTGTATTGGAGCAGTCAGTTAAATTTGTTAATTAAATATCTTAATTAAATTAATCTGATTCAATTTTTCTAGCTTCTAAAATAGAAATTATTGATAAATATTTTTGATTAGAATTTGAATTTAAGCTGTTACGTATTCAGTTCTTACATATGCAAAATATATTTCAAAACTAGAAAAAATTAGCAATTGTGAAAAAAAATAAAAAAAATCATCAGGTACGCAATGATAACAAAAAATCACAGCAAAAAACGACTGCGAAAAATCATTGTGGTCAAAATCACAGCGAGCAAAGTCACATAGACATCGAAATCACAACGAACAAAGTCACAGATTACGAAAACTGTGATTTGGTCCACCGCTATTTCGTTCACTGTGATTTTTTTGCTGTGGTTTTGATAGCTATGATTTTTCTTGTCATGCGAATTTGTAATTTGAGTTCGAGTTGAATTTTGTGTGTGAGATTGAATGTATTTCCTGAAACTGAAATTTTCAAGGAATATTGATGTATATAAAAAGTTGGTCTGTGTCATGTTGAAATAGAGATTTGTTCAACCCTTTGGCGGCGTTGGACATTTTAGTGAATTTTCGCCTTATTTTACCTACTTTTTCCAAAATCGAAAAAAGAAAATTATTTCTATGAAAAGATAAATTTTAGAAAGAATAAGTAAGATAAGATAAAATTTAAGCTTGGCTTTGATAAGAACGCCTCGTTTTCAATCGTATCTATGATACCCTCTACTGTGTCTTTGCAGCGCAACAACATGGCTTTGTTAAAGGCCGGAGCACCTCTACGAACCTTGTTGAGTTTACTCATGTAATTAATCACTTCTGCAATTGACAGTAACAATCAAGTTGATGTAATTTATACTGATTTTGCCAAAGCTTTTGAAAAAGTTAATCATATGCTGCTTCTTGTCAAACTAAAGCATTATGGCATTCGTGAACATCTGCTTTCCTGGATCTCTTTCTTTTTAACTGATCGCACTTGTGTCGTCTCCCTCTTTGGCTTGTCGTCCTCACCCTTCTCCCCTTCTTCTGGTGTTCCTCAAGGTTCTATCTTAGGACCTCTTTTATTCAATCTTTTTATCAATGACCTTCCCACTGTTTTTAAGTCTTTATGTCTTCTATATGCAGATGATTTAAAAATTTTCCGAGTCATCAAAAATACTGGTGACTCTCTGCTTCTTTAGGACGATTTGCATGCTCTCTCTGGTCCTTTGCCCTTAAGCTTCACACTCATGTCTTTCCTTATGCTATTGATGGCACTATCCTCTCTTGTGTCGATCATTTCTCAGATCTTGGGGTCACCTTTGATCGCAAACTGAAATTCGACGTTCATGTCCTTACTATCACCAGAAAAGCTTCTCGGATTGCTGGCTTCGTGATTCGTTCCTGCCACAATTCATTTAGTATCTTTACTTGTGTCAACTTATTTATTACCCTAGTCCGTTCTGTACTTGATTACTGCAGTCAAGTGTGGTGTCCTCGTTTCAAATACCTCTCTGACGCTGTTGAAGCGCAGGTTTACACGTACTTTACTTTTTAAATATAGTCTGCCGTATTTACCCTATAGTGAACGTCTATCTCTTCTTAAAATTCCTCTCCTTGAGCAGCGCAGAGTTTACTTGGATGAGAGTTTCCTTTTCAAAATCTGTCGCGGCTACCTCATTAGCATTTTTGTTCATTGAGCGGGAATCCGTAAGGCCAATCAGGTCCTCCATTCTATTTGAAGTGCCGTATGCTCGTACCGACACTTTCTTCTACTCTCCCGTTTTACGACTCTTACGCACTCACAATAGTCTTCACCTTGGTCCTCTTCCACAATCTATTGCCATTTTCAAAAATATGGTTCGAAGTAAAATTTTTGAATCTAACTAATGAATTTTATTTTCTGTTTTTGTTTATAATGGATTCTTTCTTTTCTTTTTCGCTCTACTTAATTTTACTTTATTATTTAGTACTTCAAGATTTTTTGTATATTTTTTAATTTTATATATACAGTCAACTCCGGTTATAACGAACCTCAAGGGACCGGGAAAATTGGTTCGCTATAGCCGATGTTCGTTATAGACGGAGGCATAAAAATACACATAAGAGTAGTTACACATACATATAATTTTTATTTATGCATCAATATTCAAAAACAAAAAAAGTAAAATAAACAATATTTTTCGAACTATCCATTGATTGAAAATTTTTATTCTTAAGTTTAATTTAGTTAAATAAATTTAAATTAGTTAAATAAAAACCAGCATGCTTAAAACAGTTTTTTATTGTTTGAGAGGATCTATGCCAAGATCTATGAATAAGATTGATCGCGTCCAGAATAGTAACAGTAGCTGTTGTGCCAGCATCAATGTTTTGAATAATATTTAACAAAAGAGCTTGCCGATAGCGACTTTTAAGGGCATGTATAACACCCTGGTCCATGGGTTGAAGTAACGAACTAGTATTTGGTGGCATAAAAACAAGCTTAATGGATCGTAACTGGCCAACTGTTGGGTGCGCTGGGCAATTATCCCCTAACAAGACAATTCTCCGTTTGTTTCTAGTACATTCTCCATCCCATTTCCGTAAGTAGTCGGTGATAATTTCAGATGGCATCCGTGACTTGGTGTTTGCACGATAATCAACAGGTAAACTCTTCACGTTTTTAAAACATCGCGGATTTTGTGCTTTGCCTATTACTAGCAGCTTTCGTTTCTCTGATCCCGACATGTTGACACATAATAAAAGTGTTATTCTATCCTTAGCTTGCTTTCCCCTTTTACACTGCTCCCCTTTAAAATTTGAAGTTCTGTCGGGAGTTAATTTATAGAAAAGGCCAGTTTCGTCGGCATTGAATATGTCATCAACGTGGAATTCTTGTTTAATTAATGGCCAAACAGTGATACTGCTGCTTTGCCCACAATTTTCTCGCTGCATACATTATGACGTGCCTTCCATCGCTCGATCCAACTTTCACTGCAAACAAATTCGTTCTGTATTTTCCTGGCGAAATCTTCTGCTTTCGTTTTTAAAACTAAAACTATTTAATCGCTGTTGAGTGAACCATTTTAATAACATTTGATCGACATCATCGCGCACGGATTTCCGATTTTTTTTTAACTTTCACGTTAGTTTTTTCGTATGCACTAAGCAATTCCAGCTTATTTTTGTAAATTGTTCCTACTGTAGACTTGCACAAACATCTTTCTCGGCATACGACACTCTGCATTTTCCCACTTTCAATTTCACGAATAATTTCACATTTTTCCTCTAAGGAAAAAGCTTTTCATTTTCGAGCATCACCCATTGTTCTTCACGTTCTTCACTGCAGAATATTATTTCTTTACTACATAGACGAACAATACAACCACATTCGGGGAAGTCCCCAATTATATCGAGGTGTTCTTTACGCACACTCATCACACTCACCGTACACATCCAAGCATCGTTCATAGTTAGTGTCACGAAGTTCGTTATAGCCATGTTTTAAGCCAAATCGGATGGAAAATTAGTTCGTTACATCCGATAGTTCGTTATATACGAGTTCGCTATAAACGTTTATTTTTAATACATTTCCTATTGGTCACGCGCCGGGACTTAAGAATAGGTTCGCTATAAACCATGGTTCGTTATAACCCGGGCCGCTATAACCGGAGTTGACTGTATTTACATACATGTTTGCTCTTCAGATCCTAATTTGGTTTTGATTTTTTTTGTTCGACTTATTTCTACTTCATTGAATTTACCACTTTAATTATTTTTTATATATTTATATTTATATTTACTCATTTAATTCTTAATATTTTTATTTTTTCATTGTATCCTATCTGTTTTTGGCTCATTTCTTGTTGAATTGATTATTCATGTTGGTAATGGATTTTTTTCTTCTTTTTTGCTTTAGTTACTTTTACTTTATTTTATTCTAACTTCTGTCAGAAACATCAGATCATTACGACATTCGCAGGACGTGTTACTGCTTATAAAGAATAGATCTGTGTAGTTTTTGATGAATGTCCGAGCAACCCTGCAAGTGAGGCAGGTACGGGGAAAAAACCCTTCAAATTATCGAGCCTCCTGGAAAAATTTCGCCTTTTAATCTAATAAATCTGATGCTTTGTCTAACTGTTTAAAATAGTCAAAATTTCTCAGCACAAAAGAACGGCAACCTTTTACTTAACCACCCATTTATAACACCGGAAATTTGTGTTCACGAGAACTGACGACCGTATCATCAGATCAGTATGAATTTTACAGGATATATTGGTCATGAGTAGGGATTCCAATCCCGGAACAGTTTTTCAATCCCGGGATTACGGGATTAAAAAATCTTGAATCCCGGGATCCCGGGATTCGAGATTCAAAACATAACACAACGAAATAAGGCAAGTTTTTAATAAACTGATTGTATTATGTACCATCATTTCAAAACTACAGCAATAAGTAAGCTCAAAACTGTATGAAAAATATGTTACTGCATAATTACTAATTTATATAATTGATGAAAATAAAAAAAAATATTTTAATTATCCAAGCCGTTGACAGTATGAGGACAGATATTTAAAATTACAACATAATAAAGAAACATATAACAAATTCTACCAAAGGTCATTGGTTTTTCGGAAGTAACATTGAAGCAAAAGCAAAGCATTCCAAGTATCGTTTTCAAGCCTGCTTCTAAATTTATTCCCGATGTTGGACGCCGCGGAAAAAGCTCGTTCTTACTCGATACTTGTTGGTGGGACGGTCAATAAATGTTGGTACATCTTCTCCAAACTGTGCGAGTACCACCACTTTCGAAAATATTCATTTCTTTTGCAATGGTTTTAATTAGATTAGTTTCTTGCGGCATTTCATGATTGATTATTTCTATACGTTTGCAGCTCTTCTTGTAGCGTCAAGTGACGACCACCCTAGGCTGATTCAATATGGGTATCTACTGGGTTCTCCTGATTTCTTTGGCTACCAATGAAAGGGCTCCGCACCTGGATCATTGAAGTAATTTTTTTAAATATTTCCGTTGCTTGGTTTCAAAAACAGAGATTCATTTCACTTGGTAGTTTTTTGCTGGCACAAAGTGGATTCTGGAGATAGCTTAGCATACCAGATAGCTCAGTACACTGACGCTTTTTAATTCGGTCTAATATTGCAATTTTCAAAGCATTCACAAGAATCGACCGTTTTTCTCCTAACAGCCTATATAAAAATCTTGATGAAGTATTAGCAGTGCATAAATTTGCATCTCTGCGATTTAAGGCCTCCACAGTCAATTTTACAGGGAGTAAAACTTCAATAATTTTCTGAATCGAACCAAACTCAGTTGCTTCTAACCGCTCTGGATATTGCAGGCTTATTAATGCCTTCTGTATACTATTGTTCATCTTGTTTTACAATCCAGTATATGACACAGTTAAATGCCATGCTCGCATTTGAAATAGTTTTGAAGATCGTTATTATTTTTCGTTGGAGATTTTTTTAAATATAAAACGACCTTACGAACTTTCTTAATGCATGCGCTGATGTCATAATCTTTTGTCAGATCTATCGTGTCTTGCAGGCGACCGGGTTCAACGTAGGAAGCTGATTTAGGACCGTCCAAATCTTCGTGGTCGTCTTCCAAACTATCAGCTGCTTCATCAACTCTTTAATCTGGAATGGACCTCATATTATAGCGAACATCGCAAACTGCCAAGTGGACGCTATGCGCCAAACAAATATGTTGCTCTGTACCAAATAGTCTGTCTACTTTTCACATTTCGTTTGACCCATCAGTTACGATGGTAAGAATGTCTTTTCCTAGAGAAACATTAAACTCAGAAAGACGCTCTTTTAAAATATCTAGGCAAATTTCAGCTGCCATTGATATCCTTACTTGCACCAAGCTCCAGTAAGAATTTACTAAGTAGATGTTAATATTTATATAGCGCCTATTTGCAGTCGAGGTCCACTGATCAAACGTCAAACTAAACCATTTGTTATTATTTTCTTTATCGTGCTTGCATAGCCCACAAACTTATTTTTTATTGTTAGTGAGGATTTTGATAAATCTGTGTATGCATTCGCTAGTATTAATTTCCTCAAATTATTCGAAGTAACGTATACAATAAATGCGAAACAGTCCATACTTATTTATTTACAAACCCCTTTGTATTCTCTTGTTAACTGTTACATCGGTTTGTTTTCCTCTATTCTTTAGGCATTTTGATGTGAGCTAATTGTTTTCTCATAAATATGGATTCTATTTGCACTTTTTGAGTCTTGCTGTAATTTGATTGCCGATAATGCTTGACTCCCGGCCCCGGAATCCCAGCCTATTTCTGATCCCGAAAATCCCGGGATTAGAAACTATCAATCCCGGGATTTTCGGGACCAGAAATTGGCCGGGATCCCGGGATTGGATTCTCTAGTCGTGAGTGGGAGCAGTTCTGATAGAAGTGATATAAAAATGTGGGCAACCCTATGGATTGTATATCCAAAAAATAATATATTTCTCCAGTCATCAAATGGAAACGAAATTCACACTGAAATTCATATTGAAGTTTTACATACTTTCGGTTGCACAAGTCGAATAGAATTGCCAGCTTCGATGATTTTGGTCGTTTTCACACCAAGAGATACTACTAATCAATTTTCAAATTATACTACACATCCATTCTACTTTTGTACTTTATCTGTAACTACCATAGAAACATACTTACTTCCGGTACGGCTTGTGAATAGTTATTGACCTGATGTACGTCCAAGTGTTCCGTGAGCGATGAAAAATGCGGCCAAGGAGCATTCGCATCGAGGGCAGCTAGTGCAGGATTTGCAATTAAGGCAGCATTCGGTCGAGCAGGAATCGGTGGAGCCCGATGCAAACGCCTTGGCATTAGTCGCGGACTATTCGGCGTTGATTGTGACGTCCCGGTACCGGAAAAACGACAGCCCGAAGACGGTGGAGTAGGCGAACGTCGTGCAATTCCTAAGCCTCCACTCGCACCGCCTAAACTATTGCCACCCGACGAATGTGAGCGTTTCGGAAGCGATGGTGACGAAGATGTTGACGATGATGACGTCAACGAATGATTTTGCGACGATGTCGATGATAGTGTTTGAGTCCTACTGCCTGTACCGCCGGCGGCATAATTGTAACTAGCATCGGACGATTGTGACGAACTTTTAACGAAATGAATCTGACTCTGCGATGGTGATAGGGAGGAACGTGAGTTACGTTGACGCGGCTGTTGTGATGGATGCTGCGAGCCTTGTTGTGACTTTTGTTGTTGCTGCTGCTGCTTCTCCAGATCACTTAGACATGATAACGAATCGAATATTTGTGAAAGACGTCCCGTCGGTGTCTCATCAGACATTTGTTGATGGTATGGCACCGTCACGAAATTTCCCGGCGATTTGATCTATTTCGCACCTACAATACGCTTGCATTTCTGTAATGAAAACAAGATGAAAATTATTTGTTAGTCTTGTGCGTTGGAAAATTCGATCTAAAATGAAATTTAGTTTATATTTATATTTACTTATTTAGTTGTTAATATGCGAATTTTGTATAGGGTGAATTTAATTTTATGTCATTAACCAGAAAACAATCCTTTCGACTGTCTGCCGCCTTGTAGTAGTGGGTGAAGGAAGGTGTTGGATGTAGTAGCCCACCACTGGGAGCAGACGTAGAGGTAGGAGACCCTGAAAAAATTAATCAAGATAGACAAAAACGGAGACAAAATTACGCTTCAGGGAGGCAGATACCCAATACCGGAGGGCGCCAAGGGTGAGCAAGAGGGTCCCGGCCCGTCGATATCCAGGCACCGCAATGCTATAGAGGTTGACCATTTAGTCACCATAGCAGATATTGCTACAAGAGGTTTATCTCCAAAGAGCAGCTGAAGGAATCCGTGCCAAACTCTTTCAGGAGAAACTCTAAGCTACAATCGCCCCCATCCTAACATGAACAGTGACGGAAGCATACATCTCTAATGGCAGCCATTCAAATCACGCAAAGCGAATGCTCACGGGTGCCAGAGTACAAGTAGACTCGGATGCGGAGAACATGGTTTCGGCCGCAATGGAGGAGGAGCTTCTCAATTATAAGCTAGCAAGTATAAGCTAGCGCTGAAACACTCTGCCTTCTATTATAAGATAGAAGTATCGCGAAAAAACAAGCAGCGAAAAGCCAGAGGCCTACTGAGGATGAAAACCACCGACTAAGTGGTCGAATAATAGCAGTACTCGACAGGAGCTCCAATAACCTTCTACTTCTAAACACAGAAGGTTCATGAAGGCTAGCGTTGTAGCTAAACTTGACTGTAGTAGCCCTTTTGGTCAATTATTCCCTGAAAAAGGAAAGATTATAGAGTCAGGTCAGGTGGAGAAATATCAGGTGCGTTTTTTTGGTCCTCTATCCAGCACAGAACAAAACAGATGCATTGGAAACAACAACCCTCCTGTCCCAATGAATTCACTAGTACATAAATTCTGTTCTGCAGAGGTAGTTCACGTGCTGAACTATAGAATGGGCTGATAGAAAAAAGAAAAGCTTAGTCGCCTTTTTTGCCGTGAAGTGGCTTTGAATTTTTCAAGGTTATGTTGAATGTTTTGGTAGTTAGGAAATTAGAAAAAGCCATCATAATGAGTAGAAAGTTAAAACAGGTAATTTTCTGTTAGTTCTTTTTATATTTTCTATCGATTGTGGTAGTTTATACACGTTATTTTCTCCCTTTATTTTCAACTGTTTTGCGCTACCACAGCGAATACAGCAACCTATAGAAAGTTTAACGAATGCATCAGTTGTTCTGTGATGGATCGATAGTTTATGTCATTGTTCTATTCTGTTCTGTACCGGAGCAAAAAAGACGCACCTATCCTGAACTGAACTGTCTTCGTTTGACGAGGCGGGCTGGTTTAGGGTTAGTTAAATCAACAAGTGCAATGATAAACTCACATTATACTGTTGTAAGGTTGTAGTTCACGAATTGCCTGGACCATGGAAAAGGGCTCGTTGAGAGATAGTGGACAGAAGAAGTATTTGGGGATTGCTTAAAGCGAAGGTGGTACTACCAAGGTAGTTCAAGATGGAGTGGATAGTGGAACTAGAATGGGCTCTGAAATTGGTGCAGAGGCAGAAGACTGCAAGATCCATGCTTCAGAATACCAAGAGGCCTGATGACTTGCTCTACCCGCGTTTTGATAATATAGCGTTGGGTTTAGGCAACCTTGACATAGGTATGAAGAAGCACCATTCAAAAGATGACAACGACAACATTCTTATAGAGGTATGGGCGACCCAGAAGAAACAATAGGAAGATATGAGAAAAGAAAGGACAAGAAGAGATTGCTTAGTGCATTGAGAAAATGTTTCTACTTATAGGAGACCTGATCAATGAGCCCAACGATCAATTGATGGAAAACTGGAAGTCTTGAAGGACCATAGTTCTCTGATCATGGATGTCTGTCATGGATGTATGAACTCTGAATTTCAGATCAATCTTCAATTATTGCCCGTTTCGTAATCACAGGAAGACAAACAAAGTAACCTTCAAGCGGGAAGCTATTAATGGTTTTTTTGTGTGGCAAAGCCTTTGGATGCTCCTGTCCCAGGGTCTATTCTAAGTACAATCCCAAATCACCCTGGTGGTAAAGGCACATGGGTTATCAAATACGAGAATTGTTCAAAGTAGTCAATGTAGTTGATTGACAGGAATGCTCAGACGAACACAAAGAAGTTGTTAGGCTCTATAAATCAGAAATACGGAGAGCCAGCTGAAGTGCTTGGAAGGAGTTGTGCATCAGAATTGAAGTCACTTATGGCAAATGTTTGCTAAACACCCTGTCACGCTAACCTTAGTAAGCTTGCTAAATGGAGAATGGACAAGCAACAGCTCGAAAACGTTGAAGATTCTCGGAAATACTCACTTTCCGGGTTGTTGGAATGAACACTTCTGCCTCATATCCATGGAATGAGCGGAAAGATGAAATTTCGTACTAAAAAAATTTATGTGGCAGTTTTGTGATTGGTTGAGTCAGTTTTGTTTTCGCGCATCAAAGATGGGCATCAGCAAAGAGAAAATACGCCATATTATTCCGTTTTTCTTCGATAAACACGAAAACGCAAGCCTGGCGGCTCAAAAAGTGGTGTTTATAGTCCTGATACTGTAACAATTTCGGTTTCGTGGATTCCGTTCCGGTAATTTCGATGTCAAAGACGCACCACGCTCTGGAAGGCAAATGTCAAAAATGTTGTCGAGACCGTTATGTGAGCACTTTTTCGATTAGCCAGGAGCTGAAAATTGCACAAAAAGGCTGGGTTAAAAATAAGCTCGATGTATACGTGTCGCACGAGTTAATGCCAAAAAACCTAATGGGCCGAATTTCCATCTGCGAATAGCTGCTGAATCGCAACAAAATCGACTCATTTCTGAAGCGGATGATGACTGGTGATGAAAAGTGGAGAACTCACGATAACGTCAAGCGACAACGGTCGTGGTCGAATTGCGGTGAGTCGGAGCAAACGGTGACTAAGCCAGGATTGACGGCCAGGAAGGTTTTGCTATGTGTTTGCTGCGATTTTCAGGGAATCATCTACTATGAGCTGCTCCCTTACGGCAAAACTCTTAATTCGCACCTATACCGTTAACAGTTGGGCCGTCTGCAGGAAGCAAGCAACCAGAAGCGGCCAGCCTTGGCCAATAGGAGAGGAATTGTGTTCTATCAGGACAACGCCGGCCCTCACATATCGATGGGAAGATCTTATGCATACATCTTATAGTCTGGACATGGCACCAAGTGATTACCACCTGATCCTATCCATGGCGAACGATTTTGCTGGTGAAAAATTTGCCTCAAGAAAGGCTGGTGCAAACCGACTGTCCAAGTTTTTTTGCCAATAGGGACGAGGACTTTTCTGAGAGTGGTATAAAATAATTGCCTTCAAAATTGCAACAAGTTATCGAACAAAACAGCGAATATTTAACTTACACTGGCTCATTCTAAGTATGATAAATAAAGCCTTCAGTTTCATGCAAAAATGATAGATTTCTTTTTACTACACGTAATATTTCCTCTTTTACGGAACTTGTAAAAAATACAATCTTTTTTTTTTAGCAGTACAATATCCTGTTTTACGAGGATTAGGTTGGCTTATAACGATAACGCATCAGCCATCGGTTTCGACAACACCCGTTTATGGTGGGTTTGACCTTAATTTAATACTTGACAACACAAACACAAAGGTGACTCAAACAACGCAACGAACACGAAACCGCAGTTTAAGCGTTGATACACGTATTGTCAATTCCAGAGAAAGACCGTCCATCGGAGAAAAGCAAATCTCTCAGCAATTCTCCGGCTACAACCTTCCACCACAAGAGCCAACACGCGGATGAAATACAATCTTAAGGACCCTGGAAACAAAAAGAAAAATGCCCAAACATGTCTGGAGCCTTCGATGGCAAGTTCGACTGACATTGAAGCTTCAGGTTTTCATGGCCTAGTGTCAGCCAGGAAAACCTAACCGAATCAGGAACAAATACAGCTCGTTTGATTACACTGATGTTTTCGCAAAAAATTGGGATGTTCCATAGCTTCTCCGATTAAAACTTTCAAATTTGCCACGGTATGAGGTTTTAGGTTAAGAAAAAAAAGAAGAGTCAAAAGTGACGTCTCAGTTTCGAGTTTCGACAATTAGCGTGCATGAAAATTTAGGGAACACTCTTCAAGCAAGTTTGGTATCCCAGCGATGCTGAAACTTACCCAAAAATGAGTTAAGGGACATACCTATTGTTTTTTATTTTATCTGATATGAATGTAAACGAATTTCGATGACTATGTTAAAGAGTAGGCAGTACATCGTCCAATACTGGTGACAGTCGAATCAACCATTAGAATCAGCATAACTAAAAAGCGTCTGACTCATCTGGTCAAGAGCCCATTATCAATTATTCTCCTGCTTCTCTAGAAACACCGGATTATCCTTTTACGCATCCTTTTCTATTATAAGGTGTCCTCACTTTCAATCGCATTCAATTCCTTTTCATATCTCAAACGTTCGAACAAGCCCTGTAGACAATTTCTTATAATAATATCCCATATGTCCTTTTCGTCTAACGATATCAATTTTCAATTCTCCATCAAACAGTGCGGTCACTGTGAAAATGAAGGATTATGACGTTAACTTCGAAACCAGACACGAAACTCTATGATCGTTTTCAATCAACCGTAGTTTTTTCCCCCCAAACCATTCCATTCACCATCATACATTTTTTACAGTTTCGCTTTCATGTCAGGACCACGACAGTTTTAATCAGATTTAACCAGCTACGTATCAGCGTAACCGCCTCGGCTGTCATAACATAACGTGAACTTTCCTTTGTTATTCTACTCGTCAGTCTCACTTGGGGATACAGCTACAGCACAATTTATGACTGTGACTACACTGAAAGGAGGACGACTCGTGAACAATTCCGTTTTACTCAATACAAGAAGCGTTACAAAATGAATTAAAAATACATAAAAAAATGACGATGTTAGCTTAGAACGGCTACGCTACATAAGGAATTGTTGTCATGATGAAGAGGAAGATGCAGCAGTAGTCACAAGCACAGACGGGGCGAGATAATCTAGGAAGTAGCAGCAGGAGTGGGAGAGATAAGAGCAGGCAAAATGAATTTCCTCCGTGCTGTCAGCGGGTAATTGAACTGACTAAGCATTGCACAAAGAAGGCAGTTCAAGTGTACAAGCTATGATATGTACTTGTCATAATGAAAATTTTAATAAACGCCGCTGCTGCTGCGTCTTTCTATTGCGATTTCGGGGAGATATAAAGCGTTTTGTCGCTGGTCTGGAAATGAATATATCTGCACGAAATGGAAATTGATATTTTGTAACAAATGTAATTATCTATTTTTGCTATGCTTTCAAAATTTAATTTCCGGAATGAGGTTGCATCTACAGTTAGGAGAATTAAAATGATTTTTGATTTAAGTTGGTTAAGATGCTAGTGATTCGTTAAAAATGCTTTTTGAATTTTTTTTAGATCTCTAATTTATTTTAGATCTGCATCTGTATAGACGGAATAGCAGTCAGAAGTTTGATCGATATTCTCGATGTACGCGAGAATCTAATCTCTAAAAATAACGATCGTCTATATGACGTGAGCTCATTTTCGGTATCCCCTTCAACTTATAATTTTGACACTCTCCTGACGAATCGTGAAAACATTAGCTGTGTTTAATGAGCACGAAAAAAAGCAGAGCATCTCAAGGCAATTTTTAGGAGTGCAGCAATCAAAAAAAAATAAAGCAAGTTCGAGCCATTGAGAGCACGAAATCCAATGGAACACTTTTCAGGCAACAATTCTCAAAGTGTCAGAAGTTCATCCTGTCAGCTTTTAAATCAGAGAGATTAATTAAATACGAGTGATTTTAGTGAATGCAAGTTGTGTAATAAACCGTGCTGTAAATTATAGTATTTTTTTAATAAACAGTGGAACGACTGAATTATAATTTTAAAAAATGGAAAATTTTTTAGCAACTGAGCTAATTGAATAGTTTGATGATTCCGCTGATTCAGATAATTCGTTTTTATCCTCATCAGAGCTCGAGAGTACTGATGATAATGTTGCTATATTAGCCATGACCAAAAATAAAAGAAATTGCATCCAAAAATACGTGGAAGAAGTAATTCCGAAATATACGGATCAAGAATTTTTAATGCATTTTCGTGTGACTCGAAATGTATTAGAATTACTTTGAAGCAAGTTTCAAAGTTCAGAGGAATTCGAAAAACTTGATAAAACCAAAGTATTCAGTGCTAAAATGCATGTCGCATTATTTCTTTGGTTTGCGGGACACGAGGCCTGTTCGGTCCGAGATATAGCTGACCGATTTAACGTATCAATTGGAGCCGCCAGTCGAATTATTTCAAGAGTTACATATTTCATAAGCAGTTTATCCAATATTTACATAAAATGGTCAACAGACGAGGAAAGAAAAATAACCTCAGAATATGTAAAAACTAAAACTGGATTAAGTGGAGTCATTGGTAGGTGATATGTTTTATTTTTGTTCTACATATTCTTATGTTACATGTTCTCTCCAAATAGGTGCAATTGACGGAACACATCTGAAAGTAGACCTTCCAAAGGGTATATCCGACTATTTCATCGATAGAAAAAATGTGAAGAGCATTCAGTTGCAAGGAATATGCAACGAGAAAAAAAAAATTCTGGACATGTTTGTTGGATTTTCAGGCTCAACACACGACAATCGAGTATTCTTCCGGGACTTTGTGGTCAATACTATATTTTGGGGGATTCTGCCTATGCCTGTTCAAATTATGTGGTTACACCATATAAAGATAACGGTCACTTATCAGCTGACCAAAAACACTTCAATAAAAAACTCAGCTCAGGTCAAGTGATGATCGAGCATGCATTTGGGCTGCTTAAGCAAAGATTTAGGCAATTATATTATTGCAAATTGAGAGAAATAGAAAAATTTTGACATTTTGTAAGAGCGTGCGTCGTCCTTCATAGCCTGTGTGACGATAATTTGGAGACGCATGAGAATGATCCTGTATTAAATATCGAAGACAACCAGAATCGTCCAATTGACCTAATACGCGACGGGGTTTTGCGTGATCGATTATGTGAGGAGTTGAGTGCTAATAGAAATTGCACTTTGATATTATTTTTGGGTGGATTATATATTCCTCATTTTGTATTAGTTGTACTAAGTCTTATATTTTTCTAGTTTGTATTTTGAATTATTAAATGACAATTGCACGAATTTATTATTGGTTTATCTAAACTATATATTTTCCCGTCTGTAAGAGATCTTCACAGTATACTAATTAGTAATATATATTGAATAAAAAATGAAAAAAAGGGTAGAATTATAAATTATTAAAATATCATCCTTCAAATTAATTAGTTTTTATTTCTCTCCGAATAACACTCAAAAAATTTTTCATTTTTTCGCTTCGTTTCACTGGTTCTTTCTTTATAAGCCCTTAACTTCTCTTTTCGAAATGCAATTTTTTCTTCTTTTTCTTCTCTCTTTTCTGCGGCTCTTTGTTCCCTCCACAGTTTTATTTCTTTCGCTACTGAATATACCCGTTTTGAGACAGCTGGGATGCTATGTTCTTCTCCGCTGGGCACATTCGCCTCTTGTTCACAATTTTCTGAAAGAAATAAAAATAAGTACTTGCTTACTTAAAAAAACCCCAGTGTTTTCACCTAATTCAGCAGCAATTCCAGTTTCAACTAAAGTTTCATCATTTCGTCTTTCTCCGTTGTGTGATCTTAACAAAAATGGTGGGATAACAGACGGGCTCTTTATCATAGCTTCACTCAATTACCTAAATAAAAATTACTAGCCTTTACAACACATCTATGAAAATAAAATATGAAGCATTACTCGTCGAAACTACACTTGCCTCTCTCTTTTCCAGATTTTTTATTATGGCTTGTTTTTTGCTTCAAGCTTCGTTCAAGACTCTTCCACTAGCTTTCGACTTGAAAAGCAGTAAAATTATGCCCCTTTTCATTAATTTTTTTTTTATATAAAATCCCACATCTTTCTTTTATTTTTTACATCAATTTGTTTGCCAAGTTTCGGGCGGGTTTCTTTATAAACTTCAATAAGAAGCTTGCATTGACTATCAAGCCAAATCGCTTTATTTCTCGAGTAGTTTCCCGCGATATTTGGAGACAGAGGAAGAAAGTCATCCTCCATATGCAGCAGTTGAGATTCTTCTGATTCCGATGAGAATGACCGTGCTAATAATTCCGAACACAGTTGTGGATCTTCAAATATAAAATTTTTATGAATTTGCAAAAACTAAAGCTAGATACATCTCAGTATTTGCTCTTAAAGTATTTGCTGTGCTCCGTGAACACTGTAGTGTCATGTTTCTCCCACTAGTATTTTCTATTCTGAAGTTTTCCATATTTTCTTTTTATTTGCCTTCAATTTCACTTCACTATTTTCAGTCACAATTTGGACAGTTGTTAAACAGCTGATCGCTTGCCCGAACTTGCTCTATCAAAAAAGTTAGAGCAGAAATCGTGCTCTGAACTGGTCTAGTTCAATTTAGAGCATGCTCATGAAACACAAATCAGAGCAACTTCGGGCAAGTGAGAGCAGCCGAATTGCTCATGAAATAGATTTTGTTGAGATGTTTCAACCTAGCTCAACCTAGAGCTGCTCATTAAACACAGCGATGGCTTTGATTGAAACTCAAGTTTAGTACCTTGCTCGAAAAGCACTTTTCTGCGTTTAAGTCAACAGAGTCTCAATTTCGCAGTGCAGTAAATATGGGAGAGGACAAGCTGAGTGACGTTTGCGAGAAGATATGCAAGAATCGCAACATACCAAGCGATGGACTATCCTTAGATATAGAATCGATGGCCGCTGACGCAAATTTAGCAGCGATCAGCTCGATTGACAATGAGATAACTAAAATAAAGACGCAGCACGTATCAACTTCCCCTATCAAACAGAAAATCTTTGAAGGTTGAGAGCGAGAGAGAGGGAGAGAGACAGGTAGAGAAAGACGGAGAGAAACAGGTAGAAAAAGAGGGAGAGAGACAGGTAGAGAAAGAGGAAGAAGTCAGCCTCGCTTGGGGCAAATTCAGCTGATAAGGACACAAAGAAGATTTTTAACTTCGATACTTCCTGGACAGAAAACGAATGGCGATAACACATCGACTAAATCAAACTATCTAACACACCGCAACTCGGCAAAAATAAAATGAAAACAATAACAACTGGTCCGACGCACAGGGTATTTTTTGTGAATGCTTTGTGATTTTACCTGTATGTACGAGTTTCTCGAAAATGGGCAAAACAGTCGAACGAATTGGAAATTTGGCAATTTTCTCAAAATCAACATCTCCATGCTTGGCTTTTCATCAACATTTTTAAATTACTGTCCTTTCAAAGCATCACTTCAGTAAAATACATCGGACAAAATTAATATAAGTCAGTAGTTTTTCTAAACTATTTATTTTGAAAGTGGCATAAGTCACTTTCTGTAATGAAAAATGGTGATTTTTCAATGACTATAATAAATTATTTATTCTGAGAAAAATATAAGTATTCTCAGATAACAAATACAAGTAAATCTTCTCGAAAGTTGACATCAATATTTTTAAACATGATAAAACGTAAACCTTTCATTATATCTATTTAAAAACAAAGTGACTTATGCCACTTTGGTTGCTTAATCGATCGTTGAGCAGTTTAATATGAAGTAATTCAAAGTGGAATTGGAAGTTTCACACAACTAAAACTTTATTTATCCAAAAATTTAACAGCGATACGTACATGAAAAATTACTTGACAACCAATATCACAAAATATTTTTATAAAATTCAAACATTTTTCACTTAGCCTACTTGATGTACAATATTTTCGTGTAGTGTGTTAAATATCAAGTAGTGTGGTGAGTAGTGGAATGTGAGATAAGTGTATGTATTTGTGAATCCGCAATACTCCCCTGCCAGCGTTTTACGCGTTATCGCCAAGCGTAGGAGAGTGGCACCTTTGTGGTTCGCCCAGCTAGAGAGACGTACGGGGCGAATGTAACCTTCCTCGCTGGTCTCTTCTCGGGAGCTGAAGGTAGTAATAGTGCAGTCGAAGTATCTGATGTTTGTTGGTTCGTGGAAGGTTTGTCAACATATTCCGTAGAGGAAGACATGTAGCAGGGCTTGAGCCTGTTAATCGAAACATTGACGGATTTGTTTCTGATTTGCAGAGTGTAATAATTGGTATGTCTGGCTAGGACTTTGAAAGGACCGTCGTACGGTGGAATGAGTGGTGGACGAACAGAGTCGACTCTAACGAAGACGTGTGAGCAAGAGTCGAGTTGCTTGAAGATGAATATCTTCGGTGTTGTGTGATGTTTAGCATCAACCGGCCGAAGTTTTGCCATTGTAGCCGAAAGTTCGCTGGCAAATTCTGTTTGGCTAATCTTCCTAGGATTTTCTTGAAGAAAATCACTAGGAAGACGCAGGTTTTCTCCGTATAGAAGTTGTGCCGGTGATGCTGTGAATTCTTCTTGGATTAGAGATCGTAATCCAAGAAGAATTATTGGTAGTGTTCTAGTCCAAGAAACATCGTTGTGAGCCATGATCGCCGATTTAAGTGTACGATGCCATCTTTCTAAGAAACCGTTGGCTTGAGGGTGGTACGCTGTGGTACGATTGCGTTCGAAGCCCAAGAGTCGACCAAGCTCAGCATGGAGCGCTGACTCGAATTGTCTGCCCTGGTCGGTGACAATGTATTGGGGAACTCCAAATCTAGCAATCTTGGTGCATAGTAAAGCAGTAGCACAGTCATTGGCAGTTATGCTGGCTAAAGGAATTGCTTCAGGCCAACGTGTGAAACGGTCGATTATGGTGAGACAGTATGTGTATCCCTGCGAGTGTGTTCGGGAACCAAATGGCAATGTCCTTGTTCATCGAAGGCTAGACGAATTTGGTTGCAATGTGCTTTTTTGTAGCACGAATACCAGGGTGAGCGATATTATATTCTGAGTTGAACACCTGTTTCCTGAACGTGTTAGGAATATAATGTCGTATGGTTGGGCCAGACACTTCACAAAAAATGTCGACGTTGGTGCCAAATATTGGTTGTTTCTTTAAAAGAAATTTACAGTCCTCTAGAATCTTCTGAAACTCTGCGTCCGATGCTTGGGACGAGGCGATTGCGGCAAAATCGAGAGTACTGGGAATAATGATTTCTTCTAGACGAGAGAGTGCGTCAGCAACAACGTTGTTGCAACCAGAGACATGGCGAATGTCAGAAGTGAACTCTCTTATATAACTTAGATGTCTAAGTTGACGAGGTGTTTCCTTTTCTGGCTTTTGTTTAAAAGCAAAAGTCAGTGGTTTGTGGTCGGTGTATAGTGTAAACCTTTGGGCCTTCAAAAAGTTTCGGAAATAACAAATGTCCTGATAAGCCGCTAAGAGTTCGCGGTCGTATGCACTATACTTTCTTTGTGCGTCGCTTAATTTGGCCGAGTAAAAACCAAGGGGTTGCCAAGAGCCTTGACATTTTTGATGCTGTGCATCCCCGATGGCGGAATCGGAAGCGTCTACGAATAGACCAAGGTCGGCGTTTGAGTCCGGAAAGGACAATAGAGTGGCTTCTGTTAAACCAGTCTTGACTTGGTCGAAAGCTTTGCTAGCTTATATTGACCTTCAATTGCGGAAATATGGCCACTTGAAGTTTTTGAGAAACATCGGTTCGTGTTGCATTCAAAAAACTGTATAAAATCTTCTACTTTACGTAGAGCCTTCAAATATAGCTTGTTGGAAAGGGAAAAGGGTAGATATTCTAGCAAAAATAGTGCGAGAAACATCCTGGCCAAAAAGGATAAAAAGGATCATCACAGTGTCCTTGATCCTTGAATATTTCAAAATGCGCACCTTTGATTTTCTTAATTTTTTTATATATTTTAAACTGTTTTATAAACTACAAATGTGCGAAATTTCAAAGTGGAGCTCGTAAAAGTACAGTCGTCATAAATTTTTAAAGGTGTGGAATACTGTAACCGCTGAAGAAAATTCATAGAAAATGGTACCGAAACAAGGTAAAACTTACAAAATATGGTACAATGGTTTTGATCCTTTAATCACTAATTTATATATTGTAAACAGTTATGTAAGCTACAAATGTGCTAAATTTCAAAGTGGAGCAACATTTGTAAGAAATTTTGAAAGGATGAAAATACTATAACCGCCAAAGAAAATGGTACCGACACAAGGTGTAACATACAATATGTATCTGTATGAAATAGCTTAATGATGGCTCTATGTTTTTTTTTTGCAAAATCAAGGTCTTATAGCCCGTCCAGACTACGGATACTTAAGTATCCGCATACATAAGTATCGTCCACACTTTTCATTGATTTTCATGGCAAGGGTAAAATGCATCCGCAGATGTCGCTGCAGTGAGGACAATACTTATGTATCCGGATACATAAGTATCCGTAGTCTGGACGGGCTATTAGATTCTTCAGTTATAGGTAATTATTGTTTATGATTTTATTTTTTAAAACGAATAGTACTTCAATTTTGTTTTAGCACTAGAATATAAATTGTTTACAATAATTGAGAACATTCATTTGTAAGCAATCATAAAACACAAATAAAGAAAGAAGATTCCTTTTCATTTACTAGTGGCATGAACAATTAGGATTATTTTACCACATATTATACTGTACATATATTTTTAATTACTTCCTTTGATTGTCCATTTTGTATATTTTTACAACTTAAAATTAGGTTTAAATGCAATGCCTGTAGTTTATTTCCCGATCAGCCGTTGTTCTAAGTACATGTGAAAAAAATTTGATGAAAATTGCGTGAGTGGTATTAGTTATAACTTATAAGCAATGGAATTATACAGATCGTTCTACGTTAGAAACTGGATTAGAATCTTCTGATGGCTTAAAGCAACATTGCAAAACAGTTTTTAAATCTATTTTGAAAACATGAAATTGTTTCGTACCATATTTTGTAAGTTTTACCTTGTTTCGGTACCATTTTCTATGAATTTTCTTCAGCGGTTACAGTATTCCACACCTTTAAAAATTTATGACGACTGTACTTTTACGAGCTCCACTTTGAAATTTCGCACATTTGTAGTTTATAAAACTGTTTACAATATATAAAAAAATGAAGAAAATTGAAGGTGCGCATTTTGAAATATTCAAGGATAGAGGACACTGTGATGATCCTTTTTATCCTTTTTGGCCAGGATGTTTCTCGCACTATTTTTGCTAGAATATCTACACCTTTTTCTTTCCAACAAGCTATATTTGAAGGCTCTGCGTAAAGTAGAAGATTTTATACAGTTTTTTGAATGCAACACGAACCGACGTTTCTCAAAAACTTCAAGTGGCCATATTTCCGCAAATATACCATGTTTTCAAAAAAAAAATTATTGGTGCACATAACTTACCTACTTATATTCACAGTGAAAATTACATTTATATCTGACGATAGCGATAAAAGGCCTTTGGTCGATTTTCCGTGGAATGACCTATATGGTAGATTATTGCTATACCAATGCATTGCAAAAAGTCAATACTCTCCCTGATATCACATTTATTGGTCGAAAAACCCAAAATTACAATTTTCTGGGTTATTGCAAGCTATTATCGACGATTATAGTTAGATGATTACTGGAATCGATAATACGTAGCTAAAAAAGAGATTTTCCAATTTCGATCAATGTTGCGCCCAACGTGGTAATTTTTGATACTGAAAACTAGTAGAAGATATATGAGCCGTTTATTTTGAAAGTGGTGTGGATACACAAACACATACACTTATCTCACTTACATTCTACTACTCACCACATTTTGACCACAGGCCCTTCAATTGTGCCCATACCATAATTTACAAAAATATTTTATTTTCGATAATTAGCTCACCAGACCTTTTGGATACCAAAATATTTCCAAATTCCAAGGAGGTGAGTTCAAAAATTATCTGAAAATTGGTCGATTTTCAATGGAATTACCCATATGAAAGTTCCATTATAACAAAAAAAAAAAAATACATTTTGTGTTCCTGAAAACAAGCATGCACATGAAAAAAAAATTGTTTTGTTCCTGTGTTCCACTCCATAAATCCGAAAACACACACAAAAATAAGGCATAAAACTCTGGCCTCTACCAGTCTCCCATTTCTCTAATAATCCGATTCCCTTTGTCTGTACTTCATCGTCCTGGCGTCCTAAATTGGCGCTAAATTTTTATAGTCTGTCGGAAATTTGATTAGAAAGTGAAATTCGGAAAAATTGAGATTGATTGACGTGGGCGATTTCCCTACCTACTCCTGACGACAACAACCATTACCGATTGAAGGGGATGATGATCCATTCATCCGATAGCCACCTATTTTTCATTGCTAATCGCGAATAATTCGCGCATAAAGGATCGAAGTGAAGCTATTTGTATTTAAGATGCCAAGCTTGAAATTTGCGTGCAGGAGAAACTTCATCTTGACTTGGTTACTTGCGGGTCAGAATGTTTTTCTGAGCTTCTTCGTTGAATTTAAGAGTTCGGTGAATCCGTCTTTCATCCAAAAGCGATTGTACGTCAAAAAGTTTGCTTTTGATTGACCCACGGTATCATTGCTTGCAGCACAGATAAATTGAAAGGAATACGTTCGCTCACTTGCTAGCTTGTTGGTAGATGGCTAATGGGTGGCTGGGAAGCGTCTGAAAGGTTGGCGAAATTATTTATGGAAATTCATTGAACCTGAAGACGAAGCGAAGAATTTCGGGCTCATGATAATGCGATTACATGCCTTGAACATATTTTGTTCGAGTTCGGGCAAGTGATGATGGAGTTCACGGTGGAATTAATGCAATAGAAATCAATGAAGCTAGCTGGTTTGGTGGGGCTGTATTGTTGTTTTGAATTGTTTTGCCACTTCGGTGAATATCGTAGGGAATCTCGATGAATTTTTTCGCCCTGGTTGTAGCGTTGTTTTTAGGTAAATTTTACTGTTTCGTCTCTGGATATTAATGTACATCAGGTCATAGAATTGTTTTGATTGCCTTACACATGAGTGGACAGACGTTTTAGTCACTCACCACAGACTTCACCCTCGAAAGACGTAACAAAACCACTTTGTATATCAAATTCTTTTTTTTTAAACTAACCAGTATAGTCTAAATGGCCCTGTCTATTACTAACAGCGGAATGGATTAGTAATGTTATCCGTCATATTTAATCGTGGAGGCTCTATTGTACGAAGAACTTTCCATGTCAGAAACCGAGCAACCGAGGTACCATTCATTTATCTTCGGTTCTACTGAATTAGAATAATGGTCTTGGACCTTTTTCGCTTGTCTGTGCTTCTACTTCTCTAGCTGATCATATAAAAATGCTGCTCAGTTAGACGAACAATAATTTTCATGATGAATATGGATGTAATTAAATTTATCTAGGAAAGTGGGCTGTTTGTTTTCAGTTGCGAATATTTCATTTGCATCTGCCCGATACCATCGTCCATCAGCATCAAGTCCCTAAAACTACGATGAGTTAGGATTGTGGAGCATTACAAATGAAGCCACAGTCCACAGAAACTAATTGTCAGAACCGTTTGTTCACACAGAGAATGGTGCCTTGAGGTGAGAGTGCAGATGTGTTAGATGGTGAAATACAAAGATAACGAGAATCGTTGAGAAATTGTATGAATAATTTAAAAGAAACGCACAGACATACATGGTTAAGACAGACATGTCGACTCGTCATCGTCGCTTCGTTGTAGCTAGAACTTGCAATGTTTTTGCACTTACCGTAAAGAAAGTTGCCAGTAAAAGCGAACGGAGGTGGGTGAGGAGCGACAGAAGGAGTTTCAATGAAGGTGGGCGTTATACGCTACTAGATAGAGCTGATAACGTAAAATGATGCTTGTGATGAATAGAAGATGATGAAAAGACATTTCGTAGCTGTGTAAATAAATAAGCAGTTGTTTAAATAGTTATAGTTGCATATTTGATCTGTAGCTAGTGATAGTGGAGGCGTTTGTTCTATTTAATACTTGGTAGCTTTGTGCCAATATACAAAGGAATGAGGTTTGTCGAAAGATGAGTAATATAAAGTGGAAATTATGTTGATTTTGCATTTAAGTGGCTATGAAATAATAGATAATTTTAAATTGAAGTGATACAAACTATCTTAAAACATACAATGGGAGTGTATTTAAGGACGCACTTAGAATTCGAAACACGACGCATGTAGCAGAATCTAAGCTTAAATTTGTTGGTAATTTTGTATCAATGTAATTTTTTTGCTTACTTATGAAACTATTACATACATTGCAGCCCGTTCCTATCGGTCGCCATCTTGTCGCGGTCAAGGTGGCCTGTGCATCGCAAGATATCAAATCAAGAGATTTGGATGAATCCTAAGGAATTTATTTATGCAGGTGGCAGCCAGACTGAAAAGCAACCCGCGCTAGGGGTACTCAGTATGGCAGAGTCACGGATCTTGCAGGCCCCAACTTCATATGTGACCACATTGGAGGACCCTGGTTGCAGTGGAAGCTCACAGGTAACCATCATGGAAGGTTCAATAGCCAGCAAGTTTTCGAGCTTGCTGATAGCACCCCTCTGGCCACAGGCTCCGGAAAGGTGAGTATAGCGTCAGAACTACGGCCGTACCAGGGGAAAATATGTTTCCTCTAGAATCCTTACAAAAGAGGAGGGATTCACTTAAGGAGGCAACACCGGCTAGTGTAAACGAGACGCCCGCAGGTAACACAAAAAGTAAGAGTACTCGTTCCTCTGAATACTGAACACCTATCGAGGCTCTCAGTCGCAGGAAATGTAAGAAGCTGCACAAAAAGGACAAGCTGCCGGTGAAGGTGGTACCAATGCAATAATAACTGCAGGTGTTTCCCAGGCTGTAGATGTCAGGCCGTGAAACCTCTGAGCCCATCTGGAGTTGCCAAAGAAAGGCTGACTGGTAGTGAATGTGGAAATAAAGCTGATGCTAAGGCTGTCAGTTCAGGGCAGGAATATCCTGAACTAATGACTGGGTGCAAAACCAAGCCGACTGTACATTGCGAACCAAGGAAAGCGCTCAACCGTCGACAGAAGAAGCCTCTGTACAAAAAAAAAATCGGGAATCAGTGATGACGTTGAAAGGTAAGGAGGGATCGGAAACACTGGAGATCTACCTACTGGCCAGTACAGATGCCAAATCTGTCAGCCGTGGAGAAGAAGCGCAAGGTTGAAGCGAAAGCCGATGTCTGCGTTTCTGAAAGTAAGATGGCGAAAAGAGCCAAAATCAGGGTGAGAGATCTCGCAGAGGCTGGTTCTTCTAGCACAAAAACACTATCCGCGAATGCAGACAGGAACACGTGCGCAGAAGTTGCGTCTTCTTCTCTCATCGTTATGATAGGCATATCTAACACAGATGGCAAATTGAACGATAGTCATTGCGCTATCCTTAAAAACAAACAGTGGGGGGAAGTAGCGGAGTCGGGACCAGTTTATAACTTTACGAAAGCAATGTTTGCGGACGGACACTTTCACGCCGTCTGCTCCAACGAAACATCCAATGAGTGGCTCTCACAGACCGTTCCAAAACTGGGTACTGGCAGTCAGCCAAAATTTACCATTTTGGACCCCGATTCTGCTAAATCCTATCATGTCAGTTGTAGGATTCCTGGTCCTCGCAAGAGGTTGACATCATCCACATGTTCGGTAAGCTGAATCCATCGGTCTGAAACAATGATTATCAGCAACAGATGGCTTCAACCTAGTGATCATACTTGACCGGAGAAGTTTCTCAATGCTAAGGGACAGATACCGTATGGTGCTGAGCCTCTTTCTGTATGCGGTTAAACTAAGAAGCAGTGAAGTATCAACTCTAGTGACTGTCTATGGACAGGTTTCCAGAGCAAACGGCAGAGATCCGGTGGAAATTATCTACAACAGAAACGCGGACATTGTCTAAAGTTCCCTGGAAAAGGATCAAATCCAGACAATTCTATGCCTGAAGGTATAAGGTTTGTCTAGGTCAACTAGCAGCATCCCAACACTTCATCCAATCTTTTGAGCGAAAACAGACAAAACTGCAAGCTTACCCTTACATTACGCAGGACCTAGTTCAGTTCGCTGAATCGGAGAACTTTCAGTATACCAGCTAGAGCAGCAACAAATGTAACGCCAGAAGACACAATCTCTTTAATTTTATAATTTCTGCGGGGCTGATGACTCTAAACAATGGGATTTCTCCCACCTTTGTCAGCCCAAACAGAGGGGCGGTTATTGATGTGTCATTAAGTTCATGTGGAATAGTTACATCAATATCTGGATGGCCTGTATCGGATGAGATTTCACTCTCTGATCACCACCGCTTAGTGCTCTCATTAGCCAGGGAACCAACACATGTGGTGAAAAGAAAAAACCAAAGGAACCCTGATTAAGCAAAGTTCAACCGACTTTTTTTACACAGAGCGCGTCCTGACGGTGGGATAATATCGCCGAAGTTAATAGAATCGCGGTTGAGAGCTCTGAATAGATACATAAAGGACAGCTATGAAGAGGTCTTCCCGACCAGTGAGAGCAGATGTGGCAAGACGGTTTTTTAGAAGCTCAGAAAAAGTATCTGGAAACTTCTCAATCGAGGTTATAAGACCAATGCTGAGGATGATTAGATCGCCTACAGAGACTCGCAAAGATCCTATCAATATTTGGTGTGGACTTCCAAGAGGGAATCATTTAGGAAATCAATCAATCTATGTGAGAAGTTGGAAGGTGAAGGAGGCTTGCAAGTTCCTAGAGAATGACAAACTAAGCTGGACTCTCTAAAACGCTCTGATGGCGACTTTACCAAGTTCAAAAAGGAGTCTCTATATATTTAACTTGGGACTCGCTTTTCGGGCGCTCCGCAATTGAAAGGCAGAAGGCATCTGCGCCTCTGACCAAACCTCCTGCTATTCGCAACCGTAGAAAATACTGTTACACAGCTAGATCTGTGGTCACCAGTGAAATGATCGGTGGGATGAAGTCATGCCCTTTGAAAATTTCTTATCACCGGGCCTGGATGGCATTCATCCGATTATGCTAAGAGAGGTAATTGATTGCTTGGGGGCAGACTTAAGAGAAATCAGCTTTCAGCTGAAGTCAAACATCTAGAAGTAATCTTGGATAAAAAAAACCTCTCTGGAAGAATCATGTTAAGCTTACTCATGTGAACTCAAGCTTACTCATGATTTAAATGCTTTCGGCCAGTGCAAAAGAGCTTTTTTCACCAAATGGGGTTAAAAGCTTTATGTAGCTATGTAGATCTATATAACGCCGATGATCATGTACACATGCGTGGTTTGGTGGACTATTAGGTTAATCACAATACAGCGTTTTCCACTGCGGCATACGCAGTGCTCCACAGGGGGAGGCGTGAATGCCCCAGTTGAATTTGGTGAATTACAATGCAGCGACAATGTCCCTGTCAATGCAACCAAGGCACCAACCAAATTCATTTTTTTTTCTTTTGTATTACTAAATCCTGTTGTACGAGGATTAGGTTGGCTTATCACAATACATATCAGCCATCGCTTGTCCATTCCACCAGACCATTCAACCTAATTCAAACAGAGTTAATTCAACATAGTGGTGATGCCAACCTATGGTAGGTATCACCGCTAGCGGTGCGGCAAAATTAGAAATCTGGCAAATTCTGCCGCTGCCGCAAATTTGGCCGCAGCCATTGTGCGCGTTACCATACAAAACAGTGCATTCTAATTTTTTGACAGCACGTTGCCGCAGCCCACTGCGTTTGCCGCAGTGGAAAACGCTGTATTGTGATTAACCTATATTGTGAAGCTATTGCATGCTCGAAAGAAGTTAACCACGGTGTAAAGAACTGTGTGCCTGCGTATCTGGGATTCTCTCGGTACTCGACATTAAAATTCAGAGTGTGGCGATGACCTTTGCTTGTAGAAGAACTCAGCTTGGCCTATGGGTAGCAAACGACGATGTAGGGCACTGTTCTACTAGAAGTTTGATGGGTGAGATTTCCTTGGTTATAGTGATGCCTTCGGACGCTCAAGGACCTTTCCTTGACTTCGGGAGAAGATACGAGGCAATCTTCTTGAGCAGAAGTGGTTGGAAGGATCCAGATGTCTGTACGAGTGGATAGTTCGAGGTCATCTTCACGGACGGTTTCAAGACAGATGTTAGATCTGGAGCTGGTGTCTATCTACAGTCGTCGAATGATAGATGGGCCTCTTCTCTCGGAAACCACACTCAGAAAAATTTCACCACTGAAAATTTAATAGAATCAAATTTCAATCAAAAGTTGAAACACTTTTAAATAAAAAACGAGCCCCCATATTTAACAAAAATGATTCCAATGTTATTTTCATATCCTAATTTTCACCATTGAATGTAAAACAAAACATTTTGTGCTAAAAAAGACCACTTTGATACAGCGTTATTGAAATAAAGGCAGATTATTTGAATTAAAAAGAAACGTATATGACGCCAAATCATATTTGAAAATATTAAATTCACATCAATTTTTTTTATTTATACAACGATTTTTTTCTGAGTGCATGTTTCAGTTTTTCAAGCAGAAATATTCGTTATCTTGAGAGCAGCCTGCTTGGCAATTGAAGAAAATTGAAGGGGAAAACGTATGGCTATTTGCAGTGAAAGACAAGCTGCGCTGCTGGCGGTACGTAGACCCCTGACTACTGACAGTGTAGAGCACGATTGAACTCTATCGCCAAACTCAATAGAGTGCATCTGCTCAGGGTACCGGGGCAGTGTGGTGTTGAGGGAAATGAAATTGCTGAAGACATTGCGAAACAAGGTTCGACGTTTCCACTACAGGGCCGTGAATCTTGGGTGCGCTGATCGCATCTGCAAATGCCATTTTTTGGAAGTGGGTGGTTAAACTTCACAAAGAGAGATGGATTTCTTCCGAAGTAATGTAGCACACCAAGGTATTCCTATCAGAGCCCAATAATGCGACTGCGGGACTCATACTCAGTAAGAGCAGGAAAGTTTGCAGAGCTATGGAAAGCATGCTGACTGGACACAACAGCCCTGGATACTGAATGGGCGTTGCAGAAAATTCATCCACCTGTCCATCCTGCCTAAAAGAAGCTGACTCTGTTCCTCTGTGAATGACCAGCATTTACACGTCTCAGCTTTGGCTGGGTTGTAGAACGTGTTCAGAAGGTAGTCTTTTTCCCCTTATCATTGATCCTAGATTTCTCTAATAAATCTGGAAAACTATGGTAGATTGGGGGTATGAGTACAATGTGTCTTTTGGCCTGAGTGCTTGGAGGTGCCGGCCAGGCACCTCTCCCCCAATGCACACACACATGCTTTTTCGAAAAAGTTACAATTGAAATAATTTCGAATATTAGGGCTCACACCAAAGCATAGAAAAAAATTACCATTCAAACACTTTTTCAATTAGCAGTCAACTCAACGAGCGGTAAAAAAAGTCAGATTTTCCTCTTCCACCATCGTCAGAGAGCAGCACATTTCAACTTTCGAATGTTTCTACTTGTTATTTTCGAACTTCTTCGCCAGATGCTTACTTAGGTCCCAAAAGATTTATAATATTCTTGTGAGTAGAATTTTAATTAGATTTGCCGCGAACATTTCTCAGGGTAGGTACATGAAAGTAGTGAGTGTTGTAGTTGGCTATTGGCACTTCTATTGTTCTGTTTCTTCGACACCCAATGAATACACTACGATCTGATGAATTTTTCAAAGTGCGATTGATTGTTAAAGTATGTACATTATTCAGTCGAGAATTTGCATAAGAATGTTTTCAGCTGGCGGGATGAGACTCAATTGTTAATGCTTCGATGCCCTTCTCAAATGGTTTTTTTATTTCTCTTCATTTCAACTACGACGGTCGGTCGATGATAATGAAGAATTCTATGAGACCGCGGTTGAGTAAGAAGCCAATGCACCGGAAATTTATTCCTCAGAATTATAAAAACTTGGAAGTTTTGTAGTTAATGCTTGTCGGTATCGCATCAATTGATTATATGAAATAAGCAAGATTCAATTTGGTTAATATACAACGTAAATCACTTGAACCTAGTAGTCTGTAGCTACGGTTTTATGGAAAATTAAAAATATCCGAGTCAAATAACTTCACTAAGCTCACATGGATGCATATATTCTACGAACTTACTTTGATAAGATATCTTAACGTACACATTATGGGAGGATTTATTTTCGCTGAATGAATATAATTTTTGCTAAAACTAAAACAGGGTCAATATCGTGATTGAAAAATTCAGCTCGTGAACAGGTCCAATTCGATCGGGTAAAGTATGCATGTGCGAACACTAAAATTTCGATCAATAATATTCAAAAGCGGAACTAAGTATAACGGCTTCATGATTTGAAATTGTGTCGACACTACAAACGATCACGTTATATTCATGTTTTTGCCACCGTCGTCAATTTTCCTCATCATCATCATCATCGTCGTCGTCATCATTATAATGAACAACATCGCACAGCGTCAAGTTGAGAATCAATATATGGTACATACATAGAGATGTTGTACACAGAAAACAAACAACATCATCAACTTAACCACTATATGTGCTCTATGCCCCATTGATTGCAACGCATCCATCGTTCATCGGCATCGTCGTCCCAGACAAGCCACGGTGGCAGCACGAGCATCGCCTGCAGCTTCAACGTTCGGTCGGTCTTCCGACTTCACTTTTGACCTACCCTGTGATTATGCAGAAATGCAAATTGAGTTGCAAGTTGCTGGCACTCGTATGTAACAACAAATTGTTGCATATACTGCATGCAGTCTATTAGGTGGCTCTCACCGTTACTATGCTTATTTTAGGATGGGTGTTAAGAACATTGCTCCATTGCTCCAATGGCTCTGCAGCAACGTTTGCTTGTATAAGTCGTTGTTTGTTGGGAATGCATGTACTTCTGCACGAGTTAACGTTAAAAGTTATTCCACATGAAGAGAAAGCAGTATAATAATGGTAGACTATAACATGAAATCTTTGGACTACGGAAAAATTGTGCACATCCACAATTAGAGACGCGGGCGCTACATAAATATCAAAGAACAGTGCCTCAGAATGTTTTTTTTTGCATGAAGCGGTTGTGGCATACTTTAAAGTCCATTCAATAATGTGAACTGTGCCAAATACTTTAGCATTAGTGCATTCTCAAATCAAAATAGAGCCAACACCTTGCTTTACAGTCCCGATCATTTTTTGGTCCAGTTCCGAATATGGTTTTCTACTATCTGGTCCTATGGCTGTCTTTCATGAGAAACAACATTAAATCTGATATAATTTGTGGACAGCACACATTTCAAGAATGATAAATCTTTGCCTAAATGCTCTTTGTCAACGACCGGAGCTACAGCTAGACAAGCCCGTTTGTGGCCAGTGTGATGGGAAGGTTACGGCGAATGAGCCAGCCCGTTCGTCAACAAGTGCTACCACCGGTGCCATCTCCTTTTTAGACGCGCAGCACACCTCCACTCGAACTTACGGAGCTGAAAGGACAGCCTTCAAAGTTCTGAGAAAGTTAGAAAACGTCCCCTTTGACACAATATCCGACAAGGACAAAAAGTCCCTTCAATGGGCAAAAACACGGATTGGGGAGCACTCGCTCACTCTAAACTTTGCAGATTCAGCTCCGAAACGACAGAGGTCGGCTGAGCAGAAGAATTATGGCAGTTAGGACTGCAAAAAGCAGAAACTAATGGCGACTCCTTCAGAGATAACTCGGCCTTTTAATGAAATGGCCAAAAAATGCCTTGTTTGGGCCGTGATTTATACCAGCTAGAAAGATGGAATCATCTCCGCTGAAAACTGGCTTAAAAATAGGCATGCTTTATTCTGAACCTGCTGCAAGCTGCAGAAGACCAGCACGAGCCCTCCACCTACGGTGAACGACGCGGGCTGGTACAAAGGAATCAGGCTGGATGGGTGCGGAGACCAACGATCGGCCGAAGCGGGCAATCTCCGAGCTGGGGGAAGTCTGGCCAGACGCCAAGATTAAGGTGGTACTTAAGGATGAGACCCCAGTCGGCCAAGATGCAGGACATGGATTCCTTGTTTCCATTCGGATTCACTGGAAGTTCTGGACATAGTTCGGCTCTTCAACCCAGACCTTCGGCTGCGAGGATTGGTGAGTCGGTAGAAAATCGGCGGGAGGCCCTCTTCATCATTGTTGAATAGATTCTACAGGTATTGGATGCCCGAAAGGGCATTGTCAGGTACGGGGTCGAGAGCTTGGCTCTGGAGATCTACCGAAGCAGCAAGCCAAAGAGCTCTGTTTCGGAAGATCCTCCGGTGCCTGTAAAGCTTCACCCAAAAAAAATGGCAGGGGGTCACTTGAAAAGGGGAATTTCGCCTGTCTGAGGGCGGTATCTGAGGAGCTATTGGATGTCGAATCGCTCTATGCCGAGGGGGTTAGAGTCAGGACTACCTCCGAATTTGGTGGCTGCCTGGATCTCATGACTGTACATGCAGAGGGAGGGGCAGGGGCGGCGTCTACGTCCGAGGCGGATGACCTCGACCTAACCTTAATTAATAATTAATGATTGTGAAGGTACTTTAACTTAACCTTCACCATTCCAAAGCACCATCAACTGCCCTGCTGCTCCGCTTGTCTAGGACAGAGGAGGAGCCAATCCTAATCCAAGGACCATGGGTTGCGACGCACCAATGGATACAAACTGATAGCACCCGAGCATGGATTGCCACGCACCAATGGGTACAGACTGATAGCACCCGACGGCTTACAAAAGTCACGTGTCTGCATTCTTGTCAAAACAACCATTAACGTCTTGGTCTTACACAATTTATTTGACAAGCATAACATGGCTGTTGCAGTGGAAATCGATCAAAGATCATGCTGGTTTGCCTTCTACTACATGGCACATGATCAATGCACTAGCCCTACCTGTGACATTGTCAAGGGTGTTGTGACTGAGGCCACGAGAATTGCTATGTCTTTTATTCTGGGGGCTGACTCTTATCCTCAAAATGAAGTATGAGGCAGCTCCAACACAAATGGCCGAGGTGAGGAACTTTTTGATTTTATCCTTGCCCACGACCTTTACATCGCCAATGCTGACTTTTTTTACCTCAAAGAGTAGGGGATTTCTTGGCGTTACGCTGGTCAGTGGACGACACTCGCATCTTCTCCGTGACTGGAGGGTTTTACAGGAGTGTTCATTCTCTGATCAAAGGTACATTTCGTTCAATACGGCTGGCCGCAGCTCAGCTGAGCAAGTAGCCTTCATTAACACAAAGAGGACGGACAGGAAGTTATTTCATTATCTGGCTCGATCCTCACTGGAAAGTGCTTCTAAGAGCTTTGATTAATAGCATGAATTGGATCAGGCGGTTGACACCCTTACTAGTGCTCACAACTCTGCGTCTAGTGCAGCATGTAATCCACTAACAGCTAGGGAGAATCCCAAGCCGACCTGGTGGAATATGGTGACCAGCATCCTGCGAAGAGACTGTAAGAGGGAGTTCAATTGCTCGAAAAAGTCTAATGACTGGTCGCTGTATAAAACGAAACTGAGGGTTTTCAGGTCGGGTTTTTCGTTCAGATGCCGTACGCAAGACAAAGAAAACGTAGATGACGAGTCTCAGCAAGACAAATCGCCTACGTAAGATTTTAAGCACGACACCGAAGGCTATGGGGTACATCATAAACCTTGAGGGCATTTAGTCTACTTCGACCGCAGATACTCTAAACGTTTGCATGGACGCACATTTTCTGAGCAATTATTGAAGCGGCGTACCACACGGAGCAAGCTGCCAGCTTAACGCCGTCGTTTAGAATATCTAATTCTCAAATGAGGTGGGCTATTAACTCATTTGAGTCGTTTAAAGCTACGAGGCTCATATAAGATTTATAATGCTTGCCTGCGCTTCTCGTATGTTCCCACTGGCTGGCGTTGATCCTTGTGTTGATCCCGAAAGCCGGAAAAGTTTCGCAAGATAAGCCAAAACACTATCGTCCGATATGTCTTAACTTTGCGCTACTTAAGATTCTAGAAAGGATCATCGATTACCATATTAAAAGATCAATCGATCCTATGTTGATTTCAAAGTTACAGCACGATTATACTAAAGGCAAGTCTGTCGAAACTACTCTTTTCGTTCTCATTGAACAAATCGAGGAATCTTTTGCTCTTAAGGAATATACGCTTGCAGCCTTCTTTGACATCTGGTGCTGCATGTGGATGAGCGGCTAATTGCTTTTATCGTGCAGCTTTTCAAGAATAGAGTGGTAATATTTTCCTTGGGGACTGTTCACAAACGGTGAGGGGTGTGCACAGGCACACCTCAGGATGGAGTCTTCTCCCCCTGCTGTGGAACATCATGGTGAATACTCTCCTAACGAGGCTCGACCGTACCAGGAGTAGAGTGATTACTTATGCGGACGACATGGCTGTAGCAGTGTCGGGAAAGTATTTACCTACGCTATCGGAGAGGTTAAATCACACTCTTTACATACTTTCACGCTGGAGCCGTGAGTGCGGGTTGAATGTGAATCCTGGTAAAAAAAGAGCTAGTACTGTTTACAAGTACAAAGTTCCTTGTTTTGATTTACCCAAATTAAACGGGGTCTCCATTGACCTGAGTCAGAGGCTCAAAGCTAAACAATAGATTTAGGAGTGGTGTATACTCAGATGAGTTGAATCTCAAGCTGCACCTCCATTTTAGGCGGAGATTGCGGCTATTTATCAAGCATACGACTGGCATCTGTGTAATCTAATATTCGGAGTCAATATTGGTATTTTCACAGATGTCCAAGCGGCTATTAAAGCCTTTGCAGCACCAAAATGACAAGGCTATTGTTTTCGGCTTCATTAATGTCGATCTATTCTAATTCCTCCTCACTTTCCTCGATCGCAGTTTCATCCGAGACGATTTCGAGATCAGCGATCTCTTCCTCATC
This sequence comes from Nemotelus pantherinus, assembly GCA_963978885.1. Taxonomy (NCBI): domain Eukaryota; kingdom Metazoa; phylum Arthropoda; class Insecta; order Diptera; family Stratiomyidae; genus Nemotelus; species Nemotelus pantherinus. The sequence goes on from OZ022263.1 coordinate 163,837,844, forward strand.
TGTGTCTTTACCGGTACAAAATTAAAGCTTGGGTAAAGCTTGGTAATTAAACCTCCGAGAAGCTCCAGAAGGAAATCTCCTTGGACACCTGTATTAAATTTCTTCCAGAGTTGTCCGAGCCTGTTTCATTTTTTCCAACTGGGTGGTTTTTCGAAAACGAACAACGAAAACACTCCTCGCACGTCCGAACTGTTCGAGCACTTCCACATTCTTTATCTCGCTCTTCACAGCATCGCACGATCCCTACAGGAACACACGTTATGCCTTTTCAGCCACTAAGTTCGGTCATGCTGCAGATCACACATACTACTCATTATCTAGGGAAGAACGATCGCTCAAACGCTGCTTGAACCCATGGAACCACAGTACCGAGAACACAAGTAAGTGTTAGTATAATATGATCTTAACCAGGTCTTCTTTGAGGTGCGCTTAGCAACTTGACAAAATCCTAAATTGGTCACCCCCACATCCCATTTTGTAATATAATCAATTGCATAAATTTTTTTCATTTTTTTTGGTAGCTTTGGACAAACTTAATTATCCCCCTTCTGTTTTTTATCAACGGAGCGGCCGAGTAATAGTCCATTTATTTATCAAGACAGAATAAAGAGACTAACCAACACTTTTCAAACAATTTCTAAGAAAAAGATCTTCGAGTGCAAAAAAAACCAAGACTTTACAGAAAACATTCACAAAGGTGGAAATGTTTCTGACGCCTTTTTTTAGGTTGACCATTTTAAACCATTTTAAACCAAATAGAGACCATTTTCTTTTTAAAAAATGCATCAGGATGCTCGTGGTGCAAGAAGTAACCCAGCAAACAATTTAGTGAGCGTTCACTAAAAACGATAGTTTCTCGACAGTCGACAGACATATCCCTCATACGAAATCGAGTCTGTTCGTAAAACGATACGCAGCAATGCTTAGGATGACCGACGCAATAAATAATGCAAGCCATGTGTGCGTGCCCTTTGGCCTATGCGGCTCAGTAGCAGATTTTACATAGATTCTTCCCCTAGTTTGCTGGTCGATATATACTCGCTAAAACCACATTTTTTCTAGCTCATTTACGAATCGTTAAAAATGATTCTTCTCGGATGGCCATTTTAGTAGGACCAATGAATCGTTTTCGATTGATTTGCGAGCTCGTTAACGACAAAAACATTCGTAAAATATGACTCTTTTATGAATTAATTACGATACATTTGGTTTGCTGGGAAGGCAAACAAAAATTCTAGCTACACTTTATGCACTTTTTGTATTCAATATTTTTTTATACGTTTACTCATGGGGTGATTACGTTCACAAAATATCAATGCTTAATAAGCCGTTAAATTTGAATATCTAATTTGTTTTAAATTTTTTCTCCTTTAAGGAATCGGAACATGTCTTCAGAGATTCAGCAAAAGTGCACCGAAGCACTTAATTTTACCCTGACGTATCAAAAACCGTCAGCAGTAGTGGGTACTGCAGATTTCGATATAGAAGCAAGCTAAACTAAGGCTCGCGAATCACTTTGATATTTTCCAGGCTGATCTCTTTTGTCACTGCCCGGTGCTTGGGAAAACCAAGCAACACAACTTCAGTGGCGGACCAAAAGCTGAAGGATATCCCTCGGTTTGCAAGAAGATCGGGGATCTTTAATAATCACAGTTCTTATGTGGCGTGGGTACGGACCATTACGGCTCTATGTATGGCCTATTGTCAGCCAGCAAAATCTAACCTAACCGTAAACGTACTGGGACTTCTTCTCAAAAACTTAAATGAAAACATGGTGGACAAAATGCTAGGGTTTGGAATGCGGAGGGTTTGGAAATTTAAAATTGATTGCATGAAATATGGACCAAAAGATGTATCTTAAAATTATAAAATACAGGGTGTTTGGTACTCGGAGGACACTTTTGTAAGGAGATATTCCTTGATATATTTTGAGCAAAAAATCGTTCTACAGGGTGGTCCGATTTTCAAGGAATACCTACTTACAAAAGTGTCCTCCGACTACCAAACACCCTGTATAAATTCAAAGATTCAACTAACAAATTGGGTATGGCTTATAGCACGACAATGAATCAAATTAGAATGGTTTAAATGTACGTCTCTGGCTATTATAAAACTGCCCGAATTGCATTGAAACGGCTCCCCAGTGCTTGTACATAGATAGGGAAATCCATTTTTTTCAAGTGCAAATCTTTGCTTTTGGTACCCTTTAATGAACTTATGTTTAATTTATCCATATTTTATTGAGTAAACATTTTTTTTTATTTGTTAATTTCGCTTTGCGATGCAATACAATTACAAATTAAGCTGGAAAATAGTACTTACTTTCGTCCAATATTATGACAAATTTGTGAAAATCATCTTTGTAGGAAATTGAATATTCCTAAGTGCATGCACGTCTCTACTTTAGACAATCATTGCTAGCAAAATTTAAAGCATCTCATTTTAGCTCCATAGCTTCTATATTTTGCATGATTCCAATTCAACATATGCATGTCATTCAACATGGTATCTGTGCATCTCTCATCAACGTTCAACGAGCATCATTGCCATCATCTGAGTGCTTGTGGACTCGAATGGAGTGGTGTCGTCGTGCACTTTACTCAGATGACTCAAGATGCTTTCATCATGATACTTGATGACCGACGATGACATTTTGACGTCACCCGGCTAATTCGACATTTATCCTTACAGCTTTAAAGTCGAAATGTGTATTTTTGAAATTTCTTATTCATCTTATTTTGATTCGTATTATTAATGATGTTAATGTAATTGGCTTTAAAGATTAAACTGAAATTTCAAAACTTTTCCAGCAGTGCTTACAAGTTGCGGTATTGTGTTTCAATACTTCAATAGAATCGTGCAGATAATAAAATGATGAATGATTTAGTTTAAAATCAGAACATACAAAACGCAATTGTGAAAACCACATTATTTTCGCATAATCTACTTTTAGTCCTTTTTACGCTCTCATTCAAGCACCTAGCTAGTATTATGCAAGCAATATTGGATTAACATTAATCACATGTCTATAGTGAATCTCGGATCATGTTTACCGCAGCTTGTTGAAATCTGCACAACTTTCACCACATATGCTGCCACCAACAACAGCAAAACGGTTCGAATCGAATAAATTTCACAGCATGGATACGTTCGAAAATGCCCTATTTGCGAAACACATAAAAACAATTCATCTAGCAGACCAGATTCGCCGCCAATATACACGATGGTGGTAACGCGATATTAAATCGAATTTAAAAGCATTAAAGAATAAAAAGAAAATAAAACCATCTTTTGCAGTCACTCTACGCCAGCGCTAATATTAATCGGATTTTAAATAAATAATCGAAGTGCGTACAGGATGGATTGCAGTAGAACAGTGCAGTGCCCGGCAGATTGAGGATGAGCTTCATATTAATGTTCAAGCATGAAAATTATACCCGCGTAATATAACATCACATTTTATCCACCAAAGCTTGCATATATGTATGTATGTCTGCAATCACAAGCCATCGCCATAAAAATAAATAAATCAAAAATACCCATCTCCAACAGTCGCCTGTGTCATTGCCAGAGACAAGTTTAATATTAAATCGATATCAATGGGAGGGTTGGTTGGTTGTCATCCGGTCGCTTCACTATTATTCGCACCCCCTAGCATGCATCTTTCGAGTAGGTACCGTATGAACGAACCTCCGAGCCACGAGATTTTATGGCTGCATACGATAGCAAGAAATAAGTATCGACATTAGCGAATATAATAGCCCGTCCAGACTACAGCTACTTAAGTATCCGGATACATAAGTATTGTCCACACTGCAGCGACACTTTTCATTGATTTTCATGGCAAGGGTAAAATGTATCTGCAGATGTCGCTGCAGTGTGGACAATACTTATGTATCCGGATACTTAAGTAGCTGTAGTCTGGACGGGCTATTAGGGATGAAATTCAACTGGTCGTAAGAGAGAGAGAGAGAGAGAGAGAGAGAGAGAGAGAGAGAATCTTCGCGACCCGCTACAATACGTCAATTTAATGACATCGAACAACTTAGATGGATTCAAGGACTGATCATATTTAGATATAGTAGCAAAAATATTGCTAGGAACAACAAGTCGACGCCAATGGGCTTCAGAAAATCAATCGAAACCCTTTAGAATTGTACAGTAAGCATCGTTTAAAGATAAACAAAACAGCCTATACAGAACAATGGAGGTCACATACATAAAGCCAACAACTACAATAGGTATCACAAGTTCTTCCAAAATCGCCACTTTTATCACGAAAACACTCTTCAATGTCCTTTCCTGATATTCTGCCCATCATTCCAATGAAGCTACAGGTCCTGATTTCAAACATCATTCGAAAATTGACATTCTCCACTATACCACTTGTGTGCTCTTCGCTCCAAATGCACTTCAAGGCCCCCGCTCAGCTGCCTTATCAATAATTTTCCATCACTGAAAATTTTATACATTTACGAGCCAATAAACTACACAGCCTGTCCCTCACGCTTTAGCTTTAATAAAACTCATTCAACTGGAAGCTGTAGATTTCAGCAGAAACGGCTGCTCCAGTCCGCCACCGCCGCCGCCGATCACGAGTCTGGGACGAGCACTTTGCACTCAATAATGTCATCAGGGGGTATATGATGATAGTCTCGGAATATCCATACGATTCCCAGCAACTTCACACGACCATGTTATGGCGGTCCCGTCTTAAAACGCCCAGACACTACACTATACAGGATATTGCCGACGAACGGCAGGCACAGTGTGCACCTGTTTACTACTCTCACATAAGTATTCTTTTGTTTTTCGTTTTTCATCTGAAATGGAGAACGCGCTGCGCTCGTAGGTGAAAGTACCAAAGCTGTTGTGCTCAATATATAGTTTGAAACATAAGTTATGAAGCTTTTTCTGTTGTTGTACCGATGCGCCACTTACGAACAAGGATCCACAGCGTGTCGGGGATGTTATAAAGGGAATTATATTCTCCGTTCGCAATCATCGTCAATGGAATAAATGGAAATGATGCGCGAAAAGTCCATTGGGGACTATTATATTATTTATAGAAACAGAGCCTATACAATGCTGCTGAGCTTCGTCGTGCCACCTTTGTCGCAACGTCATCTAGGATAGGATTTTTATATGGGCACATCATCACCTTCGCCATCATCTGCAGAACAAATATTCGAAAACATCGACGCCTCGAATAGTAGTGTGATGATAGCTAGCTGTACGGTGCTGTGATGACTCCAACACGAGTTCACACAACGCAATTTCATACAAGTGCTATATGCTGATGTCAGATTTTATCTCAAAAATTTCATGTTTAAGTTACTAAGATTTATGGGGCTCGGGCAGGCTTCGTGTTTTGGGTTTTCATGCTTTTAAACAAGTCAAGCGAGCGCGTAGAGGACCTGTTCACATTTCACTATTTATTGCACACTTTAGATCTGATGATGCGATGGTTTATTTGAGGTAGGCGCGTTTATGATAAGGTAATGAACTGTGTATGCGACGCTTATCACGGCAGATTAGTTCTAAATACTACATCAAAAAATTGTTCTACTACGATAGGCTCTGCATCCATTTAGAACAGTTGATGTGACACGAGTATCATATCACGGGAGAGAAACTGTAGAAAATGGTGTAGAGACTATTTTTTTTTTGGATAACATGTTACTCGCGGGCAGAAAGGCAATTGAACAAAATGTTGTTATAAAACGATGGAAACAGATGTAGGTAGGTAGGTTAAGTGTCTGACGAAAGAAGAATTTTAACCGAATGACTCACATAGGCACAATAGAGACCCGTTGTGACTCTACAGATAGCACACACTCTCTCTTTTTCTCTCTCAAAAAACACACTTCGCCTATGATCACTTGTGCTGGTTTTTGCGCGTTAACTTTCCACTCTAAATGCGTCTCCCTTCCGGGTAAATGCACAGATGTGATCTTACAACGTGATTCGGGCGTTAGTCAGTATACCTGTTATAGATCTGCAAACTTCCCTAATCTTATTAAGGAGGAATACTGCAGTCCCATGGTAGAGTTTTCAAAGGAAAACCTTCGTGTGCTTGGCTACATCAGAAGAAGGCCATCTCTATATCTTAGAACGCGCAATTCCAGACAACAAAATGAGCAATTTGAAATACTAGGATGCACTGGAGATCTGTTTGCTAAAAATTTTTGTCTGTTATCCTGATGAAATCCTGGTTTTCCAGCGGAACAATACAATAATTCACGTTTTTCGCCCTGCGCGAGAGTGTTTTCCGAATCAAATAATTATGAAATAGTCTGGATCGCCTATTCTCCAGATTTTAACCCGAAAGAGTTAATCTCGGGATGGTTTGTTTCCATGTTAACATATGACGATCGCTGTAAAAGCAATAAATATGGCAGTCAAAGAGCCCTGAAAACTTCCAAAAGCTGATTTTCAAAGGCAATTTGAGGAACAATGTTCAAAAAGCTGAGTGAGGTAGTGCGAAATACTGGCAGACTCATCAAATATAAAATATTTTTTTTCTTTTTTTTTTTTAAATAAATATATATTACTTTTTTGAATAAATGTAAATTAAGTTTTTTTTTTCAATTTCTTCAAATATCATTTACAGACCTAAAATGCCGTTATGATAAATCAGTTTACCGTTAGACCATTCTTAAGTGTAACTTCATGTTCGAAAAACCGTTTATCACAAGTTGTATTCGTTCTTGAGAAAACGGAAGTAGCATGCAAACTTTCTGGTACGCGGGTCTTTTTTTTTGTAAGCAATCTTTTTAGTAAACCAAACTTTCTTGACTACCTGTCTGTCAGTTGAACTGTCACTAACCTTTTTTTTATTGTTGATGTAGCAACTGGTAAGTCTAATTAATTTTTTTTATCTTAGAAGAGGGGGTCGGTAGCTTAGCTCGCTAACGCGTCAGTCCGAAGCAGCGATTTACTGCCCGTGGGTTCGAATCCCGCCGTGCCCATGGCTGTATTTGTTCGTCTTGCGTTGCCTTAACAGTCGGCGACTGGGCATAATACCAGCGCTCCATTAATTAAGTGTCACATTAAAGCTTTAGTTGCGACTAGGCATAACACTAGCGCTTTAGAAAAATAAGAAATAAATGTGGCACTTAAAAAAGAATAATGGAATAACTGATATAGGCTTCTCCCATATGTGTCTCCCTACCGCCATCGCTAAGCTTTCGCTTCAAAGGGCAATCCCCTGAGCTTTGGCATTATCATAGAAAAAAAAAAAATATAAAGGTGTATTTTGTTACAATCCATTTGATCCCATCGTCCTCTTTTTTGCTGTTTTTTTTCGCATAGCCCTTATTTCGATCTTCGGTGACCAATTCTTTGCAATGACTATCATTTTATCAGAAATACTACCAAATCACCATAAAAAAACAGACGTTTTGCATTTGATAAACCATTTTTTATCAATTGCCGTTATTTGTTAGAACAATGCTGCCAGGTTATTTCCATTATCGGGGAATTATCACAAATTTTAGTCATAAAACAAACTGAAAAATGTTTATAGCTTTACTAAAACTAACTCAACAGGTGTCATTTAATGAAAATTTCCGAATATGACAAGTAATAGGGTTACCAATATGAATTGTTCTTATTTTTCGAAAGGTTGATTTTATTAACAATACAGTTTTTTGGGCAAAGTGAATTCAATACTATTTTTTTTTTTGAAAATCAGTAATTATTCAATTCAAATAAATTAACACTACATACATTCTACACAGAATTATTCGAAAGAGAAGATATTTCCGAGCAGGAGAAATTCTGTATTGTTCTCTGCAATTCAAACTGTCGAAAACAATGTCAAAAAAAAATGTCAGCAACATTTGTTTGTTGCAACAAAAAAATCATTTTGAAGACCCGGAAATTGTATTTTTCAGTGAAATATACCATTTTTGAGTCAAACTCGTAGAATTTTGGCACAAATTCATTATATTTTGAAATTTAATTCATATTTTTTCAAATCATATTCTTAAATTTTAAAGGGTTCGAGTCAAGCACATAGTTTTTTGAGTCAATTTTATAATTTTCCTGTCCCAAATTCATCATTTGTTTCAGTCAAATTCATAATTTTTGCTGGTCAAATTCATAATTTTCACAAGCTAAATTCATAATTTTTTTCGAGTTGAATTCTTAAGGTAAGTTCAGATCAGTTCAGTTTTTTTTGCCTAAAACTACGAATTTGAACTGAAAAATTATGAATTTGATTAGAAAAAATTATGAATTTGATTGAAAAAAAATTTCATTTAAGAAAATATGGGTACTTTTCTGTTAACCCCCCCCCCCCATTTTTTTCACTTTTTGTTGTTGCAATGCTTCTAAAATTGATTAGAAAGTAGTAATTAACCAAATTTATGATGGAAAAACACGTTTAAAAAAGAAAATTTTTTAATTTTTTTTTAATTAATTTTTTAATTTAAAAATTAATTAAATTAATTTAAATTTGGAATTAATGTCACATAACAGTGAGAATAACTTACTTTTCTGTACTTTTCTGTTTTTTCCCTCCATTTTTTTTAAATTTTTTTAATGAAAACTGCTCGAAATGGGTTAAAAAGTGTTACTCCACAAAAATTGAGATGGGAAAATGCATTTAAAAAAAAAAAATTTTCCGATTTTAAATTTTTTTTTCATTTTTATGTGGCAGAATGAGTTTTTCAAAAGTTAATGTGTTGTTGGGGAGGCCTGCTGTAAAATAATTGTAAAATAAATTGTAAAATAATTGCTTAATTGTAAATTGCGTTGAAGCTTCGGAAAGGTAAGACGTCAAAAATAGAGCAAAATTTATTCTCACTGTTATGTGACATTAGTTTAACATTTAAATTAATTAAATTAATTTTTAAATTAAAAAATTAATTTAAAAAAAATTAAATAATTTTTTTTTTTTTTAAACGTGTTTTTCCATCATAATTTTGGTTAATTACAACTTTCTAATCAATTTTAGAAGCATTGCAACTACCAACTGTGAAAAAAATGGGGGGGGGGGAAACAGAAAAGTACCAAAATATATATTATATTCGAAAATACTATGAAATTGTACCAAATATCTATGAATTTGACTCGAAAATGGTATAAACCTTGTTTGTGCTTCTGCACGAATTTAATACTTTAACAAGAATTTAAGATGGAAGAAAAATCTATGTATCATTTCAATCAGTAATCGATATCCATCAACTACCATCGGCCCTCCATATTCGCATTGTACGCCCTTTTTCCTTGTCTCCACGACTATGGCAAATGCATCTCATTCGTTGAGCATAGCGAAACGTTTGTTTCTATGCTAGGTGTAATCCAATACCGATTCGGTGACGTACGCCAGAAAGAAAATTCACATCAATCAAAGAAACTGAGCAAAGCTCCCCCCCAATACCGACAGAAGCTCCCCCCCAATACCGACAGAAGCTCCAATTTCTTTTTATCGACGATAATTTATCCTGCAATGCTCTATGTTCTTTGGTTCGAAAAAATGTGTACATATTCTTCGTGTCTCAATACGCGAAAAAAAAAACAACAAAAACAAAAATACGAAGGCTTCTTCAACAGTCTGAAGTCGTCGTCTCCATAAACTTGTCTATATGTCGACACTGATGAGCTACCGAAAATGAGATTTCAAAGAAATAAGGTCAGGACAAACCTTTCAGCAGGCACAATAGGACACTTCTCAGACCCACCACCGCACAAAAACCTTTTTACAGACTCGGAACGCGATCTTCGTGGGTCATCGAACCTTCGATCTAATAAATTGACCGTGTGAGAAAACTACAACTAGGCCTCTGCCATATGATTATGAATATGTATCTGAAAAACGTAAGGATAACAATAGCGATGGGAATTCAGCCGAGAACGTTTCCCTACAAACCACTATGACAACGCATGCCGTCGCATAACGTCGTCTCCAGCACAATTCTTCCAGCAGTCGTGCAAGAAGTGTATCGGAATTTCTCTCACGTTGAGGACGTCCGTCCATCGGTATCACCACGAGCACGAAAACATCAACACAAGCCTTACAGTAGCACCAAACCGAACGAAAGAATGAGACAACTGTAAGGACACTATCGCATTCAAGAGAAACTTAAGTAACGAGGATTGAGGAGAAACAACTAATTTGCATGGGTGTTGACATTGCAGACGAATTTTTCTCGACCGATCTCGACCGTGGGAAAATTTCTAATGCCCATACTTTTCCGTAGCAACATAAGTTTGGCCAGGTCATGGACATGGAATTATGTTAAATCAACGAAAATATCACTCGAACAACTTACACCAAATATCCAAAGAATTCCGTCACTGCGTCCGCTTCGAAACTTGAGCTGTTCACACAGCGTAACCAAATACCGCCATACACACACTTTTCACGCAATTTCACACCACTTCCTAAACACGTACCGAATCACTTTCCACGTGAATTTCACACGGCAGGCAACTGCGCAATAGTTTCTTCACTTCATCTAAATCGTTTATCGACAATTTCATTGAATTTTTCTACGTTTTGATAACAATTATTTCCAACAAGATGCGTGCGAACCACGACACGACGACGTTTCACAGTAATCGCTCGCCCTACGTACGACAGACACAACACGGCAACGGCAACAGCCTTTGAAACCGATCAGCAACGAACGACACGAACGCGAGAAGATATCGTCGAAGAAAACACAGCCAGCAGTAGCCGCAAGAACTTTTTGACAGATTCCGATGACAGTTTATTGTGTGTTAGAGAGAGCACGATAATATTATTTAAGAGAAGCACTGGAGAAAATGTATGGCTGCAAGTCGTAAGAGAATGTAACAAGTACATCTCTTTACTTCACAGAGTCTGCATGCATGTGCTGTGCTTACGTTTTCGATTCGATTGTTTTCGATTCTGCAAAGCATTTGCTGCATGGAAATGTAAGCTGAGCGGATGGAAATGCAGAATAATGCATGCATGGTGCATGATCATTACACCGGGGCTCGACTAGCAATTTACCCTGCAATCTCCGATGGTAGCGACTGTCAAATTTATGGTATGCAATCTGTGCATGGGCAATTTCATGGCATGCAATTTCATTTCGAAAATGACTCTGAGCGAGAAGGACGTGCGCTGTATCCACTGTGGCCAGATTGGGCTATTTCCCGCCAATTGGGCTACATAAAATTTGAATTCGCGGGACGTTTTTTCATTTCGCGGGTTGGCGGTTTTTGGGCTATCTATTTTTATGAAAAACTATATTTGGGCTATACAGCAAAACCTACTAATCGGGACACTGTATGATCAAACCACCTGAACAATTGAGCATAACATCACCGCACATAATATATCTTGAAGTAAATTCACTCTGTAATCGGGCAACCTCTAAAATTGGACCGTGAGCCAGATTAGCTGCACAAAAATTTGCTTAGTAGTAGACACTTGGTAATCGGACCAAAAACGGTTTTCAGATCAGCATAAAAAATTGTGCAAAAAGGAGTTTTCCAGAAAAATATCTGTTCAAGGTCAAGAAAATTTTTCGCATAAATTCTGCATAACTTTCTGATGAAAAATTATTTTGGTACATTGTTATTATTTTGGTACGTTATAGATAGCTTCAATTTTATTGGTATTCTGATAATAATAAAATATTGATTTATTTGAGCATTGTTGCATGTTTTCCTTTTAAGCAAGTATGAATGCAATTTATTTGATAGTTATGATGTAAATATTTGACGTCAAAACAACTGAAAAAATCTACTATGAGTACAAAATACAACGATCTAAGTGTTCGCAATAATGCCTAGTACTATACTCTTTGCGAAACGAATTCAACGGTCAAATCCCATACAAAAGAGCTTTACTGACGAATTGAAAAGCTGTTTTTGTATGGGATTTGACCGTTGAATTCGTTTCGCGAAGAGTATAGTACTAGGCATAAGTTAGAAGTAATACATCCGACAAACAATTGGTCATCCAAAGAAAAACTGGCGATAGTTTTAAAATTAGTAAGAGTCAGGTGCATCGTATTTAAAAAAAACAAAAACCGACTAAAACGGGAATGAAATAACGTTGGAAAACTATGAAGACATTGGGAGAAAACGGTTGAAGCGGTTACCATACTACCCGATAGATAAATTGTTGTATTAATGGTCTCCTAAGACACGCTCCAAAAATTTGCCAATATCCTGCCAGATACTTCATAGTAGAGCCCGTCAAATTACTACAAAATTAAAAATTTGTGATTTCAAGGCATCAAACAGAAAGCTAAAATCCGTTAAAAGGACTACAATATTCACTACGGCAAGCTTTGTGGCGAAGAAGTTGATGTTGATTTAGACTTAGTTCAGAAATTTCAGTCACAACTAAGAATGTTATGTGAAAATATCTATAATATTGATGAAACAGGAGTATTTTTTTAGAAAAACACCTCAAAAATCACTACGTCTTAAAAAGAAAAAAATGTACATATGGAAAACCTTGAAAGAAACGCGTGACAGTTGCAATGGAAGCTGCATAGGAGAAACCGAAAGACCAACATCGTTGGGAAGAATTTACATTACACACAACTTGGCGAGCTAACATAAAATCTTAGATGACGGGTGCTATTTTTAAAGAATGGATGCACACTTGATATTGAAATGCAAACACAAAACCGAAACATCACCATCTTTTTTTATAAAGCTAAATCTGATAGCATTGATAATCTGGAAGACATCAAGCTAAATTTTTTCCACCTATTTACAGCCCTTAGATCAGTGTTATACCCAACATAAAACTAAAGGGCCTTTCCACACTTGTATTCTTGATGCACTCAAGAATACAAGTGTGGAAAGGCCCAAATATAATGAAATTCATATTGTGAGCTTTGGAACATGCTGAGCTTTCTCCAGACCCTATAAAATTAGTTTCTACATTTGAAGCTCTTTGATAATTACAATCTGCTTGGAATGAAGTGTCTCCACTTACAATTACAAAAGTGTTTTTGGATATGTTGTTTCCCTCGAAATCTGAGGGTCGAAAGTGGAATCGTGATGAGAGTTCAAATTCAAAGTGATTAGAATTCAAATATTGCAGCAGACATTCAAAATTTGGCAGGATACGATCAATTTACGACCACAAACGAATCTCTCCCGGAAGATTGAGTAGATGTCTTTTTTAAAGGATGATGATGTCTTTTTTAATGTTAAACCGAAGAAGCCATAGCAGCTTTTGTTAATTCCGATAGTGAATTCAAATCGCAGTGATTGAAAATTCAATGTTTAAAATTTTTTTACATATAACGCCGCTTGGAGACCCACAAGTGAAATTGTTTGATGTATGTCTCCTTTTGAAAGTATTTAAACGTCTTAACATAATGTTACCAGCTGATCATCTAATCGAACAAATTATTTATTTCAAAACTTGCGTTCATAGTTTTGAATGTATGAAATCGGATAAAATATTTATATTTTAAATAAAATATTCTGCCTTTCTAGCTATTTCTTATACTAATTGAACTTTTGTGCCACCCAAATTTGCAAGTTGTTTGTGCAAGCTATAATTTTCTGTGTGAACATTCTAGGAAAGTGCTTGAAAAATAAATGTCCTTCTACACTTATTTTTTCAAGCACTTTTCTAAAATTTTCACACAGTTCTTATAATTTATTCACATTTTTCCCTTTTCAAATACGTTGTGACTAAAATTTTACCTGTCTATAGTATCGAAAATTTTTACTTTTTCAAACGACTACTTTGCTACAATTAGAGCATTTATGTTACTTCGCACGAGTTTTACGGATTTAAATATTATAGTTTAATCAGCTTAAATGAATTAATTTAGTTATAAATCTGATGTGGCGGTTTTTGGGCTACAAATAAGAAATCTCGGCTATTTTGGGCTATAAAAATTTGAAATTGGGCTATATTTTCTCACAAATATCTGGCCACACTGGCTGTATCCGAGTGTCAAATGCTCTTAAGAAGTTATTTGAAGCGCAGAGCGAAGAAATTCTGCTACTTATGAAAAGTTCACGTGTAGGATTAGTTACTTTTTGGATAAGCGGGTGAAATTTCAGACGAAAATGTAACTATTATATGATTTGCTGGGGTACGAAGGGGAATGAGATAAAAGTAATTTGAAAAATCCACCAATCATCAACTGGGAGTCTCATAAATTTACTCATCGTCCAAAATCGAAATTATTTCATTTTTAAATCAAAAAATTATATATAATTTCACCATTCCGCATCAAAATTCGATTTTTTCGCAATTTCCCACCATTTCATATTGTGTGGACTATTTTCATTGCTCAACGAGATCTAAAAATCCCTTTGAATTCAAAATCCCTACAATTTCCTATAAGAAATAAAACATTCCCACAGTTCAGCGCCATTTTGAAATCAAGAACTGTCAAAATATTGCCAGGCAGATTGCCGAGCAAATTGCATACCATATTGCCTACCATTTATGGCAGACCATAAAATATTGCATACCATAGGCTGCCTCCACTGGCAATTTCAAATTTCATGCCATGGGAAATTGCTAGTGGAGGCAGCCTGTTACGATGTGGTTGGTTGCAATTGGCCTGAGTGTTAATTTTTAATTATTGGACAGTAAAATAAAGTTCATGCTTTGTGTATTCCGAACAGTGTTGCCAATTTAGCTATTTTGTAGCTAGATTTAGCTACAAAAACAACCTGTTTAGCTACGTAATTTTTCATTTAGCTATTGGCTACAAATTTAGCTACAAATTTATAGATTATAGATAGTTTAAATTTTTGCTTTGATTGCATTAACTTACACTAGTTTATTAATATTTAAAACACTCAGTGCTTAAAAATAATTTCCTCAAATTCTAAGGTAATCGCCAATGCTTTGGGTAGTACAATAGTACTACTACTATGTACTATGTCTTTCTAGGCATAGAACAATAATAATCTTTTACGAACAGTTTTATTTCTTTTGTTCGGTGCGAAGAAAAACCGTGAGTTTTAACTCATTAGGAATAAACTAAAATAGGTAAGACAAACGAAATATGTTTAATATAGAATACACATTATCTGCCTATCTGCCTAGACATAAAATTGAAATAAAATGTAGACAAAGTATTCGCACAAAACTCTAGAAGACATTAGAAATCGTGCTCAGTAATAAAATCAAACGTTAGAATTGTGTTAGGTTTTTTTTTTTTTCATTTTGTAGTTTTTTAACACAGCGAAAAATAAAGACTATATTTTCTGAGTTGGGGGCAGTTTGTTTCCATACTTCACATCGGATTTGAAGGCAGATTTTGATAACTGTATTTCCAGTATTTTAATTGACGAGTTCACGGACATTTGAGTGATATTTAGCAAAAATTTATTACAATTTACTTGAAAGAGCTAGAAAGGGGAGCTGTTGAAAGTATCACTACTGCCATAAACACGTGCTTAGAAAACTACATCCTAAATATTACAAATATGACAGACAAAGCAAGTGTTATGGTCGGAGTCAATAACGGTGTATTTAAAAAATTAAGTCGTCAAAATCCTTTTTTAAGATTAATAAGATGAGCTTGTCATTCCGTTCAGGTTTCAGTTTCTGCAGCTTGAGGATCGTTTCTTCCCCAAGCCTTAAAGTTTTTACCTGCAGAAATTTATAATTGGTTCTCTAAATTCCTCTGAAGATGATACGGAGTTCGTAAACGAGGTGGTTGTCAATACTCGGGATCAGTATCAAGGATCATTAACCAATAACTATGGCTAAAACTCCAGTTCAGCATAGTCCAAACATCAGAAGAATGTTATTTAGCAAAAATGATTTACAAGGAGTATAACAATCAAAAACCTTTTATATCTCCTATTTCTTCAACCCATTTTAAAGGATGCTTCTATCATGAATAAAAAAATAGAATAGAATTCTGTTGAACTTAATAAGCTCTTCAACGATTTTTATAGTTAAATTAATAAACTACTCATAATACAATGTACATCCAATATTTTTTCATATCAATTATACACATTAGCTAAATAAAACTGTTTTCCAGAACCTTGAGTTTTTTATTGTTGAATTTAGCTACACTTTTTAGCTACAAAGTGAACATTTTAGCTATTTTTAGCTATTTTTTCCCTCAAATCTAGCTACAACGGCTGGAAAAAAGTTGGCAACACTGATTCCGAATTATGCATGCGATAAGAGCAGAATAACGGCGTTCGGTATTATTGTGGATGCTGGCGAGAAGTAGTTTTGGAGAGTTTTAACTCAAAAGGAGTTCAGGTTCTCTTCGTAATTAGGAAATGAAATCAATCTGTTGATTAGCAGGTAAGGTTGCAGTTGGATTTTTTTTTTTAGAGGGAAAGAAGTAATTTTTTAAATTGAGTTGTAAAAGGTAAAGGTTGCCAAAGGTTGTATCTCACTCAATAGAAATGATACACTCAACTTCAACTATTTTTTCAAATTTCAATATTGTTTGCTAAAATTCATTTCAAATGGAATGCTTGTGAACTAAATCGCCTGTTAGTGAGCGTAGAGCAAATTAACATGTGATTCAATTGACAATTTACAGCACCGTTTTCCGAATTCTCTTAGCACCAATATGATACATTCAGGCATGTGCCGTGCAAAACATTAGCAACGCATGGTGTGAGATAATTAAAATGCAAAAAATGGAAGAAACTATTTTCAGATTTTCTTTTTCTTTGTCCTTGTCAAGTACAATGAGGTTAAGTAAATAAAAATGAAAGAATTTTTTTTCCACTACCAAAACTATAATTTTTTTCAAAATTTTATACACCATTCATTTTGCGCGCCTGCAGAAAAAAACAGCAACGCTTGTGTCAACTTTGCTAAAATAACGGTAATTATAAGTTGGTTCAAATTTGTTAAGTTTACATGGTAGTCTGCAGTGATAGTTAACCAAATTAGTTTAGTTTGGTACCGCTCGTAAATAATTGGTCAGATTTTGCAAATCGTTTAAAATATGGCACCTACGAAACATAGTAGTGAGTTTAAATTAAAACTAGTTCAAGAAGTACAGGCTGGAAATACGCAATTCAGCGTTGCAAAGAAATATGGCATTAACAGATCAATCGTAAGTTGAATACTTGCAAACACACACACAGAAACGATACATACAGGTGGTCGACCGAGAGCAACAACAGAAAGAGAAGATCGGAAAATACTTTCCATGATCAGGAATGACCCATTCAAACCCACACCAGAAATTATCAGGACCTTGAATCTAACAGTTGATCCCAGCACTGTACGAAGGCGAGCTATACAGAGTAATTTACGTGGTTATCATCCTGCAAAAAAGCCTTTATTGATAAAGACATGCCAAAATAGGTAAATTTACCAGCTTATTTCATGGCCTATGCTATTATGATTTTTTAGATTAAAATTTGCTTTGTATCTCATTAATTGGTCGATTGCGAAGTGGAGAACTGTTCTGTTTAGTGATGAGAGCAAATTTAACATGTTCAATTGTGATGAAAAACGACGTGACCGACAACATTGCATACCTACAGTCAAATACAGAAGGGCAGCGTTATGGTGTGGGGTTGCTTTTCGGCTAGTGGAGTTGGTCCTCTTTATGAAATCAACGGTATAATGGATCGTTTCAAATATTAAAATATTCTAGAGACGATTATGTTACCATACGCTGAGGAAGAAACGCCACTTCGATGGGTGGATAACGATCCGAAACACACTTCGAAGGTGGTTAAAGAATGGTTCCAGTTAAATGGGATTCAAGTCATGGTTTGGCCGGCCCAATCGTCTGATTTGAACCCTATTGAAAATCTCTGGGGTATTTTGAAGAGAAAAATTAGTGGAAAGAAATTTGGTAATAAGGCGTCATTAATGGAAGTCCTTAAAAGTGAATGAAAAAGTATTTCCCCCGACATAATTTACAGATTAATTAAATCTATGTCGGGACGTTACGCTGAAGTCATTAAACGTAATGGATATTACACAAAATATTAAAATACTTAAAAAAAAAATACTGAACGTTGTTATTGTTTTGCACATGCGTAAAATTAATGGGATATTGAATTTTGAAAAAAAATTAATTTAGGTTGCTGAAGATGAAATGGCCGATTTAGTAATACATTTTTAAACAGCTGTAACTTTTTATAAAGACAATTTATTTAATCAAAACAGCTACCAATAGATGCAACACACTTTCCCAACGAGATACAAGTACATATATCCCAGTTTTGTAGAAGTCCGAGTTTCTGGTTTGAAGAAACTCCTAGAAGCTATTTTTGACAGCAGCTTCATTATTAAGTCTTTTTCCTGTCAAAAAGTGATCCAAATGTTTAATGAAATGGTAATCTGTTGGTGAGAGGTCTAGTGAATAAGGAGGGTGAGGAAGAGTCTCATAGCACAACTCGTTTAATTTTTGGACCGTTGTTCTCGATATATGAGGTCGTGCGTTATCATGAAGCAGTATCACTCCATCCCTGTTGACAAGCCTAGGTCGCTGGACTATCAATTTCTGATGCATTTCATCCAGCTGAGCACAATATTTCTCAGCATTGATGGTTTCGCCAGGCTGCAGGAATGAATAGTGGATAACTCCAGCTACAGATCACTAAACAGTTACCATTATTTTCTTTCGATGAAGGCTTGGTTTCAGCATGTGTCTTGGCGCTTCATCGGCATCTAGCCATTGGGCCGATCAGCGACGATTATCGTATAAAATCCACTTTTTATCGCAGGTCACAATTCGGAGCAGGAACGTTTCCTTTTTGTTGCGGGAGAGAAGAGAACTTGAAATCTCCATTCGACACGTCATGTTTTGCTCGCTAAGATAATGAGGAACCCATTTGTCGAGCTTTTTCACTTTTCCAAGTTGTTGCAAGTGGCGGCAAACTGTCGAATTGAGAACGCTTAATTTCTCGGCAAGATCCCTTATGATTTGGCGGGGGTCAGACTCCACTAATGCACGCAGCTCGTCGTTATCGATCGATGGTCCTGGGTGTCCACGTGGCTCACTTCCAAGGTCCATATCTGGGGATCGAAATTTTTCGAACCACCGCCGAGTGGTTCGTTCGCTAACTGTATTAGGCCCAAATGCGCTGTTGATATTCCTCGTTGCTTTCGTTGCGTTGTGCTCTAATTTAAATTCGTGTAGTAAAAGTAGCCGTTTTTGATTCACTTCCATGTTCACTTTCTCTTTTTATTTTTACGATAACTATGAAGTGCAAAACAGAAATGACTCCATAAACCAAGGTAGCAGTATTTATACTTCAATATGTCATATCATTTGCGCCGCCTTGGGCCAACATAATACACTAAAATTGCAGCCAACTTGATGTCATTGCTAAATCGGCCATTTCATCTGCAGCAACCTAATAATTTTCGTAATAACAAAAAATTCTTTTGGATTTTATTTATTTAACCTTGCAGTGCTTGACAAAAATAAAGAGAAAAAAATCTGAAAATAAAGAGTTTCTTCAATTTTTTTGCATTTTATATTATCTCACACCATGCGTTGCCAATGTTTTGCACGGCACTGTATGTATTATATATATAATAGTCTAACAGTTAATTTTTTACAGCTACTTATAGGTGTGTAATAAAACCACTTAAATAAATCTAATACCTGACGAGTATGTGAAATCTTTATTCAATCGATTGTTGCATGTCGTATTTCGGACCATAAAACCTATTCGAAATAGCCATTGAATAATTTACTAGTAGTTCGGAGACAAGGGAAAAGAGAATCCACACGTTCACAGTTCCTTTAATATGGATGGAAACTACCTATGGTTGACTATTTTCGGGGTTTTCCTTCGACTTAGAACTTGTGGGTGTTGTGCATTTTCACAGGATGAAAAAACATTCAATGAAGTTGCTGGCATTGTAAACGAATAGGATTAGATGGTAGTTTCTTGCATTACTTTTAGTGTAAAATACTTACAGCTATGACTATTAAGTTAATTTACTATTTATCAAAGAGAAAATTCATAATTAAATAAGTATGGAATACTAAAGCTCCAGATGACATTTGTAAATTGAAGATGACATTTGTTATAATATGGGTAATTTTTCTTTATTCTTTTAAATCTATTATCTCCTCCATCTTTTATGTCTTCAATCGAGTAAAATGGTGTCCCTAGAGCAGCGTTGCCAGAAAAAATACAGAGAGTCTTGGACATTTTTTCAGAAAATCTGGAGAAATCTTAGGATTTTAGTTTCAATATTTTTTTTTTCCTCCTTCCTTCCACTCTCTTCATCACTCTATCAGCATGCACAGTGCATGTGCACCATCTTGACCCTTTAGTAAGTTTTCCATAGTGCTTCCCAGACAACTAGTTTGTTGGTATAAGGGACAGCACAATTCTTATCAATATGATAGACTCACTTTTATTAACTTATTATAGTCTTCAAAAAACTCTGGTGTTATTCGTCATTCTGCGTTGTTAATTTTTATGTGCAATTTTAGGTTTTCTTTGAATGTCACGATACTGCTTGAGCTCTTTAACGGATCTGGCAATGTATTGTAGAAATCTATAGCCTGTTGTATTGGATCTAGCTTTAATCTATCCGTTCTTGGTTTACAAACTAAAAGGTTGCTGGCTGATCTTGTTTCTCTGCTAGTTAACTCTCCAACAGGTCGAGGAATATCTAGCCATTTTAGCCCGTTGTTGATAATTTGGTAAATTATTTTGCCTCTTTTGAAATTAACAATCTGTTGGATGTTTAACAACCCTGATCGAGTGTACACGTCGCCCGTTGGTGTTAAGGTCGGCAACCTAAATATAACCTTTATCGCCTTAGTGACAAGTCTCCCAATTAGCTCGATGACAAGACTGCTCCATATTTAACAGTAGATAAGATGAACGTATTTAAGATTAGGAGTTGAATGCGTTTTTCCAGGAAATCATGTCTTCTCAGTGTGGCGATAAATGGTGCGATTTTACTCCTGATGTAGTTGATGTGATGGGTCCAGGACATCTGTTCATCCAAAATCAATCCCAGGTATCTTATTGAATCGACCTTCTCCAGTTGAACAGCATCAATTTGAATACATTGATTAATAGGGCGTTTATTTTATTGCTGGAACATAATGTATTTAGTTTTGTGGACATTTATAACGAGTTTGCTCTGGCGCAGCCACTTCAAGTATTTATCCAAATCCATATTTACTGTACTTTGGATGGCTGTCTCATCTTTTCCAGCATATAACAGGAACGTATCGTCAGCAAACAAAACTATCTTACCAGAAAGCCTGAGATCTTGAACGCTGTTCACGTAGATAAGGAAAAGTATAGGCCCTAAGATCGATTCCTTTGGAATACTTTTGTTTATAGAACATTCCTGACTAGTGTAGCTTCCTTGTTTTGTCACTATTCTTCTATCCAACAGGTAGTTTTTGATAACAGATTTAAATTTCATGCAAATCCCATACTCTTTCAGTCACAGAAACAAAATCTCGTGGTCAATGGTATCAAAAGCCTTTTTTAGATCGACGAAAATAGCTGACGTAATTACCTTTATCCAGTGATTGATTTATAAACTGGACCGCGTCCAGGGTAGCTGCTATAGTGCTGCTGTGCTCCTGAAAACCATACTGCATTGGAGCCAAAACTGATGTTTCTTTGAGATAATCAATTATTCGAGCATTTATGATCCTTTCAAACACTTTGCTTAGCACACTGGTGACTGCTATTGGACGATAACTTGAAGGATTCGAAGGGTCACCTCCTTTAAAAACTGGTGTTAATCTTGACAATTGAAGGCATGCCGGGAATGTACCGGCTTGTAAGTGGCTGTTGATGATTTTCACTAAAGCCTTAGTTATTTGCTTTTTAAGCATTTTGAGGTCCCCTGATGTTATATTATCGATACCCGGTGAAACGCCGTTTTTTAAATTGTCGATTATTTCTGTCACTTCACTAGGTATTGTTGGTCTCAAATGTATGTTAGATGTTTGGTTTGGTTTTGAAAAATGGTGTTGTTCAGATATTTGAAGAAAATGTTCCGTGATATCTGTCCCAATCGCTGCAAAATATTTATTTAAGTGTTCCGAAATTGCCTCACTAGAAGAAATCAATGATCCATCTATCTGTAATTCCTTGATACATGTTGTGATCCGAGAAGTGCCTTTTTTTGTTTTAGCCAATTCATTTACTATTTTAGCATTACAGCGTTAAGCTTCGAATCTTTTAACGTAGAATTTCTTTTTCTCTTCCTTTACTAATGGATTTGACTGGGTTTTTAGATGCTAGTAGTTTTGTCGTTTTATCACACAGTTGGGGTCAGCTTTCCACATTTTATAGGCTTTTCGTTTGAGTCTGGATATGTCAATAACGTTTTTAGAGATCCACGATTCATTCCGAACCCTTACCTGCTTACTAGATGTTGCTTTGATTTTCGCTTCAGACAGGATTCTTATCAGTTCTTCAATATCTACATGCGGATTGCTGCTCAACTCTTGCGTCACATATTTCACGAATTCCATTTTGTTGACAGTGCTGATCATTATTTTTTTTTACCCCCTCCGCGGCCCACGTTTCTGCAGCAGAAATAGCTGGTATATCCGTTTGGTGTATATAAATGCTCTTCATTTGGATATATCCATATTTCATTAAGAATAACTACACTGATGTCATTCGTAGTTAGATGGACGTTTAGATCATCGGATTTGTTACGAATGCTCCTTATATTGGCGTACAATATTTTTAATGGTTTGTTTTGATTCATTATGAAGTGGATTCAAAACTATAAACTATCTTATGTTCATTAATTGCAATCATTTTTTTGTACTCTGGGCATTCGTAACTATCCGCTCGATGTTTAACATGGCTAATCCTTTTTTGGGAGCAGTTTATGCATTTTAATTCTGTAACTGGTCTATTTCTATTCTGTAACTGGTAATTCTGTCTGGTGGCACATTTAGCACAGATGTCTTTTTTTTGACAATTTGATGCTTTGTGGTTAAATCCCTGGCATTTGTAGCACCTCATGATGTTATGGTCCTCGATGACAAAATGTGACCCAAAATCAATATTTATGTATTGGTTGACTATTCGATTAAACAGCCTTCCCCCAACTTCTATAAATCAGGGTTCGCAAAAATCCGATATTTGATATATATCCGATATATATCGGATATATATCACGTTTACGAAAAGTAAGCATTTTCCAGTCTGTAATTTATTTGAAACTGTCAAAATGGAAAAATAATAAAAATTAGTCTGAATATTTCACTTTTTATTCCTAAAGTAACAAAGACGTGAGTAAAAATTTGATTGATCAATTAAAATCAGGGTCAATTGTCAGGCTTCAGGCACAGATCTATAAGTGGTAGATCATCGTCTGACTCCCACTCAAATTGGCCTCCGGAATCTACGCCCAATATTTCTTCTTGCATTTCCATATTCGCATTGGATTTCCAAACCCAGTCCATATTGTATGAAGGAACCGTACGACAAATTATCTTATGGGAATGGTTGAAAGTCTTGAAGATATAGACTAATTTATGGGTTACGTATCTTCGACTGCACAAGACCGAAGGTAGAGAATATTCTTTCGAGAGCAGCTGTTGAAATCTTTCTTTGCCATCCCAGTTGAGCCATCGATTATCGTTTGTGTTCATATTTAGGAGCTTCCACCATTCTAAAGGTGGAGTCTGTTTAAAATTTTCACCAAAAAGATACTTAGAAAACATTGATGATTGCGTCAGCAATGACGTTATAATAGGCATAAAATCGGGCGGCATTTCAGCAAAGACTTTATCTCTTTGATCATTGCTCAAATTTTTCATATCAACATATTAGCCAAAAAATGAGCAGACTCTAATGCCATGTCACGTCGATACCGAAATAAATTCTTGACTTCTAATGTTTCATTTTCTAAGTCCTTTTCTAGCCGGTGCCATATTTTTACTGCCACCGATATTGTTGCTCCATTTCTTTGGGATCTGTCGCAGACTCTAGCTATTGGATCCAAGCGTGAAAAGAGTTGAATTGCATTGTTCGTGATTTGAATTGCATTGTTCGATTTCGAGTATGTTTTTGTCAACTTCATTTTTATTATTTTGGCATATTTGTACCAATATTCCTTGCTTAGCAAGGTAAGAGCTAATACAGTCTCTCGTTGTATTCCATCGAACGGTTATGAGCATTACCAACTTTTTACCACCGGCAGCCTTGTACCAACTTGCGGGCAGATGTTTATTCCTAAAATATTTGATCACCTTAATTATGTTTCCAGAAACGCCTTTGATTTCAACATCTTGCGCTAGCAGGTTTAGTATATGCGCACAGCAACCATATTGAATTATGCTATTACTATCTTCTTTACATAATTTGTGCCTCATTTTTTTGACGTTAGCTGCATTGTCGGTAACGAAGCTCTTAACAATCACTTTGAATTTTTTGTTGGTCTTTGTAATTATATCCGTAGCAATTTCTTTTAAATAATCAGCAGTACGAGGATGGCCTGATGTATCGATAGTATCAACTAGTATAGATTGTCCTTCGGGTGTAGTGAGGCTGCAACAAATTATAGGCTCATTGTGAACGTTAGACCAACCGTCCAAAGATAAAGATATGGCCTTGCCCTTGATTTCATCTTTTTGTTTTTGTAAGATATCAGCATAAGGAGACGGCCTCCTATTTGACGAGATGTGGGAGGCTTATAGCCTGGACGAAATGCCATGATAATGATAGTGATCAGCGTGCAAAAACGGTGTATTGGTGGCATAGAAAAAGTTTGCGACCGCCAAATCAATTTTTTTTGCTTGGGATTCCGATCTAGCAATTACTTTTTCTAATATGTTGAATTATGGGCCGCCAGTCGACAATGCGCGTTTTTTTGCCGCTGATTCGATTATGGTGTCATTTGATGTTGAGAGGTGGGTATCATGAACAGAATCTGAAGGTGGCACATATGAGTTAGAAGCCTTTGACACTGGACAAACATTCACATGTTTCAATAGTCGCACAGGAATGCCTTGCAGCTCTTTCTTGCATTTTTTACATTGGGCCCATTTGCCACTGTTCCCCATCTTTGAAATAATATTAAATTTTCTCCATACAGCATTGGCAGGTTTCGGCATGGCTCAAATTGTTTCGAGTACTGTGGAAAAATGAAATGTAGAAAGAAAAACACTTAGGCTCAACGATCTGACAACTTGTATTGTTTTCACACTACCTTCAAACTTATCGTTTAATAGGTCAGTTATCTACTTCAATGAATATCGCGCATCAGATGAACGCAAAGATCACTGCACTACACCAAATAAATAACGATATCAAAATGAAATACAAAAGTAGGATTGCAGCATTAACCTTTTAAACTAGCAAAGCATTGCTTAGGTAGATATAAAATTGACAGTATACTTGAGTTAGCAATAGTCAAATGCTAGTTAGCATGCACGTAAGTAAAATGTGGAGTCCCCGTACTTCTGATGAGATAGCTATTCGGGAGAAAATAATCTAAATTTTAGTTTTTCTTTTAGTGTTGCCAAGATGCTAGATGGAAAATATCAATTGATATATATCCGCATAAATATCAAATGATACATATCGTGATATATATCATGATATATATCCTCTGATATATATCGGCGAACCATGATATAAATACTTACGTAACTTAGTGTCAGTAAAAACGAGATCATTTTAATAAAAACCATTCATTTCAGCATAGAAAACAATGCATGGCAAAAAAATAATTCACAGCAGCTATTATCAGCGTACTATGATTATGTGTTCCGAAAATAATTTTGATTTACGAACTTCATTTAATTCTATGCCTGTACGAGTTTCATTTCTTGATTTTAAATATTCTTTAGACAAAAGTATGCCATTTGCACTGAAAAAAATCCACATGGCGTCCAGAGCTATGTCACATAGCGCATTATTTATGGTCCCATACGCTATGTTCATAGTACTCATAGTACGCAATATGGCTCCCAGTGCCATAATGTCAGAATCTGCATAGTGCGTGGTCCTATGTAACATGGCGCAGCATTTATGGTTCCACACGCTATGTACATAGTACCCTGAGCTATGCAGTATGGCTCCCAGTGCCATAATTACATGGCGCAGAAATTATGGCCGCACACGCTATATGACATAGTACGATGAGCCATGTAATATGGCTTCAGTTGTCATACCGATTCGGATGAATTGAGGTAAGTGATTTGTTTTGAAGTCGAGCTTCTATTTTACTGTGATAAAGTAATTCTTTTCACTTTGCAATCTAACCCAAGGACATCCGGGAGGTAAGTTAAGAAATTAGCTTAAGGGGTTAGGTACACTTGGAACGTCAAAAAAAAGCTCTTTTTTAGTATTTTTTTAGACACACATTAAAATAATTAATAACAAATGTTTTTTTACTTGAAAGAAATATATTTGAAGAAGCTACTAAAATTTTTTTAAGGCAAAAGTTTGATAATTATTCGAAATAGAGTAAATTTTCGAGGGGTTAAAAAAAAATGTTTTGCTGTGATCACTGTAGGCTCGTCACTGGATCATCCGAAATAAAAAAAAACCCCGGGGATTATTAGTTAATGACATAGTGCTCCGGATGAACGAAGAACTTTGGCAGATTTTGATTTTACGAAAAATGGCGGTTGTTGAAACTCGAAATTGTATTTTCGACCAAAATTTCACTCACATTTTCGGCTATTGAAAAAAAATATCGTCGAATCGCAAAATCCTTCGTTCATCCGGAGGATAATTACATACAAAATAATTTAGGAAAACTTCATGCTGATCGATAAAACCGTTTTCAACTTACAGTGATCACCGACTTCGAAAACATAGTTTCGAGCAAAATGCTTTTAAAGCATGCAAAAAACGCTTTATGCATTAGAGAAGACTTCATTCAAAGTTACTTATCTCCATAAAGAATTATCCGATTCGTCTGAAATTTGCAGAGAATGCTTTTGATATATGCTACTTTTAGAAAATGCAAAAAAAATAAAATCGGTTTTCTCAAAATTCTAAGTGCACCTGCCCCCTTAAGCAAGAATCTAGCTGACAATTTATTTCTTTCATAAGTTGCGTTTGAAAAAAATCGATAAGTTTTGTTAGGGGAAAATAACGATTCATTCTTGAGTAATATTATATGCTAATATCATTGTTATATTACATATACAATTACTGTCCTCTGCGTTCTAGTTACACTGAAAATACACATAGCGCCAGACGCCATAGTTTATAGACTTCTGGCGCCATGTACATAGTCGATTTCGGGATTATGATAAAATATAGCACCACACGCCATAGTACATGGCGAAAAGCACTTGGGAGCAGACGCTATGCTTATAGCCCTCCATGCCATGTACTATAGTACAAGGCTATATATATATATATATATATATATATATATATATATATATATATATATATATATATATATAATATATATACAATATATATATATATATATATATATATATATATATATATATATATATATATATATATAAAATATATATATATATATATATATATATATATATATACATATATATAAATATATATATATATACATATATATATATATATATATATATATATATATACATACATATATATATATATATATATATATATATATGTATATATATATATATATATATATATATATATATATCAGCAAAATGGTTAATAGAGATAATCTCTGGTGTGAAGTGAAATTTTCGGAGGACGTAGATGTATATAGTAAGTAGGTCCATGACTTGCTAGAACTCAGATATCCTAAACCTTTTGGCGGCGGCGAGCGTTTTAGTGTATTTTCAGGTGCTCCTATATTTCCAAGCAGTGTAAATTTTTGTTAAAATAAATATTTGAGAATGAAAACTTATTGTGGTTAAGCTTGTCTATGATAAAGGAAGATGAAAAATTGAAGATGAAAAATTAGAATAGAGTTGCCAGGTATGGTAAGTGATTATATCATTATATTTGCAAATGGGAAGCAGCCTGCAATGAAAATTAACAACAAATATCAGCGCTTTAAAAATTTGAAAAGTTTTGAGGGTGATAACCCTAAAATTCTTTTCATCCGTATAACTTCTAGCGCAGTGGTTCAATCGAAATGAAATTTACTGGTTGGGTTTAACTTAACATGAAGCAGATTTGGTATATATCTTGCTTTGCTGCTGACACACGCTAACCAGCATTAGCCATTTCCGTAAATATTGCACCAACAGATGCTTCAAATTACGTTCTCATATGCAAAGCATTTGCAATAAAAATAAGGAATCAATTTTTAAATTTTTCGAGTTTTGGACATTTTTCGGATGGCAGCCTCAAACAACGTTTAACTGCTGAAACTTTCGATGAAATCCTGCGATGAGAACGAAATTCAAAGGATAAGTTGATTTGAGTATGAGCTTGTTATGGTCAACTTATTGCTGCTTCGTTCGAAAAGTGTTGCCAGCACTGAACATTTTCATCCTTTGTGTTATAGTTGAGTTTTGTTGCTTTGGATAAGGAATGGTTGATATGATTCTACAAAACAGTGTATTACGTCTTTCCACACTTTTTTGTCACTCAAAGACAATTTCTTCGAAAATTAGTTTTCTAGCGGTACAGGTGCGCTAGAGTTTTTTTCTTTATAATTTTTTAAGATGACACCACTGGCGCAAAGTTGCCTTCATTTCTAAATTGCTTTTATCAGACCTGGTTCAACTCAACACCAATACATTCTGCGAGTTTCAAATGTATCTGATAATTGGGTCGTGAGTTCTCGTGAACAGAAGTTTCGGATGCTTAAAATATAGGTAAAGTGGGGGAGGGGTACCGTTCGTGTCAAAAAGTTTTCAAAAGTTTTCTTTTGATTGTGTAGACAAAGCACAAGATTTCTATATGAGTTGGTTTTCATTGTAAAAGACGAACATTTTTCAGGAGAGTCGATTGTTGCAAGATTTTCACTTTCAATGCCTACCGCAGCTGCAGGGTTGCCACCTCTTTCATAAAAAACTACAAGAGGCTACAACTTAGTAACAATATATCCTGTAAGTTTCGAAATGATCTAATAATCTGGCCAAAAGTTATCGCAATACAAAAATTTTCAAATTTTCCCAATCCCATTTTAGGCGCCTAGCGCACACATAGGATTAAAAATGTCAAAAAAATTATCATATTCATATTTGAAACACCTTTGAAATTCATTCCACAAACTCCATTTTTGCGAAAGTTATTTATTGACAGAAAAATAGGTATATTT
Source organism: Nemotelus pantherinus (assembly GCA_963978885.1). Lineage (NCBI taxonomy): Eukaryota > Metazoa > Arthropoda > Insecta > Diptera > Stratiomyidae > Nemotelus > Nemotelus pantherinus. Next base: position 163,866,966 of record OZ022263.1, read on the forward strand.
AAAATATCACTAAATTGGCCGCCGGCGCCAAAGTGTTAACATTCTTAACTTTTTGTGAGACCTGGCACTATTCTGCATACACACCATTGTATCCTGAAAATTTCAATTAAATCGGATAGCGCGTTCCTGAGATTTTTTCACTGAAATTTTTTGATGATATATATACAGTGCCGAGAAAAAGTGATGCAAAAGCTCATATTTAAGAAATTCTTTGGGTTAACCTTTTCATATTTTTAAAGGTAGTGAATAAAATGTCCGTTGGTTTTTTTTTTGCTATTAATATATTTTCAAACAGTGATTAGATATAAAAAAAATCAAAAATATATAACATTTCCATAAGAAAAAAATTAAAAAGTAAATCAATTCATTTTTGGCTACCGAGAAAAAGTGATGCAAAAATTAAACCTCGATCATATTCTACCAACTGTATTGGGTGACTGATAGCAATCAACGGTTCTTAATATTTGGTAGGATTTCCTTTTCGATTTATGACAGCTTGAAGCCTTCTTGGCATAGATGAAACTAACTTAGCGCAGTATTCTTGAGTGATCTTGCCCTACTCTTCTTTCATTATTTCCTTAAGTGCGGATTTGTTGCGGATGTTATGTGTTGCAAGTCGACGCGACAGTTCTTCCCAAATATGCTCAATTGGATTGAGATCAGGTGATTGTGGGGACCATTTCAAGCAATTGGAATATTATAAAGTATCCACATTGGAGTTAGATGGGCGGTATGCTTAGGATCATTGTCTTGCATGAATATGTAGTTTGTTCCCAAATTCAACTTTTGAACGATAGCTGCTAGCCGATCCTTTAAAATCTGGATGAAGACTTTGTGATCCGTCGTTCTTTCTTCTATTATATGAAGTTCGCCAGGTCCATTGAAAGCCATACATCCCCATACCGAAATAGAGCCACCACCATGCTTCACAGTTCCTATCATATTTTTCGTATCTAGCCCCATAAGAGGCTTTCTGCGCACTTTTGCTCGTCCATCGTTAGAAAACACATTAAACTTGCTTTCATCTGTGAATAAGACGCGTTTCCGAAATTCTCCATCCTTATTCAAATGTTCTTTGGCGAAATTTAATCTTTTTTCACGGTTTATGTCACTAACGAAGAATTTCTTTCGTGGAATGCAACACACGTAACCCAATTTCCTTAAATGACTTCTGACTGTATGAACGCTAACATCTTTTTACAAATTTTCAAAGAAAATTAGTATTATACTCGTTTCGCCGAAAACTCATATTTCTTTATATATATATATATATATATATATATATATATATATATATATATATATATATATATATATATATATATATAGAGATATATATATATACATATATATATATATATATATATATATATATATATATATATATATATATATATATATATATATATATATATATATTAACGATTTAAAAATTTGAAAAGTTTTGACGGTGGTAACCTTTAACTTCTTTTCACCCGTATAACTTCCAGCGCAGTGGTTCAATCGAAACGAAATTTACTGGTTGGGTTTAACTTAACGTGAAGCAGATTTGGTATATATTTTGCTTTCCTGCTAACACAGGGTAACCAGCATTAGCCATTTTCGTAAATATTGCACCAGCAGATGCTTCAAATTACATACTCATATGCAAAGCATTTGCAATAAAAATAAGAAACCAATTTTTAAATTTTCCGAGTTTTGAAAACTTTTCGGATGGCAGCCTCAAACAACGTTTAATCGTTGAAACATTCCATTAAATCCTGCGGTGAGAACAAAATTCAAAGGATACGTTAATTTAAGTATGAGCTTGTTATGGTAAACTTATTGCTGCTGCGTTGGGAAAGTGCTGCCAGCACTGAACAGTTTTGAGTTTTGTGTTTTGTTGCTTTAGATAAGGAATGGTTTCTTATGATTCTACAAAAAAGTGTATAACATCTTTCGACATTTTTTTGTCACTCAAAGACAATTTCTTCGAAAATTAGTTTTCTAGCGGTTCTGATGCGCTAGAATTTTTTTTATAAATAGATTTTAGTGTTGCTTTGATTTTCGTCGCCGGTATAAACGGATCTTACTTGACTTCTCGTTCGATTAATCGCATATCACGTCCTGATAATATTTTCTTCCTCCCTGAGCGCTTTTTATTCTCTAAGCTTTTAGTTTTGCAGAGCCTGTCTACTATCCTCCAAACACTGGAAATGGGTCTATTAACGATGGATGCAATTTCCTTGTATGGAACGGTCTGGTATGAAGCCGAAGAATAATTTTTCTTTCATCTAAAGAAGTCTCTTTTCTATATTGATCGACTGAAAATTGGTTAAATAGTAATATTAATGAAAACCTAAACCTGAGGATTCAGGAATTACTTTCTTTTACGAATGTTTTCCTCCAATCGCCTCTAAAATTGATTTTCAATGATGAAAACAACTAACAATGGACTGCAATCGCTGTTAAAATGACACATTTTCAATGAAAAGCAACTATTGCATCACTATTTCTCGGTATGTTTTAAGCTAAAGGTTAATCTGAGAGCGTAAACAAACTTTCAGAAACCGGTTCCTGGGAAAATGATGAAGAAATTTTACCTATGGCACATAGGACCATACTGCGAACATGAATTTTGCCGATATTACTTTTTAGAGTTCGCAAAAAAGCAATCAAGACCGAAATTTAGTATATGTTAATCTTTCAGCCGAAATTAAGTATATAATATATATATATATATATATATATATATATATATATATATATATATATATATCGACGCTGTTAAATCAAACCGGCATATGTGCAAAAATTGAGTTTTTGAGTTGTTAGTATCAAAAAATTACTTTTTTTCCGTCTTTTTTTATGTTGCACCGGCATATCGTATAGTTGAATAATAAATATATATATATATATATATATATATATATATATATATATATATATATATATGGATATATGTATATATATGCATATATACATGTATATACATATATATATATATATATAGATATATATATATATATATATATATATATATATATATATATATATATATATATGTATATATATATAAATCTCTATATATACATATATATACACACACACACACACACATATATATATATATATATATATATATATATATATATATATATATATATATATATATATACATATATATATATATATATATATATATATATATATATATATATATCTATATATGTATATATGTATATATACACATATATACATATATATATATATATTTATATGTATATATGTATATATATATACATATATACATATATATCTATATATATATATATATATATATATATATATATATATATATATATATATATATATATATATATATATATATATACATATATATATACATATATACAGGGTGTTTGGTACTCGGTGGACACTTTTGTAAGGACGGATTCCTTGATATATTTTGAGCAAAAAATCGTTGTACAGGGTGGTCCGATTTTCAAAATCTGCGGAGTTGCAGGGTGGTCAAGAAAAGTTTTTCGGACCTGTACCTGACTCACTTAAATCGTTATATCTTGAAAACTAGTAATCATAACGCAAAGTTTTGTGCCTTGTTTTTTTATGGAATCAAATTATCTTTAATTTGATAAAATTGTGACTGTTACTGATTTTGAGATATTTACTTCCAAACACAAAATTTTGGCACTTCTACCTCGAAAATTTGGTGTTCAATGTCGTTTTTCTCAGAAAACCTCACTGAAATATGCCATTTTAATTTTATATTGATATAAGCGATATAATTGGCTACAAAAGTTCCATACATACTTATGACTTAGGTTTTATAATTTTGCAAGTAGTAAGCGAAAATACATATCGCTTAAAAACTGAATATGCGATAAAGTGGCCCTCGTTTTCGATCTACACTCTTTGCTTAAACTGAAAGCATTTAATAATGGTTTTTATGCTTTATTTCAAAATTTTTGAGCTACAGTAAATTTCTAAAATGGCCCACTTCATTTTGAATACACGCTAAAGCTCGTTTCGCAGGCGTTCTTTTCATATTCATACTTCTCACCTGCTACCTCACTTCTGTTGCAGCCGCATCGATCCTGGTATTTAGGTCTTCCAATGTTGATACTTCCGTTATGTAGACAAGTTGCTTCATCCGTCTCCATGCAAAAAAATGCATAACTGTTAGATCAGAAGATCTCGCAGGCCAGTGTATTGGTCCATTTCTACCGATCCAGTGATTGGTATAATTGGAATTCAACCAATCTTTGACTGGTCGGCCATAGTGAGTTGGAGCACCATCGTGTTGGTAAAACACACAATCGTAGCCGAACATCCTTCAATAAGTCCTGCAGATCATGTCTTAAAAAATGTAAGTAATTGGTACTATTGAAAGTAGGCGAGAGCCTAATAGGTCCAATTAAATCGTTACCAATCACTCCTGCCCATAAATTTACGCTGAACCTTTGCTGAAACGATGGTCCTTCTCGTGTGTGGATTGTTCTCAGCCCACGTATGTAAATTGTGAAAGTTTGTGATTCCGTCCCTGGTAAATCAGGACTCATCCGTCCAGAGAATGGTGTTCAAAAAATTTCCGTTGTCTAATTGTTTCTCAAGGAGCCAATTGCAGAATTCCATCCTTTTGGGCAAATCGATCAGTAGCAGCTCCTGCACTGGTGTGTGATGGTAAGGATGTAAACGGGCTGCTTTTAAAACTCTCTAAACTTTCCACGTAGACACGTTAAACTGTAACGCCAAGCGTCGAATACTGATTGATAGGTCAGTTTCCACTGCATGCAAGTTTTCTTCATCGGTCTGTACAGCGATTGCAAGCGCAGGATTTGCGTTTACTCGGCTCGTTCTAAAGCGGCCAGTTTCCCGGGTTCTTGTGTATAGTTGTTGAAACACTCTCCTTCCAGGAATGCGTCGATGGGGATATCTCTGTTGATGCAAAGATTGCGCCGCTTGTGAACTTCCCCGGCACTCTCCATATACGTACATAATATCAGCATATTCGTCATTAGTGTAGTGAGACATTTTGAATTTATGTTTGAAATTTAAGTGATGTCTTCTAGTTCGGGTAATGTACCGAAACTGACAAAAATTTGAAAGTTATTCTGTTTTTATAGGGTCTTCATTTTTTTACGTATTCCATTAATAAAGGCGAAGAACTGTACTCAATTTTGCCTTTAACATCCAGGTAAGTGCTTCAATTATGTTGAAACTAATTTTAATTTAGTATATTTTATTGATAGTTTAAAAATAATTAATGGGCAGTAAAAATACTTAGTACAAATAACAATTTAAACTCTTCTTTTCAACGAGGGCCACTTTACGGCATATTTACTTTTTAAGCGATACGTATTTTCGCTTACTACTTGCGAAATGGTAAAACCTAGGTCATAAACATGTATGCAATTTTTGTAGCCAATAATATGACCTATAAAAATATAAAATTAAATTGGCCTCTTTTCATCAGATTTTCTGAGAAAAACGACACTGAACACAGAATTTTCGAGAAATATGAGTTTTTGGCCAAAGTGATTTTAATACTAATGTTCTTCTTCGAACATTGGTAAAAGAAGGTCGAGTGATGGAGTGAAGACTTTGAATACTCGTCAAATGTTCTGGGAAGTAATTTCCTAAGTTGTTCGACGAAACGTTCAGGGAGAATGTGAATCCGGCATAGTAATAATGTTTTGCATCTTAGCATATCAATGTAGTTTCTGTTTTCTTTCTCTTTAACGTTGAATTGTACTTTATCGTTTTGATTTGTTTTTTTTTTCTATGTTTAGTAATTGAATATTTATCTGTTGAATATGATCAATAAATAATTGAATGGATTATATGAAAAATAATTTCATGTCTTTCAAGATGAGAATATTTACATTTAACCCTTAATTCAACCCAAATCAAATGTAACTGAATCATAATTTTAGATTTCATTTAAATCGGAAATTACAGATTTGAATCTTTCACGAATTTGTCCTGCTGGCGAAAATGTCCTCCTCCACCTCCTCCTCATTCAACTAAATTTCCCCAGCCGTGTCCCAAACCTGCGTACGCATTCCAATTTCCCCTCGTTGATTGGCAATATTCCCCTTCGAACGAAGCAGTCGATTTACAAGATACCATCAAATTCTTAACTGGTTCGGTTGGATAAATCTACGGAGACATTTAAAGTGTTAGAATTCGTTATATACATACATTTATGGCCAAGTGAATGGGGTATACATTTTGGATTTTGACCGAACGGCGGGTAAACGAAGCGCTGGCATGCTGTCCTGGAAGTCTAGTCAACCTAACCACCATTTACCATCACAGGACACGACGATGATGACAAAGTGAAAGTTTTTTTTCCCGTTTGAAAATGACTTTAAGACAGGAACGGGGCATCAATGTGCTGTGTTCATAGGAATAGGCGGGCAACAAGGAATCAGGAAATCAATGTCCAGGAAAAGTGATTTTTGATGTTTTGGGGAATAGAGAATTTCACCGGTTGCTAGTATACGGCGGCCAACGACGGCAAACGAGCTGAGCTTAAATGTTTCAAGAATGGGTTGGGAATAGATGTAGTACACTGAAGTATGTATGATACGTTGGATACAGGATGCTTTTCATGAATGCCATCCGCATCTCTTTTTATCATGGCATTTGTGAAGCAGAAATGAAAATACTGGTCGTTTCGAGGACACGTTCAGTAGACGGGATTGTGATGCCTGATCTGAACGAGGCTGCTCTCGAGAGTGTCACAGGCATGTTGAATAGCAACAAGGTCAAAGGTAGAGTCTCATCTGGATGGCATTCATGGTCGAGATTTTTTCATTGTCTGCAGACGAGACTTTACTGGTGCGCCATGCATGAAGGGTGAATGCTACAGGTACATCATACAAAATTTAATTTGTAATATGCAAGATGGAATGGATGAATGTGAGGATTGGATTTCATGCACTGTTACTTCAGCTTTGCATGCATTGAAATTGTTTTCGTCAAGGAACTTAATGCTGGCCAATATGAGATGTGAAGCCCAGAGGTAATAAATTATTTGTTTGATAGCTTTTGTTGCACTCAACTACTGACTTGTAGCACATTTCACATATTAAGCATAGTACTGAGTTCGATTTCACGTGAAACTTTCATACAAAATTTCACGTGAAATCTGTTTCGGCGAAAATTTAGCTTGAAAATAAGCAAGTTTGGTACTGTGTTCTTAGCATGAAAAGTTGCTTTGAAGTTGCTTTCGCTTCGAAAACATAGATGGCACTAAAACATGTTGTCAATCATTTCACGCCAATTTAGTTTGTGCAGTTCATTCTTTCGAGCGGAAAAGTGACATTTGGTGTTTCAATTTGAAAATGGAGCAGTGAAAATGTCTTTCCAATAAGAAAATCAATCGAAAAGTGAAATTCATGACATTTTATCCGTCAGAAATGAGCATTGTCTCTGCTTTTCTCAATTGTCAAAATTTTCGCTCGAAAGAATGACCAGATAATGGAAACATGTCAAAATTTCACGTGAACTCGAACTCAGTACCAGCCTTTACTCGTTAATCGCTTCCAAAGAATTCTGCTTTCCACTTCAGATTAATTCAAATATAATATCCGCAAATGGAAAGAGTGTGTTTCATCCTTTCGCAGCATCGTTCGTAGCATCTGGTAAAATTTCGCCATTATCTTGATGACATCAAGCCCAGCCTGAATTTCACCATTAATGATAGCCCTAAACGTTTTCAATCACTACAACCGCACAGTCCATCAGCCTAAACGGCCACAAATCAAACAGTAATTATCGAACGGCCATGTGATTCTCTGTTGCAAAACTTTTAACCTTTTACTGGCCATACATCGTCACCGTGTGTCTATCCATCATTGTTTGACCGATTTCTTCCCTTCTCCCGAGCCGACCAGACGACGACGTGACCATGATGCAACTCCATCGACTTGGATCGGTTTATATGTAGATATGTTGCGGTCAATATGTTCTATAAAAGTGTTACTGACCAACAGGACGTCATTTATTCTGTGGATATCCATAACAGCCTTCACCCTTGTTAAAAGGACTAAAAGTCAATTAAATAAATCCGTAGATTTTCTTCAACGAAATAATCGGCAGCCTACTAGTGCGTTACCTATAACCACTGTCTGACTGACTTCCGGCCAAGAAGTGTGGTCATTGTTATTGTTTCAACAAAACCAAATTGGCAACTCAGCTACCCTTTCATCGTAGCGTTTTGGAGGCAGGCCTGAAAAGCTTAAACCAACTCCATTTTCTGTTCAACTAATATCAACGTCGGTGATTTGCTTGACAGGCTGATAGACAAACTAAAACGGGGGAGGGCGACGTTCAACCCTAGCAAACCACACAAAAGAACATTCCGGAATCGAATGTGAAACAAATGAATGGAAATTTTAATTAACAGTTTGCCATCAGCATTAATTAACATAATACTGGCTGCATCCAGCATCGACAAACGAAATCCAATTGACGTTAGTTGTAGTCGCACAAAAAGGGTCCTCTCGTAGAACGAGATGCCTCGACCTTTCGTCAAGGTCGATTAATTTCGAAGGTACGAGTAGGTGTAAAATCATCGAGTCATTTATTTATGACAGACCAGTAAGTTTAGTGATGAATTAAAGACTCATTGACAACGTTGGAAATGGAAATGATAGAAGCGTTGTTCTCTGGCAAGCTTTTCGAAGTAAATTATAGCGCAGATGGTAAAGCTAGTTAATGACGTCCCAGTTAATTAGTCTGATAGCATTATTCTGCCTAGTTTGGATTGTGTTAAAGGAAACCCAAGAAAGGGGTGATTAAATTTATCTTGATTTCTGAAACTATAACAGTGTTCCTAATTATAAGAGAAAAAGGTTCTGTAGAATGAAATTAATGATGAGAAAGTACAGTATTTGAAAATAGAAATACACATACTGCTGGGCTCAAAGATGAAGGTTACTTGTCAATTTAAATTACGCGGTCATATCGATAAAGTTGGTAGTACTGCCATTGACATCTATATCAACTGAGAAAGTACAGTATTTGAAAATAGAAATACACATACTGCTGGGCTCAAAGATGAAGGTTACTTGTCAATTTAAATTACGCGGTCATATCGATAAAGTTGGTAGTACTGCCATTGACATCTATATCAACTTTTATTCTGTTGGGTTGGCGGGAAAGCTATATATATCGTATTTGACAACTAGAGGTAATTTTACATGTTAGCTCAAAAGACTCGTAGAATTCGTCGTGTGGGGTCTTATTATTTAGCGTACTTCTCGAGAGATATAAGAAAACTACTTTCAATATTATTCATCAGTTGGTTGCGAAGCACAGAGTGAATAAGGTAAGATGGCAGTGGATAAAGTACATTTAAGGGTTCATTCTACTTTGCAGCTTAAAAAAACGTTTTTTTTGCATCTTCTGAAAGTGTATACTCTCAAAAGTGCTGTGTTAAATTTTCGTTGAGAAATTCCAGGTATTTTAGGTTATGTTTAGGTCGAAATGCAGATAGTCGCTGCGTTTATTTTAGCCCTTACTACTTACATGTGAAGCTGGTTTTAGCGTGTGTTGTATATTTGCACGAGAAATTTTGAGTCAAAGGTTGTCAAATATTGATATGAATATACCTACTAGGACACCTACTTAACCTACTAGGGTTAGCGTATGCGTTGTTTTAATGGTTGGAGCTGTTTAGTTTGTTTTCGTATATCGGTGAAATTAGATCGTGCGAAATGGATCAAAAATTCAGCAAAACAAACTTCAGACGACCAAGTCAATCTGGGGAAAAAAAGACATTCCGCGGTAATCGAAACTTAAGAAACTTATTTGACGGTGTCCGGTGATGGATCATGGGCAAAACGAGGTTATACTTCTCTTTTGGGTGTTGTAACGTTGATTGGAAAGTATAGTAATAAAATTGTTGACATAATTGTGAAGTGCAGTACATGTAAAGCGTTTGAAGGCTGGAAACATAACGAAGACACTGTTGAGTATAACACATGGTACGAGAACCATAAAGATGAGTGTACCGCAAATCATACCGGCAGTGCTGGAAAAATGGAAGTTGACGGTGTGGTTGAAATGTTTCAACGGTCTGCCGAACTACACGGAGTAAATTATGCCAATTATATCGGTGATGGCGATTCAAAGACATTTCAGACTTTAATAGATATTAACCCATATGGTGATGATTTGGTTGTTAAAAAAAGAATGTGAGCTACATGCAAAAAAAAAACGAATATATAAAAGTGCTACAGAAGCAAAAAAACAGCTCGCACAACTACGGAAAATAATGAGGCAAAGTGAAGACACCGAAACATCGCAGGCTGCAAAAAAGCACAAAACTGTTAAACTAAATTGATAGCTGATCTGCCAATTTATTATGGACTGGCAATACGTCGAAACCCCAATTCAGTGGAGGATATGAAAAAAGCAATTTGGGCAACATTTTTCATAAAATATTTACAAATGAACGACATTTTTTCATAAAATATCTACAAATGAGCAACCGCAACACGAATATTGTCCACCAGGTCCGGAGCCGTGGTGTAAATGGCAGCAGGCTCAAGCTACTGGGCAAGATTACCAGCATCGACCCCCATTAGATAAAGATGTTCAAGATATTTTGAAGCCCATTTATGAAAATTTTACTCGCGATGATCTCCTTGAGAGATGTCTAGGTGCAAACACGCAGAATAATAATGAAAGCTTCAATAAGTGTATATGGCAGTTAGCTCCTAAACATATATTTTGTGGAAAAAAGGTACTCGATATTTGCACCTACTGTGCCGCATGCACTTTTAACAAGGGATTTCAGCCTCTTCTAAAAATTATGGAGGACGTGGAGATCACCTTTGGCCCAAAAGGAGAGGAATTAGCGCGCAAAAAGGATACAGTGTGAATTAATTATGCCGAACGCATGGCTTCTCACGAGACAAAAGAGGCCAGGACGGCTCGAAGAATGGAGAGAGTATCTGAAAATGAAGAATTAGAGGAAGCTGAGGGAATCCTGTATCGCTGATTAAGCGTAATTATGCATTTAATATAAACATTTTGTTCATAATTCATTAAAACTTCTAATCGCGATTTTCATTAAAAACATCCAGTTTCTATCAAATCGATAATTCATTAGAATAATACTTAAAGCTCTCTGATTTCACTACATCAATAAATTATAAGGTTATAATTGGTACTACATTTTAATTTTGCAATCGTAAAAACTTAGTATTTTATAACCGAAATTGCAAAAAAAAAAGTATTTCCACCATTTAATTTTCAAACTAATATAACTTAATCAATTTTTTCTTTAACAGGTTGATTTTAGTACCTGCAATAGCGACAAGGCTGCTAAATAATAAAACAGTTCTTTTTTTCATATCAGGTAAATACTTTGGGCTCATTTTGAAGACTTAAATGAATAGATAATATGTAACTGTAACGCCCAATAAATAAATAAATAGATAATATGTACTGTTTTGAAATGTTAAAGCCAATATCTTTAATATAAAAAGAGAATAAAGTTAATAACCATTGTAGTTTTTGAGAAAAAATTGTATTTTTTCTTCTCTCGAAAGTAGAATGAACCCTTAAGGCATTGCATTTGGGATGAGCTCCAGAAAGAAAGGGAGCAACGCATCGCTTGATTGTAAAAACTTATTTGACACGTTGGAAAGTGGAGTTGTAAATGTTTGAACCTGCCACAAATGGTTTGCATAATTTTGTTCCAGAGATTTCTGTCTCAAAGAATACTATCTATCAAGGTCGATAGCGACATTTTTCGGTCCCCATTGCATAGTTATCTATATCTATCCTCTAGATTAGGAGTGGCCAAACCATCGCACATGCGCCAAACGTGACGCATTAGACTGTTACAAGTGGCGCATTGCATTCTTGCGCCTACTTTTTTGCTTCAAAGTAGACGCTCTAGCAGAATGCTTCTTTATATTGGCAACACCTGAATTCAATTAGTGTAGTCTTTTAAATCATCAATTCGTCCTATTTTTGACAGCCTACAATTACTGGATGTGTATTAGTACGTTCACACTGCGGCAGTAAAGAGACCAGATTTATCAAACATTTGTCTTAAAATTAAATTATGTTACTAAATTGTCCATAGTTAAAACAAATAAACATAATTTGTTTAAAATATTATAGTATTGTTTTCATTGTCAAAAAAACTGAAGCTAACTCCTCTTCTATAGTTTGAAGGCTGTGGGAAATCCCTAGAAAGTGTTTTGGCATCATTTGTTGCGCGTACCCTGAGTTTGAAAGATAACGTTAGTAGAATGGCACCAAGAGGACCTTAAACATCAGTTGAATTAAGAAAATTCGACATTGCCAAACCGGTAAAAATGTGCGTGAAATTGCTGAAATATTTGATCGAGCTCCCACAGCAGTATTTAACATAATAAAACATTATTATTGCACCACAGAATATGAATATAAATCTGGACTAAGTTCTCGAAAATTTTTCACTTCGTTAAATAAACGCTGGGCAGTGCGGCAGAAAAAAGAAAATTGCCTTTTAAGTGCTCTTAACCCTCGAAGGTCACACTGGGTCTAAAAGACCCATACTTCAACTTTGCTCACCAAAATCGTTTAGTAAAATTTAAATTTGGCCGTTAGTATGCCATCTGTCGGTAGATTGAAGTATTAACTATAGTTTTATATACAACCCATGCATAGCGCAGCGCTCAGTTGTCGTTGAGCGTCGTTCAAGTTGGTGCAGGATCATATTGACCCTGTTGTGACCTTTACTTTATTTTGATTAAAATAAAATTTAGTAATTATCTCCATTAAAATTAATTTTTTATTCAAGTTAAAGTGTGAAGTGTGGCCACATAAAGTTTCATTTGTATTGTTTTGATAATAAACTGGAATAATGGCGTATAATTTACGTTCATGGGTTCAAAATATACTTCTGCATGATGATTCGGAGGTCTTTGATGGGACGCTTCTGATGAAGGAGACAATTTGTCAGTGCAATCAAAGACTGATATATGTATCAAGTTCGGATTACAGTGCAGCCGAGGATGAGGAAAATCAAACTTTGAACCAACGTTTGTTGGAGCAGCAAGAGCGAGGTCAACCGAAAACTGTATTACGCAGTAAAAATAAAAGAAAATGGAGTACTGCTGAGCGAACAAGAGCATCTAGTTAGCACGTGCTCCACCTTTTATATACACACATTTATAACATTCTTCGGCCTGTTTGATCAAGGGCAAGTAAATGCAAGAGTTTTATATTTATGTAAAAATATTCAAACTAACAGTCGTAAGATTGAATTCTCTGCTACAACTGCTATAAAGCAACTTGCGATGCATTTGGTTAGTCCGTACCTACAAGAGAATCTGAAAAATGCAACTTTGCGTAGAGAAATGCGTAGAAGTATCGATCTGATTCTAGATGTACAATGTCCAGCAAATCGGGAATTTAGACCTGAATTGGCTAAGAGAGCGAGATGTTCACTTTGCCATTACAAAAAGGTAGGAAAATAAAAATGCAGTGTCTCAGTTGCTTGCGCACAATGTGCGACGATCATCGCTTTTATTTGTGTAACGACTGTGCTGGAGATTCATTTAAATATAATTTTTATAAAATATAATATAATAATTTAAACATTTAAATGCATAATTAATACATCTTTTTAAATGCATAATCAAAAATTGCAGATTTTCGTTGTTTGAAAAAACTGCTTCTATCGCCTTGCGAAATAAATACCTTTTTTAACGCTTCCTATTCAAATTAACAATTTGGCGGGAGCAATATTTATCTTTAGGGTTGCGAGACGAAAGCCTTAAGTCAGTAAGGTTAGTTGCAAAAAAAGGCTGGGTTTCGCTAAAAAGTACGGCAAAAAGGACTTCTCGTTTTGGAAAATTTTATTCACCAACAAAACCAAACATAATGTTTTTAGATCGGATGGCAGATCGTATGTTTGGAGAAGAATTAACGAAGAACTCAAAGAAAAAAATCTACGACCAAACGTTAACCATGGTGGAGGATCCTTGCAAGTATGGGGTTCTATGTCAGCGGTTGATCCTGGGAATATTCAAACAGTTGAGGGAATAATAGGCCAGACGATGCATTTAAAAATCTTAAAAATGAATTTAAAAAAAAAGTGGTCGAAAATTGGGGATTGAAATATTTTTTATCCGAATAAAGATCCCAAGCCTACAATGTAGGAAATTGGCTCCATTATAGCTATCCCGCATTTATGAAGTTACTTAAAGGACAGATTAAAAAAAAAACATTCTCAAACCATTAGAAACGTATTAAAAACAGGATTGATGGAAGAGTGGGACGAAATTGAGCATTCCTTTTGTAAGGAAATGGACAAGTCAATGCAAATTAGGCTTAATGGAGTTAAGAACCAAATGATAATACCAACTAAGCACTAATAAATAAACGAAAATCCTCTAAAATCGTTCTCAGAAAAAAAGGCAAATTTTAGATTTTATTGGAACATTTGTGTTGCCTTTTTCATTCATTCACTTTATTCTTTAACTTGTTCCGTTTTGATTTTGTTTCATTGCATATGTTTTTTTAATAAACATAACAGCTTTCAAACAAATTTACGTCCATATTAATTTAAATAACAACTCCTGCTCAAACTCTAAGTCAGCTCGGCCAGTGGCCACCTGATTTCGTTGGAGAGTCTCAGCGGTAAGAGAATCCAGAAATTTAGAAAAACTAGATTATCTGGTGGCTTCTCTTGCCGCCGAGATTGGTCAGCTCAACGATCGCACTCATGTGCTCGGTCACTCCGATTTATCATTAGTTCAGACATTTTATGAAATTTCGGAATTTAAGCAGTGAATCAGTAAACTAATTTAACTAGAAAGTCAGTAAAGAAAATGGTACACTCATCAATGCACTCGACTCTTTTCTACATCTTCACCATTGCAAACGGCGAGAAATAAAACAACAATCACCTTCTCATCCAGGAGATCACTTCTGACTATAGCAGGCTGGTACTCAGATAAACATGTGTCTTTTGAAATAACGTAAATCAATTGATTGAATTGCGTGATTGAGCTATTTTCCTCCTCTAAGCGAAACCCCAACACTGAACTTAAGTAGGCAGAAAAATTGATCGAGTTAAATGGCGCATCTGAACTCGTCTGACGCATGGTATACAAATGCATGGTATACATTGACGCAGGGTATACAAACGGTTGGCCATCCCTGCTCTAGAGTAATTGCAAATGAATCAGGCATCCAGCATTCGACTGATGAAGAATACATCAAACATCTTGGATTTGCCTCAAAGCAGAGTGTTTGGGTTCCGCACAATTTGACTGGAAGGAATCTATCAGATCGTGTGAATATCTATTCATCTCTCCTTATTAGACACAATGTGCAGCCATTTTTGGACAAACTCATTACAGAAGCTGAAAAGTGGATCCTTCACGAGAATATAAAGAGAGAAAAAGTCTATCGCATCAGAACGGCTAGAAAACTGGTTTTCGAAGAAATTGTCTTTGAGTGACCAAAAAATGTGGAAAGACGTAATACTTTTTACTGTAGTATCATATCAACAATTTCTTACCCAAAGCAACAAAAACCATTTCCCGGCTATAACACACCTGATGAAAATGTTCGGTGCTGGTAACACTAATCCAACGAAGGAGCAATAAGTCTACCATTACAAGCTCATGCTAAAATATACATATCCTTTGAATTTCGTTTTTATCCGACGATTTTTTCAGCGATTAAATGATGTTTGAGTATGCCATCCGGAAAATTTTCATAAGTTGAAAAATTTAAACATTGGATCCTAATTTTTAGTCTAAATGATTTGCATATGAATCAACAATGGACGCATCTGTTGGTGCAATATTACCGAAAATGTCTGGTGCTGACGACCCTGTGTTAGCATCATAACGAAAAATATACCAAATTTGCTTCACGTTAAGTGAAACCCACCCTGGGAATTTCATTTCAATTGGGTAACTGCGCTGTTATAGGTGTGAAAGTTACAGGGATGAAAAGAGTTTTAGGGATATCACCCTCGGAAATTTTCAAATTATTGAGGCGTAAATATTTGTTGTTAACTGTCATTGCAGGATCATTTCCATTTGCAAATTTAATGACAACATCGCTTAGAAAAGAAATGCCAAAAAATTAAAAAAATTACCATAGCTGCCAGCCCTTTCATGATTTTTCTACGAAATTTGGTTTACAACAAGGTCCATTTACTACATGAATTTCGATTTGATTTTATTACTGGATCGGAAGTTATAGTTTATTTTGCTGAGCAAATTTCACAAGATCTATGTGACGAAAACTTCCATAGCTGTCAGTTCTATCCTAATTTTTTAACCTAATTTCTAGCAAATGTGGCTTGAAGTAAGGTCCAGCTACTGTGTGAATTTCGTTCAAATTGTTCGCTGAATCGAAAGTTGTATGTCAAAAAGAAGTTTCTTTTCGCAGTAATTTTTTAAAATGGCTTCACTGCCACAGGGTCCTATCACCTGATCCTAGTTAATACCAACACGTTCTGTAAATTTCATAATGATTGGATTATCCGGTGGTCAGTTCTCGTGAACAGAAGTTTCGAGTGCTGAAAATAGAAGTAATTTGGTGATGGGTTGCCGTTCTTGTGCAACTCGGAGTTTTGAAAATTTCAAACTGACATTAACAAAGGTTAAAATTTATCACTAGTTTGAATTTTTTGTCAAAAAGCAAAACATTTTCAGGACGGTCGACGATTCGAAGGATTTTTCTTGAGGTGTCTGCTGTAGACCCATGTGTGTATAGCTTTAGTAAGCATTAATAACCTCCGTAAATTTCACGATGATCCAATGTTTCTGTCCAAAGTTACGACAAATCGAAAGTTGAAAAAATCCTTGTCTATTTTAGGCGTACATATATATATATATATATATATATATATATATATATATATATATATATATATATATATATAAATATATATTTATATATATATACATATATATATATATATATATATATATATATATATATATATATATATATATATATATATATATATATATATCTATATATATATATATATATATATATATATATATATATATCTATATATATATATATCTATATATATATAAATATATATATATATAAATATATGTATATATATATATATATATATATATATATATATATATATACATATACATATATATATATATATATATATATATATATATATATATATATATATACATATACATATATATATATATATATATATATATATATACATATACATATATATATATATATATATATATATATATATATATATATATATATATATATATATAAATATATATATATATATATATATATATATATATATATATATTATATATATATATATATATATATATATATATATATATCAACAAGATGATTCAAGGAGATAATTTATGTATGGTAGATAATTTATATATATATTTAACCCTGAGGCGGCGGGCATTTTAGTGAAGTTTCAGGTATCCTTATATTTCTATGCAGAGCACATTTTCGCTAAAACTAAATATTGAAAATGAAAATTTATTATGTTTTATGTTTGCTTCTGATAAAGAAAATGGAAATTTTGAGTCTTGTGTGGGCGTTGAGTGCCTAAAAGTAGGCAAGGATTTTTTTTTTAAACTTCGATTTTTCATAACTTCTAACGAAAACAATGGATCATTGTGAAATTTGCCTAGCGTATTGATATGGACTAAGACTTAGCACACATGGACTTTCAAGACTGTGCGGGCAACCCTGTAGCTACAGAAGGCTTTTGGAAAAAAAGTCCTTCAAATCATCGACCCTCCTGATATTTTTTTGATTTTTGGAAATAAATTCAAGTTATTGATAAATGTTGACTTTTTTCCACCACTTCAAATGAAAATTTTTAAAATTCCGTGGTGCACAAGAACGGCAACCCATGATCAAATTACCTCTATTTTCAGCACTCAAAACTTCTGTTCATGAGAATTGACGACCGGATAATGCGATCAACATGCAGTTCACAGGACATGTTGGAATTAGCTAGGACCAAGTCTGATAGAATTGATTTTGAAATAGGACAACACTGTGGCAGTGGTACCGTTTTGAAAAATTACCGAGAACAAACACTGGTTTTTGGCCTATAGCTTCCGATTAAGCCACCAGATATTATCAAAATTCATGCAGTAGGTGAACCTTACTTTAAGACAGATTACATAGAAATTTGGTTGAAAAATTAGTTTGGAGTTGCCAGCTATGGAATTTTTCTCCCCTAAATATTGTAAATTTGCTATAGAAAATAAAGGTTTTTTCCCTATAGCTTCCGATGCAGTAACGAAATCAAAACAAAACTCATGTGATAAGTGGGCCTTGCAATATTTCTAATTGTGTAGGGATTTCGTTGAAAAATCATGAAAGGGCTGCCAGCTATGGTGAATTTCGTAATTTATTGACATTTCTTTATCTAGCGATATGGTCATAAAATTTCCAAATGGGAATGATCCTGCAATGACAATTAACAACAAGTATTTACGTTTCGAAAATTTTAAAAGTTTTGAAGGTGGTAACCCTAAAATTTTATTCACTCCTATAACTTCCAGCGCAGTCATTCAATCGAAACGAAATTCACAGGGTAAGTCTTATTCAACGTGAAGCAGCTATGGTGCTAACACATGATTGCCAGCACCAGACAATTTCGTAAATATTGCACCAATAGATGCTTTCATATGGTATTCATAAGCAAAGCATTTACAATAATATAAGCAACCGATATTTACATTTTCCGAGTTTTTGAAATTTTTCGGATGGAAACCTTAGACATAGTTTAACCGCTGATACTTTCGATGACATCCTTGGATGAAAACGAATTTCAAAGGATAGGTTGATTAAGCATGTTCTCGTAGACGTAATGCTGCTGTGTTGGACAAATGTTGCCAGCACTAAACATTTTCATCATTTGTGCTATAGGAAATGCTGTTAGAAAATGATATTTGTTCCTTTGAGTAAGAAATGGGTGATATGATACTACAAAGAAGTGTATTACGTCTTCATAAAATTTTAAGTCCCTCAATGATAATTTCTTCGAAAATTAGTTTTTTTAGCGGTTCTGATGCGTTAGACTTTTTAAACTTAAAATAGGTTTTCAGAAAATCAATACTGCATAAATTCCCATTCCTTCAAATAGTCTCTTTGGCAAAGCACATGTATATTGCCTAGTGGGAATGAGAAACGTATCTGATCGTATAAAGGGGGCGTGTCTTATCTTGGCGGGGTACTTTCTGTGCTTTTTCAACTTGAACTTGGATATTGCTATCTACTTTTCGCAATCAATGGGGAAATATCGCAAATTGTATCGCAAATAACGTACTTTCCGTGTTATATATAGTATTTAAGCTTTGGTGTGTCCTTAGCCTAAACATGAGCGTCCGCTTGGTAATGTATTATGGCGTTCCAAACGAAACGATAGCAATGCGGCAGACGCGGTTGTTTAGGTAGACGCAGTTGTTTGAATTTATCAGTAGTTAGCGGCAATGTAACAACACATCGCCTCCACAGAGTCAATTGGAGAATATTGATGTCCAGAATATGTGCTTTCAACAAGATGTTGTAGCATGCCACACAGCAACGGAATCAATCTATCTTTTGAAAGAGAAGTTTAGTAATCGAATAATTTCTCGAAGAACAGATATGAAGCGGCCAACAAGATCATGCAATTTCTTCTTCTTATGGAGTTTTTTGAAAGGTCAAGTTTCCAAACATTTTGTTTCCACAGAAATGTAGGGACACCTATAAACTCACTAAAATGCTCGCTGTCGTAGCCAAAGAGTAAAAGATGACTTCTTGTAAAGAAGAAATTATCAATAAATTATATAATGGTAAATGTTTTAGCTGGTTCTAATGCAAAATGTTAATTGTATTGAAAACAATAAAAAGACTAAATTATAAGATATCAACGGAATTTTTCATATTCAATTTGACATGTTTTTTAAATTGATTCAAATATTGTAACAATGATTTAAATTTCAATCAAGTTTACAAACCCAAAAATGTGGATATTACCTTAGATGATGTTTTTTTCAGTGCATATAAGCTCTTTACTATCAACATTCAGTGATTTTATCTGGTTTATTCCAGTATAGAGTGCTCAAGAATTCAGCCCTCTCTTAACGCAATGAAAAGACGAACCACCATATCAGTTCAATAACATCTTCCAATAATTAAACTATGAATTTTGACATCGTTAGCATTGACCAAAGTCCAATATGTACGTACGTACATATTGGACTACATATTGGACAATACGTATGTAAATACGAATAAGAACCGCTCTCACACTACTATCAGAATTGCATTAACGTAAGCACCAGGTCTATACGACGTTTATGAGTCCTGTCTACCACACTTATTATAGCAGTTCCAATAATTTACGACAAATAATTCACGGTGAATTTATACGGTCTGCAGAATCTTCAGATATAGCTGTACTTCCTTCCTGTATAAACGAGTCGCTAACCGCTGCGGATGCTTGCTTTGCATACCTCCCCACATCGGACAACATAAGAACAATTGCGAATCCTTAGCTCATTTAATATATGTATGTATATACGTACAAATATCGCAGTATAGCTGTTGCATAGTCTATAGAATTTTCTCCATTGTGAATATTGCTTCTGCATGCAAATCACCACATTATCAATGATATACTCTCAATGAAGTCAAGGTGACATGGACCATACTCGTAAATATCCTAGATACTCTCACCGATTTGTACACAAAATGCATATAAATTCACGGAAACCTGACAACGGATAAATTGGACTTGTGTACGTATAGAAATAATTTAGTATAGTCATACTTGCAAATAATCGTATGTATGTAGTCCCGAAATGCGTACGAATGGGGAATATTAGAATTGTTGTACCCTCTGAGGCGCTCTAATTAAAAGCAGGAAAATTTAATTTGCTTTTGTTCTATATTGTGATGTTCTCAGTGTGCTGTACTGTGCTCTGCCGTTATGTCAATGAAAAGCTACAAGTAAAATTTTCGTAATTTAGATCTATTAGATGAATTTACATACGAAAGATGGATTCATGAGTGGAAATATGATTTAGGAAGCAGAAGGTTTTTGGAAATTTTATGATTTCAGGACACAAATTAGTGAAAGTTTATGATTGAAGTGAAAGTATGTTGTGGAATAAGTATCTGCTCGACCTGTTTTTGCTTGTATTTCGTTGTCAGCAGATTGACCCGAAGGTCCGTGAACGTTTATGAGGCTGATGTTTGCAAATGTGTCTCGCACGCGAAGGGTGAAAATTACACACTCCAATAATTGAGGAACTTTAATGAAACCAGAAACAGTTAAATGTGCTGAAAAATTAACAGAACCATTTTTTCAAAACCTATTCTATTTCGACTTGATTTCTACCTATCGATCTTTATTTAAGGATGGAAGAAAGTTATTGCTTTTAGCACATACTCCACTTTTGATGATAATCAATGGAACAGGAGCCACTAAAAGTCATCTAACAAGTCTATATAGGGATCTAACAGAAAAAAATGTTCATCCTTTTCAAAGACCACTAAGTGCTTCGCAAGAGACTAATATCTTCAAGAATATAAGAAAGTCCACATTATTTTAAAATGAGCCCGCATATCACAACATCATTCTGTTCATACAGTTACTCCAAAAAGTTCATACAGTTACTCCAAAAAGTATTCGCACACTTGCTAGCTTTCGAAAAGAACGTAAAAAACTCTAGCGCACCTGAACCGCTAGAAAACTAATTTTCGAAGAAATTGTCTTTGAGTGACAAAAAAAGTGGAAAGACGTAATATACTTTTTTGTAGTATCATATCAACCATTCTTTATCCAAAGCAACAAAAGTCAATTATAACACAAATGATGAAAATGTTCAGTGCTGGCAACACTTTCCCAACGAAGCAGCAATAAGTTTACATTAACAAGCTCATACTTAAATGAACTTATCCTTTGAATTTCGTTCTGATCGGAGGATTTTATCGAAAGTTTTAGCGGTTAAACATTGTTTGAGGCCGAAAAATTGAACATTTTTCTCAACTCAGAAAATTTAAAAATTGGTTTCTTATTTTTATTGCAAATGATTTGCATATGAGCATGCAATTTGAAGCATCTGTTGGTACAATACAGTGCGCGAAATAATTATGACATACAAACTATCACTAGGTATTTCTGAGAAAATGAATCGTCTCACACTATTTGTGATGACGTCATATCATTTTCGCAAGCGAACGCAATGTAATGGCACTTTAGGCTACTTGTTAATTTTTCGTTGTAGTCAGCTGGTGTTTAATTTTCTTCAGAAGCCCAAATTACTAGTGCGAAATAAATATAGCGGACAGTTGTACGTGAAGTATATTTTCTAGGTGTACAATTGATAATTCGTCTAGATTTATAAGACTAGTTAGTTCACCAAGGTATACGCAGCCTACTAATGAAGATTAGCATTTACACGTGCAGTTTTTAATTCGCAATTTTTAAAATTACAGTTCGAATCAATAAAAATGCCAAAGGAGAAAACATTTACTGCTGAAGAGCGGGCTAAAATTTTAGCTTACAGGGATTGCGGGACAACAATCAGAAGAATAGCTAAAAAGTTGAACAGGGACAAAAGTACGGTGAATAATTTCTTGAAAAACCCCGAAAATTACGCCAAAATCAAGAGATCAGGTCGTCCGTCCCAAGTCAGTGAGAGGTCTAAAAGAGAGATAAAACGGCTGGCTGTTAATAAAAAGCTAAGTCCCTCACAAATACCGTTTCAATTGAATCTTCCCATCACTACGCGCAGGGTTCAGCAGATTCTGAAGAATAGTGAAAATGTTAAATATGGAAAACGCTTACAAATACCAAGGCTTCTGCCACGTCATAAATCTGCACGTTTAGAATTTGCTAAACGGTATAAATTTTGGACAAATGAATAGGATTCTGTCATATTAAGTGATGAAAAAAAATTCAATTTAGACGGGCCTGATGGCTGCCATGGATATTGGAGAGATTTCCGTAAAGAACGGGAAACGTGTCATAGAAGGAACTTTCAAGCAGGTTTCCTCGTGATCAAATTTCTTACTCCAAAGGTGTTGTTTGAGTCGAGGAAAGAGGTAGAAACCACTGGTAGCTAGATCTGGCAAATATGGTGGGTCTTCAAGCAGTTCGAATCATGTTTCTTTAATTGTATCCATCGCAACTGCAGCCTTGTGAGCCGGTGCGTTATTTTGAAGAAACAGAACTCCGGCTCGCAGTTTGCCGTGTGTTTTGTCCTTCATTGCTTCTCTCAATTTTCTTATTTGGCCAGATTAGTAAGAGCCTGATATAGTGGCTCCCTTTTCCAAATATTCCACCATTATAATTCCTTCAGCGTCCCAAAAAACTGATGCTTTGAATTTCTTCGGCGTCGATGAAGAGGGTCGCTTCCAGGTCATCGATGGCATTTTGGTTTCTGGATCAAAATTGTGGGTCCAGGTTTCGTCCATGGTCGTCCATGGTAAATTCTCCTGATTTGCCAGGAACTTTTGGAGATTCATCCTTGAAATTTCGACTCGTTTCTTCTTATGCTCGTCCGTTAACATTCTCGGTACCCAACGCGCAGAGACCTTCTTCATAAGTAATTTGTTGGCAAAGATTTTTCGAACACTATCATATGAGATCCCTGTGACCTCAGCTACATGTCTGAGGGTCACTCTTTGATCTGCCAACAAGGCATCTTCGACTTTTTTTACGTTGTCTTCAGTGAGTGATGTGGGTGGACGTCCTTCGCGGTGTTCATCTTCAGTGGATGTTCTTCCCAGCTTAAACTCTTTGGCCTAGCGTGCAACAGTGGAATATTATGTCGCCGTGTATGCCTCTGGTAGACAGTTTTTTCAAACAGAGGTACTTAATGACAGCTTTGTTTTGGTTTTTCCCCATTTTGATGTTCTCTCTTCGAATGTTCGTATTCGAATGAATGTAGCTCCTCTTAAAACTGTGTTATACTGGAGCTTGTGCTTTCGGCCCTTTAAATCCCTGGAATCGTGGCCTATTTATATGTTTTTTCATGCTGACTTAGTGAGTATATGTAATAGTAAAATTTTTTTTTTTTTAATTTTATGCGAACTGGAAATAACCGATTATCATTTCTTATTGATCAACCCTCATATAAATATACATATTGTTTTCATATTGAACCATGTTTATTTCAATTAAATAAGAAAACATTATTTAGCATTATAATTTTACAAGATTTAGCATTATTTAGCATTAACTAAAATTGAATTTAGCATTATTCCAAAAAAAATAAATGGCAGCACTGGTTAATACCAACATGTCTTGTAAATTTCATTATGATCGAATAATCCGGTCGTCAGTTCTCGTGAACAAAACTTTCGAGTGTTGAAAATAGAGGTTGTTGCACAATAAAGTCAAAAACGGATCTTAAAAAATGTTTCTTAGAGTTTATTAATTTCTCTATCATTACATTCGATAATTGTATTGTATATGGCACTTTGATATTAAAACGATTCCGAACTCAACTTTGATTAATGACTCCAACACAAAAGGTGATTTAAAACTAAAAGCGACTTCAAAACGCCTAACCGACAAGTACCGGAATTTTCGATTTTTCATTTAATTTGAGCGACAACGAATAATAAGAGTTTTCAACCAACGTGTTGAACCTGACCGGTTTTTGGAGATTGAAAATTCCGGTAAATCTCGATTTTGATAACACTAACGATGACAATTGCACTTCAATTGCATTTCCAGTGGTCCGAAACAGAGGTAATTTGGTGATGGGCTGCCGTCCTTGTGCAAATCGGAATTTTAAAAATTTTAATTTGACATGATGCACAAAGGTTAAAATTTATCAATGATTTGAATTTTTTGTCATAAATCAAAAATTTCTCAGGAGGGTGTTTGTTCAGGAGCCTGCCGCAGCTACAGGGTTACCCGCACTACCTTGGAAATCCATGTGTGTTAAATTTTAATCAATATCAATACGCTCTGCAAATCAAAATTTAAAAAATTCTTGCCTACTTTTAGGCACGCTGCACCCACACACGGCTCAGAATTTCCAATTTTTTATCATAGACAAGCTTAAAACATAATTAGTTTTCATTTCCAATACTTTTTTAACAAATATTTACCCTTTTCTTTCTAATTTCAGTTCAATCGGATCGGCCACTCCAGAGATTGCTGATATACATATATATATATATATATATATATATATATATATATATATATATATATATATATATATATATATATATATATATATATATATATATATGTATATATATATATATATATATATATATATATATATATATATATATATATAAATATATATATATATATATATATATATATATATATATATATATATATATATTGATATATATATATATATTATATATATATATATATATATATATATATATATATATATATATATATATATATATATATATATAAAGAAATATGAATTTTCGGCGAAACGAGTAAAAATTTAAAATTAGTAAAAATTTCAGCTTTTTCCGCTAAGTGCCTCGCAAGAGACTAATATGTTCAAGGATATAAGAACATTCACATTCTTTTAAAATGAGCCCGCATCCCCTGAGATTACACCACAACATCATTCTGTCTTTCGATAGGGTATAAATGCAATATGTGATGTATATAAACATACTTGTGGCAAACAAGGACATAGCGCTACTTATTTGACAGGCTCCCAGCGTCGTACCTGTTATCTGATAGTATGTTTCCTTAAATTTTCAACTGATCTGACAGCTCTTACCGACATCTATTCACCTTGTACCCTATAATATCTTAAGGCCATATCGATTTCATTCTGTTTGCTTGTCAGTTTTTACTGAAATGTTTGCGAAGATAAAACACTCGTCAATGACTGTAATGCAAGGATTGTACGTAAAAGCATTATTTAACTATATTTTTCATTAGATTTTCTGTGATGGAGAAATCGATACTTAAGCTTCGAGATTTCTTTAGAAAAAAATTAAAATAAATCTGGACTTTGAAAGTTCAATTTAAAAAATAATGTAGTTTTCAAGATAAAATTAGATTAAACCTTATAATTCCGGGCATCAGGAAAGATAAATAGTCTTTTTCAAGTCATCATACAAATTCGTCCATTTTTTTATCGCAGCTATGTATATATGTATAGTAAAAGGATTATTAAACAAAATATGATATTAGCAAATCTAACTTGCAATATTTGCTATACACAAATATTTACCACTGTCAAATTGCTTCGAAATCGTACACTTAGCCATAAAGTTCAATTTTCGGTACAGCCCCGCAAAGTTTACATATAGGAACTGCTGACATTCGACATATGCAAATCACGGAAACAACCATTGTTCCGAAACCACAAAAACTTCCGGCCTACTCCTCGCAAAATCATTTTGAAACACTGAACATCCCATTTCAAGTAAATTGTCTTGAAGGACTACGATGACTATTGTTTGGGACATCATACGAACTTGCTCATTATTTATGACTGATACACCAAATTTACTTCGTAATGGACATTATTTAGGTCTACCCAAGCGAAATTATGCACATGTATGTACATAAGTACCCAAAGCACAATGAACAGGCTGGGATTTTTCCTGCCAGGACAGATTGGCTTTTGTTTGAAGATTTCCGGAATGAAGGAAACGACAACCTAATTTAGTCAATATGAGCCTTAGCAGTTTATCTGGATTGAATGGGGTGGGTGGGGGTTAGCAGTGGACTGTTGTGGTGTAGAGAGTAGGGTTCTTTTTTCGTTGTTGTCATATGGAGAATAGGCTATGAGGGAAAATTGATGGGGTGTTTTGCAAGTGACAGTTATCATTAGGGAAGGAACATTATTGCAGATGGTGGATATTGAATCCTAAGCTAGGCGATGCTTTAAAATAGGGAAAAGAAGTCTTGTAGATTTTTTGGAAAGCAATAGACTAACTAAATCTGTACCCATACAATCTTAAGCATCGAAAAATCAAAAAATAATATTAAAGAATAGTCCATTGTCTACCGTGTCAACGTTACTGCTATATGTACAGAAATATATATGTAGCTAACCAATTTATTATTTGATAATAAATTCTGAAAAAAATTACTATATTTCGCCAGAATCGATTTATAATTAAGCAAATTCGTGAGTAGAGAATAAAACAAAGCTTAACAATACACTTTCCAAGTACTTATCATCATAAATAATCACATGAAATATGGGGGGGTTCTATGCATAGCGAGGTCTAGTAAAACGATCTATTGTTATAGTAATAATATTCGATTCAATGAGTAGACTGAATCTCTTTCGTCTCGTGTAAGAAGATAAATTGGTTTCAAATACGAAATCCATGATGCAGTAAATCTTAAAAGAATCTCTGGTCCGTAGTCCATTACATTACTAACTGGGCAGAAGAGGGTAAAGAAAATAAGAGCGTGTATAGCTTACAGTTAGTTTATAGAACACTGGCTTCTAGTCTATGAAGTATCTGAAAACCACGCATCTAGCTTTAGTTACTAGTTTACTTAGCTCTCAATAGGTACTGTAGTAATTGTCACCTTTTGGCAACCAAACTGATACAATGACACCAAAATGTCTGTTTGAGTCCAACAATCCATAGGCGCTAGGGTACGCTATATAGCCAGCATGCCTGCGTGTGTTTGCTCTTTGGTCGGACGAGAATATCTCTTCGGGGATTGGAATAATGAATAAAACCAGTATGCATGATTTGTGTATTACTAATAGTGCAAAGGTAATGTTTGAAAGTTGTTTTTCACAAAGTCTATAATGGCGATGAGATGAAGATTTCAAATTGTCAAAATTGATAAGTAAAAGTTTTAGAGCAGCATTGTCTACACATTATAACTCAAACAGAAGTAAGAACTACCTATACATTACAGGTAATGCCAGAATATGCTTTTAGGTTTTACAGACAGCTTATGCAACTTATCAGCCTAGGAAACCTATGCAAAAAAAAAACCGGAGTGTGATCTGTAATACATCTATGAGCTATATGATATGTTCACGGAATGAATCTTTTGGTATTACTTTTTCCGCTGGGTCCCGTCTTTGCAAAAGCCTCAAATAACATATATGCATCGTGCTATCAGTGTACATAGGTAATACAAATCATTCGTAATCAAAACTGAAAAACGATTCAATACACTACAGGAAACACGCTCCTTTAATTGTTACGTCCGACTTAGCTATGCCATGCTATCTTTAGTGTAGTATGAAAATTATCAGATATTCCTTTAATTTGCCAGGCGTGTCTTTTTCCAGTCGACTAACTCAATTTGGTGTTGGTTTGCAGGTAGAAGAATCCCCTATTTACTACGGAACGCAGCCAACACAACAATCAAAATACGAGACAATAAACAAAAGAAAGGGAAGAAAGAAATTTCACGTAGAAATCATTATTAAAACAGAAAATTACTTCGAGTATTTTTTTTATTTCTACTTCAACTACCAAAAGAGACAAGAAAATATAATAATAAGAAGGAAGAGAGAAAATATGAAAAAAATTATTATAATTTCTTTTTCATTGAAGGTTAAAGCATAAAAATTGAAATTCGTTCCTGTACAAAAAATTGGGTGGGTAAAGTTTCAACTCAACACCGGCCAAAAAGAGGTTACTCCGATCATACAGATAAAAGATATAAATGTTATATATAGGAATAATGTATATGAATACAGTACCGACAGTACGGTGTACATTAGACATGGGTACGCTGCGCAATTGCGTTGAAGCACTAGCCATGATACCACTGCGCTGATACTGATTGTCGGTATCAGTAGCGCAGTAACGCACTTCGGTATTAGTGGCTCAGTAACGCACTTCGGTATCAATGGTGTTGGCGCTGCCGCTTTGCAATGCCAACACCATTTGGCTTGGCGCTATGCTACGGCGCGGCGCAAAGATATGAGTTGAGTATACTTACCTCAAGTCTGTTTGATGCAAAGCAATATACCGACGCGTACGCACGTTTGGAAAGATACCTGAATGGGTACATACTATAGCCTGGGTATTTTAGGGTATTTTATATCGGAAAATTATTAAGTTCAAATGTGGGCTGCTCTCGTCCCATACAAGCTTTTTCAATCATTCTTTTTTGAGTGAATCATAGTGTCATGGTATCAGCGCAATGCTAGCAGCACCGTATGTGAGTCCGAGAAACGCAGTGAGTATCACACATAGGCGAATGAAATCATGGTATCATAGCGCAATGGTATCAGCTGCTGGCGCCGGTATCAGTGTATCAGCGCTTCAAAATTTGCTTCCTTACCCATGTCTAGTGTACATACCTTACCAATTCAGTTAAGATACTTTTTGCATGCCCCGTTAAGAATTAGCACAAAAAAAAGTAAAAAGTTTACCTCTCCGTGACCACAGCTGACCCAAAAGTCCAAACCCTATCAGTCTTATCGTCCAGCGACCTTTGTTGCTTGCACTCGAGCGTTATAGCCGCAATTGGAGTGTTCGCGAACGTGCGTGCGCTAGAGCCCATGTTATGTATTTATATATTTATTCACCAAATAAGGTAAAAAATCACAGACACAATATCAAATAAAAATAGAAAAGTGATGTAAAGTAACACATAAAAAAACAAGCAAATTAAATAAGTAACAAATAAATTAATAAATAACAATCAATAAATGAAACATTAATATACAGCTTACAGCACTAATAAGTTTTCGTCTGCATCATTTATTGAAGTTTTCCATACAAGTCTGAGAAAAAGTGGCCTAGTTTCGAAGATACGGCATAATGCACAGCCGGAGAAGCCAACTATCAAACCAAAAGGGATCTGCACCTTTTCCTATTTAGCACTTTTAGTGCTACTTTCAGTTTTTCCGGACATTTTCCGGCGGATTTTATTTTGCCGTATCTTTGAAACTAGGCCACTTTTTCCCATACTTGTATGGACATTTCGCCCGAAACAACTCAGAAAGGTCCCCGAATTCAAGCTACGCAAAAAAAATGGGAAAATTCGACGTTTAATTAACGTTTCCATTTTTTTTTTGCTTCATTCAAGCCCGCGGGATACTAACAGAAAATATTTCTTTTGTTTTAATTTCAGATGAATATGTCATGCGTTATCCTAACAACGCCGAGAACCGTTTTTTCTGAGGAGTGAAGGGAAATGAGGTCCCAAAGCTGAAATTTTCAACAGTACTTGAAAAATTCATAAAGTACTTGCCAAATGTGTATCTTTGATATATTCAATTCTTTGAATAAATTATTTCATTTGATTTATTAGGAAAAAAATTTGGAAACATATATACTTTTTTGAACCTTGGTATGTGGGTACCCCTTAACGACTGGTCTCAAAACAACTTCTTATCAGTAAAAATCTTGTAGAGTCTTCAGATGTCATTCTCATAAAATACACATCTCACGTATTTTCTTATTTCTTGTTTGGAATTTCCCTGTCTGTTGTCCAGCATTTTAGAGGCTTCAGCGCTGTGTCTGATTCCAAATTAAAATTTGATGTTCATGTCATTAAATTCATCATCAAAACCTCTACGGTTGCTGGCTTTATATTGCGATCTACTTGTTTACAGATTTTTTTCCACATAAATATTGGCAAACAAGCCACTTCGAAAATTTCAGCGCCCAGTGTGGGTACCATGCAGTGGCGGATCAACGGGGGGTGTTTCCGTGTCATTATCATAATAATTGACCCTAAATTGAAGATTGAGTCACAAAAATGTTCAAGCATGTATAAATTTTCGAGGCTTTTTGAAAAATTCTTGAAGAATTTCGCTCTCAGTTAGAATGCGAGTATGGATATTCAAAGAAGCGAGGCCATTCAAGCACTCTTGTCCCATCGTATTCTTCAAGTAGATTTTGATCCTTCTCAACGTCGAAAATGATCGTTCCAGAGTCGCTGTAGTTACAGGTAACACTGCTAACACTCGCAAAATGTTATTAACATTTTTGAATGACTCGCTATTGATTATCTGAAAAATACTGTAAGTTTAAGTTTTGCATATCACCTTTTTCCTGCACGTAAAACTTCTAATCGAAAAATATTTCCCAACAAAGCATCAAGTGCATTTTGAATATTCAGATCCTGAATTCGTTGTCTCCACATTCTGACTTCTGAGATGAAATTCCCCTCTGACCAATCCAATATCTCTACATAAAATTTGTAAAGGTCTGCGCATTTTTTTTTTTTGATCAAATTCTTGTTTTAGGAACAATTGTCCGAAACTTTTAAAGATAGATTTGTGTTCTTCAAACCGAATTTTAAGATGAGAAATGAATGTGTCGAGGAACGGAATGTAGAATGCAATTCTATAACACAAATTTTTGGCTTCAACATTGCAACGACATTTTTGCTGATTGTAATCGAATTAACTGATTCCATAATGAGACAGGTGGTTTGGAATTCAATCGTTGAAATCGCAGTCAAAAATTGCATTGCATTTTGTGAAGTATCACGATCATTCCACGTTTTTATTTCTTCTAATGCCTCAAAAATGGCTGGCTGCAATTCGATGTTCGTTGCAATTTCAGAGCTTTTTTCAATTTTCCGATAGCCAGATTTTTCAACATAGCCTATAAATTATGAAATACACCTCTTGGGTATAATTTATCACCTGGCGGGAAAGAAGGCGTAACTACTAACCATCTACTCGGGAACGAGAGCATGAGTAGTTGGCAGCAGCATGAAGCAGTGCTGTCGTTTTAGTTTCTCTTTATGCAGTAAATAAAACTCCAAAGTTGCAGCAGATTGCTCTAAATTGCAATAGATTGATTTTTCTATGGGTATATACATATGTGTACACATATATGTCTTCTTACATGCATTTAAAATACAGCTATTGCTATTTGAAACAGCAATAACCAACCGTGTTCAACAAAAAATATCTAATTTTTTGTTCAAGATATCACATTCGAGTTTAGTCGTTTGGTGATAAATACATACTATTGTTAATTTCAGTTTTTCCATTTTAAAGAAAATAAATTGCAATATACAGTTATATCTCCAGGATTAAGAATTGGGGAAATTCCTATTCATTCTTAGTTCAAAATGGCTAACAGTTGCATATATAACTAAACAGAGCGCAACTGACTTACTAAATATGCTAGCTAAATTAAACAAGTAGCAAATTTTGTAAAATGCAATATATGAAACTCAAAAGCAATGTTGCAGTAAACTGCATCAAATTGCAACAGATATACTGCAATTGCAGTAAAACGACAGCACTGGCCAGAAGTACTCGCAAGTACTAAATAGTACGAATGGAACATGGGCATTGACAACAGACAGGCTTACCGACGGAAACGGGAAAACTTCGAGAAAATTTTGACATGACAGTGCTGCTATCGGATCGTCGTTGGTGTGGTATCCAAAATATTACACACCAAAAATTCATAAATGACATTTGCTACGCAAATGCTACTAACAAAAACTATGGAATAGGGTCTGCAAACTAAGGAAAGATATATATACACTTCGAAGTGAAAAAACCCACGCTAAGACTGAATCCTGGATCCGCGCCTGCTACCATGCCTTAGTTACAAAGATCTATAATTTACCTGCTCTGCTACCTTGAGAAGATTTTACAATTTTATTGGTAACCTTCACCACCAGTTTCGATTTTGTTATTTAAGAAGAAGCACATTATGCATCAAAAAAATTGATGCATCAGTGTAATCAAAAACTTCTAATATTTTGGTAGCTTAGCACGCTTGCGTGCAGTTGCCAATTTGATACCCACGATAGCTATTCACCACAAAATTACAAATTCCTAAGAATGAATTACTTCTTAATTACTTCTCAGCCAACCAGTTTACTATTCCGAAAATACTATTATGATTATAATTTCAATTTCAACCCATTGAAATCATCGTCCCAGAAAAACTAGCAGTCGACGAAAGATTTTACTGTTAGGCTGCGGTCACGTCTCGAGCTTGTAGGAGTGTAGGCTCGTTGCGATTGTTGTAGCTTGTAAGCGTTTACGCTTTCTATGGTCAGATCTCACGCTTGTGAATGTGTAGCTAGTTCCATTTGTAAAAGGTACTAGGCATTTACCCTTCGCCATTACGCTTCGTAAATTTTTTAAGCATTACTTTCAATTATGGCTCTTTCGAGTGGAGCAATCTTTTGTGCGGAAAGTACTTATTTAAGAGCGAAAGTGTTTTTTAGAAAAAAGAAAAGATATTCTGTCCATCCTATTTTTCGTGATCGTTACAAGTTGGGAGAGTTTCACCAGCTATTTGAATATTTAAAGGAAGACGAGGAAAAATTTTATGAATATTATAGAATGACTCCTGCTACGTTTTTCTATATTTTAAATGAAATAAAGCAAATTATAGAAAAACAACAAACCAATCTTCAAAATCCAATCACAGCAGCTGAAAGGTTGTCGGTCACTTTAAGGTTAGTAAAACTAAGTATGTTATGAAGTAAAAGCATGTTTATTTTAAAAATCTTCGAAAGAAACAATGTTTTGATCCAAATCACCCCAAGATGTTGAAGGAGTAGGAGTGCATGTATTTGTTCCAGGATTAGGTGAAGACATTGCGGAAACTGTATCATACAGAAGCTGGCTTACTTTCATTCGAAAGCATAAGTTTTCTTTAACAGGCAAATTTTGCATTTGCGGCAACAAACTCATTAAAAAATTAAAACTATCATCTCTTTTTAGTGAATATTCTTCTTTCATTAGTGCCAGTTTTTCCTTCTCAATTTCAAGAAACTGCAACTCGTTTAATGTGACATTATTTTTTAAAGGCTTCTTTTTCGTGGCGGAGTTTCGCAAAGTTTCTTCACTTTTTTCAAGGTCCGCAATATCTTCATTAAGTAGAACATTCTCCTGTATCTGCATTTCCATCTGGTCTCCGTAATTATTTTCCTGGTCGAGCATCAAACTCTGTTCAACCTGACTTTCGAAATTATCATTTAAGTTGCCAGTAAGTTTAGCAGGTGTCAAGGAATCGTAGAGGAAATCCAAATCTAAAAAATGTTTCCATTTACTTTTGTAATTTGTATTAGCTCCACTGCCTGACTTCGGTTTTTTGTTCACTTTTGCCAGTTCAATTCTATAGTTATCCCGTAGGCTTTTCCACTTCTTCTTTACAAGGTTATCTGAAAATAATGAAACATAAAATTTGCAGGTATCTTGCCACAGGATCATCATATAGAAGTTTGGCCTTCAGCTACAGGATACCACACAATACAATTTCTGGTATTGTTCCAAATGTGTGCAATGCAATATGGGCTAAATTTGTACGTAAGCATTTGCCTCGTCCATGTGAATCGGACATTATCAGACATGCGGAAGAGTTTTATAAACGCTGGGGATTTCCAAATTGTGTGGGCTGCGTTGATGGAAAACATATTCGAATTAAATGTCCACCACGCTCTGGAAGCTTATATTTTAATTACATGGGATATTATTCCATTGTATTGCAGGCGGTTGCAAATGCACATTATAAGTTCATAGCAATTGAAGTTGGAGCCTATGGGAGGCAAAGCGATGGTGGTATATTTTCATCGTCTGCACTTTGTCACATGCTAGAAAATAACGAATTTGGAATTCCTGCTCCCAAACCTTTACCTGGCACAGATGTCGATGCACCTTTTGTTTTATTGGGAGATGAAGCCTATCCACTTCGAAGCTACTTGCTGCGGCCTTTTGCCTATAACACCAATATCAGTGAAAGTGAAGTTGTATTCAATGAAAACCACACAAGAACCAGAAAGGTTATTGAATGTGCGTTTGGTATAACCGCTGCAAAGTGGCGCATTCTAACGAAAGAAATAGATACGAGTGTGAAAACTACGAAACTAATTGCAAAGACGGTTTGCCTGCTACATAATATAATTATAGATAAAGAAGGTATCGATCGATCTATGTTATTGCAACAGCAGCTTACAACATCTAATGTACATTCCATTGCTAAAAGTGTCTCAAACAATTCAAGTTTTACAGCAATAAGTAACCGTAATACATTTAAAAACTATTTTCTTCTTGTAAATTGATCTTGATGTAAATTAAAAACTTCCTATTTGCAAATACAACTTACCTTCATTTTTCAATATATCCGCAATTTCTTTCCATCCTTTTTTTATTGCTAGTCTATTTTTATAGTCCTTGTGTTTAACGTCCCACAAAAATCTTCTCTTCCTTACTTCACTTATCATCATTTCCAAGTCCATTGCTTGAAAAATGATGATGAAACATGAAACTTGTTCTCGCGAGTGAGCTTGTAAATCAAATAAATTTGATCTACCAGCTCACACGCTTGAACAAGCGTACACGCCTAAACGCTTCAAGCGTTGAACGTGACCGTTCTATTGACCCACCGTGTTTTTGATTTACAATCGTAAACGCGCGAACAAGCTTTCACTCTTACAAGCGCGAGACGTGACCGCAGCCTTAGACTTTGTAAACTCGAACTAGCGTCAACTAGAGAACTAACCGACGACGACGACGAAGACGACGTCGACCTGCCGACGTTGTTGGCAAAACGAAATTTATGAATTTTATGCAAATTAATTTTTAATGTTTACGACTCCACCGAGAAGCGGAAGGATGAATGTTGAGAGAATTGTAAACGTTGCCGCCAGTAACACTATGCAGCTGTTTGAAGGATCGTAGAGGATAAAGCTACGTCGTCACCCGAGAACGTTATGCTATCAATCTTTCCGAGATTGTCGTGAGTCGTTTTGTGAGCGAGCACAGTCACAAAAATAATTTTTAGACGTTTCAATATGCAGACGGATATGAACTAAGAACATGATGATAGCTACCTGTGCATTCAATATGATTAATTGCAAAATTGTTTGAAGATGAATACATAATAACAAAGGGACGATGAATACCTGCAAATATATTATCTGTTTTTTTTTGTAAGAACTAACTAGTCATAATGGAACATTAATTAAACGTAAAATTTTTGAATCAGACAAAGCATAGCTGTACCTGTACTTTACACTTTTTCTGTCATTAACACAACATATGCTTCAAACACTATAACATGAAATCTATCTTGCTTTCGCCATTTTGAGCTAGCTCAATTGTGAATTCGCCCAATTGCTCTCAGTAAGAAAACCCAATGAATTGTGAACGAATTTTAATTAATTTTGTAGATTTAACATAAGCTACTGGCTCTGGCAGATTGCTTTTTGTTTGCCGCGAGTACGAACGAGCATGCTTTACTATATGGTATGTACGTTGGTGGAACATTTTACGAAGAGTAACTTTCTCTTGTGTGCTTTCAAGTGGAAAGTTTGTTCTCGAAATATAGAAAAGTGTGTAACTATTAAAATATAAGAAGTGCTGTATAAATACTTTATATTTGGTAGTTTGGAGATGGTCTTTTGATGAGTATGAGGGGACAGATATGTATTAATATGTGAGTATATATTTATTTATTATTAATTTATATATTTATATTAGACCAATTTTACAAATGAAATCTATTAACGAAATTGAGAGAAAAAAGGAAGTCTTTAATCACAATAATTAGTAATAAGTTATGAATAAATTTGATTTAAACGTAAAAATATCCAAAATATGTTTTTTAAAAGATAGAAAAGTGAGAAAAGAGGACCCAAATCGGAACTCATCGTGTCTGCGAAGCATACATAAAATTGGGGAGTGAAAGTAAACTTCTGTACGAGCATGAGATACTGACCGCGTCTATTATTGGACTTATTTAATTCATGTTTAGTCGCGGGGGTCTACCCGTCGCAGTGGAAAGCAGCTCTACGGAAGAGGCATGTCATCAAACCAGACCAGTCGTCCTGCTGGTAACGCTTGACGTGCTAAGCGCCTTCAACTCAGCGATGTGGACGGACATCCTCCGGGCCTTTGAGCGGAGGTTCCGTATCTCTGGCTACGTGCTAGCCATGATGCGGGACTACCTCAGGGGCCGATTGTTGCTCTACGACAGAGTCAGAGAGAGATTTGTCACCTCAGGTGCGACATTGGACCTGACCTCTGGAACATAATGTACGATGATCTGCTGCGCCTGGAAATGCCTGCGGATGTGTTTTTAGCAGGTTTCGTTGATGGCGTTGCAGCTGTAATAACTTCTAGATCTGCCGATCTAGCTCAACTTAGGCTTAACCACGTTATGAGGGTGGATCGATGGATGACTGAGCACGGCCTCCAGCTGGCAGTCTCAAAGACAGAGATTGTCATGCTGACGAAGCGGAGGATACCAACTGTCATACCCATGACAGTCGGGGTCCAGACCAGCAAGTTGGTCAGGTATCTGGGAGTAACCCAGGACACCAAGCTGACGTATTGGGAGCATATCGGCAAGGCATGTGATAAGGCTGTAGTAGTCGTTACTTCGCTGAGTAAGCTAATGGCCAACGTTGGCGGACCCAGTCAGAAGAGGCAAAGGCTGCTGAGTATGACGACCAATTCCATCTTGCTACATGAAGCCAATATTTGGGGAGAAGCGTTTCGAACTAAGAAGTTCCAGAAGCGCATTGCCAGTGTCCAGTGCAAGGGTGCCCCGCAAATCGCTTGCAGCTACCGTACGGTCTCAGAAGAAGCTGTGATGGTTGTATCGGCAGTAATCCCGATCGATCTGCTAACACGAGAACGCAATGAAGGGTACCTCTTTCGCTCAGAACTAGACAGAACTGAAATTTCGACGCACGAGTAAACGCAAATCCTCTAACTTTGGCAACAACGTTGGAGTGAAAGTGATAAAGGACGCTGGACGGCTAAGCTAATTGATCATATTGAGCCTTATCTTAAACTTTTACCTTTGTCAATTCTTGACAGGGCACGGTTACTTCAAGAACCTAAACAGAATGGGTAAGGTGGTCACATTGTACTGCCGGTACTGTGTGACTGAGCTCGATGATGCTCAGCACACACTCTTTATGTGCAACCGCTTCGTAAGTTTGAGGCGCACCATTGAGTCCACGAGTTAACGCCTGAGACGATCGTGGATGCAATGCTGTGAAACAAGAAGAACAGACACGCAGTCGCAACATAACATACGTTGAGGAAGTACTGCGCTTAAAGCGGGAGAAGGTTTGCCTTACTGACCCATAAGCTGTGGTAGTTGTTGAAGTCCGTGGTTACCAATAGGTGAGTCAGCACGACCAAGTTGAAGCAGTGCTTATGCTGGTCCCGACTCAGAACTTCGTGGGGTTATAGATGGTCCGTTTTTTAGTGATTCAAAAGCAGATTTTTTTTTACGGCAGACCTGGCTCACTCTGAATTGATGGCAACCCTGGTTCTTGAGGGTCGTTCTAGATCACGCATGAACTGAGATAAACAGATAGTGGAGGACAAAAATCGTCAAAGAATTTGCACAAAAAATATTGGTCGTGGTATAACCTAAAGGGTAATCCAGAATGGTAGGACGCTCTTCATAGAGACAATAGGGAACACTGAACTAATACAATAGACAACGACTAAACTTAAGTTGGACATATTCAATGGCATGTGACAAGTACACAATACAAGGGGAGTACACTTCGGATCAGTACTTAAAGATGCAACGAACTAAGGAGGTAGTACAAGTGTAGATATTCAAGGAGAAACGTACTACCACTAACCTTACGGTGCTTGTTTCTGATGTATAATGCAAAGTGGAAAAAGTTGACCAAATCAACGCAGTCCATACATACTTTAGCAAAAAATTCGACCAAGCTGATCAATTCATTTTGATCCCCAACCTGCAGCAGTTTGGCATTGCAGGATTTTTACTAAAGTGGCTTGGCTCCTATCTGCATCATCACTTTCAATTCGTGAAATTCCAAGTTCTTATTTCTAAAAAAAGTCTGACGTACCTCAAGGAAGTCATCTTGGTTCTCTTCTTTTTAATATATTTTTATATCAGACCTATCGGAGGTGTTATCTGACAGTCCTTATTTATTATATGCGAACGACCTCAAAATTAACAATGTCATCAAGTCAGTATCTGACACTTCCTTTTTTCAGTCAAAATTGAACTCTCTAAACCATTGGTGCTCCGCTAGCAAGCACCTTCTTAGCATTGCTAAGTGCCACTCAATTAGCTTCTCTCGCAAAACTGCATGCGTTCATTATACGTACCACCTAGCAACACAGCACTCAGCACGGTTGACAGCATATTAGATCTCTGGGTCATCCTGGATGAAAAGCTCCACTTCAGCCTGCATTACCATAGAGTGCTTTCCTGAGCAAATAAACAACTTGGTGTCATTGAGCGACGAACCAAAGAGTTTATGAATCTCTGGGTTATTAAATTCTTATATATTTCACTCGTGCGTTCTATTGTTGAATATGCGTGCACCAGCCGGAAACCGGCTTTCAAAATTCACAGCCAAAGATTTGAGTTTTTTCAGAAGCAGCTTCTACTTTTCGTTCTGAGAGACCTTTTTATCGACCTTTTTAATATCACCTTAAATGTATGAAATTGCAACTCTTTGCGTCGAGAAGATTAATATTATTTACCTGCTTCAGCTTCGATGTCATCAGAGATGTTGTTAATGCCGTCTATTTAAAGGAAAAGTTTAGGTTCAATCAGCCCTTTAGAGTCACATTTTGAGTCACTATTGCTTATTGAATTGGTATTTGGTATGCACAACACAGCATATGCAGTTAACGAGCTAATAAATATGTGCTGCAAGTTATTCAATAGCATGAGCGAAAATTTCTCTCCTACGATGACTAAAACAACTTTTAAAAATAACATTATCAAAGCTCTATCATCATAATCATCATCACCCTTCCCCCCATCATATATAACCAGCGTTGCCAGAAAAAAATACAGAGAGTCTTGAACATTTTTTCAGAAAGCTGGAGAAATCTTGGCATTTTAGTTTCAATAAAAAACTTAACATTTTAATAAAAACTATTTATTTCCGCATAGCAAACAATGCATGACAAAAAATAATTTATATCACTTATTAACTGCGTACTATGATTATGTTGTAATATATATTTTCCGATAATAATTTTGATTTAAGGGCTTCATTTAATTTTATGCCTGCACAAGTTTCATTTCTTGATTTTAAATATTCTTTGAACAAACGTATGCCACTTAGAGTATTTTTTTTGTAATCGATTGCTTGTTTTTTGTTTACTAAGATTAATTTGAGAGAAAGTTCTTTCTACGCACGAGGAAGAATTGGGTAAGGATAATAGGTGAAAAACAAAAGTACTCAAAATTGCAGAAGCTGACTTGCGTTCTCATGTTTCAATTGTTGCCACTTGTTTCCAAAATAACTCAGCATTGCTAGTTTCGAAATTTGTCAATTCAATATTTCTTAGCACCCACGACTGTGAGTCTGTATTCTGCAATTGTGATATTTCTATTAAATTTGGAAAACATTGACAAAGAGCGATAATTTAAGGTTGTCTTTTCGAAACAACATTTTCAAGATCCATGAAACTGATAATGGTATATTTGGCTCAAAAGCTCAATTTTCATTTTGAACAGTGCGTTTTAAATACTAATATATCATTCACTGCAAACCCCAAATAAAGGTTATCCTATGGTAAAAATTACACTTCATTTAAAAATTAAGCATCCTCTATTTTGGATTTTATCCTAAGTAATCCTTTTGAATATAACTATTGAGTAGGGGAAGGTGGGGTAAGATGGGGACCATACCAAAACAGATGATACATTGTCGCTAGAAAAGTTATTTTATCGCCATCTGTTGGTGTTTACCAGAAGTTGGAAGTGTCATAAAAAGTTTAGTCGAAGGTGAGCACGTTGTGAGTTGGGAAGTGTTTTTTCAGATTTTTAGCGGTTTTATCTAATTTTTGACGTAAAGTAAGTGCGTGGCTGTTCATAATGTATGGTATACAATTTGTGTGACGTATTTTTTATTGATTTTTGTTTATTTTACTACTCTAAATTCATTAATTCGTTCCGGCCTGCTTTGATCGATAACCTTAAAAAATTTATTACAACTTGAGAGTCCGGTGTGGGAAAGATACCTACTTGTGGGCAAGATGGGTTGGTTCCCGCTTATTTGTTATTTCTTGGATTTTGATTTAATTTAAAATTGTCTTTACTATTAGGGTTAATTTATATTATTTCTTTATAGATTATGGTTCGAAATTACAAAAGAAAAACTGACAGAGGAGGGTGGAATGAAGATCAAATGAAACTAGCGATTCAAGAAGTTTTAGAGGGAAAAAAGGGTTATAAATTAGCCAGCAAGACTTATAATGTCCCTCAAACTACACTCGAGCGTAAAGTTAAGTTAGTAAAAAGTGAGAGCAGTGTACTAAATGTCAAGGTTCCATTAGGTCCAATTTCAACAGTATTTTCCGAAGAAGAAGAACAGATACTTGTAGCTTATTTAAAGGAAATGGAAGGAAGGTTATTAGGTTTGTCAACTTCCGAATTGCAGAAGTTAGCCTATGAGTTGGCAGTTCGTAACAACAAACAGCATAAATTTAATAATCTCAAGGAAGCTGCTGGTAAGGACTGGCTGCGTGGATTCCTAAACCGCCATCCTGACTTGAGTTTACAAAAGCCGGAAAATACGTCAGCGGCTCGCGCTGCTGGGTTTAATAGAGTGGCTGTTGGACAATATTTCGAACTGCTAGGAAAAGCACTTGATGATAATCCTTTTACTCCAGATAGAATTTATAACTGTGACGAGACAGGCGTTTCGGTGGTGCCAAAATCACGGTCTAAAGTGATCGCAGCAACTGGTAAAAAGCAAGTGGGAGCTTTGACATCGGCCGAACGAGGCACAACCATAACGATTGAAATTTGTTTCAACGCTGCAGGGACATACCTTCCTCTTATGTTTATATATCCCAGAAAACGTATGAAGCCCGAACTCCTCAATGGAGCTCCATCAAACTCATGGGCTGAATGTTCAGATTCTGGGTGGATCACTGCAGAAATCTTCTTAAGGTGGTTTCAGCAGTTTGTGAAACTCACCAGCGCTTCTAAAACCAACCCAGTCATGCTAATTTTAGATGGTCATGCAACTTACACCCAAAATTTGCAGTTGATCGATGAAGCACGTGAACATGGTGTGACAATAATATGCTTCCCACCACACACCATTCACAAACTACAGCCAGCAGATGTTGGTTTTATGCGGCCTTTGAGCATCTTTTATGATCAGGCTATAACAGCATGGTTAAGATCAAATCCTGGGAAAGTAGTGACCCAATTTCAAGTGGCTAAACTCTTCGGGCAAGGATTTATTCGGGCAGCAACAATGCCAACGGCAATTAATGCATTTCAAACATGTGGGATCTCGCCTTATAATGCAAACATTTTTACCGAAGATGACTTCGTTGCTGCAGAGGCCACCGAAATCGCATTGAATGCCGAAGAGGCACCCAAAACTGATACAGCTTCCACATCATCGATAGCTACCATTTCACAACAAACACTGACAGTCTCACCAACAGTAATATCGTCAGCTCCTGATACCCAAACGGCCACCTGCACCGCCTCAAATTCTACAACAAACACACAACCTCAAACAACTGCTGCAACCTCATCTTTAGTACAGCAAGAATCAGTAAATTATTCTTTGGATAATGCAGCATTTCGTCTGGTTAGCCCGAAGCAGTTAATGCCTTAT
Organism: Nemotelus pantherinus; assembly: GCA_963978885.1. Classification (NCBI taxonomy): domain Eukaryota; kingdom Metazoa; phylum Arthropoda; class Insecta; order Diptera; family Stratiomyidae; genus Nemotelus; species Nemotelus pantherinus. Next base: position 163,909,507 of record OZ022263.1, read on the forward strand.
CCAAGGATGGCCGAAAAGAGGACAAGACAAGTTCGAAGAAGAGGAAAAACAGCTATAATCACTGCTTCTTCATATAAAAAAGAGTTAGAGGAAAGAGAAAACAGTAAGAAACCGAAACCAAAGGTAACAAACAAAAGGAAACTGAAAAAAACTAATAAAAGATCTAAAAGAAACAAGAAAGCTGACGAAGGAGTTCAGTCATCAGATGACGAAGATACAGAGTGTCTGTATTGCCATGGCTTGTATTCAGAGTCTACTGAAGGATGGATCACTTGCCAGAGTTGTGGTAAGTTGGCGCATTGTGGCTGTGCAGGAGTGGAAGATAACGATGACGAAGCTGTGCATATCTGCCCGGTTTGTGAAGATAACGAGGATTAATTATTCTATACCCCATCTTACCCAAGGGGGTACCCCGTCTTGCCCAAGATGGGGAAATTTTGATTTTTTTTCAGGTTGATGAATCTATGAGAAGAATTTCCTTTTTTCGTTTTGACTGATTATAATTAAAGGAGGATAGACTGATTATTTTCTTAATAAAAGTTCCTACATTGTGCAATAAAAAACGGAGGGTTTTATTTAAGAAATACCTTAAAGTCCCCGTCTTACCCCACTTTCCCCTATTATTTTTTTTAATCTTGTTAATTCCAAATTAAGCCAAAATATGTTTGGGGGTTCACTTTGAAAGAGCTTATTTAATTGTTGAATTCGACAAAGATCAAGCCACAGGCGGAGCTTCAAACTCTGTATCTTTTTGTTTGAATTTATGATTCGCGGTGTATGCTTTTTTCATACTTTTACTTAAATTGTAATGTATTCTACCTATATTCATGACTATTACTTCTCGCCAGAGTCCTAAATATCCGTCATGGTTTACTAAATGTATTATCTCGATCTATCTAAAAAAAAAATCCAAGCTTTTTAAAACATACAAACTGTCTGATGCAGTTGAAGACCTTAAAGCTTCCCGTAAACTGAGAGCTAACACAAAGCTTCTTATTAAAAATGCTCACCATTCCTATATTGGGAACATAGCCAATTGAATGCGTAGTGGCAACTTCAAACCGTTTTGGTCACACTGTAGACAATTGCGAACCATTCGGAATAATCCCCCTACTTCCATTAAATATGAGGATCAAGTTTCTACTTCCTCCCAAGGCAGCTGTGATTTGCTCGCTCAGTACTTTGCCTCGCCATACTCTGTGTCCTCCACAATTTCTCCTCCTCTTGAGCTATCTAGCAAATTACCGACATAATTTGATTCTATTATGCTTTCTATTGTTAACTCCATAATAGGAAAACTCAAATCTTCTTCAAACATAGGTATTGATGGACTTTCAACAATATTTTTGAAAATGACGAGCACTTCATTAAGTTTTTCTTTGACCATTATCATTCATAAGATAATATCTGAGGAGCGTTTTCCTTCCCTCTGGAAACAGGCTATAATTCATCCAATTCGTAAATCAGATTATGTGTCCTCTGCCAACAATTTTCATTCAATATCGATTCTTCCATCCTTTCCAATATCCTTGAACGGTATCTACATGACTTTTTCGTAATTTAATATGGACATCTTATTGCAAAAAAACAGCTCGATTTCCGGTCAACATCAACAAACCTCGCATATTTCTCGAATTTCATCGCTGTAGCTTTGGAGGCTCAACTTGAAGCTCACGCTGTATATACCGACTTCTCTAAAGCTTTTGATCCTGTTGACCAAAGTCTTCTTCTTTCTAAACTAAACAGACTTGACTTTTCTTTATACATTATAAAATGGATAAAACCATACCTATGCGATCGATCTTGCAATGCTCAGTATGATTCCTGTATGTCCCATCCTTTTGAACCTAAAACCGGTGTTCCACAAGGTTCTATTCTGAGTCGCCTTCTCTTCCTATTTTATGTGAATGATCTACCGCCAATTCTTTGTTGTGGATGTCTATTTTATGCCGATGATCCGAAACTCTTCGTTACCGTAAGGTACCTTGATAGCTGTAACCTTCTTCAATCCAACCAAACACTGTTTTTTCTCATAAAACTCAGCCTATTGTATTCCATTACTTGTTGGGTACCCATGTGCTCTCTTCTCTTGCCTGCGTCAAAGACTTTGGAATTATGTTTGACAACAAGCTCGGATTTGATGTTCATATCTCAGATTCGATTAATCGAACCTCTAAACTGTCAGGATTTATCTTAAGATCGTCGCAAACATTCGAATCCTTTCAACCAGCCTTACTTTTATATTATTTGTGAAGATATCAAATTCCGTCATCAAGCGTGTGAAAATTAGTGCCCAGAAACCTGTGAAGTATTGTTTGCGAGATGGTCAGTCTACTTTAATTCGCCTTTAACAAGGTTACCAAGAACAGATAACTCTCTCCAGCTTGGTCGTTTACTTCAATCCTTTGAAGTATTTAAAACTATGCTAAATGCTAGAATGAACTAATTTACAGTTTATAATTGGTATGTATTCTTTATGTTGTATATGAATAAATAAATAAATAAAGATATATAAAAGTTTAAGTAAAAGTGTGAAAAAATATGGAAATTTTGAATAAAATCTGGGTGTCTGGAAAACGTTGTGAAAATCTGGCAATCTCCAGATTTAAATCTGGATCTGGTATCACTGTATATAATATACATTTATTGTATACTTAGGTTAGGTTAGGTTAAAGTGGCTGCCGGTCTACAGAGGTCTGCCGTCCGACACACGTAGGCACAAAAGAGGCCCGTTGTGATACCACACTAATTAGTGACTCTCTCTTACTCACTAAAATCGGGAAACCATCTGCTTCCCTTGACAAATCGCGTTATCCCTTTTAAATCAACCAGGGATAACTCGGTCAGGTTTGAGAGAAAGGGAGCACCAATTGCCGCCAGCCTTCTCCTTGCCAACGCCGGGCATTGACACAAGAGGTGGAGGACAGATTCCTCCTCATCCTCAGAGCCGCAACTCCGACAGAAATCGTTAAACTGCACTCCCAATCGTTGTGCATGCCGTCCTATGAGGCAATGGCCCGTAAGAACTCCCACTGTGCAGCGTAGAGCGCTTCGAGTTAAGCCTAAAAGCTGCCTGGTGCGACGCGCATCCATGGATACCCAGGACTGCCTTGCTATTGCACAGGATGATTCATCTGCCCAGGACGTCTTAGCATCCTCGAGATATTTTTGCCTAATGGCCAGTTTGACCGATGACATCGGTATACCTATTGAGAGGGAGCAGGAGACCTCCGGTAGCAAGGTTCCAAGCCTTGCTAGCTCATCGGCCTCACAGTTGCCCTGAAAACCCCTATGTCCCGGTACCCAAATCAATTGAACCACTGAATGTCTCGACATCTCCCTGAGAGATGCACGGCATTCAGCAACAATCATGGAAACTGTACAAGGACCAGCAAGGGATTTAATAGCCGCCTGGCTATCTGTGAAAATGCCAATATTAGCCCCGAATATTCGATTACACAGAAGCCAGTCGATTGCCTGTAAAATAGCCGCAACCTCCGCCTGAAAGACACTACAATGGTCTGGTAGACGGAGGGACAGCTTGAGATTCAGCTCATCTGAGTATACACCACTTCCGACTCTATTGTTTAGCTTTGAGCCGTCAGTGTACACATGGATAAGCCCACTTTCGAGGGTGACACCATCACGCCATTCATCCCTACCAGGAATGCGAGTTATGAACTCCAAATCTAATAGGCACTGCGGAGCGATGTAGTCAACACCCGCTGGAGCGGGAACTCCCTCGACCAAAATCCTCGCATGGCCGAAATCTGTTCTATTCCAAGCCGAGATACAATTTAGTCTCACAGCGGCAAGATTAGCTTGCTGTAAGATAAGTAGATTGGTTGGCAGCCAATGAAGTAGCACGAAGAGTGCCTTAGTTGGGGTGGAGCGGAGCGCACCAGTTACAAGTAGTGCAGCCATTCTCCGCACTTTTTCAATCTGCTGTTTGCAGGTAGCCTTAATAGCACCCTGCCACCAGAACACCACCCCAAACAATAGAATTGGCTCAACCACAGCAGTGTAAAGCCAAGCAACAGTACGGGGTTGTAATCCCCAGTTCGCTCCTATGGCCCTTTTACAGCAGTAAAGTGCATTGAAAGCCTTCCGAGCTCTTTCTGCTACATTGTAGGTCCATAGTAATTTCGAGTCAAGGATCAGCCCTAAGTACCTGACCCTCTGGCTCAAGTTAATGGAGACCCCATTCAACTTGGGTAACTCAAAAGACGGAACTTTGTACTTCCTTGTTAACAGCACTAGTTCCGTTTTGTTAGGATTCACATTCAAGCCGCACTCACGACTCCAACGTGAAAGTATGTCAAGAGAGTGATTTAGCCTCTCCGATAACGTAGATAAATACTTTCCCGACACTGCCACAGCTATGTCGTCTGCATAAGCAATCACTTTGCAGCCAGCGCGGTCCAGTCTCATTAGAAGAGTATTCACCGTGATGTTCCACAGCAGGGGAGAGAGGACTCCACCCTGAGGTGTGCCCGTACTGACTCCTCGTCTTACGCTGGCATCCCCCAGGGAAGAGATAACCACTCTACTTTTGAGAAGCTGCACAATAAAAGCAATAAGCCGCTCGTTCACATGAAGCACCGAGAGTGCCTCAACAATAGCGTTAGAATTTACGTTGTTGAAGGCCCCCTCGATGTCCAAGAAGGCGGCAAGCGTATATTCCTTAAGCACAAGAGATTTTTCAACTTGCTCAATCAGGACATGAAGAGCAGTCTCAACAGATTTACCTTTGGTGTAAGCGTGTTGTGACTGCGAGATCAACATAGGATCAATTGATCTTTTAATATGGTAATCAATTATCCTTTCCAAAATCTTAAGCAGGACTGAGTTAAGACTTATTGGACGGTAGTCCTTTGGCCTAACATGAGAAACTTTTCCTGCTTTGGGGATAAACACAACTCTTGTTTCCCGCCAGCTGGTGGGAACATACGAGAAGCGTAGGCAAGCGTTATAAATCTCTCTGAGCCATGGTAGCGATACTTCCATGGACTGCTGAACGTCAGCCGCAAGCACGCCATCAGGGCCCGGCGATTTAAACGGCTCAAAAGAGTTAATAGCCCACCTCAGTTGAGAGTATGATATTCTGAACGGCGGGGCTCTACCGTAATTTAGTTCCGTTTGGTGCACTGTCCCTATAGGGCAAAAATTGCCCGGGAAGTGTGCGTCCATGAGAACGTTTAGAGTATCTGCGCTCGAACTAGTCCAAATGCCCTCAGGGTTCATGATGCACCCCATAGCCTTTGGTGTCGTGCTTAATACCTTGCGAAGGCGATTCGCCTCGCTGAGACTCTCTACGTTTCCACAGAAAGATCTCCATGAGGACCTCTTAGCCTTGCGTATGGCATACTTAAACGCCTTCAGCTTCGTTTTATACGCCGATCAGTCATTAGATCTTTTCGAGCTATTAAATTCCTTCCTACATTCTCCCCGCAGGATGCTGATTTCCATACTCCACCAGGGAGGCTTGGGATTGCCCCTGGCCGAGGGTGGCTTACATGCTTCCCTAGACGCGGAATTGAGAGAATTAGTAAGGGTGTCTACCGCCCGATCCAATTCATGGTAGCAGTCAATGCTCCTAGGAGCAGTTTCCAGTGAGGATCGTACCAGAGAATGAAAAAGTTTCCAGTCTGTCCTCTTTCTGTTGATAAAGGCTGCTTGCCCAGCAGAGCTGCGGCCAGCCACGTTATACGATATGTACCTATGATCAGAGAATGAGCACTCTTGCAGAACCCTCCAGTCACGGAGAAGATGCGAGTGCCGCCCACTAATCAAGGTAACATCAAGAACCTCCCTGCGGTTTGAGGTAAGGAAGGTTGGGTCGCTACCAGTGTTGGCGATGAAAAGGTCGTGGGCCAAGATGAAGTCCAAAAGTTCTTCACCTCGGCCATTAGTGTTGGAGCTACCCCATACTTCATTATGAGCGTTGGAGTCAGCCCCTAGAATAAGAGGCACACCAATCTTTGTGGCTTCAGCCACTACACCCTTGACAATGTCGCAAGGTGGGCTGTCGCCATGATCGTGTGCCATGTAGCAAGAAACAAACCAGTAGGATCTCTGGTCGATTTCCACTGCAATAGCCATGTTATCCCTGTCACTGAAATTGTGTAGTACAAGGACGTTTATGGTTTTCTTGACAAGAATGCAGACACGTGGCTCATGTAAGCCGTCGGGTACCACTAGTCTGTATCCATCGGTGCGTAACCCGCAAACCCGGTTTTTGGCAACCCATGGTTCTTGGATTAGAATCAGCTCCTCCTCTGTCCTAGACAGTCGGAGGAGCAGGAGCACTTACGTTTTTTTAAAAAAAAATTAAGCTGTTATTCACTTGTTTATTTTTAATTTATTTATTATTTTATTTGCTATTTATTAGTAAACTATTAGTAACTAAATTATTGATGCAAAGTTTTGGACTAATCTGCAGTTTCTTTTTGTTTTAGTTTGTTTCACATTTGTATACCTGTACTAAGTTTATACCTTGCTTGGTGAAATAAATAAAAATATAAATAAATAAATTTCAGCTTGGCGTCGGGCACAACACCAAGACCCTAACCCACATGAAGCAAACTATTATCTGACAGGGAATATTCAAAGGATAAAACGTTTGGTTTCATAAAAAAAGGATATTACTAGACATTTCGATGCATTAAGGGTTCAGTGAGTTTCTGGTACACCATGCATTTAAGACTGTGAGGTCCGACTGCGATCGAAACCGATCATTCACAGACGAGATTTAACGAAATAACCTAAGATCGTCTGCATGCAGGAGACATTTAGATGAAATTACAGAAGATAGAAAGAACAAATAATAGAGGTCCAAGAATCGAGCCTTGTGGGACACCAAAAGAGGGATAAAAAGGAGGGGAGGAAAAGCTATTCATCACAACTGTGTATGTAATGTTGAGGATGTAGGATGCAAAACAAGAAAAGAAGGAGACCGAATATGCCAAACTAGGTAAGTTTATCAAACAGAATGTAATGATCAACCTTGTCGAAAGCTTTCGACAAGAACAGAGGAAAACAACATTGTTAAGAACAGAGGAAAACAAATCGACAAATTCAACTAAATTAGTGGAAGTAGAATGACCTTGCATAAAACTGTGGCGTACATTTGAACTTTTACTGTACAAAGCATGGAAGACTTGATCGTTTCCATTTTTTTTCTAATATGGGGTGATAGTTTGAAACGTTTTCAATTTCACCCATGTTTACATTGGTCGGTTTCCAGTATGAAGGAAAAATATCGAGGGAAAAGTTTAGGTTAAAAATTATACACAACAGGATCCTCGTTATGATGATGCAGATTTGACAATTATGTTGGCTAGATCACTGGTACAGCTAGAATCAAGGTGAGACATCCCAGTTTCCACGTCGAAGGGGTTCGCCGAAGGGAAATTAATGGCTGAAGTAGCGGCAAAATCAGTTACAGATAGACTAAAGCTGTTAGAAGAATTACCGGAAGCTACAAATTAACCAAGCGAACGGCGAACGGCGTGGATCAACTACGGCATTATATTTGGCTACTAGCGAATTAAGGAAATAATTGAAGAAAAGGAGTGTTTTTTCAATTTCAAAATTACGAAAAAAGAGTACTAGTTGATACCATGCAGTCATACTATCATAGTCAGCTGTGAAAAGGGGAGTATGATGCGTATCTAGATAAATACAAGCGTACAAGGTAGAGGAAAGAGATAAGCGACGTTGGGGAATATTAGAAATGATAAGCTCTAGAAGGCGACCATTGGTTTTGGGAATGGCATTGAACTAGGAAAAGGAACATGAAGAAAGCAAAGAGGAGAGGGCTATGGAGAACGCATCTGTGGAAGAAATATGCGAAAAAAAATATTTATACTAAATGGTTGACGATTATTGAAAATCACTACAAATAATGGCAGGAGAATCAGAAAAATGTGTAAGAATGAAATTGAACAGTTCATAAAAAAAGCACTCATACACAGATACCGATGCATTTTACGGCATATAGGCTGATACAAGCGGTGTTAAATAAATCCTAAGCAAGGATAACGGTAACTCATTCAGCAGGGTAAGACACTGCGAAATTTGAGCCAAAGTTTTCACTTAGGGATTTATTAGAAATAAGCCAGACAACTTCCTGCCAAAAACATTATACAGAAGGAAAATTACATTGCTGAATATGCCATCGATGTCCAGTATAAGTATTCCGTTGCCCTGTAAGTGTTGTCTATCGGAATCTATGACTCTTCTCCATCTTTCTGGATATTTGTGTATTCCGTTCCATAAAAAATTGTCATATTTTAACTCATTTGTTAGCTCCTTGAACTGAAGTGAAGCGTATTTCGGTCAAGGCAGTTTCCATATTTTGTCAAGTGAAGCAGTTTTAAATTGTTCTTTGTGAATGCAAATCACTACTGCATTATCTATCAACATATATCATTTTTGAAAGCCAATCACTCAAAAAAGTAGTCCATAGGGGTTATATTTTCAAAAAATCGAATAATGGCCGGAACTCTCACCTTCAGCTTTCCATCAACGGAAAACGGTAAAAGTTTCGTTAGAATTCCTCCATTTTAGTACTAAAACTTCAAGTTCTGGAATAATATTGCACATGAAACCCACATAGCTAGTTAGAAAATCCCATTTGCTTCGACTACAAAACTGTCTATGACACCAGCTCAGTCTCGTAAGAATATACGAATAATTCATGTCTTTAAACATTAAAATAACTCGTTAGATCACTATACAACTCATCATAATGTTGGACATGCCTGAGTTCTTCGTCGAATTGAAACTGCATTTGACTGAAGATTTGCCGTTTCCCTTCTGCAGCTACACCTACATACGTTAAGAGCAATTTACAGAATCGAATCAAAGTTTCACTCGAACCGCAGACACATCTAAAACTCAAAGAAAAGACGAAAATTAGTTGAAAGTTGTTAAAAGGAAAATATCTGCAGTGAGGCTCGAAACGTAGTATAGTGATGATGATGATGATGAACGAAGAAAGGAAAGACTGTAGTTCGCAACGGAAGATTCACGATAGATATAAAAAATACAATGAGTAATTCATAGGTTTTTAAAGATGTATACTTAATTTGTATTGTTCGATTTTTATAGTGTTTTAGATCGGTTGACATGAATGTAGACGACTGAAGTAACAGTGTCAGATAACTTAAGAAATTTTTCTAACATAAATTTTTCCTGAAATTGTTTCCCACGATTATTTCAATACCACAATCATATACTATGATTCAACTTAAACTTGAAGTTAAGAAATTAAGAGGCCATTGTATTTAATAGAATTCTAGCCTATTCTAGGTCTGCATTCAAACCCAAGATCTTTTCCGTAACATACTATTGCGAAAAATGCAGAATATTTTCATTTTTCTATCCAACCCTTTACGTAGCATCGGCTCTAGATGATATTGTTCAATTATCTATGCAATTCTACGGATATCCAGTATCAAATTTGAAGTTTATCCATACCTGTGGCCATTTCTACTGTAACGAAACCACAAAACCACATCAATCAATCCTGGCAATAGTAAAATACAGTGAACAAGGCAATGAATTCTAAATAGGTATTTTCAGAAAAATGTATATCGAAACTTCGAAAGGAATGGTTGAATAGTTTGATGATTTATAGTCTAATTTTCATTTCCTTTTTCAGTACATCAATTTAATGGTAGCATTTGTTGGTAAGAAAAAAACAACGCTTCCTCCAGCTGCTTTGCTTACTAACACCATGGCTAAACGTATACCACATTTCCTTGTGAGTAGTTGTTGCAGGTACCCAATTAAGACGTCCGTATTGTTATATGATCAAACAGCAAAAAAGAACGATTTATTCAAATAATAATCCAACGGAACAATATTCAAGAAAAACAAGTTTTACAAACAAGTTGAATTAGTGTATAAACATAGTTATAGTATATAGGCGGTCATTTCAATTCAACATGCTCCCTTTTTCCGCCAGATTCTTTCTTTGCCATCATTACCGAAGAAGTTGAACTTGCTTTCATCAGTAAATAAGACAGTTTTGCAGAACTGTAAATCCTTTCCTAAATATCGCTTTGCAAATTCAAGTCGGATATTAGCGATATAGTCAGATATTAGCGATTTTTTACGAGGATCTCTACTTGCATATCCATAGGAACGTAAGATTCTTCGGATGGTTTTAGGGTGAACACACTTATTCGAAGTATTAGCGACATGTTCCGCCAGTTGCCGACCAGTGATCCTTGGGTTTTTGTCGACCTCTTTTAAGATCATGCTGATATCCCGCCCGGAAAGTTTCTTTGGTCGTCCATTTCTTGGCTTATTTTCCACTGATCCTGTGTTTTTATGCTTTTGAACAATGTATTGGACAGTGGCATGGGATAAATTAAACAAAACTCCAATTGCGCGGTATGATTTTCCATTTCTGTGCTCAGCAATAATTATTTTTTTTATTTCAACACTTACTTCCTTACGCTTGCTCATTTCTCACTCCCTTTGCTCACAGATTACTAAAACAAACTAATCATTAGATCGCATTCACGCATTTCATAGGAAATACAATGGTTCTTTGAAGAAAAACAACAGTAAAGCAATGCAATGAAGAACAGAGTACACTATCCCTGCTGAATTTCGTTTTTTCTGGTGTTTTTACGGTTATAAGTTAATTAATGTATTTTTTTTTAAATTGATGTTAATAAAAACACATTTGCAGTAAAGTTGCATATAAAATTCTCATAAATATTTGCATTTTCTACTAAATTTATGAAATTTTGAGGGTGTATGGAGAGTTTTGTCCCCAACTGTATATGTTTCTACTTTTTATATTGCAGGTACTTTTTACCGATGAGAGCAAATTCAATTCTCAAGGGTTTGATGGCCGTAGATTTGTATGGAGACATGCAAATAAAGCGTGCTTGCCAAAAAATATTACGGTAAGGTTAAAGCATGGGGAAGCTCAGCAATGGTCTGGGGCTACATTTCTGCTGCAGTAACATGACATGTCATTAATTTTTTGTTTACGTTAGTTGTTACAAATTTTAACAACCTCGACTTATATTCAACGAAATTATTTACTCATAAAGGTTATCAATTTGTGATCACGGTTCCCTTCTTGTCTATAAATTAGCATAGACAACGTATATCAGCTCTAATGCTTATCAAAGCAGACAAAATTTTTTATTTATTTATTTATTTTCAAAGAATTTCGTCTAATACAGACTAGTAGTGTTTACAGATTTTAAACTCAAAATTTACTGTTTTTAGCTAAGCTCTTTTTCAAAGATGGTAAAGATAAATTAAAATCAAATAGATGGTAATCATCGTTGAAATTTATTTTGATGGACGAAACGGGCTCATTGTAGGCGTCATTGGTCCAATAGGCAGGGACAGATAAAATGTTGACTTGTCTCATTCTGTGACCCTTGGTATTGAGGCCAAACAAACCTAAAAGGTTTTCCGATGAAATGTTACCCATGAGGATCTTAGCAGCAAAGATAGTTTTGAAATTTTCACGTCTTCTATTAAGTGTATTCATGGCCAGTAAGTTAAGTCGATTAATGTAAGGAGGCAAGCGAAGAGGATCTGACCAAGCAAATTCACGCAAACAAAACCGAAGAAATTTTTTCTGAATGGACTCGATACGGTCCACATAAACCTGCTGATAAGGCGCCCAAACTATGCATGCATATTCAAGTATTGGTCTTACTAACGCACAAAAAAGAATCTTAGTAAGATATATATCATGAAACTCTTTGGATCGCCTCCTCACAAAACCCAAGGTAGATGAAGCTTTTAATAAGATGGCGTTAATATGATCGTCAAAAGTAAAAGAATTGTTTAAAAGTACTCCTAAATCGAGTACTTTGTCAGAATAGCTTAAGGGAATACTATTCAAAGAGTATTCAAAGCTCAACGGATTAATTTTACGCGTGTACGAAACAACGGTACACTTGTCAATATTAATTACTAATTTATTAAGGTCACACCAGGTTGTGAGGTTATTAAGGTCAGCTTGAAGTTCCAAGCAGTCGTGAATATTAGATACCTTTTTAAAAATTTTGGCGTCATCAGTATATAGTAAAACTGATGAATGTTTCAGGACAGATGGTAGGTCATTTACATATAAAAGAAAAAGTAGAGGTCCTAAGTGACTACCTTGAGGAACACCATATATGACAGCAATTTCAGATGATAGGGCGCCACGGAAGGACACGCATTGGGTACGACATTCCAAATAAGATGCTATCCAGGAAATAAATAGCTGAGGAAAGTTAAACGAGGACAATTTACACAATAAAATGGAATGATCCAGCTTATCAAAAGCCTTCGTGAAGTCAGTGTAAATACAGTCTACCTGAGATCCTGCCTAGATTGATGGGATAACAATATTGGAAAACTCAAGCAGGTTAGTAGTTGTGGATTTGCCTTTCATAAAACCATGTTGGAAAGGAGATAACATGGATTTACTATGAAACACCACAACATTACTGATAATCACTTCAAATAATTTAGCAACACATGACAGTTTTGCGATGGGACGATAATTGCCTACAACATTTCTATCACCTTTTTTATGAATAGGTGTGACAATTGCGTATTTCCAACCACTAGGAAAAATACCGAGCGATAGAGAAAGGTTAAATAGGTAAACAAGGATAGGAGACAGGGAGGAGATACAATATTTTAAGATAGCACTAGGAATGCCGTCAGGGCCTGGTGTCAAATTATTGTCCAACTTCTTAGAAAACGCTAAAATGGTATCTTCGTCTATAAACAAGTCTTTCATTCCCAAAGAAGAAGTTGGGATCATTGTCAAGTTGTCATTATAATTATTACTATTAGTAGAACGTTCCGTGTTATATGCGGTACGGAAATGATTAGCGAAAATATTGCTAATAGCTAATGGATCGGAAATGGCCATGTCGTCTGAGTGAAACGTGGTGGGATACCCATCATGGTATCTCTTGGAATTAATAAAATTCCAAAACCTTCTAGGCTGCTGTTTAAAAGTAGAATTAAGATTTCTAAGGTGAATTTGGTAAGAACTTTCGACCTTGGAGTGATAAATATTCTTCAACTCTACAAAAACCAAAAAGTCAGAAACAGAACGAGACGAGCAATATCTTTTCCAAGCTTTATATTTTAAATTTTTTATATGGCGTATTGCCTTCGATTTCCAAGGAACTTTATTGCAATTGTTAGGGAAAGAGACTGGTACAAACTGGGTAAAGCATCCAAAAAGAATTGAATGAAAATTGTACACTGCCTTATTAATGTCTTTTTCTAACAACACAGTGGACCAATCACACCTTGCGATGAGATCATTTAGTACATCCAAGTCGACTTTCTTAAAGTTAAATTGACACGGTGAGCTATGTAAAGGAGTGTTTAGAGATGTATTGATTTCGTAGATGATAAGAACTGGTTCATGATGTGTTGAATCGCAAAGAGATTATGCACAGTGCTTGACCTCGGATGGGTAGGCGTTTGAAGTAAAAACTAGATCCAATAATCTTCCATAACTGTTCAGAATGCTGTTTACTTGGTTTAGGCCGCACGCGAGCATTGCGTTTATAAACTCCTCGGCGTATGGGCGATTACCAGAAGAAAAGGTTGGGGCAAATGTGAAGCCGTCGTCAGATAAGTTCCAAGTGATCCTGGGTAGGTTGAAGTCACCCATGAGGATGAGTTTATGAGGATGATACGGGAAACTCGATCGTTTCGCGGAATAAGCCTCCAAAAGCAGAATCAACATGAAATTGTTTTGTGAAAAATTCGAACATAGACCAACTTACGTATACAAGAAAGAAGAGCAGCATGTGCAGATTTGAGCAAACAAAGATACATGAGTGAAATGGAAATGAGCATTTATTGGACTTTTATATATTGCCGGATTTTATGGTTCTAATCGACAAAAATTGAATGACTTGTGTCAAACAGGTTACACTGGTGGAGAAATATTTAGACTCACAATGTCGATTCAACGATTCTACTTTATACAGAGCGGTTAACATTTTGATGACAAGTCTACACGTGATGAAAGACAAAAGCTTGATAATTTAGCGTGCACACGCGAACTTTTTGAAGTATTTGCTGAACAATGCAAAAAAAATATATTCGCTAGGAGAGAGCTACGCCATTGATGAAATGTTAGTAGCATTTGGAGGTCGCTGTAAATTTAGCCAATATATATCGTCGGAACCAGCCAGATATGGTCTCAAAATATTTGCTTTGGTTTATGCTAAAACGTTCTACGTGACTAATTTGGAAATTTATCTAGGTAAGCTGCCCAGCGGCCCATATTCAGTCAGCAACAAACCGTTTGATGTGGTTGATCGTATTGTATTACCAATTCCTAAGTCTTGCCGTAATGTAACATTTGACAATTGGTTTGCCAGCTACGAATTGATATCTTATCTTCTGTCCAAACACAAGCTTACTTCTGTGGGTACTTTACGCAAAAATAAAAAGCAAATTAAAATTCATAACCGCAAGAGGAAAACCTCAAAGCTCAACAACTTTCCGGCATCAAAAAGACATAACTCTCAGCAAAGTTGTCCTTTTGATGTCAAGCTAACATCACGATGACTCTACAGGCAATAAGCAGAAACCAGAGATTATAACATTTTATAACTCAACCAAGAGCGGAGTAGACGTGACTGGTGAGCTATGTGCAACGTACAATGTTAGCAGAAACTCGAAAAGATAGCCTTTGACACTTTTTTTTGCTATGTTGTTGAGTATAGCAGGACATAATGCAAATATAATATATCGCGCTAATAATAATGATATGCGTACGAAAAGACGACACTTCTTGAAAAATTTGGGTCCTTGTATGGTTCAGGAACATTTGCTCTGGCGCAGAACTCGTACTAATTTGCCTCGACAGTTGCGCAAAAGAATCGCAGATTTCACAGGTATAGAAGCAGGGGAACCCTCCCAAAAGGTATCCGGCACTCGCAGAAGATGTCAAATATATCCATCTAAAAAGGATAAGAAAACAACTCACACCTAATTCATGTAACATTTACACGTGATTTCGTACAGTAAAAATTGTATTAATTCCATGTCACTGATTAATGAAAGAGAAGACTTATTTTTATTTTTATTGTTAAAAGAATTTTATATGATCTCTCTCTTAGTTCATAATGTTCATTTTTCCCAAGTAGTTTTTCAACAATTGTTGTAAAAATAAAAAAATTCGAAACTTATGTTTTTGTTTCAGTTGGATTTGTATGTGATAATGAAATAATTAACAAAAAAATTATTTACAAAGTATGTTAGTATTTTCATCATTTTATTTTATTGACAAAGTACCTAGATTGACGATGTAGTTTTTTCCACGTCATTGGGGCCGGGCTAATACTAAAACTAGACATAAATTCCTTTTTAATTATGTGTGATATGTTGTTTCTGTCGAATTTATCCACTCCGAACTGCATAATTTAAATTTCCTACATTCGTCATCCGGTTAGTTGTGTATGTTACTGTACATATATATGTACAAGTACTTTGTTCAGGTGCCTAAAGCTCCGCATTTCATTGCATGAATCGAAACGATTAGTAGAATAATTTCGATATGCGCGTGAAGGAGTTTTTAGCATGAAATAATTTGAATACTTGTATAGATTTTAAATCAAATGAAACATATATTATGTATTCTGTCGCTTTTTATTCGAGTTTGAATTGTTTCGGTCGAGTAAATACACTTAAGATGGCTAAATAACTGTATTTAGTTGGGGAAGCAAATCATTTCGAGAACTTTCTGCTGAGAATTGAAACAATTTCTGTCCTCGAAACACAAAGCTCTAACTATTGTTCAGATTGCATTTCATAGTTAAGATGATAAATAACAGGTAAACACTTACTTGAATACCGGCACTGATGCATTTCCGCAAATATTCACTAAATTCCTCGATCGCCAAGTCGGAAGTCAACACACGCAAGAAAACTAACAAAGGAATCTCGTGGAAATTTGCAACGATTTCTGACGTCGAAACACGAACCTGGTCCTACATTTAAACTAAATTTCACAGCTAACACATCTATCAACAATAAAACACTTAATTGACTAACAAAAACGATCTATTTCTGCGGATTTCTACTAATTTTCATTCGCGGAAATTTGAAACGCGGAAATCACACTCGATTCACCCGACAACTGTCAATCAAATGGCGTCACCACAATATGCCGCAAACGCCCCCTGGACGAATACTGTCCCCAAAGATCAGGGGCGAAGGTTGAAGGCTGAGATAGGAGAAAGTCAATGCACATATTGCATCTGATGCAGAGGATTTACGAAATGAGCATGATAATTAAGAGTGAGAACTTTTTCACCGAAGATAATTTAAATAAAATAATACAAATTTTCGTTCAAATCCAAGTAAAAATGTATAAAGAAGTTTATTCTGAACTGGAAAGGGCTGCAACGTTCCACAGATGACTAGAATTTAGTTAAAATTGTGGAATTTGCTGGATAAATATTATGGGACTAGTAAGTAGAAACGGGAACCGCGAAGGGGGCACTAATGTCAGCTTAGTCTGTATGAGTACAATGAGTAAAATTTTAAATATTTTCAAAATTTAACAAATATTGCTTGAATAAAGATCCGATATTCATGGAAATTCTCAATCAGCCAGTTGAGAAATAATGCTGAATAATTATGCTGAATTAATGCTGAATAATAATGCTGAATAATTACTAATGGAAGAAGTAAATTCTAGTGTTATGGCATATGCACTTGTAGTGTCGTCACGTAAAATTGAATAAAACTTGAATAAAACTGGAGACAAATGAGTGAAATATATGTATGGAAATATGAATTTTTGGTCAAATTTATTTTAATAATAATTTTCTTGGCAATTCAGTAACAATTTACAATAGTACCAAAGTTTTTCTTACATCGATATACTTATATAATATGTCCAGTAAATTCGAGAGCCATTTGCGTGTGATTTCAGATCAGGACGGACTTGCTATAAATCGTATTGCGAGTACTGGTGAACATCTGGCATTTAAAACAACTTTAATAATAAAAGAACTCCTAATTTGTATATTTGTTTTATAACACTCGGTCCCCGATAGTTAGCACGAGTCTTTAATTATGACCATGAACACAGCGCCTAGAACCCTTCATGAACGCCCAATTACCGAATTTTTATTACAGAGTAATGACTTGTTTGTTCATTGAAATTGCAGATACTAACAAACACCAAACAAGCTCTTTAACGTTGCATGCACAGTTTTATCATTTGTTCTACTGTTATATCGTCGGGTGTACGCCAAAACCATGAATGTGCTTTTTTGGTGATTTTCAGTTTTTCATGTCACTGTACGCGGAATTCTTATACAAACAATTTGCCAAAACCGGAAATGTAAAATTCCATTTTATGCCTACACAAAGTCAAAATTTCAATTTTATGAATTACCTAAAAACTATGTATTTACCAAATGCGTTACACCAAAATCATGAATGTGCAGATTCATTGTTTTAGTGTAACGGAATAGTATTAGAATATTATCTTCCTTAATTCAAAAAAAAATGTTTTTTATATTTTAAAACTGATTTATAATATTACGTCAAATTTTCAAATTGATTTTACTCGAAATAGCATTTTAGCACATTCATGGTTTTGGCGTACACCCGACGATATGTAATTAAAACGCGAAAGTAAATACAACTCATTGTACATGAAACGGTTAAGTACTGCGCCCAAAACCAATGGAAATTGGATGCGATCACATGAAAAAATGCAAGAATGGTAGAATTCTAAGCAATAAATGGTGGAAAAATTTAATTAACCATAAAAACAAGAAAAAAGGACCCGAGGGAAAATAAACGAAAGTGCAATAAAACTGAATCTGTAATTGTATTACTTGGATACCATAAAAACTGCAGTCGGGGCTGAGCTTTTTCGAACGGCAATCTCAGTGTATTCCACAGTAGAGGAATGCTATTCCGTGGATACTTTTATACAGACTGAGGTGTTGTACCGAATTTCCGTGGTATGGATTAGAATACGAGAGGGCTGGTGGTTGAATTTCGAATTTACTGGCTGTCTGGGGATAGAGCTTAAAATTGTTAATTCGTTTTAAAAACAGGAATTAAACTTTTTTTTAGGGTACAGCTAGAAAACTGGGAATACATGTCTGAACTGTTGATCAGTTTTGATTTTTGACAGATTTAAAGTCTAATTAAATGAGAAAGACTAATCAAAATGGCAGCAAACTCAAAAATTCCAATTTCCAATACCCTAATGTTTTTTTCTCGTTAAACAGCATCATTTTAATGCTTAAATGGCAAGACTAAAAAACATAATTAGTATGTATGTACTTATACATATATATGTACTTATACATAAAATAGACTGCATTTTAGACTCTTATAATTGGAAAATGTTCTATAGGTCGTCGTTCGTTTGTCGTTCATAAAAGTGGGAATTCTCCAAAGTTCCCAATCGAATGGCCTTTTAACGAGTCCAAGTTCCAAACCCAACGATTATTGCCGTGATGTAAAAACGTGCGGAAATGAAAAGAAAATGATTAGCTTCGTAGACTAGATGCTGACATCAGGTGAAATGTACTCGTCGTGATTCTGAGTTTTATTTCGGGGAAAATTATTGGGCCTGATAAGGTGATGAGGAGTCAGGTATGTATGTATGTACGTAGCGGAAGCCGAAATCAGTACATATCTATGCATAAACGATGGGGAGGAATGTGCTTTCATTTTGTTCTCGTTTAATAGTCCCATTTGCTATTATTTCGAAATTAGTCATTAGATTTTATCACCTGTACAATGTTCACTAAACTGACGATTTACCATTATGAAATGTTCGGGGTTTTTAGGGAGACAAGAAAACGAAGTGTGATTAATGAAAAAAAGTCTAGCGCATCAGAGCCGCTAGAAAACTAATTTTCGAAGAAATTGCCTTTGAGTGACAAAAAAATGTGGAAAGACGTAATACACTTTTTTAATGGTTTCTTATTTTTATCGCAAATGCTTTGTATATGAGTATGTAATTTGAAGCACATGTTGGTGCAATATTTACGAAAATGGCTAATGCTGGTTACCCTGTGTTAGCAGCAAATCATAATATATACCAAGTCTGCTTCACGTTAAGTTAAACCCAACCAGTAAATTTCGTTTCGATTGAATCACTGCGCCGGAGGTTACACGGGCGAAAAAATTTTTAGGGTTACCACCCTCATAGCTTTTCAAATTTCTAAAACGTTAATATTTGTTGTTAATTTTCATTGCAGGATCATTCCCATTTGCAAATCTAATGACATAATCGCTCAGTAAAGAAATTCCACAAAATTACGAAAATGGCTATAGCTGGCAGCTCTTTCATGATTTTTGTACGAAATTCCTACGAAATTTGGTTCACATTAAGGTCCATTTAATGCATGAACTTCGTTTTGATTTCATGACTGGACCGGAAGCAATAGGGAAAAAAGCTTTATTTTGCTGAGCAAATTTGCAAGATTTAGGAGACAAAAATCGCCATAGCTGGCAACTCTATTCTAATTTTTCAGCCAAATTTTCACCAAATGTTACCTAAAGTAAGATCCAAATATTGTGTGAATTTTGCTTAAATGTGATGGCTGAATCAAAAGTTATAGGCCAAAAAGCTGTTTTTTTTTCTCAGTGATTTTTCAAGATGGTACCACTGCCACAGGGTTGCCCGCATTTCAAAATCACTTCTATCAGACCTGGTCTTAGCTAATACCAACATGTCCTGCAAATTTCATTATGCTCGAATTATCCGGTCGTCAGTTCTCGTGAACAGAAGTTTCGAGTGCTGAAAATAGAGGTAATTTGGTGATGGATTGCTGTTCTTGTCCAAATCGGAATTTTGAAAATTTCAAATTGACATGAAGGACAAAGGATAAACTTTATCAAAGATTTGAAATTTTTGGCAAAAATCAAAAATTTTCAGGAAGGTCAATGATTTGAAGGATTTTTCTTCAGCAGCCTGCCGCAGCTACATGGTTACCCGCTTTATCTTGAAAATCCATTTATGTTTAATTTTAGTCAACATCAATAGGCTCTGCAATTTTCACGATGATCCATTGTTTTTCTTACAAGTAATGACAAATCAAAATTTGAAAAAAAATCCTTGCCTACTTTTAGGCACTCTGCACCCATACACGGTTCAAAATTTCCAATTCTTTATCATGAACAAGCTTAAAACACAATAAGTTTTCATTCCCAAATATTTATTTTAACAAAAATTTACACTGCTTGGAAATATAGGTGTACCTGAAAATTCACTAAAACCCTCACCGCCACCAAAAGGTTTAGGATATTTGAATTCTACCTACTATATACATCTACGTCCTCCGAAAATTTCAGCTCAATCGAATCGGCCACTCCAGAGATTACCATTTTGCTGATATATATATATATATATATATATATATATATATATATATATATATATATATATATATATATATATATATATATATATATATATATATATATATATATATATATATATATATATATATATATATATATATATATATAAGAAATATGAATTTTCGGCGAAACGAGTTTAATCCTAATTTTCTTCGAAAATTAGTAATAAGAATGGAGGGCTTGATATTCGATTACCTGCTTCTTAGCTTGATCAAAAATTGAGTTTCATTGAAATTTATAAAATTGTTGTTGAAGTTTGACTGTTTCTACGAAGAGCAGCTACCAAAAAAAAATAGTGTGGAAAATAGTTAGCCAAAGCTACGAAATTTATGCATGCTTGGGCTCACACTAGCTAGGTTAGGATAGTAAATTATTCATTGTAAGCAAAGCTTAACATACATCTGCAAACAGGTTCTGTTTCAACATCCGAGACATAAACTTTTCATCGTATAAATCCTTCAAAGAATCAGTCCAACATTTTCAGCGAAAAACGGATCTCACAACAGACAATAATTTGTCCTCAATTCGCAGGATATTATACTACATTCTGCGCCATTAGTCAGATATTCTGTGAGTCGAAGCATAAATTTGTCATTTCATTTGCGCACTGTCCTGCTTTATCATTAAACTCAAAGGAATTCTACATGGATAATTCGGTTGTAGTTACCTTGCCTAGCTCACGCACTGTATACGGATTCGCCGATGTTATCATCAAGTGAAAAATTATCCCTACTTGAAAATCCCCCGACGAAAATTAAAAACATTAATGCCGTACTGAAAATTTTAATTGCTGGCGTGATTTTCAAGATGCTCAGCTAGAAATGTTTGATGTAAACTTTCGTGTGACATCAACGATGGGACATTCAGTGCGAGTTTACGAAGGCACAGAGAACAGGACGCAAAAAGGATTAAAAATGTTTACGATGCAAAAACTCTAAAGTCCTAAACACTCGTCGTCGTCCTGAATTGATACAGTTTCGCACTGAATAAGCAAAATACTACCGGAGCTTTATAGCGAGTACGTGCCGAACAAAGTATCATCGGACTGGTAGACGTTACCTCTGCTCTCTCTATTTGTCTATAATTAAAAGCGTTTAGGACCGAAAATGTTAAATAAGTTCATACAGAGTTTGGAATGTAGTAAGGTTGGGGATATAAGCGTGTGTATTTGAAGGTTTGAATTATTTTGGTGATTTCCATTGGAATGGTCAACATCTGCTGATTTAATGATTATATGTTGCCCAGGAGAGACAATACGTCATAGCAGGAAAATTTCGAGCTGCCATTTCAATTAGTTTAATGAATGTTTCGAATGTTTTTTTTTCGTTGCAAATCATATGTCAATCAATCAAACATTCTATCAAAAAGTACTTAAAAAGCCCGCCTGAAATGATCGTCAAAATTCTTTTTGTCGTTAAGTCGGCACAAATGTCCTCTATACCAGCGGTCGGGGAACCGGGGTAAATTACCCCAAATGGGGTAAAAATGAAATTTTTTTGGGTAATAGGGAAATTTTTCTAATATTTCTATTGCTATTTCATAAACGTGTTAGTATCTTTACAAACTTAAACAATTCAGCGCGATATACTGGCCATGCCGCTAATTCGGGTTGAAGTCAAGTTTTTCGTTTGGTGTGTGCATGATAAGCAAGAGACGCGCGTTTTGTATGTGTATGCGTGGTTGCGTTACGGTGTTTCTTGCATCAATCACTAGAGAAGCTGCGTACGTTGTAATGTTTAAACTTAGTACTCAACGGTCAGTTATGCACGGGTTTCCGACACGTCGTTAGATTGTGTGCAAATTACTGACGAGACACATCATTTCGTCATAAATTTCAACTATCAAGATAAGCGCGATTTGAAAATTTAATTTAATGTAAGTGTTTTTCAGCCACTGTTTCTGTCACCATTCAGATGGCAGCAAGTAGGAAAAGAACATACCAAGAAGAATTCCTTAATTATGGTTTTACACAAATAGAAGACAAAGGTATGATGAAACCACAGTGTGTTGTATGTTTGAAAATACTGACTTCAGAATCTTTCAAAAAAAATCAATTGAAGAAACATTTCTGTCATCTAAACCGCGAGAATACTTTGTAAATTTAGAAATGTCTGTTAAAAGACAAAAATTGGACAGCAACTGGTTAAGTACTTTTGATCGGCGTTCAGCATCAAAGGCTAGCTTTGAAGTAGCCTGGTTGATTGCCCGAAATAAGAAACCATATACTATTAGTGAAGATTTGATTAAACCAGCAGCTGTGAAAATGACAGAGATCATGTGTGGTCAGAAAGAGGCGAAAAAACTGAATTCAGTGCCCTTGTCTGCAAGAATTGTAAAAGAAAGGATTTCCATCTTAGCAGAAAATGTAAAGGAACAGGTTATTTTCTCACTAAAACAGGCTAAATATTTTGCTATTCAGCTTGATGAGACTACAGATGTTAGTAGCAATTCACAGCTAATGGTATATGTTCGCTACAAAGGTACACATGCAATTGAAGAGGAATTGTTGTTCTGTTCTCCTCTCGAGTTGAGATCTCGTGGAATTGATGTGTATAGTAAGGTAAATGAATACTTTAATGCTGAAAGCATTAATTTAAAGTGGGAAAACTGTATTGCTGTGTCTGTTGATGGATCTCCAGCTATGTTGGGTCATATTAATGGTTTTTCGGCTTTGGTGAAAAAAAATAATCCAAATATTGAAGTTATTCACTGTATGATCCATCGCCAGGCACTTCTTGTGAAATATTTGGAACCTACACTGGAAGCCGTTACGCATGATGTCATCAAGATTGTTAATATTATCAAAGGACATGCACTAAACACGCGGCTATTTCGTGAATTATGTCAGGACGGTGAAGCGGAATATACGGATCTACTTTATTATACAGAAGTAAGGTGGCTCTCTCGCGGAAATGTTCTAAATCGAGTGTGGGCTCTTAAAAGTGAACTCGAAACTTTTATGTTTGAACAAAAGAATATTCTCGCAGATAAGTTTAAAAACCCCTCATGGGTTGCATATCTCGCATATTTAGCTGACATTTTTGAGAATATAAATATATTGAACAAAGAATTGCAAGGAAAAAATATTAATATCATTTCAGCCAGAGAAATACTATCAGCGTTTGGATTAAAGCTTCAATATTGGAGAAATAAAGCAGAACAGAACAAGATTGCTTCTTTTTCAAAATTAGCTTTGTTTTTGGAAGACTGTAAAAATATTACTTTTGATGACATCAAGGATACAGTTATAAAACATCTTATCAAACTCAGAGAACAGTTCTCTGACTATTTTCCAGATCTTGATGTACATACTGTGAATTGGGTTGTAGATCCTTTTAAATGTGAAATTACTAACATACCAGAAGAACCTCCAGGTTTGGCAGACGCAATTCTTGAAATTCGATCCAATATTGAAGCACGTATTCAATTTGAGACCAAAGCAAATCTGTCATCTTTTTGGTTGTCAAACGCTGCAAAGGCTTTCAAAATTGCACACGAGGAGGCGGTAAAAAAGTTGCTGCCATTTGCAACAACCTACCTTTGTGAACAAGGCTTTTCCACTCTAATGAACATAAAAACGAAAAACAGAAATCGATTAAACGCCGAAGACTGTATTCAAATTGCTCTTACATCAAAAAGTCCCAATTTTGAAGTAATTATATCAAACATGAAGCAACATCATTTTTCCAAAACCTATAGGAGGAAAGTTATCAATTAATTTCTGTTTGTTTCAAATTACTTTTATTTTATTTGTCTATTACATACTTACTATTTTCATGTTACTTTTTTTATAAATCTGTAAATGTAAATTAATTCAATAAATAATGTTTATTTAAAATTTACATTGTTTTTTTTTTCTTTTGAGATTGAAGGGGAGGGGGGTAATATCGACTTACGCAAAATATTTTGGGGTAATGGTTAAAAAAGTTCCCCGACCGCTGCTCTATACCGTCACGGGGTTTGAGTGTCATCTATCATTTAGTTTGCTTACAGTGCTCAACTATGTCAGTTCATCTTAAGTGTGTTTTACGATTTTTGCAATGGATCAAATCATCAAACAAAGAATTTGTCTCAAATTTCGCAAAAATACGTGCATATGGGTGGTACAGTGCATTCAAAAGCGATCGAGATGTGGTGGAAAATTTGCCTCGCTTTGGTCTTCCATCAACATCTTGAAGGAAAATCATCTTTTAAGTTTGAAAAATAGATAGCCGCTGAAGTTTCTGTGTCTCACGTATTTCGCATAATGTTCCTATTACCCGCAAATCTCCATCCTTTCAAAATCCTCAAATTCTATCCAACTTGACGAATATCCCTTCTAAAAACCCCACCCAGTCTACGGTACTAACAAACAATTTATCGTTGGATGGTACTTTTAACATTGCTTCTACTCGTAAGAACTCATTAATTCCACGTCCTACTGATGCTTCCGTTTTGTCTCAACAAAATGCAAACAATGTTAGCTCTTCTTTATCCTCTAGCCACCTAACTTCTTATGTCGCCTCTACCGAGGCAACTACGAATACTGCCACCCTTGATAATTTAATGACAACTCCTTCTCGTCGAAAAGCAGTTAACTCTGCTAGATATTTGTCCTAACATAACCTCTTCTTTCAATGGACTCAGACTCTTTTATCACAATTGTAGTGGTATGAGAGGCAAATTAAATAAATTATATCTTGACGCAAAATCCTGCCACTTTAATGTACTCGCCTTCACAGAAACTTGGCTAAATGACTCCCATAAGAATGAAGAGATCCTTGATAGCAGTTGGACAATTTCCAGAAATGATCGCGACTATTATTCCACAGGTCAATCGCGAGGCAGTGGGATTTTACTGGCGGTTAGCAACACACTTTCAAGTGAGATTATTGACATCACCCCCAATGTATTGTTCCAACACCTTGTTATTCGTGTTTCTTTGAATAACAATTTCCTTTACATTAGTTTGGCCTATATCCCACCCAGATCGGACGAATCAGTTTACAACCATTTCTGTGAATTAATATTTTCCATTACAACGTCTCTGAATGAAACAGACAAAATAATATTCTTAGGGGATTTCAATCGTCCCAACTTATGTTTTGTCCCCAATGAAAACGACGCATTTCTTCTCCCTGTTAACCCCTCAGATTCCAATAATTTCAACCTTGTGAGTACTTTTTATGGCAACGATTTGCAGCAAGTCTCTCCAACTCCCAACCAAAACGGTCATTGGTTGGATCTTGTATTTACAAACGCCTATGACGAAGTAGTGGTAAGTCCAACTAATGATGCAGAGCATCTTTTTTCAAATAGTTTATACCACACTGCACTATCAGTTGAACTTCCCATTTCTGATTCTATTTACTTAAGAGCGTACAATAATTCAATTGTATTTGACTTTCTTAATGCTGACTACGAAAGTATTCACCATGTACTTGACTCTAAAGATTGGACGAATACTCTTTCAACGTTAGATCTTGAGGAAGCCATTTCCACTTTTTATGATAAAATATTTGACGCCGTTGAAAGATATGTACCTAAGATAAAAAAACCCTAGCGTATCAGAACCGCTAGAAATACTAATGTTCGAGGAAAAGTAGAGGATTTGTGCAGATTTTGGGTGTATTGTTATATATTGTCTTATATATTGTTGTTATATTGTTGTTAGTGTCTTATATATTATATATTGTATGTATTGTCATATATATTGCTAAAAATTGTATATTCGCGATGTGAATACTTAATGCAAGCATTTATTGGTACGAAAATAACAAAAACACCTCGTGCTAGCAGTGCTTTGCTAGCACCGAAGCCAAAAATAAGTCATATCTGCCTCACGTTGAAGTCAACCTGCTCTGCGAATTTCGTATTGATCCGATCACTACATTGGAAGTTATAGGGATACAAAGAAATTTAGGGTAACCATTCGCCAGAGCTTTCAAACTTTCTAGATCTTAGTATTTGGTGTGTATTTTCACTACAAGACCACTCGATTTGAAAATTTTATGATTAAATCGCTTACTAAAGCTATGTCGAAAAATACAAAAACAATCATAGCTGGCAGCCCTATCATTGGTTTTCAAACTAGATTTCTACTGAATATTGTCTACAATAATTTAAATTTGCCATATGAATTTCGTTATGATACCATGACTGTACTGGAGGCTATAGGGCAAAGAGTTTTATTAAAATAAAATAACATTATATAAACAACTTGGTGCAGTTGCACCAATTTTTGACGATTCTAAAAGCATATAGATATATAACTTAGATGCTTTGCTTTTATATAATCTTTTAGTGCTTTTATATAATCGAAGTCGTTTGTCATAAATTATGCTTACCATAGAAGGGGGATGATGCAGATGAATAAGCTAATAAATTTTGTTATAGATTCAAGTAACAAACAATAAAATTTCCAAAGCTCGGAAAATTTAAATATCGGTTGCTTATTGTATTGTAAATGGTTTGCTTATGAATAGAAAATGGAAGCATCTGTTGGTGCGATATTTACGATCATGTGCTGGCAATTATGTGCTAGCACCATAGCTGCTTCACGTTGTGTTAAACCCACCCTATGAATTTCCTTTCGATTGAATGGCTGGGCTGTAAGCTATAGGAGTGAATTAAATTTTAGGGTTACCATCGTTCAAACTTTTTAAATTTTTGAAACGTAAATATTTGTTGTTAATTGTCATTGCAGGATCATTCCCGTTTGGAAATTTTATGACAACATCGCTCGATAAAGAAATGTCAAAAAATTACGAAATTCGTCATAGCTGGCAACGCTTTCACGGTTTTTCAACAAAATTCCTACAGAATTAAAAGCGCAACAAGATGAGCTTTTCACATGAATTTCATTTTGATTTCGTCACTGCATCGGAAGTTACTGGGAAAAAATCTTTATTTTCCTGAGCAAATTTACAATATTTAGGAGACAAAAATTGCCGTAGCTGGCGTCCCTATACTAATTTTTCAACAAAATTTCTATGAAGTCTATTTTAGAGTAAGGTTCACTTACTGCGTGAATTTTGTTAAAATCTGGTGGCTAAATCGGAAGTTATAGGCCAAAAGCCAGTTTTTTTTCTCAGCGATTTTTCCAAATGACACCACTGCCACAGTGTTGCTCGTTTTTCAAAATCACTTCTATCAGATCTGGTCCTAGCAAATTTCAACATGTCCTGTAAATTTCATATTGATCGCATTATCCGATCGTCAGTTCTCGTGAACAGAAGTTTTGAGTGCTGAAAATAGAGGTAATTTGATCACGGGTTGCCGTTCTTGTTTACCGCGGAATTTTGAAATATTTTATTTGACTTGGTGGACAAAAGTCAAAATTTATCAATAATTTGAATTTATTTTCAAAAATCAAAAATTTTTCAGGAGACTCGATGATTTGAAGGATTTTTGTTCAGGAGCCTGCTGTAGCTACAGATTTGCCCGCATAGTCTTGAAAGTCCACGTGTGTAAAGATTTAGTCTATATCAATACGCTCTAAAAATCTAACGATGATTTATTGTTTTTCTTAGAAGTTATGACAAATCGAAATTTGAAAAAAAATCCTTGCCTACTTTTAGGCACTCAGCGCCTACACAAGGCTCAAAATTTCCACTTCTTTATCACAAACAAACTAAAAACATAATAAGTTTTCATTCCTAGTACTATTTTTTAACAAAAATTTACACTGCTTGGAAATATAGGAGCACCTGAAAATTCACTTAAATGCCGCCGCCGCCAAAAGGTTTAAGATGCAAACAAAATAATCTCGACATTAATGTCAGTAAATGTCAAGTTATTAGTTTTTCCCGCAAAACCAGTAATATAAATTTTGATTACCGCCTCAATAATGTTACAATCAATAATGTTGACAATGTCATCGACCTCGGGGTTACTTTGGATAAAAAGCTGCGTTTTAATTTACACTATGACAAAATCTTAAGCAAGGCTAATAAGCAGCTTGGATTTATCAAAAGACGTGCGAAGGAATTCAAAAACCTATGGGTCACGAAGTCCTTATACATAGCTCTAGTTCGGCCATTGCTCGAATATGCATGTATTGTCTGGCACCCTACCTTTGATGTCCATAGCGATAGGCTCGAATCGGTGCAGAAGCAGTTCTTGCTATTTGCGTTGAGAGATCTGTATAATCCTTACGAATTTGAAAATCTACCTTCATACAGATACAGGCTAAGTCTCTTAAATCTATCAAGTCTATCTTCGCGGAGGATAGTCATATGCTCCTGCTTTACTTTTGACGTTATTAGGGGCTTGATCAATGTTGTGTCCCTGTCCAATAAGATCACCTTCAACGAATCAGTAAGGCTGACGAGGCACACACGTTTACTGAATGAATACCGACACCACACAGTTTACGCCAATAATGAGCCAATCAATAGATGTTGCAAAATATTCAATAGCTTCGCAAAATACTATTCCCCTACCATTTCCAGACCTAGGTTTAAAACTGCTCTGACTAAGGTGCTCACGTCATGAATGCCCTATCCAATTCCCTACTAAAGATGGTTATATTTTTAAATTTCTTCCATTGTTGTTAATTATACAAATTTATATAAATTGTTGGACATTAATTGTAAGTGTTTTGTACGCCTTGTTTGGTTAAATAAATAAATATCTGAATTTTAGCAAGTCATGGACCTACCTGTTATATACATCTATGTTCTCAGAAAATTTCAGCTCAATCGGATCGGCCACTCCAGAGATTATCTCTCTTAACCATTTTGCTGATATATATATATATATATATATATATATATATATATATATATATATATATATATATATATATATATATCACGAATTTTCGGCGAAGCGATTTTAATACTAATGTTCTTCGAACATTAGTAATAATGTTCTTCGAACATTAGTAATAATGTTCTTCGAACATTAGCAAAAATGCAAGGCCAATGGAAGTGTTCAAAATAAAGCACGTGATGGTCAACCCAGGATCACCTCTTCAGTGGAAGATAGAAAGATTGTGGTGGCTAGCAAACGCAATAGACGTCTTACTGCACTAGAGATTGCAACACAAGTGAAAGTGGAGAGGTCTTAGCCCCTCTGTGTTGTTTAGCTGTTAAAAAACCATTGTTACGTGCCGAAAATAAGAAGAAGCAGCTGAAATGGGCAAAGAAAAACCAAAATTGGACATTTGAGGATTGGAAAAAAGTTCTGTGGAGTCAAAGTTCGAAGTTTTCGGCTCGAGACTAAGTGTTTTTGCTCGCAGGTCAGCAGGAAAGAGAACATCCGATCAATGTTTAGTGCCTTTCGTGAAACATGGTGGTGGTTCTGTTTTGATATGGCGCTGTTTTAGTGGAGGTAGAGTCGGTAGCATCTGCAGAATTCAAGGAATAATGAAGAAAGAACACTATCGAGATATTCTCAAAAACAAAATGCTGCCATCTAGACTGCGTGTTTGAGGAAAATGATTCATATTTTAGGATGACAATGAACCGAAGCACTATTTGAAAATCTGCAGAGAGTATTAAAACCAGTTATCAACTGAGGGAGTTCTTAAAGCTATGATTTGGCCACCACAGTCACCTGATCTCAGCCCCATAGAGCTCTTATGGGATGAACTGGACAGAAACGTCCGAAAAATCTGCCCTGCATCTGCTGAACATCTGTGGAGCATATTGCAAGCGGAATGGGGCAAAATCTCATCAGAGATTTTGACAAAATTACTTCGTAGGATGCCAAAACATTGTGAAGGGGTTATTAACGGAAATTTAATAATAATTCAACCGTTTCGAAATTTTTTTATAGATATATTATGTACTCTAAACATACTTTAAAACCTATTTATAAGGCCTTGTTTTTCTAACTTTCAGTCGTTTGGAATGGTAAATTTATTGGATAGGCAAATATTTTTGAGCGGTAGTGTATATTCATATATATGAATCCGGTGTTGATATGCCAGAAAATGTTGAAATAATGCTTAGGTTAAATGCAACTAGTAATTTAAACTCTTGTCTATATAAAGTTTATAATTCAGTTGAACATTATTAATGGCTAGGTTTTAATTTTCGTTGTTTACAGCTCGAAGCTCAGAGTTTTCGTGCAAACAATTTTTTCAATATAACACGGTAGTTTTTTTTTATTGGAATTAGACTCCAGAGCTACATTTGTGAGTTTTTCAGTACGTCGACGCTGCAAAAATATTGTATAATAAAAAAAATGAATTGTTAAAGTTAAAACATGCTGCCTTCTTATTGGATGAAAGCCCAGGAAGACTTTTCTTTTCAGGTCCTTCACGGGCAAAAGCCCTTTCCCTTTTTATTTTGTGGCTAGTATATTTTCATGACGGATGAAATATACGTAGAGTCCAACTTTTTCTGGGAGCAAGTTCACCCCATTTTCAAGAGATCCACCTCAGCCGCGTAGAGCTATCAAAGTGACACACCAGCATTCGTCGGGGTCAGACTAAAGGGTGCTCCGTTTATGCGGACGGGGGGCCTTCACGGCCGTTTTTAAGGCACCCTGCTCCCGGGGCACATTTATTTTGATCTGCACTTTTTAATGGTTTGCCATTATCCTTATCCTGCTTGGCAGGTTCTCTACTGGACTTCGGTTCAGTAGAGAGCTCTTTAAATCGCTACACGTTTCCTCGCTCTTAATCCTCAAAACGTTGCCTCGTTTCGAATCAAACCTTATCCTGGCTTGGAAAATGCCCTTCAAAACAATCTCTGACCTCCCAGTATCTTAGTCAAGGAATTTATTCTGAGACCTGGGAAGAACTTTCGCTTGAATATAAAGATCAGTTTTCGAAACTAAAATCACTCACAAAATTAACGTGTATTATCAAAATGCTCGTGGTTTAAGTAATAAGCTAAACACGTTGAATTTCTTTCCATCCTTGTCTTCTGACTTATTTATTTGCCTTATAAAAACGGGGTTAACTGGGAATATTTACAATAACGAGATCTTTTCTTATCGTGATCGTGCAGCAACAATGAAAACTGATGGTGGTGGGTGCGTTTGTCGCTATCCATAAATCGCTTGAAGGACCACTCTGTAATGACGTATCATTGTCATCACAGGATTTCCCCCAGTAGTCGCTCGAGCCCCTATTATTAGACATTGAAACGTACTGGGGTTCATACTATGCATCCTGAGCGGGTGGCTGCGGCTGTGTTTGCAGGATTGCTGCTTTTGAATGGTGTTCAAAATGCCAGCTTTAGTTTGTCGGTGGAAACAGTGGCTGGGCGTCCATCGATGTCCTCTTTGGAGTATCTTAAGTTGTCTTACCTGCTCAAGAAAGAGAACGTTCCGTCATATGGTGGACATAGTGATGGCTTCACTTTGTCGTTTCGTACAAAAAATTGAGTGCTGGTGCGCAGGTCTTTGTGTACAAAGGTTGAAGCAGTCGTGTGGTGTGCTATATCATGCGGTTGCAGTTTTGTCATGCGTGACTTGAGATCGCGCGAAAAATCCATGTTGTTTGTACCTGATGGCGATGAAGTGAAGAATTCTTCCGGAAGTCGTAAGCTGGTACCATAGACCATGCCTGCGGGTGTGGCGTTGATGTCTTCCTTTAATACTGAGCGTAGACCAAACAGTAGTAGAGGATGTGCTTTAATCCATTCAAGTTTGTCATGGTAGCGGATGGCAGCCCCGAGAGTTCGGTGCCATCGCTCGATGATCTCGTTGGCTGCAGGATGGAAAGGGGTCAATCGCAGGTGATTTGTCCCCAGAAGTTGTGTTTGACCGGTAAAGATCTGGCTTTTGAACTGGCGTCCCAGATCAGTAGTGATCCGTGATTGCACTCCAAAGAGGCTAATCTAGGTATTGATCAGTACTTCGATTATGGTTAGGCAGTACCGGTATCGCTCGTACGGCGCTAATGGTCGAATCGGGTACACGATAATGTGCTCGAACCTTGCCTTCGGAAAGGTAACTGTGATCGTAAGTTATTATTACGTGTATTTAATCGTTCGGATCAAAATTCGTCACATTTCTCATTTATTTTCACTCGTCGTTACTGTTACTATCCTCGGGAGGCACAAAGAATTACCGCTATCTCCTTTATCACTAACGTTCTTTCAATTCAGACGCCGAGTCAAAGCTTCAATTGTCGAAGTGCTAAGTCGTTTTCGACTTTTGATTATTTTTCATTAAGATTTTATAATTTATTGTTTGTCACTTCTTTTTGTTGTATTTTAACATTTGCTAATTTTGGGTTTAAATATAATTATGCTTCAAATATCTAAATATCTAACTTTTAAATTCTATGAATTAATTGTATTTAATGTGTACCAATTTTTTCCTAGCTGAAAAAAATATTTTAATAAAAAACCGTTTTTTCTTTCGAAGCTAGATATATTCAATTTTGTGACAAATATCGATATTTCGAGGGTACATAAGAGGGCAGATTACCCTCGAAATATCGATATTTGTCACAAAATTCAAAATATCTTGCTTCGAAAGGAAAAATCGGTTATTTTATTAAAATATCTATGAATTATTTATTTGGATGTTTTTCTCCTTTTTTCCAATTCATTCTGTTTTTATAACTGGGCTTTAGCCTATCCAAACGAGAGTAAATATAAATAAATATTCTTGATATTAATAATTTTTGTGTGTTTTATTTGGTTATATATTTAATTCTTAAACATTTTGTTTCTGCAATACGGCAGCTCTACTAACTTAAACTTAGGACTTAATACTTTCCCCAGAATTTAATTTTTATTAACAGAAGATATTTGATCAAGTCAAGCGAAACGAATAATTCTGAAATATTATGAATAATTTCTCACATATGCATTCCTCATTTAATATCACACCCAACATATTGAGCTGCATATAATCTAGTCCGCATACATTTACGTCTCACTCAGTCAACTTGAGTGGTGAGAACGAGAAGTTTGACGTGCGAATAGCCGTCAGAGGCAGAGAGATCGTACGGATGAATCGAAAGTTAACCGAAATTGTCATCACCTGAGGGAGGTTTCATTGAAAGTTAATTGAAATTCTAGAACTATGATCGTTTTACGATTCGATTCAGCACGGATAGGATACGTTACAAACGTAGCAAACTTGAGTCATTTTCGCTCATCACAAGTCCTTGTCGTCTGTCAGTCTGGTTTGTAGAGTATTTGGCTTAGTTGAAATTGGAACTCATGCTACATTTCCGTTTGCTGCTAAGCAACATCTTTTTGTCCTTTTACGAATTTCAATAAAGCAGTTGTTGGCAAGGATGAGGTAAATGAAACGACGATGGAGAGGGTTTTTTTTACTTTGAAATTTGATACCAGACACTTTGGGTTACGATTCGATTTTTAATTTGTAACTACTACAGCGCGTTTGATGGCGTTAGTTAAGTATCAGATATTGTGGAAAATAATCGCGACATAATAAAGAGGTATCACTTAACTAACAAAGCATATTACTTCTTATCATAATGCTGTTTAAAACGATTAATTCAAATCTATCTATATCTATTATTATACTATTTAATTGCAAAAGAAGATAAAAATACGTGATTAAATTATCAGGAACTATTAACTTTTATCTTATTTTAGAGCATCTACACACGTATTTACTCGGTTTCAAAGGCAATTGCACCACCAAAAAAAAAACGTAAAAAGCTCACGCTCAGCTTCAATAAATTATCGAAGTCTAGCAATTCATTATTGAACAATAGTCCGATGGGCTTCTCTATATTTAGTTCAATCGTGTATTGAATGCACACTTAAATACTTCCTGGGGTGTTTCTAGACAGCCATTGGCCATTTTATGTGGATTTCACTAACGTTTACTACAACTATATGAGCTGTATACATTCACATATGAGTGTGTAAAAGAGAGCGTAAACTTTAAGTTTCTCTGTCATAGCAGAAGAATCCGTTAAATGAATACTTTGGATAAAATGTACTCGCGTTCGTTGTACATACGACATGGACAGCTTGGAAACCATAATGTAGGCGAGTATATCGAGAACGATACTAACGCTGGTTCTCGTTCGTCCTGAATTCGGAAAAGCTGCTAACCATACTCGAAAGAAATTGTCATCCATAATTTATAACATATTATATTTGTCGTGCGGGTGCTCACTAGAAACATATGTGTGGCCTTAATATATTATGGTCATACGAAATGTGTATCTTTTTCACTTTTTTTTACAATAAATTTTTTTTAGTCAAAAGTATTCTGTCTGGTTGGGCTTTCAGTTCAATGTCGTATTATCTTTGCTATAAAAATATTCAAAATTAAAATAGTTCATAGTTAGAATTAAAGTAGCTCAAATCAGTTTTGCGCCCAATGTGGGGAAAATTTACAAGCAGACTTGAAATTTAGAATTTCTGTGACTTGTGTGACTGTCTAAGAAAAATGGCTTTCAACGCCTTTTAAAACCTTAATATTTAGATACACTTATATCTAAAATACACAACAACACACCAAAATTCATAAACGCAGTAGGCTCAGAAAAGTGTTAATTGAAGTTTTGTAAAAAATAAATTATTATGATTTATTTTTTTGTAATGTATACAAGCGTATTTTATTTCTATCAACTACAATTTTCAATTTAAATTGGAAGATAGTTAATCTCCAAAACCTTTAATAGGTTTATTTGCGAAATTTGTCCAGATTTAAGGGTCTTTTGATGTTTATTGGCTAATTTGTTCAATTGTCAAATTTGCCGCCTAAGCACTGCTTCGACCCGGTCGTACTGACTCGTCGACTATCGGTAACCAAGGACTTCAAAAACCACCACAGCTCGCGGGTTGGTAAAGAAACCCTCCTCCCGCTTTATGCGCAGTACTTTGGCAACGTATGTTGAGAATGTGCGCTAGCTCTCTTCGTCTCGCAGCATTGCATCCAAGATCATGTCAGGCGTGGTCAGGCCGAGTGTGGACTCAATAGTGTGCCTCAAACCAGCTGATGGCCATGTTCGGTCATCCATTGATCCACTCTCCCCATGACTTGATTAAGTCTGAATTGAGCAAAATCGGCAGATCTAAAAGTGATTACCGCTGCAATTTCATCAACATAACTTACTAGGAACACATCCGCAAGCATTTTGCAGGCTCAACAGATCATCATGCATGTCCTCGTTGGTAAAGGGAGGAACATTCACCTGGTAAACGATGATAGAATCATCAGCCCAACAGCGAACCAACCATACGCCCCATGAATATGGACTGCGTATTTTTATTATAGAAAAAACACTAAAAACAGTTAGTGGTGCACGACGAAAATTAAATTTTGTTAACCAGTGTTAACGTGCCATATCCCTTTTGCCATGTTTCAGTAAGCTCCACGAAAGAGTCGTTTACTATCGCAATCGGCCAGCAAAAGCAAGTAGATGACCTCTATACCAACTTTTTCAAGGCTTTCGATTCTGTGAGCCATGATATTCTTCTGTCTAAGTTAGCAGGGTTTGGTCTCTCCGGTGCACTTTTTTGTTGGTTTTCTTCCTACGTTTGTGATCGCTTCTGTGTTGTTACTGTTAACTCTTGCTCTTCTACACCTTTTTTCCTACCTCAGGAGTTCCGCAGGGATCCATTCTTTTGTTTATTAACGATCTTCCTTCCCGCTTGAACTCACCCCGCCTTTTGTGCGCTGATGTGAGTGCGTTAATTTGCACATCACCCCGCCGTGCGACCGCGTGTCGGATGAGCGCGATTGCTGTCCTATCTATGCCTACGTGCCCCCCGGAGAATAATTCATGTGATTAAAGTACTAGAGGGTATATCATTGTCGACGACTTTAAAAACGATGTTGCGATATTGAAAGGAAGCGCAGGGCTTTGGCAGTCAGAGGTAATATGTTGGCTTGCAGATTTTCCTGTTGTACTAAGTAAGTTAAGATAACGCTTTTCCGGGTATATTGCCAGAGCCTGTACACAGGAAACCTGTGAGTCAGATATGCCAAAAGATCACTGGACACCTTGGGCGTCCAATTTAATAATATCTTCAGGATGATGATGGGATTGGCCCGCTTCTGCAGTGCATCAGGTATGTTTGTGGAGTACCAGAATGATGGCAAAAAAACTTTATCTCTGATCCATAGAACACGGAACAGTCCCAAAAGCATCCTAAATACTATAGCTGATAGGTTCATTTCACCACTATGGAGGTGCCTTGTACGGAAACCAGCTCGTTTCCTTAATCGCCCTCGGCGTAGAAAAGTAAACTTATTTGTGCTTTTATGCTTATGTTTAAAGTGTTTTGTTTTTTATTGATACTAACCTACTATAAGTCTTACTAACACACTATGGATCCTTTAGTTGGCCGATATAAGCAATTTTTATTTTTATTTATATATTCTTTTACTACACAGCGCGTCTGTCATCGCAAAGCTGCGATAATGTTGAGGAGTGTATTCGTCTGCCAAGCTAGAATTTGCCGCCGTCTGAATCTGCCGCCCGGGGCATGGGCTCCGGCTTGTCTCCCCGTAGATCCGGGGCTGCTCCTAGCAAAGCGTACAGTTTACCTGGATGAATGCTTTCTGTTCAAAATTTGCCGTGGCTATCTCTTCATCTATAGCATCCATGATTAATGTACGGCAGTGTGAGAGGCAAATCAGGTCCTCCGTTGTCTTTGATGTACCATTTGCACATACAGATACTTACGTTCATTCTCCTGTTTTACGCTTAATACGTATCCATAAGTGCTTTCAACTTGGTCCTCTTCCTCACTCTATAGCCACCTTTAAAAGTAGTAATCGAAACTCAATATTTGCTGATTAATTTATCTACCTTTTTTATCATTCGTGGCTCTAAATTGCATATTTTATAATTTTTTCAATTTTTAGTTTCGGTTTTTATTTTTTTATTTGTTATTTTCTGTTTCTAAGCTATTCTATTTATAATTGGGAATTTTGCTGAAAATGGATTGTTGGATTGTTGGATTGTTGAATAAATATGATCATGCGTAATGATACTAATTCCGTTCGAAGATCTAAGGAGCAATATTGGATGAAAGACTAGGTTTCCATTATGAATTTTCTAGGTTTTCCATTATGAATGAATTTATTTGTGCTCAAGTCGAACTGACGTCAAAGAAAATATTTTTTGGTGTCAACTACACGCCACCGAATTCTTCGTATGATGTTTACGCTTCGCTTATACATATTATGCAGCTGATATGTGACCTTGCGGACAATAACGACGACGTCGTCTTAATGGGTGATTTCAACTGGTGCCCTTCAGCGTACGGCACTTCCAAAGCTCCGAGCTCTACTGCTATTAGCGGACAACACGACATCAACGTTGCAAACGAGTTTATATCACTTGGTTTGTTTCAAACCAATTGCATCCGGAACGCAAATGGAAAATTGCTGGACCCGATTTCTACTGTGGTGAAACCCCTCACATCATCTCTCATCGACGAAACCGCGCATCATTGTGGACTCAACATTATTTTCGAGCCAAAGTCTAGTAATTACTTATCATCGAGCACATCTGAACTTAAATTTAATTTTAGACGAGCTAATGTCGATCAAATACGTGACTTGCTTGCTAACTATGATTGGTCTTCCGTGTTGCAGGAACCTAATTCAGATAAAGCTACGTTTTATTTCCACATTAGGTTGTTTAGCTGTTTTTTACGGTGCGTGCCAACTACCTTCAATAAAAGCAAGGTTCGTTTTCCTTGGATGTCTCCACAGCTTTACCATTTGAAAAATTCCAAAAACAAAGCTTGGAAAAAGTTTCGCCTGACTCGCTCAGAACCTGACTATCAACGTTTTTCTACATTACGAGAACTGCATCATAAAGAAGTTGCATTTGCATATCATAGACATACGCAACAGCTAAAATTTCATTTTCAAGCCCAACCTAACAGATTTTGGAATTTTGTTAATTCTAAGACTTATAACGATGGGTATCCACTCACATTTAAATCTGACGACTCCTATTTTGATGATCCCCTTGATATTAGTAATTTATTTGCTTCTGTTTTCCGTAAAGTTTATCGTACGGACATTCCAAATTCTAGACACTTTTCACTCTACTTGACGAACACAACAGTTTCTTCTTTGAAGATGAAGAATTTAAAAATTGACGAGGACATTATTATCACATTTGTTAATAAACTTGACAATAATATAACACCTAGCCCAGATGGCATACCTAATTTGGTCTTGAAATATTGTGTGTCATCACTACTACCTCTGCTGTCTTATATTTTCAATGCATCCTTAAAAACAAGCATCTTTCCTCATTTGTGGAAATACTCCACCGTTACTCCTATATTCAAGAAGGGGAGTCGTAATGACGCTTGCAACTATAGACCTATTGCAAAACTTCCCTGCGTCGCAAAACTTTTTGAAGCCATAGTCATGAATGTTGTATCCTTTCATTGAAAATCCATTATGGCTCCGTATCAACACGGTTCATGAAAGGTCGTTCAACCACAATTTCAACCACAACCAACCTGCTGGAATTTTCTCACCAAATAACCAACTCAATTGAAGCTGGCCTCCAAACTGACTGCGCCTACACAGACTTGACGAAAGCCTTTGATAAGCTTGATCACTCTATACTTTTAGCTAAGCTTCATTCCTTTCAATTCCCTTACTTGTTTTTACTAATGTTCAAAGAACATTAGTATTAAACTCGTTTCGCCGAAAATTCATATTTCTTTATATATATATATATATATATATATATATATATATATATATATATATATATATATATATATATATATATATATATATATATATGTATATATATATATATATATATATATATATATATATATATATATATACATATATATATATATATATATATATATATATATATATATATATATATATATATATATATATACATATATATATATATATATATATATATATATATATATATATATATATATATATCAGCAAAATGATTTTCCGAGATAATCTCTGGAGTGGCCGATTCGATTAAGCTGAAATTTTCGGAGAACGTAGATATATATAGTAGGTAGGTCCACGACATTCTCAAGTTCAGATATCCTAAACCTTTTGGCGGCGGCGAGCGTTTTAGTGAATTTTGAGGTACTCCTATATTTCCAAGCAGTGTAAATTTTTGTTAAAAAAAAGTATTGGGAATGAAAATTAATTATGTTCTAAGCTTGTTTATGATAAAGAATTGAAATTTTTGAGCCGTGTGTGGGTGCTAAATGCCTAAAAGTAGGCAAGGATTTTTTTTCAAATTTTGATTTGTCATTACTTCTGACAAAAACATTGGATCACCGTGAAATTCGTAGAGCGTATTGACGTTGGCTAAGATTAAACACACATGGATTTTCAAGATAGTGCAGGTAGCCCTGTAGCTACGGCAGGCTCGTGAAAAAAAATCCTTCAAATCATTGACCCTCCTCAAAAAATTTTGATTTTTGACAAAAATTTCAAATCATTGATAAATTTTGACCTTTGTCCATCATGTCAAATTGAAACTTTGAAAATTCCGATTTGCACAAGAACGGCAACCCATCACCAAATTACCTCTATTTTCAGCACTCGAAAGTTCTGTTCACGAGAGCTGACGACCGGATTATGCGATCATAATGAAATTCATAGGACATGTTGGTATTAGCTAGGACCAGGTCTGATAGAAGTCATTTTGAAATACGGACAATCCTGTGGCAGTGGTACCATCTTGAAAAATCACTGAGAAAAAAAACAGCTTTTCGCCCTATAACTTCCGATTCAGCCATCAGATTTTAATAAAACTCACACAGTACTTGGATCTTACTCTATGTAACATTTGGTGAAAATTTGGCTGAAAAATTAGAATAGGGCTGCCAGCTATGGTGATTTTTGTCTCATAATTCTTCCAAATTTGCTTAGCAAAATAACGCTTTTTTCCCTATAGCTTCCGGTCCAGTGCAGAAATCAAAACGAAGTTCATGCAGTAAATGGACCTTAATGTGAAGTAAATGTCGTAGGAATTTCGTACGAAAATCATGAAAGGGCTGCCAGCTATGACCATTTTCGTAATTTTGTGGAATTTCTTTACTGAGCGATTATATCATTAGATTTGCAAATGGGAATAATCCTGCAATGAAAATTAACAACAAATATTAACGCTTTAAAAATTTGAAAAGTTTTGAGGGTGGCAACCCTAAAATTCTTTTCACCCGTATAGCTTCCAGCGCAGTGATTCAATCGAAACGGAATTTACTGGTTGGGTTTAACTTAACGTGAAGCAGATTTTTTATATATTTTGGTCTGGTGCTGACACAGGGTAACCAGCATTAGCCATTTTCGTAAATATTGCACCAACAGATGCTTGAAATTACATACTCATATGCAAAGCATTTGCGATAAAAATAAGA
This sequence comes from Nemotelus pantherinus, assembly GCA_963978885.1. Lineage (NCBI taxonomy): Eukaryota > Metazoa > Arthropoda > Insecta > Diptera > Stratiomyidae > Nemotelus > Nemotelus pantherinus. The sequence goes on from OZ022263.1 coordinate 163,950,198, forward strand.
AACCAATTTTTAAATCTTCCGAGTTTTGAACATTTTTCGGATGGCAGCCTCAAACAACGTTTAACCGCTGAAACTTTCGATGAAATCCTCCGATGAGAACGAAATTCAAAGGATAAGTTGATCTAAGTATGAGCTTGTTATGGTAAACTTATTGCTGCTCCATTGGGAAAGTGTTGCCAGCACTGAACATTTTCATCATTTGAGTTTTGTTGCTTGAGACAAGGAATGGTTGATATGATTCTACAAAAAAGTATATTACGTCTTTCCACATTTTTTTGTCACTCAAATACAATTTCTTCGAAAATTAGTTTTCTAGCGGTTTTGATGCGCTAGAGTTTTTAAATTGGGTTGACTCTTACTTGACGAATCGAACCCAACGTGTATCCTTTCGCGGTGCCTTGTCATCTGAAATTAAAACCACGTCTGGTGTTCCACAAGGTAGTCATGTAGGCCCTTTACTGTTCGCCTTATTTATTAATGACGTAGGCTCCATTCTACAGTCATCTTCTGTTCTTCTTTATGCCAATGACGCTAAAATTTTCAAAGTTGTGAGAAATCTTAACGATTGCAATGATTTGCAGCAGGATCTAAACAGATTTGCCAACTGGTGTTCCGATAACAATCTCCTAATTAATCCTGACAAGTGTACGATTATATCTTAAAATAAAAATAACCCTGTAATCTATGAATACTCACTTTTGAGTACATCTTTAAATAGATCAGCGAAAGTACTCGATTTAGGAGTATTGCTGAATCAATCCTTCACATTTGACGATCACATCGATTCAATCGTTGTGAAAGCTAGCAATGCCTTAGGTTTTGTCAGAAGACGTTCGAGGGAATTCAACGACATTTTTCTAACTAAGACCCTCTTTTGCAGCTTAGTAAGACCAATTGTCGAATATGCAAGTATTGTATGGGCACCATATCAAAAAGTCTACATAGACCAAATTGAGTCCATTCAAAAGAGGTTGCTACGTTTCTGCCTCCGCGGTCTTCCGTGGTATGACCCTTTACATCTACCTCCTTATCAAGACCGCTTAAATCTTTTACGAATGGATACCTTGGACTCTCGACGTCAAAATTTCAAAATCTTATTTGCCGCGAAAATTTTGGAAGGCACCGTTGACTCAAACTACTTATTAAGCCAACTTAATTTTAACACTAATAATAAACGTTTCAGGCGGGTTAATTTTTTTCGATCCCTCAACATCGGACCAATTATGGTTGCAATGAACCAGTCACTGCAATAAGTAGATGCTTTAACGAAGCTTATTATAAGTTTGATTTTCATTTATCTACAGCATCACTTAAACGAATTCTGTATAAGAATAATTAATTTTTATTGTATGTGTATAGTCTGGATTAGACGAATGTAATAAATGAATGAATAATAAAGCCATCAAAACTCGTTTGTGAAATTTATTTAATTTCTCATCGGGCTACATCGTTTTCGTGGCTTGCATAGAGCTGCTCCATCTCTCTTAAAAACCGAACGCGGTCTTCAAGCAGACCTTTTTCATTTGAAAGAAGCATCCATTCATTTTCAGTTTTTCGTCCAATATGGGCATAGTTCAGAGGAAATCCAGTTGCAGGTTTCCATTTTGGTATTTCTACCGCAGTGTCACCATCTGGGGTGGGGTTTCTGAAACCAAAAGAATCAAAACATTTCAGACTTTGTTCCGCGATCAAACACAAACCCGGTTTTCGCAAAATTCGTCCAAATATACGGTAAAGCCCATTTCATTTTTTCATCGTTAGCTCCGCCATTGGTATTGGGAATCCTAAATGGAAACAGATACGGTAGCTCGTCGGTATGACATACACCTTCGACATTAATTTTATTAAAGTAAACATTAGGTTACATGTTCGCATTCATACCATAGTATCCCGTAGCGGAAAAGTAAAACTGTGACATTGAAATCGGTCCTCGGTGATCGAAAAGGTAGACATAGGTTGAACCAACTTGAGCGATATCTGTAGCAGCAAATCTATTCCGCAGCAGTTTGTCTAGCCCCCAGGTAAAGTAATAGTCCGACAGTAACTGAAATGACTGTACTGCAAATTTCTTGATTTCAAAAGAAAAAAACTCATTGATCTTACGTTGGTCAAATTGTGGTGTTTTTCCATAGACCAATCACGTTTGCCTTTGAAATAGAAGCTATCGATCCGTTTGGTTATCTCCTCCTGAAGATGCTCCGGTTTGTGATCATAAAGCAAAATAATAGGAATAGCAGTTTCGAATTTCGCTATGAGGTCGTCGTTCGCGATTGTTAGTAGAGCTGCAAATTAAGAAACTTCTTCAGATTACACTCAAAAAGCACATGATTGACAAAGCCGCGACTTTTCAAACATACGTCCGGATTTGATTAAACCTTCATCTGTTGTTATTCCTACAATTATCGGAACATTTGCACTGGGAGCGATTTTTATATCGTTGGGATGTTTCGTCAAGAATGCATTTTCGTTTTCAGCCTCAACAACTGGTCCGAACGGACAACACGGATCAGTATCAAATTTCTACAAATATTTTCATTGAGATACATTTTTCCTGGACTTTTAATTCGCGATGCATACGAAAAACTCTCGAACGACTGATGCAATGTCGATGGCTTTTCGAGTTCGTAGACATTGAATCAGTTCATCCATTGCTGGTGTGGAGCAATTCAGAATTTTAGCAAGTTTCAGTGTCTGTTCGATAGCCAGTGACTTTTCAGTTACTGCCCATCCATTAAAGTTTGTACCAGACTGTAATATTGCTTTGTGGAAAAGTCCTTCGAAATGAATAAAAATAATGGTTTGATTCTACTGTGATTCAATTCAGAAAGTAACCTTTCGATAGCTTCGAGTATAGATGATGTCCTACAGATCCTCCCCCTGCACTTTCTCCAAATATAGTTACGTTTTCGGGACTCCCACCAAAAGCTCGAATATTTTCTTGTACCCATTTCAAAATCAAAGTTTGGTCTTTCATACCGTTATTGCCGGGACAGTCTTCAGTGCCGGTAGTGAGAAATCCTAATGCTCCGACTCTGTAGTTCCCGACCACTAAGACAACATCATGGTCAAGAAGCTTCTCGGGACCGTACATTTTAGAAGTAGATGATCCTGTCATAAATCCACCGCCGTGGATGTAGATCATGACAGCAAGTGGGTTTTCGGCATTTTTAAGCTGTCGTATATGTTTTTTGGTTTAGATTTGTGTGGATTGTGTTTTCCTACTTACATAGGGTGTGAATACATTGAGATAAAGACAGTCTTCATCACCTTCAGTTATGAAAATTCGCTTGAATGGATGTTGTGACGGACATTGACTTGCATCTTCCACGGCCATCTTTTCACCCGACCAAGGTTTCACTGGTACGGGTGCCTTAAAGAAGTGAATTTATTGCAATGAAAGATACATTTCCTGCCAAGTCATCAGACCTTAAATCTTAATTCTTCGACAGGAGGCTCAGCATAAGGGATGCCTCGAAATGCTCGAACTGGATTGCCTTGAACAGTTTTCATACGGGTTCCGACTAATATTCCACCATGAGGTAAAACTACTTTTGGCACATCGATTGGATCACACAAGAAAACTTTCGGAAAAGTAAAAGCAAACAAATAAACACAATAAACTAATCGATACATTTCACGTTTTATTTTTAGACACTGCCAGTTGTTTGTACATTCAAGATGCTGCCTACAAAACGACTAAGCTTGCTGTTGGTTTTATTTCAATCCAAACCAGTGATTTGTATGGGAGATTTAAGTGAGGTTATCTGTGGGAATGGGGTAGGCTTGTAAGGTTATCTGTTATCTGGTTAAAATTTGATACTTTGCAAGAGTTTCCTGTCTTCTTATCGTTGACAAATTGTTATTTTATTATTATTTTTGTTTACAACTTGAACTTCAAAGCATATGATGCTATCAAAATTATCGTTAGCTCCGCAGTATTTATTATGTAAGCTAATTTGTTACTATTGTATTGTCAACAACTCGGCTCAAAGAAATAATCAACTTCCTTGGCCTTTTTTTGTGAAAGCAAGGATATGAAAAATGTTAAAAAGAATGAATAGTTGAATGAATAGTGAATGTAGTTTGGCTAGGCGAGCGGATGCACAAAGGAGACCAAATAATTAAAAGCACATTTTTGCACAATCAACGTGATATATAGCAGTGGCGGCTCGTGGTTTTGAGACTAAGGGAAGCACAGGCAAAATATATAAGCATATAATATAGATAAGCATACTTAAGAAGCGCGTAGTAAACTATACATGCGATTTTTTTTAATTAGGTATTTCAATGCTGACTTTATTTGCATTAAAAGTTAATGATTGATGTCAACAGCTTATTTCAGCGATATTCCTACTCAAATATCAGAAAAGCTCAAATTATGTATAGTATTTGAAAGCAAAAAAAACTACTAATTTTTTTAACTTTTCTTTGAACTGTAGCTAATTGACGTGCTACTTATTGACCAACACAATATTTCTTTATATTTAATTAAAAACTCCGAATTGATATTTACGATTTTATTCCATTAGGGCTGAATCTCTACAGACTAAACTACGTATAAATTTTGCTTACAACTACCTATTACTAATTTGTGCTGAGCTGCTGAGCAAGTGGTACTAAACTACTCAGTGCTCGTTGTTCTGCTAACGTCCGCCGATGTCCTAGACTGCGCTGTCACATTTAATCGCCACAGAACTATAAAAAAAGTTAAATTGAAAGCATATTACAGGCTAAATAAATAGTGAAAGTTTTTTGCATCTTTTCGCAAATTAAATTAGCTAGCCAATGCCACAATAAGAATAAATTCCTCTTATAATTTGCAATAAAAGTGCCTAATATAGTTACATTTTGCAAACAGTTGACTGAGTGAAATTAGTGCTCTTGGCTGCTACCACAGTAAATATTCTATGGAACAATCACATCAATTTTGGTTTTGCACATTAAAATCCATATTAAACGCGTAAATATGAACTTGTCGAAACATAAACTATTCAATACGCTCTCACTTTAACGAGCTTTATGTTATAATTTACTTTAAAAACTATCCTTTTATACAACCGACTGTATCAATACTGACAATACAAAATAATTCAAGTCAAAAGTCGCACCTGTTATAAACAGGTGCGTTTTTTGCGAAGAAGACATAAAAAAGCGCACCTAATGTAAATTATAAATGCTAGAGAAAACACTTCAAAACATAAGCGAAAGCAATCAAGTGCTCATTTAACCCAAAGCACCAAACTCAAAACAGAAAGTAAACCCAAAACAGATACAAAAAAAACCGATATGGAGAAAATTGCACACGAAACAATTTAACTCCTACATATTTTCCATATCAAAATCACAATCACTTGCACCGTACATACACCATGCGAACAAAGCATAAAAGGCATCGAATCAGAAGGGGAACAACTCGTAAGAAAAGAAACAGAAAAGAATACAAATTCTGTAACGTAGATCATGTGTCATAATGTGCCAAATAGATATTGGCCGAGCCCAGGCGAGATCTGGCGAGCCCGAGTGTGTGGACGGTCCAGACGAGCGACTTTGACAGGGCTCGCCGGCGCTCGTGCCACATCCGATCGGAATGGATTTTGAGCACGAGTCAAAGCGATTTCGAACGAGCTGTCAAATGCCGTCCACATGTTGGCGGTCTCGTCTGACTTCGGCTCGCCTGGTCTCGACCAATATGTATTTGCCACATAATAGCGACGCGGATGAATTTTCAGCGTCAACATAGGCGGCCAAAGCAATCAAATGGTCATTTCACCAAAGCACCAGAACCAAAAAACTACGTCTTTTGCGAAAGCGAACCCAAAGCAGAGACAAAAAACCGATCTGGGGAAAACTACACACGAAAAATGGAACTTCTACTATTCTATTCCCCACATGAACATCACAATGGCTTGCATCGTACATGTGTACATGTGAACAAAGCAGAAAATGCATCAATTCCTAAGGGAAACGGCTTGTAAGAAGAGGAGTTGAAGAGAATCTACAGATTCATGAGGGGAAACAGTAGCATAACAAGAGACGCGGATACTTTTGCAGTGTATTAAGTTCATTCATTAGCAAAGATTTTCGGGCCGTTCAGCGGATGGATCGGGCAAGGGTTTTGTTTTTAATTTCTCTATTCACCAAGACGCTGTGAGCGATACTAGTTGAGGACATTGATTGTAAAATTTTTGTGAGTATCATTTAGGCAAAGCGTCTAAGTAGATCTATGCGAAAACCACGAGTTTAAGCATTGAAGCAAGATCAATTCATTGTTCTGTGCAGTATATCTTAATGAACTGTATGTTTTGAATTGAATGGTATACAGTGCTTGTAGTTTGTAGTAAAACGTTTGAGTTTTCGTTGTGTCGCTGTAAATTTACCTTGGAAGCTCTGTAGTTGGACTGTTATAAAATAAAACCATTAGATTCATAGTAGCGATGGAATTTTGCCTTTTGTAAGAAAATAAATGTTATTAAATTCACTGTTAAATATTGATTGTAAATCTTTTGATTGTTACATATTGATTATTTGATCAATTTTGTGGTTTAGCAAGGGAAGCACTGCTTCTTTTGCGTACATCGACGAGCCGCCCCTGATATATAGCTATTTTTCAGCAGTCATCAGATGAATTGGCAGCAGTCATCACAAAAATCGGGGGAATAACATGAAGTATATGATAATATGTTGTACGTGCTGTAACTATTCACGCTGATGAAAGTGTAATCTTAACCTCCATGCGGTAGCTGCCGGTAACAATCTTCCGTGAAGGAAAGATGGGCTAACATGATTCCAGGGAGTGAAAGCCAGTGGTGAAACAGCATATGCCTTGGGCTGAATGGCTGATGGATGAAGCAGTCGCTAATATGCGAATGCGGGTATCGAATGGCAAGAGCTCATTTAATTTAATGCCTATGCCAAGATACAAAGGATAATACGGCCGGTCTTTTCCATTCCTCGTACTCGTGGGAACAAAATTGAGACCTAAAGGCCCCAGAGCCTTCTTACAGTGAAGGTCCAGTTCTCCCCAGTGAACCTTCAAGGGAATTAAGAGAACCGTTAAGGCTCGAATCCTAAAAGAATTACAAAGATCAAACAAGATGGAAGTTAGACATAGCTCTGCGCCAAAAAGCAAAAGTGGACAATGTTGCGGAATAGCCTTGCCGCCAACTAACAAGAACACACCTGCAAACATGACGAATGCATTGCTGCATGCAACAGTCAAATGTACTCCAAAATAGACTTTCTGATGCATTTGATTGTTGCATGTTTGATTGCGGCACGACGGGTTCGCTGACCAGAGCGCAGCTGATTTGCGACAATACTTGATCAGCTGCGTTATCAGGCCAGCGTAACTAGAAATGTATGGTGCTGGCTACGTGTGGTGTGCAACATTTGCACAGTTGATAACGGCTAGTGAGAACCGGTGGGTGGTGGAATGCTAAGAAGGCTGGGAGATGCTGACGGCTCAGGAGTGGAGTCTGAGAACCGTCGGTTTTCGAAATGTCAGCGGGTGGCTGAAAAATGTTTGAAGATACGGGATTTTGTTTTTGAAAGAAGAACGAAAGAAGAGACCGCGAAGGTGGCCAGATTATCTTTTGGAGCACGGACGTTTGATCGTTAGAAATGTAAATTGTGCGGAAAATATAAAAGGAAAGTTTCTTTGTCTGTATCAAATGATAGTGACATAAATGAAAACGGAATTAAGTGATAGTTAAAAACTACCTCAAGTTGTGCTGTTGGAGAGCAAAGCATTTGAAGCAGATTTGATTTGTCGAATTGACCACGGATAAATATTCGAAACAGTCACAAGAGGGAGAACTTTTTGGTGGTACCAAAAAGCCGTATCTTTTGGAATTGTCCTGAATACGGGAGGAAATGGTTCGGAGCTAATTTGGTGCTGGCACCTTTGTAATGCGCACCGGGAATTCATGGTCATCAACTATCACCGATGTGACGGTGTCAAAGAAGAAAAACTGATAAGTACCTGAAAAATTGAGTTTTAACATTTATTCATGAAACATATAGCAGAAAAGAAAAAAATAAAGTTAACCATGATACAATGAAAACAAGGTTCTCCATTGCGCATGTCGCTCACTATCCCATTGTCGCGCTGGTAACAACTGTGAGTGATTTGCCTTTAAGCCAATGTAAAATTGGACATCTTCAAAGAGGGCGTTTGGGGTGTTAATGGTGCGATAATTCGATTTTGATGATGAGGTCTGAATGTTTGGTCTATGCTGTTAAATGTCCTACACTCTAAAAAGTGGGTACATAATTAATACTTTGATAATAGGAAATATATTAATTTTTTCGTTTAAAATAACGAATCAAAAATTTTTTTACACATTCGATGTGCATTTTTTGCTTTTACGTCATATCAGCTGAATAATACACAGCTTTTTGTAAATTGAATCAAAAAGAGTGTAAATTTATTAGTTTGCTATTCACCTTTGCGCCAAAGCCATAAAATTACATCATTTTTTGGGGTAAAATTACACGATTTGGTCGTAAAAAAAATATTCTTTAATCATCATTTAATAGTAGGAAACCAGTTTCCTACTATTATAAGGGTAAAATTCAACCAAATTTTTTTTGAGTGCAGAAACCCGCAAGGAGAAAGCTGTTGTACAAAGCACAATGATGGAAAACTCAATAGCTTATATTTCCGGCGAAGATATTAACTCCACTCACGACAACGAATAATTTAGAGTGTGCTTATGGGTACGATGCTAGTTGTATGTACGTGCGATGTTGGGTTGCAGATTCATCCAGCCCGATAGGGTACTAGATACAAATATGTACTGAGAAACTATGATGTGATTGATATATAGTAATTCTGTTAATTGCGGATCTTTGTGAGCTGCGTTTTGAAAATATCGGCACAGTTGAAAACAAGATTTGTATTGTGTTATTAACTCCGCACAATATGGAAATGCATTATCGACATCGAAATTTCGCTTTTAAAAACGAAAATTTCGCTCTAAATGGAATGCGAAAATTTCGCATTGGCCTGCGAAAATTTCGAAACGGATTGCGAAAATTTCGCAATTGACTGCGCAAATTTTTCTTCTGATTCAAAATTTTCTGTGATTCAAAACAAAATCTAAAAAACATTAAACATATTGATTGGTATAGAAAATTAGCTGTTCTTTTTAATTTTGAAATTAGATTTGAAAAACAAATTCTTTTTCCTGTGTGAAACCGGAAGTAGACACTTCAACTCGCAATTTGAATAATTTGGACCAGGTTGATTTTGTTTATTTTTATAACAAAACAAAGCTTAAAGTATACTTATTTTATCATAAAAGTTTTAGAATGGGATGGCCAGTAGTTTAGGAGGTAGGTGAATTTCAATACATAAAAGTCGCATGGAGCGTGGTACCGAGAGCTTGCTTAGGGCAGCTAGTTGGCTCGAAAATAAAAATTGATTTGAAATGTGATTAGTAGTGCCATCTTTTATTTGAAAAAGGTTTTATTTTACCATAAAAACCTAATTAAAATATATGACCATATATAATATATTTGACGCCAGGCCAATTCAAATTTTCCGTTATTTTTCGAGTTACTGTTCAACGCTTGCAATTACTATTACTTTCGTTGATAAGTTAAAGAGTCTTAATTATGTGTATAATGTCTCCGTTTGGCTATCAATGTTTCAATCTATTTGATTTGAAGTTTCATCGGAAGACTAAAGACCTAAGAAAAATGCCAAGAATATTAGCAGAAAATAAATTATGTCGAATCTGCAGGAAAAAACTGATCGTAAAAACACCTCTAGTTATTAAAAAAAAACAACTAGTCTAAAAAACGAGAGTAAAATTGTAAAAATTGTGAAATAAATTCATTTGTCCATATACAAGTAGCTTTTTTTCTCACTAAGTAAATCAGCATTAGCAATTTTTAATATTTTATCTTCTATATGTTAGTGATACAAGTGATATATAATAGTTTTATTACAAATATTTTGCTTTTACACTCACTAGCTATCATAATCAAGCTCTCGGTACCACGCCCCATCCGACTTTTATGTATTGAAATTCAGCTACCTCCTAAACTACTAGCCATCCCATTCTAAAACTTTTATGATAAAATAAGTATACTTTAAGCTTTGTTTTGTTATAAAAATAAACAAAATTAACCTGGTCTAAATTATTCAAATTGCGAGTTGAAGTGTCTACTTCCGGTTTCACACAGGAAAAAAAAATTGTTTTTCAAATCTAATTTCAAAATTCAAAAGAACAACTAATTTTCTATACCAATCAATATGTTTAATGTTTTTTAGATTTTGTTTTGAATCACAGAATCCGCTTTCAAAAAAACCTTTTATCAATTTCGTCAATTATTCAGAAGCTCATAGCTCGGCAACTAAACCTCATAGAAACAAAAACTTGCGCATCCACATTCATATCTTCTAGAAGTACCATTATGCACAATATGAACGAAATCCAGAACCTCGATTTTTTCTCGTTGTCCGCTTCACGTGAAATGCCCCATATATCAAAATTGTGGGGACTGGCGCGGGTTGTGTTCATCACCAAAGGTGGCAACAAACCGGCCGTCCTGCCAAAATCCTACAGGCCAATTAGCCTTACATCTTTTATATTAAAAACCATGGAGAAACTGATTGACCTATTATGTATAAAAATGATATTTTGCAGAGATGCCACTTCACAATTTTCAATTTATCTACCAATAGACAAATCAACTATGTCAGCTACACATAAGCTGGTCTAAATAATAGAAAAGGCATTGAAAGGCAAGAAAATCGCACTATGTGTCTTGATGGACATAGAAGGAGCCTTAGACAATGCAAGACATGCCTCGCTGTACTTCGCTCTCCAGAGGAGGGATGCTCATCAAGAAGTAGTGACGTGGTCGAGTAAAATACTAAATTATCGAGGTGTGTTTGTGGAGCTCGGGGAGGTGAGGCTAAGAAAAGACACTAGGAGGGGATGTCCACAAGGAGGGATATTATCGTCCTGCTATGGTCCTTATTAGCTGATAACCTTCATATGACTATCAATAGTAAAGGCCGAACTGCTCTCGGCTAAGCAAACTAATTCACGGTCATAATAAGCGACTCATACACGGATACCTCGAGATCCAGAATGCAAAAAGCCTAAAATGAAACAACGCAATGGTATGAAGAAGAGGTTCTACCATCAATCCTCAGAAAACTAGCATAGTACCATTCACCAGAAAAAGAAAAATCGAAATAGGGGCCCTAAATATTAGGGAAACAGCGGTATGCCTGCAGGAAAAGGTAAAATATCCAGAAATCCGCCTAGATAGGAAGCTCATCTGAGACAATAATCTAAACAAAACAACACTGAAGGCCACTAAGGCATTCTGGGCGACAAAACAAATGCTTGGACGCAATTGAGGACCATCTCCAATGCCAACACTATGGGCTTACAATCATGTGGTAAGACCTATCCCCCTATATCGAGCTGCAGCGTGCTGGAGGAACACCACACGAAAAACTGCTGTTAATAGGCTCAACAAGCTTCAAAGGATGGCCTGTTTACTGATTACAGGAGCAATGAGCTCCACCCCAACGGCAGAAACAGACGCCCTTCTAAACCTAGAACCGCTACATCTCAAAATTCAGGAGGAAGCAGCGAAACAGGCTATTACTCTACAACAGGCATACAGGTACAAATCAAAATACCTTAAAGGCCACCTCAAAATTCAAGAGGACATAGGCCTATAATGGAAATTTTGACCTTCAGCGATCAAACAAAGACCAAAGCAGGGAAGAGGTTCAAGGCCACAATACCATCGAGGGATAAACGGGAGGATGGCCCACCTCCCCCGTACAAATGAGCGCAAATGTGGTATACGGATGGTTCAAAGATGGATTGTGAGGTAGGAACAGGGATCGTAAGTCACAAGTGCAAAATGTATTTCTCTCTCTCTCTCAAAACAAGCCATCATTTATCAAGGAGAACTATCTTCCATACGTAGAGCCTCACAAATCATAAAGATAAAGAATACCAAAGGAACAAAATTAAGATCCTACCGGATAGTTAAGCGACTCTCAGGGCTATTAATCGTGATTAAATAAATTCAGCCATGCTCTCAGAGGTGAGAGATGCCTTAAATGAAATGAGGACACAGAACAGCCTCGAGTTAATATCGATTCCTGGCCATGAGAGGCACCAAGGAAACTGTTGGATTAAAACGATTAGTTCGGATTTAACATAAACACGTCTTTATTCATCGAGAATGACTTACGGAGCTGACAAATGAAAAAATGAGAGATGAGAATACCGAAGTGAATTGCAATCAGCTTATGAAGCTATAGCGACATCTCTTAAGAAATTCAAAATGGGATTATGTACATATTTCATTTCCAACAGAAACGAGGAAGCTGATACCAACACCAACAAGCAAGAATGCCCATGACAGGTTTTTATCCGATTGGGGTTTTACAAAGGCAGATATGCACAAAGAAATTAAAACATGGAGCAAGAAAAATATCGAAAGCTACTGGTATATTCCTATCCGGATTATATGGGTGCCAGGGCATAGTGGGGTCAAAGGCAACGAAAAAGCCGATGAAAACAGGATGGACTGCAAAGTAGCTAGGACATTATGGCTATCACCTGATCTAAGGAAAAGCAGGAAACTGCTCAAGCTCAACAGAAACTGCTTGAGAGCCACGGTCGGCTTGCTCACAGGTCACTGCCTTACCGCATCTCATGCGAACAGAATGGGACTGACATCCAGCAATTTATGCAAGAGGTGCGAGATGGAAGAGGACACCATCGAGCGCACTCTTTGTGATTGTCCAGCTCTAAGTAATAAACGCCTCAAGATTTTTGATTCTTACCAATTTCAAGAGTTAGCAGAGGTGGCCAGTACTGTCACGTTGAGTCAGGTGATTCAGTTTGGCGGAGCGGTCACTTGGCAGCTCTAACAAGCCAGCGGAGAGTGGCAAATGGGCCCAAACTGGTGGCTTAATGCTGGCTGCGTTCCCAGCAACCCTCCTGGCATAACCTTGAGGTTTGAAACACTCAAAAAAACTTAGCTTCGATTACAAAAAAGCAAAAAAAGCAGTGGCTCTCTGCAAAAGTGGCATAAAAGCCCTATGAGGAACATTGACAAGCCACCTTCCCTGCAAAAAGTGTCTCCACAGAATAGGTAAGGAGCGGAATGATCGCTAGAGATACTGTGAGGAAATGACACAGTGTTTAAAACATCTTTTCACACTCGGTTAAGCACTAGCGAGACGAAGATTAGAGATCTTTGGCTCTGCTCTTCACCCGATCAAAGAACATATTCAGGTTCATTAGAATCCTGGTTATCATATAGGACATAAGGCAGAGGAGCCACAATAGACCCAAGAGGTTGCAGCGCTAGGGGCCTTCTGAACCCACTCCAGGCTATCAATCAAACAACCACGTTTTATTTAAAGACACTGCCAGTTGTTCATACATTCAAAATGGCGCTTATAAAACCATTAAGCTTGCTGTTGGTTTTACTTCAATTCAATCCAGTAATTTGTATGGGATATTTAAGTAAGGTTATCTGTGGTAATGGGATGGGCTCGCTAGGTTATTTACAATAAATAAGGTCAAAATGTTATACTTTGAAAGAGTTTCGTGTCTTCTTATCGTGAGCAAATTGTTATTTTATTATCATAATTTTTGTTTACAGCTTGAACTTCAAAGCATATGATGCTATCAAAATTGTCATTATCTACACTGTATTTATTATGTAAATTAATTTGTTGTTATCATAGATTAAACTCTTCTTCGAGATTTCGCCAAAATTGTAGACGTTCGTCGAAAAGACCTTCCTGATTTTTCAAAAGTGTCCAGTTTTCTTGACTTTTGGTTCCTATCTGAACATATTTTAAAGGAAATCCATTTGCAGCTATCCATTTAGGAAATCTGGATCCGTCAGGTGTTGGATTGCTTTGAATTCCCATTTAACGGAAACTAAATAAAACAAGAGAGCAGAATACTATCGTTTGAAAAATACTAACTTGGTTTTCGCAAAATTCGCCCACAGCTCCGGCATCGCTGATTTCAGGAGTTTGTCATTTTCATTGCCTTCGATACTTGATAAATCATTATAAAATATATACGGTAGATCATCTGTGTGGCAAACACCTGTTATATACATACACCTGTTATATACATATAAATACCCAAGGGTATATTGTATTTCAAGTAGTGATTTACCATAATATTCACTACCACTATGAAACATTTCACTTGCAGATTTCGGTCCTCTGTGACCGAATAGATATACAAATGTCAATGCGTTTGTCATATTTTCAGTTGCTTTGAACCTTTTCCTCAGGAACTTATCCATACCGAAATTGAAACGTTGATCCGAAAAGAACTATGTGAATTCATCAAGTTTTCAAATCATGATAATTTTAAAACACTCTATTCATGCTGTACTGTGAGTACTTACGTTCGTAAGATTTTGATGATTTTCTTTGGACCAGTTGTGCAAGCCTTTGAAATAGAACTCATCGATTCGTTGCATGAGTTTTTTACGTGCGACTTCCGGTATGTGGGTGAAACCAGCAATTATTGGAAGGACTTCGTCAAATCTTTTCGTGAATTCGTCGTTGATCAAATTTAATATGGCTATTCAAATGCAAAAAATTACGTCAATATTTTTATTTAACTGAAAATTTAATTTTGAATAGAACTTACGCCCTGATTTGATGACACCTTCGTCAGAAGTCCCACCAACGATAATTGGTATGCCCACACTGGGCGCCATAGTAATGTCTTGAGGATGTTCAGTTAAAAATGCTCCCTCATGCTCAGGCTCAATTACTCCTGCGAAAGCTATTACTGGGTCAATATCGAATTTCTGTAATGATTTTTAAAGATCATTACTAGCTGTTTTTACACTTGCTGTAATTATTTTATTTTTTTTACTGATTTTCGAAGATTCGTTACCCCTTTATTATTGGCCGGCATTTTAGTCATATTTTAGGTACCCTTATAATTTTATATAGAAATGGCATTTGAAGGAACTAAGTTTACGAAATTAAATTTTTGTATATTTTCAACATTTCGGAAATTTTTAATCCTACTTGTGGAGGGGGGAGGATGTAAGTGCCTAAATATAGGCAAAGAAATTTCATAAAATTTCCAATTGCGATAATTATTGACAAAGTCATCAGATAATTACGAAATTTCCCGGGCACATTGATAACCATGTAAGTGTACTTAAGTGGTTTTTAGATAATGTGTAGGCAGCCCTGTACCTACAGGAAGTTAAACGGAAATCTTCAAATCATCGACCGTCCTGAAAAAATTTTCTTTTTAGCACAAAATTGCCAAAGATCAATACACTTTATCTTTTGTCCACACATTTTCAAAATTCTTCATGACACAAGAACGGTAGCTCTTTTCCAAATTACCTATTTTATTAATATCCTGAAATTGGGTTCGGGGGGTCTCAAGACCGGATCATTAGATGCATTTCACAGAATGTATTGGTCTTGGCTAAATCTGCTGCAGATTTGATAGAAGTTATTTAAAAATTTGGTCAACTCTGTGGGAGTGGGTTGTTTGTAATACAGAGCACGTTTGATAGAGCAGGCATTCAAAATATTTGCTCTACATGTCTTCGAAAATCTGTCTTTCTAGCGTGTTGCTAAGAGCTAGAGTTTTAAAATCACATCAACAGTTTCAAACTCACATCAACAGATGCTATCTTTTATCAACAATCATATACTTACAAAAAATTGTGTCAGACTCAATACAATATCTTCAGCTGGTATTGTCTTCAAGCAATCTACAGTTTTCTTCCAATCACCTTCCATGCGCGTGCATTTCATTAAAATTGCCAGCTTTTCAGCACGATTTATCGCAGTTTCCGAATCAATTATGGCCCAGCTATTGAAGATGCTACCAGATTGCATAATGGCCTTATGAAAAAGTCCTAAATGCAAAACAGAAGTGTCAGCAAAGAAAATCCACTGATAAAATTTAAATACACTATACCCTTTGATGCTTTTGAATACATTTGATACGCCACACTAACACTTCCTGCACTTTCTCCAAACAATGTCACATCATTATTATTGCCCCCGAATGCTTGAATATTGTCCTTCACCCACTTTAAAATCAATAGCTGGTCTTTGAAGCCATTATTGCCTGGATATTCCACCGACCCAGTACTTAGGAAGCCAAGCGCACCTAAGCGATAGTTACCTATCACCAGTATGACACCATGATCAACAAGTCTTTGTGGACCATGCAGATTTGAATTTCCGGTTCCGGTAACCCATCCGCCACCGTGGATATAAATCATCACCGGAAGCAATGTTGTAGTGACATTCTGTCGAGATACGATGTTCAAATCGATATAAAAATTCAGTTGAATTGTATTGCCAAACCTGCGGAACATAAACGTTCAAATACAGACAATCTTCGCTACCAAACACTGTGAAGTTTCTTTCGTAAGGATTTATTTGTATACACATCGAAGCATCTTCGTTTGTTAACTTTTCATCGTCCCATGAGCCTATTGGACGTGGAGCCTGAAGTTTAAAGAATGACTACTAATTCTGTTCCGACATATTTATAAATTTATATACATAAGTACCTCGAACCTTAATAGTCCGACGGGTGGTTCTGCATATGGAATGCCTCGAAATGCTGCGATATCTTTTCCAGTAACTGTTGTCATGTAACTTCCAACAACACTACCACCTTGCGGCAATAACACTTTTGGCGGCAAGGCATTTGAAAAACAGCTATAGACTATCAAAAACGTTATCACAATTTGCGACATTATGCAATTCAAGCTAGTAAACTCTGTTGCACGTTTCACGATTCGCATAACACTGTGCGGAGTATTATTAAGTAATCTTCGATGATGTAATGAAAAAATCTTGAAATTGTTATCAGTTACTTTCATTGCGTTCGTTTTCGGATTAAATTGGTTTTCGAGCTTGAGTTTTTTTTATAAAAAGAAAAATATATTTGGCTGCCTTGAATGAGGCATCAACCTTTCATTTCATAATATTACAGTAATTTCAAAAACAAACTGAATCAATAAAATATTTCAAGTTCCATTCAAAAATGTAATCTGTTTGGTAGATCGACTAAAGCTTTAAATTACATTCTACACTGAGGAAAAGCAAAGCACCAGATACCATAATTGATATACTTTTCGTATTATATACATGGGCGATTTCGGGATTGTAATAAAACATAGCGCCTGACTTGATAATGTAGGGCGAAGCATTAAGCGCTATGCTTCATAGTCTGCACGGTCATGCATTACAGTCCTCACACTCATGCATTATAAGCCTGACAAAAACCAAAATAAAAGCGAAGTTGTCCACATTTTAGACCATAACGGTATTTTAACAATTGTATATAATAGATATTCATATTTCTATTACTGAAATTTCATTTGTCAATTTGTAAATGGTGTCAAATAAATCCTGCTAGAACCCGGATTCGAACCCGTGACCTGATGCTTACAGACCAGTCTGTCGCCCCACGCGGAAAGCTTGTTGGAAAGGTGTTGCAAAGCAGGTTATTACTAATATTTGCGGAAATTATGTTCTTAGTAGTTGGAGCCATGTTACATAACAGTTGAGACTACGCTACACCTTAAATATATGAGAGTTTTAGCTTAAGCTATATTTTGTAGCTCATGGTATAAAGCGCATGCGACCAAAAATACTACGGTATGCAACATAGGAGAAGCTATTAGATGGCTCAGGGTACTGCGCCCATAAATGCTGCGCTACATGAATTTTTTTCAGTGGACTTGTGTGGCATCATCCATGACCGTTATTGGTTTTGATATCACATATTCGTCTCGAATTGGTAACGAAAAAACTTATTTCGAAACGAGCAGCAAACATCAATCCGAAAAAAAATTACTATCACTTACTGGCTGACGAAAACGACGCCGAAATTGTTTAGCCATAAAAGCGAAAAAAGCCACCATCAACTTTTCTGAGAGAGAACAGAGGCCCCAATCTAGTCAACTTTTCAATTTCAGTAGTAGGGAAAACTAACTTCCTTGGGACTCCCCTAAAGCGTGGAAGCGTTTTCGAATCCAAAATCTAGGTTTGTTCATAATAAATTTTCAGGAAAGCACCTAACAAGTTTACCTAAACCTAAAATTCACAAATTTACAGTCAATGTGAATACGAGAGTGCAGCAATTAGTTTTACAACTCATTTTACCCCTGATTAAGTCAGCTACATAATCAGAGTTAAGTGAATTCACAGCTAGTTAAACTCAAAACTCAATGTGTGGTCCCCTGAGCCTGGGGTCGAGCCAAGGTTACTACACACTAGAACCCAGTGCTCTACCCATTAGACTACAATTTACAATTAGACTCTTAAACCCGTGCAAGGGTTATCTAAGGGTTACTTTACTTTAACTAAAGAGTTTGATGAAAAAATTCATGATATATATTTTTAAGAAGCTTAAAAAGCTGCAGCTACTCTTGAAAATTGAATAGTATCCGTGAACCAATAAGTCTAAAATAGGATAAACCTAAAAAAACTAACAAACTGCGATGCGTCATGCATCACCACATTACAGTAGAAAAGCCAATTAAGTAAAATGATCCTATGCAATGGCGAAATTACCACGAGGACTTTGACCACACTAAAACCTATTGCTCATTTTCTTTCACATACACAAAATTAACGGGGCAAGCAAACTATACCCATTAATCAAAAAATGTAGTAATTGTGATAGTAACTATATTGCCAGCTACAGAAGTGATCCTGTTTTCCAATTACTGAAAGTAAAAAAATTATCCCACTGTACCAGGCTCAGTAGATGGGCTATGGTGATTTTGTATTTGAGTCCTCGAGTAAAACAGTAGATTCAATTTAATACATATATTTTAAATGAATTTATGTTTTATTCTATGAACTACAATTTTTTCAATAAAAGCGAAACCTCCAGCAAATTGATTACTTTTTCAGTTAGTACAAAAATCTTCGCTTTGTGTTTCAAGATATCTTTAAAGATGAACTTGATGCCAAGAAGAGAAAACTGTGCGCGCTACCTGGTTTGCTGTTTCAATGAGTTCCAAGTATGGATGCTTTTATACCAGCGAATGAAGCGGTAATGATGCTTCGCTTGAAATTTCGCCACTTTATATAGGCAGCGAGTTACAATAACAATGCTTTAAAGATGAACTTGATGCCAAGAAGAGAAAACTGTGCGCGCTACCTGGTTTGCTGTTTCAATGAGTTCCAAGTATGGATGCTTTAATACCAGCGAATGAAGCGGTAATGATGCTTCGCTTGAAATTTCGCCACTTTATATAGGCAGCGAGTTACAATAACAATGCTTATAATCTACCGTAGAACGTATTTGTCCGCAAGTGGTGGCAATGACGTCACTGCTGTGTGTTCCATGATATTTCGTATGTATTCGGTGTGGAAAAGTGGTGATGGCTTTTCTGCTTGTGTTACATTCCTTTAAAACTATGTTCAACAAGTTTCGAACTCCGCAGCCAAAGTCTTCGGACCTTGCAATGTAATTCCATATCTATGGCACACAGCCCATTAAAATTTTGGCCAATGAAGTCCGAAACATTATCATTGAGAAATGCTTTGGAAAATTTTCAGACATTGAGCTCATCACCAGCACCATGCTCAAGTAGTTTCTACCAATCGGATCAAATTGGCGTTCGTATCTCTTCAATGTAATCTTCAGAATCGGGTATTTTCGAGACGCATGAAAAAATGCCGTGATTACAGTGATCTCCAAACGTGGCAAAAACTTATTTCAAGTAAAATCATATAGACCTAATAACCCGTTACCTAGAGTCACCAAAATACAGAAGAAAGGTTTATTGAAAAAAAAATACTCCCAATTCCTGAGCACCAATTGGGACAACATGGTTTTTTCCCTAGTGTAGATGGCCAAAAAAAATTTGCTTACCAGATCCCTGGGTGACGTATCACCGCGGGGTACGTGTGGTTTGGCTCACTTAAAAAAGACCATCTACAACCCCACGAAGCTCCGAGTTGGGACCTGCCTAAGCACTACTTCAACCCGGTCGTGCTGACTCACTTATTGGTAACCATGGACTTCAGAAATTACAGCAGCTCATGGGTCGGTAAGGCAACTCTCCTCCCGCTTTGTGCGCAGTACTTTCGCAACGCATATGGAGACTGCGTGCCAGTTCTCGTCGTTTATCCACGATTGTTTCAGGTGTGACCCAACCGAGCGTGAGTTCAATGGTGCCGCTGAAATTTACGAAGCGATTGCACATAAAAAAAAAATGCTGACCATCATCATATTGTGTTCAAGTATTTCTTGAAATAACCGTACCCTGTCAACAAGTGAAAAAGGTAAAAGTAAACCTCTCCGTGGCTCCGGGTAAGCAAAGCTCAATAAGACTAATTGGCTTAGCTGTCCAGCGTCCTTTATCACTTTCATTCCAACGTTGTTACCAAAGCTGAAGGAAAAGCATACGCACGTGCGTCGGAGCCTCAGTTCTGCCCAGCTCTGAGCGAAAGAGGTGGCTTTTTTGCGTTCTCGTGATAGTAGGTCAATCGGGATTACTCCCGATGCCACCATCACAGCCTCTTCTTTGACCATGCGTAGCTACAGGTAATTCGCAGGGCAATCCTGCGCTAGACACTGGCAATGCGCTTCTGGAACTTCTTAGTTCACCCATCTTCCAAAATGTTGGCTCCATATAGCAAGATGGAATCGATCGTTACTATCAGCAGCCTTCGTCTCGTCTTGCTGGGTCTGCCGATGTTGACCATTAGCCTACACAGAGTAGTGACGATTACTAGAGCACTGTCACGTGCCCCATCCCAATACGTCAGTTTGGTGTCCACTCCCAAATACCTGACCGAATTGCTGGCCTGGACGTCGACGGAGTCTACTGTCATTGGTATGATAGTTTAGTTGGTATCCTCCAATTCGTCAGCATAACAATTTCTATTTTTGAGACTGCCAGCTGGAGGTCGTCACCCTCCTCATGACTAGGTTAAATCTGAGTTGAGCAAAATCGGCAGATCTGGAAGTGATTACCGCTACGACGTGGTCAGCGTAATTCATCAGACATCTGCAGGCGCAGCAGATCATCGTACATGATGTTCCAGAGGTCAGGTCTAAAGATCGGCCCTGAAGTGTCAGGCCTTCTTTTGACTCTGCTGTCGGAGTCGTAGGGCAATCATAGTCCCGCATCATGGTTAACAAGTAGCCAGCAATATGGAATCTCCGCTCAAGGGCCCGGACGATTTCTGTCCACTTCACTGAGTTGAAGGTGTTTTGTACATCAAGATTTACCAGCAGGACGACCGATATGGCTTGATGACGTGCCTCTTCCGCTCTTGCTACAGTCCCAACAACCTCTGAGATCGCATCGACTTTTGAATGACCTTTTCGAAAGTCGTTAGCTTTTCCTTTGCCGCAATGTGAGCAGCAGAAAGCTCAGCCACTCTCGGCCTATTCCTGGCTCCCTGCTCCTGCACGCCCGAGTGATTCGTCGCAGTTCGGCGGTTTCTTTGTTTCACAAGTACGCATGTTGCATCCTACGAAAAAGTTTCCGTTTGGGCATTGAAGCCTCACACGCCCTGTGTATCCTCCCCATGGTGCTGTAAGCCGTGGCCTCTACTGCTGCACGAGTCACTGGAGTCCCAGATGTTAGAGCCTCCTCAAGAGCGGTGGCTTCTTTGCCTGCTCTTCAGAAAAGACTTCAAAAAAGCATTCGAAGATAAAAAGAACTGTAAAGCAGTTTTTCAAAGCCTGCAACAAACTTTGATTTACGAAATCAAGCATATGCTTTCATGAGGCCCTTTCATCTTATCTAACTGATCGGACATTCTAGGTTTGACATAAAAGCTTCGCAACGGTCAAATATAAAGTGTAAACTGGAGTTCCACAGGGAAGTGTTTTAGGACCTACGCTTTGTACAATATTTATTTCTGATCTTCCAGTTAGTGACGTAACAACTACTGCAACTTTTGCAGTCGCATCAACTCTTTTCCAGTTATACCATCCCGAATTTCACAAGCGCACATTTCACATATTGGAGAATGATTTATAAAGTGGAAAATAAAAATGAACGAATCTATATGCGACCAAACTACTTTCACATTACTGAAACGAACTTCTTCTCAAATATGTCTCAACAATGTACCAATACGTCAAAATAACGAAGTCAAATACCTAGGAATGAACGTTGACGGGAAATACACTTCGAAACGCCACATTGAAGATTAAAATCAGCAGTTGAAGTTCGTATTCATCAGCTTCAAATGGATGCTTTAAGTCAGCACTCTCATTCGACTACAAAGCGCTTATTTATAGTATAAACCTGTTTTGATGCTTTTTTGGATTTATGGCTTAAAAAAATTAAAATTACGACAGAAGATTGAAATACTACTTTATTTTGATAACAATGCTGTTTATCAATCACTTGACCTATTATTCGTTTAGAATACTTTCATATTGTCGCCAAAAATCTAATCGGTCCTCATTAAATCCAACTTCTATCTGTAACAAATTCGGAATCGCCGGATTCTGACTACCGATCCGAACGAAATCCAGGGGAAATTTTGTAGCAGGTCTCCATTCTGGCAGATCGGGTTGTGATGGATTAGGATTCCTAAAATTCAAAGTTAAGCTTAAGTAAAGTCAGCTTGATATTTTTGGGGAATAAGAACTAGATATTCTGCTTGTGTGTGCCCGGATTCAAGCAAATGAGGCCACATGAACAACAAGTAGCACAAATTTTCAAGCTACTATAATCTACATAGTATAAAGCCTACCCAGTTTTAGCGAAGTTCGTCCATAGCTTAGGTAGTAAATTTGCCACCTGTTCAGCGTTAGGATTCTTATTTTCACTAGGAGCAGTATGCATATCAAACAGATAAAAGAGTTCATCACCATGATTCACACCTAAAGTAGAGAATATTATAGGTTTATACAATTTTTTCAGTGACAGCTTTAAAAAAAATCGCAATCCTTCGTACCAAAGTAGTGTCTATTTCCCGGTGGGAAATTAGTTACTCGTACACACGTTCCTTGATCGAAAACATAGAAATACGTCGGTGTAGCACAACTTTTTTTATCTCCAGCAAATCTTTTTCGTAGAAACTTATCTGTTCCCGTGTAGAAAAGTCGATCGCCTAAAAGCTAAAGCAACAAATGAAATAAACTCATTGAGGATACATGATGATGGTCCATACGTTTGTCAAATTGAAATGATTCTTCAGACACCAATCATGTTTTCCTTTGAAATAGAATTGATCAATGGCTGTCGTTATTTGAATTCGTACATTTTCAGATTGTTTATCGTAGTAAAGAGTGACTGGGATGATTTCTTCAAATTGTTGTTTGTATTTTTCGTTCGTCAACAAGGTTATCCCTGCAAGTACATGTTTATACGGTGCATAGATATTTAAATATTTTTTCATGAGTTTTGTTTTGTTTCGTTCTGTTTTGTTTCTGTTGGAGTACAATGAACGTGGAGATTTGTCATTCTGTCTGCTGATAGTCTGTCAATACTTTGAGTGAAGTAATTAATAACATAGGCAATCAGCACACGGGTCGTTGAGCTATCGTCGTGGATGTGATATTTCTACGCTTGGCCGTCACAACCTAGGTAAATCAATGGGTGACCGCTAACGGAGCGTTAACCAATCGTGAAGAGTCAGAAGCGTAGTCATTTCTAGTGATGGGCTCAAAAACGCCAAATATTTTGAAAAAAACCTTTGGCTGCAAAAAACGAACGAACAGTTTTTTCCAAATAGCGACAAAAAGTGTTTCTAAAACGAAATATTTTTCTAAAACGAACAGCATTTCTAAAACGAACTGTTTTTTTAAAACGAATCGTTTTTCGTTTTTCGTTTTTCTCAAACGAACAGTTTTTTTTAAAATGAACTGTTTTTTTAAAACGAATCGTTTTTCGAAAACGAACAGCATTTCTAAAACGAACTGTTTTTTTAAAACGAATCATTTTTCGTTTTTCTCAAACGAACCGTTTTTTTAAAACGAACTGTTTTTTTTTAAACGAATCGTTTTTCGAAAACGAACAGCATTTTTAAAACGAACTGATTTTTAAAACCAAATCGTTTTTCGTTTTTCTCAAACGAACCGTTTTTTTAAACCGAACTGTTTTTTTTAAAACGAATCGTTTTCCATCGTTTTTCGTTTTTTTTTAAACGAACCGTTTTTAAACGAACCGTTTTTTAAACGAACTGTTTGGCAGTGGAAAACTGTTTAGCTGTGGAAAACAGTATTTTGGTGCTTGCGAGCATTTTCGTACTTGCAAGTATTTTATTCAAATATTCATAAAAGTTTTAGGGCAAAACGAGCTGAAATCGGACAAAATCGGCCAATTTTGGGTTAGAGTGGTTTGGGACATAACGGGCCAAGATCTATTGCTGTGATACAAAAATTTCGGTTTTTTTTTAGGAGAATGAGGGGTTTTTTGGCCATAGTTTGGCAAAAACTAACTTTACGGCATTTTCGATATTGTATGGAGTACAATAGTGATATTTTAAGGGCAAATTATTTTTTTTTATAGGGGAAATTGGGCAAAAACGTCCATATTTTCCAAAAATTTTTTTTGGTCTAGAATGAATTCGGGGACCTTTCTGAGTTGTTTCGGGCGATATTTTCATTCAAGTCTGGGAAAAAGCGGTCTAGAAAAAGCGGTCTAGTTTCAAAATGAAATCCGGCGGGAGAACTAAAAGTAGCACTAAAAGTGCCAAGGAGGAACAGGTTGAGATCCTTTTTGGTTCATCAGTAGGCGTCTCTGGGTGTGCTAAGGCCCTCCTCGTGACTGCAGGTCGTCACGAGGGTGTCGCCCATCCTACCGGGGTTGTAAAATTTACGAGACCGCGGGAGGTAAGGTGCCTCTGGACTCATGTCCAGCCTTACGGAAGAGGCTGACCCCCAAGTGGGTGCATGTTCAATAAACGAAACATTTTTTTATCATTTCTTAATAAAATTTTCGACAAACTTCATGCTTCAGTGAGGCGAAGTGGAAATGCGACTGTTCTAGATTAGCCAGGAAAAGTTTGGTATCAGAGATCGCTCGATGAAAAGTCATATAGATGACAACAGGATTAGTTGGTCCTATGTTAGTAATTTTTTGTACTTTTGCCATTTGAACGAATACAGGATGTGTTTTTTGCATATAATAAAATGAAAAACAAATTAAATTGATTGAATTTGATCGTTTCCCTTTAGATGGCCCCTAGATTGGAGAAAGACTTGCCAAATAAATGACCGGCGATTGGAAAGTTTCGGACAAGCTGCACGGACTAATGACTCGGTATTCTTTGAAGGTCATCTTGCACCATCACCATTCTAACTTAGGAACGTTGTGTCTGGAGGGCGGGAGAGGGTATATCAGTCCGTTTCATTACATCACTGCAAATCGTATGCATTGTATGTATATATGTACATACTTTAAACAGCTTTTTGGAACAGGTATTTTTTCGAACTCGTACTAATTATACCTAGTATGTGAAATTCAAACTGTTTTTTTCAAACAGTTTTAAAAAACAGTTGTTTTTTTTTAAAAAAAACAATTCGTTTTCGTTTTTTGAAAATAACAGAAACGCTCATCGCTAGTCATTTCATTTTGAGTGC
The DNA here is from genome assembly GCA_963978885.1 of Nemotelus pantherinus. Taxonomy (NCBI): domain Eukaryota; kingdom Metazoa; phylum Arthropoda; class Insecta; order Diptera; family Stratiomyidae; genus Nemotelus; species Nemotelus pantherinus. The sequence continues at coordinate 163,975,790 of OZ022263.1, forward strand.
GTTTCAAGCGTTGTGCATTGCAGGCCTCAAGTCGAATGACTAGTCGTTTTTGCAAGTGCGATGAATGACGGCAACGTGCAATCCGTGGGGGAGGTGGGAAAATGCCGCGAATTGTATGATTTTACGAAGCATACTGACGTTTTCTTGACGACCTGTGTGCGGACATGAAATGAGGATGACGACAATCGTTTTCTCGCAAGCTTCACAAGTGTCAAACGCATCTCTCACGCATCGCATGGCTAACGACCCGTGTGCGAAGTGCCTAAGTAAACGTCTCTAAGACTTGTTTTGTGCAAGCACGGCATAAGAAATTATTAGCTAGTATTGATGCACTCTTGAAGGTAGTTTCAATGAAAACCAATCTTTACTAATGATACTTGCAAAATACACCGTAATTGAATTTTTACTCACTGGCTGATCGTATGACTCCTTCATTACCCGTCACACCAATCATCACCGGAATTGGTGCTATAGAATCCTCCGACAAATGTCTTGGATCTTCCGTCAAAAATGCACCTGGAATCTTTGGCTCAACAGTCGGCATAATGGGAGTTATTGGGTCAACATCAAATACCTAGAATTTCACAAAAAAAAACATTCTCTGACCGTACCCACTTAAAAATATTCTGTTATTCACAAGAAACTTTTCAATGCTCTTCACAATATCAGTATACGGTTTTTGTCTTAAACATTCAACAGCTCCTTTCCAATCCCCGCTAAACTGATCACATTCCAACAGACTAACAAGTTTTTTCGCTCGATCGATTGCTGCATCTTGATCGGCAAACGCCCAGCAATCAAAAACGGTACCAGACTGCAAAATTGCTTTCTGGAATAGGCCTACAATGATTTTCAGGAAATTTCTAGGCATTCGTCAAGTATCTACAACCACCTCTAGATAGCGGTGAGTACATATGGTAATTTACACTTGCGCTTCCCACACTCGATCCGAACAGTGTCACATCGTTTGGATTGCCATTGAAAGCAACTATGTTATCTCTTATCCATTGCAATGCCATAGCTTGATCCTTCAGTCCATTGTTTCCTGGGCAATCCTCCGTTCCTGTTGCCAAAAAGCCCAACATGCCCAGGCGATAGTTGCATGTCACTAGAATCACTTGATGTTCCAGTAATCTTTCAGGTCCAAACATATTCCCAGTCCCAATGCTCCAGCCGCCACCATGCAAAAACAGCATTACAGGAAAAGGTTGTTCCATTGTCATGTTCTAGAAAAATGTAGTTATGCTTCTTCAAATCAACTGCTTTTTTAATTATCACATACTTCTGGAACATAAACGTTTAAGAATAGACAATCTTCGGATCCGCTAATTTTTGAGTCTGCCTGCAGATAATTTTGTTGAGGACATATTGAGCCCGGTCGATTCGCTAATTTTTCGCCTGTCCAAGCGCCAAATGGAACAGGAGCCTGAGGGGTGTTTGTAGAATGACTTTCTGCCTCAACTGTGCACTATTACAACGGTTTTCATTTACCTTGAATCGCAAGTCTCCCAAAGGGGGTTTCGCATACGGTATACCTTGAAATGCGCGCACAGGTTTGCCACTATCTGTATTCATTACGCTTCCAACAAGCACTCCTCCATGTGATAGTTCCACTTTTGGCTCACTTATAGATTCGATACAAAGAATATTATTTATCAGGAACGCGAAGAAACAGTAAAATATGGTAAGCTTCAAAAACGCTATCATTGTTACAAGATGAAATTTAAGCAGATATCTTTGAAATCTAATCGACCAGCAACAACACTGTTCATTCATTCGTTCATTCAATCCATTAAATAGGCTTGCAAATCACGAAGAATATAATGAAGCATTGATTTCTCAATGTGATCATCCCTCAGTGGGTTTAAATTAGTGTTATTTATGAAGTGATACATGCAATTTTCCATCATAAAAAATTATATATCACATCTAAGCGCAATTGGATTTGCATGTGAAAAAAATGTGTGTCATTTAATGATATGCTAAACATTATGCATTTATAGATATTATAGCTTTGAAGTAGTTTGCACAATTCAATATAGCGGTCTTGTGACTAAAGTAGTATTCACGTACTCATACCCTTGCAAGCTTAACAGGAAGCGTGGCAAGAATTCTCAAAACAAAAACTGCTTATACCATAGTATCTTTTTAGAAACTCTTTATATAGTATACTTTAGATACTTTAGGTACTTTAGATAGTAGTCGAAACTCTTTAGATAGTAAATTTTTAATTTGGACATTAATGGATCACTGTCGTATGATTCGAAAGCTTGATACTTTTGTACATGTCTGATGCATCAGATATTTCGTTGATGTCCACATCGCAATAATCTGAGGTCGAAAGTCGTCTCAGTAATTAATCTGAAAGTGGAGCTCAATTACACTTTGTGTTAAACACTTCGAGGAAAAAAAAACTCTAGCGCACCTGAACCGCTAGAAACACTAATGTTCGAAGAACAGTAGAAGAATCGTGCAGGTTTTGAGTGCATATTCCACCACATGTGCTGCTTATTACGGCGAAACTGTTTCAAATGCCACGTTTTACTTTGGTCTCAAGAATGCATTATAACTCATATGGTGGAAGGTTTCAGATATTACCACTGGCATGAATTTATGAGAGCAAAACACGTGTTGATTATATTTATTATCAGTTGCTTATTTCACAAAACTTTCAAAGCAGCATCTCATATAACATCAATGAAGAAAATGCTCAGTGCCTGCAGCACAGTACTGAAGTTGGTGTTTGGGGCTGCGATCCGAAAAATCTGCAGAGCTTTGGGAATTGAAACATCGGTTATTTATTTTCATTCGAAGTTATAGGAGTATAAAGAAATTTAGGGCTACCAGTCGCAAAATTTTTCAACTAATCGAAAACTTAATATTTGCTGTTTATTGTCACTACAATATCATTCCCATTTGAAAATTTTACGATAAAATCACTTAATAAAGCTATTGCAAATAAACACAAAACCAACAATAGCTGGCAATCCTATCAAGGCTTTTCAACCAAATTCGGCCTGAATAATGCCTATAATAGGTTTATGGTCCTTATTGTCGCAACTTAAACGCCTTTTTGTAGATAACAACTTTATTTAACAATACTTAGCAAAATTGAATGAAATCAAGGCCTGGTCGTCGTGATCGTCTTCGAAGAATCAATCCCGAATGTGAATGTGTATTATCGCCGCTTGCGGGCCACTTATGAAGGTCATAAGTGCTGACCACGCAGGCGTAAGCTTCTCTTCATTCAGACACACATAAATGCCTCGTCAGCAATTGTGTGTCCGAACGGAGCTCGATTCTCTGTCCAGACGTACACAAATGCCTCGTCAGCACTTGTGCGTCTGTACAGAGCTCAAGCCAGAAACATAAACACAAATGCCTCGTCGGCACTTGTGTACATGTACAGAGCTCGAATCGTAGATATGAGCTCGAGTCGCACATTGTAAACATGTGATGGATCATGACATTCCGACCGAGACGATAGCTATGCGTATCAGATTACGTGCAAAGCTATCGCGACGGGAGGAATGCCATGCTCGCACTTATGCTGGCGCGGTCGTTTAATTGTGGACAATGTAACGATACATTGCCGATGCCAACTCCCAGCATACCAGCTGGGGTAGCAACAAATGTAACGCCAGGGGTAAAAGTCTCTTTGATTTTATAACTTCTGACGGGCTGATGATTTTAAACACTGGGACTACTCCCACATTTGTCACCCCAAACAGAAGGGCGGTCATTGATGTATCGCTATGTTCAGCCGGAATAGTTGGATCAGTGACTGGATGGAATGTATCAGATGAGAATTCACTCTCTGATCATCGCTACTTGGTGTTCTCTTTAGCCACGGATCTAACACCCGTGGTGGAAAGAAGAAACCCAAGAAACACTGATTGGCCTACGTTCAATCGGCTTCTTGCAGACAAAGCGCGTCCTAGTGGTAGGATAAAATCGCCAAAGTCAATAGAATCCCGGTTGAGCACTCTGAATAGAGACCTAATGAGTAGCTATGAAGAGGCCTGCCCGATCAGTAAGAGCAGATGTGGCAAGACGGTTCCCTGGTGGAATCGGGAACTACAGAAACTAAGGAAAAGTACCAGGAAAAGTCTCAACAGAGCTTGTAAGAGCAACAATGAGGATGACTGGATCGCCTACAGAACTTTGCAGAGAACGTATAAGAAGCTGGTGAGGACCTCTAAGAGGGAATCATTTAGATCTTACTGTGAAAGACTGAAAGGCGTACGGGAGACGACTAGGCTTTGCAAAGTCCTAGAGAAGGATCAATCAGCTAAGCTAGACTCTCTAAAACGCTCGGATGGTGATTTTACCAAGTCCAAAAAGGAGTCTTTGCAGACTTTACTTGGGACTCACTTCCCGGGAGTCCCTGTGATTGAGTCGCAGAAGGCAACTGAACCTGTGACCAAGACCCCTGCTCTTCGCAGCAGTAGGAAGTGCTGGTACACAACTAGATCTGCGATCACTAGTGAAAAGGTCAGGGATGCAATCATGTCTTTTGAAAATTTCAAATCGCCGGGCCTGGATGGTATCTATCCGATTATGCTTAGGGAGGGAATTGACCACTTGGGAGCAGACCTGAGAGAAATCTTCTGGGCATGCCTTTCCTTGGGGTGTGTTCCGTCACCTTGGCGAGAGGTTAAGGTAGTTTTTATACCTAAACCGGGGAGAGATGACTATTCCGATCCAAGGAACTTTAGACCAATCAGCTTAACTTCGTTTATGTTGAAATGCCTAGAGAGACTTGTCGAACGACACATACGTACTACGGCGCTTAGGTTTAACCCTTTGAATGATGAGCAACATGCGTACCAGCGAGGAAAATCATGCGAGTCGGCCCTTCATTCTTTGGTGGCCAGAGTTGAGGGAGCGATCTCCAATGGTGAGTATGCGCTGGGGGTGTTTGTGGACATTGAAGGGGCCTTTGATTGCGCGCCTTTCGTGGAACTATGTGATGCTGCAAAAGTGCATGGCGTGGATGATGTCGTAGTTAGGTGGATTCATGCCATGCTGACGCAGAGATGGTTGCTGGCGGAAGCTGGATCCGATTGCTACTTAAGAACAGAGGCGACAAATGGATGCCCTCAAGGGGGCGTCCTATCACCGCTCCTGTGGAGTATGCTAGTCGACTCCCTGCTTAACGAACTGCAACAAGAAAGGCTGCACGCACAAGCTTATGCTGATGACGTGGCCGCACTGGCTGTCGGTAAAGATCTGAATGTGGTATGTAGAAATACACAGCGTGCATTGGATCTGATTGACAACTGGTGTTCGAGGCACGGCCTAACAATGAATCCTGGTAAGACGAAAATTGTTTTTTTTACCAGGAAAAGAAAACTGAGAGGACTAGTGCTTCCAATCATGAAGGGTGTAACACTTCAACTTTCAGATGAAGTCAAATATCTTGGAGTAATCTTGGACAAAAAACTTCTCTGGAAGAAAAATGTGGAAGTGAAGCTTACTCGTGCTATAAAAGCTTTCGGGCAGTGCAAGAGAGCTTTTGCTACCACATGGGGTCTAAAGCCTCGTGTAGTGATGTGGATCTACACAGCAATAATTAGGCCGATGTTCACGTACGCATCGGTGGTGTGGTGGACTATCGTGAGGCTATTGTATGCTCGGAAAAAGTTAGCCACGCTGCAAAGGACGGTGTGTCTGGGTATCTGTGGTGCCATGAGCACTACTCCGGGTGCGGCCCTCGATGCGCTTCTCAATCTGCCTCCTCTCGACATTCAAGTTCAGAGTGTGGCGATGAGCTCTGCCCATAGACTAGCTCAGCTTGGCTTATGGGTAGGTGAAGACGATGTGGGGCACTGCTCTATTAGAAGGTCGATGTGTGAGATCTCTCCGATTCTCGCGATGCCTTCGGACGCTCGGGTGCCCTTCCTCGACTTCAGAAGAAGGTACGAAGTAATCCTCTTGAGCAGAAGTAACTAGGATGATCCGGATCTGTGTACAAGGGGATATTCGGAGATCTTCTTCACGGACGGCTCGAGGTCAGATAGTAGATCTGGAGCTGGTGTCTATCTACATTCATCGAATGGCAGATGGGCTTTCTCTCTTGGAGATCACGCTTCGGTTTTTCAAGCAGAAATGTTTGCTATCCTGAGAGCTGCCTGTTGGGCAATTGAGGAAAGATGGAGGGGAAAGAGCATTGCTATTTGCAGTGACAGTCAAGCTGCACTGATGACGCTGCGTAGACCCCTGACAAACTCGAAAATTGTCCAAGAGTGCAGAGCACGATTGAACTCTGTCGCCAGATTCAATAGGGTGCATCTGCTCTGGGTACCGGGGCACTGTGGTGTTGAGGGGAGTGAAATTGCTGACGTCATTGCGAAGCAAGGTTCGGAACTTCCGCTACGGGGCCCTGAACCCGCCTTGGGTGTGCCGACCGCATCTGCACGTGCCATTATTCGAAAGTGGGTAGATGATGCTCACAAAGATAGATGGACGGCTGCCGGTGTGGCCAGGCACACGAAGGTATTCCTTTCAGAACCCAACCATGTGACTGCGGGATTCTTGCTCAATAAGAGCAGGAAAGTTTGCAGGGCCATGGTAGGTATTCTGACTGGACACAACTGCCTAGGAGGACATCTGTACCGAATAGGTGTTGCACAGGATGACCTTTGTTCATCCTGTCTAGAAGAGGCTGACTCTGCGGAGCATTTCCTCTGTGAATGCCCAGCGTTTGCGCGTCTCAGATATCAATGCTTTGGCTGGGATGTTGCACGCATGCAGACTATAGCCTCTTTTCCCCTATCAGTGATCCTAGACTTTATCAAGTGGTCTGGGAAACTATGGTAGGCAGGGGGAAATGAGTACAATGGGTCCTTTGGCCTGAGTGCTTAGAGGCGCCAGTGCGCCTCTCCCCCAACTCACACACACACACACATTGCCGCCACAGGTTCCATTAATTGTATGAAATTCGTATTGATTTCATGACTGCACAGAAAATTATACGGCAAAAGGCTTTATTTTCTGGAGCGAATTTTCAAAACCAAAGACACAAAAATTACAATAGCTGGCAGCTCCAATCGAATTTTCCAACCAAATCTCTATCGAACACGGCTTAAGGTAGAACTATAATGCAATTAAGTGAACTTTAAGTAGCTTAAGTGACAGTACGGTTGCATAGAAAACAAGCGGCATACCCATAATGTACTTATCTGCCGTTTCGTTAAGTTTCGTTCAATTCGGGCCACTTAAGTGGCGTACGACTGTGACCGTACATCAATTAAGTAAATTTGACAGGAGGTTTGTGTAACGACTACGACCAATAGAAGGCACGTAAAATATTTGAATATGTTTTCGTGGATCGCTTGCTATTTTTGCAGGAGGTAGAAGTAATGATCGTTCGTATGCGGTATTGTAGAAGCAATAATAGGTATGTGAAATATTTGAATATTTTAGTTCTGTTCGCGTACTTTCAGTCACTGAATTTTACTGAATTTTCCTGAATCATGCGGTGGGGGAAATTCATGAAAAGTACGAAAACGCTCTCATTGCATTTCCTGAAAATTGACAAACAAAAGTGTCAGTTGTCGGTATTGGGGAGAACAATAGTGATTATAAAGTCATCCTAAGCGGTGATAAATTATTTATATAGCTACTGAAAAATACTGAAAACCGTCAAATGGTTTTTGGCGTAATGTTATTATGAAGGACGAATTCATAATAACATTACGCCAAAAACCATTTGACGGTTTTCAGTATTTTTCAGTAGCTCAGACCCTACTGAAATTTACTGAAAGAGGGGAATTTTTCAGTTTTCAGTGAAACGGAGTACAAAAACGGCTTCATTGCAATGAATTGCAATTAATCGTAGTACGCGAACAGATTTTTATTTGTAAAGGTTATTTAATTGTGATCATGGTTCGCTGCTTGTCTATAAATCAGCATAGACAACGTATATCGTCTCTAAAGCTTATCAAAGCAGAGAATATTGATACGGGAAACTCAATCGTTTTGCGGAATAAGCCATAACAGGTATCTAAAATATTTTTTCGTCGATCATTTAAATGCTATTTTTACAGGAGGTAGGAATAATGAGTATCAAAAATAATTTCAAAGAGAAAACGCGTTGAACAACATACGAAATAATAAATGAACGTACATACGAAATAATAAATTATATAGTATTTTATTTACGTGTATCTTTAAATTACTTACATTTTTAAAAAAAGTACATAAACTACTTAAAATGCCATCATACAGCTTTTTTCATTCAAAGAATAACCACACACCATGCTTCACCTGTCCACTATTGAATTTTAATCTTCAGCAGCAAAGACCTTGTTGATGAAATATATTCCGGTCGCATACCAATATTGCTCAAAAAACATTTCTTTCGTACACTTATTTGAATATAAGTACAAATTAAGAGCCTGCACCAAGCCCATCTTTATAGATCTAATAATCTACAGAAAAGTGCCGAGTTTCAGCTCAGCAACAATTTTCTACGATTTCTTGCAACAGAGCTATCAAGCTATGAAGACAACTATATTTCAATTGCAGCAAAATGCAATTCAAATATATTGCACAAATGCAATATGCAAATTCATATTCGCCACTCTGGCGGCAGCTTCATGAAGCTTCACTTAATTCTATTATGGGCAAATTAACCGATCGACTTCAATTGAGTGAATTTTCGTTCAGTTTCAGCGCTCACTTAAGTTCACTTAATTGCATTATAGTTCTACCTTTAGAGTAAGATTCAGCTACTGTGTCAATTTCATGAAAATCTGGTGACTGAATCCGAATTCATAGGGCAAAAACCAGTTTTTTTTTCTTTGTAATTTTTCAAGATGGCACCACTGGCACAGAGTTGCCGACAATTCAAAATTGCTGCCATCAGACCTGATCCTATTTAAGTCCAATGTATTCTGTAAATTTCAACTGTATCTGATTGTAGGTTCATGAGTCCCCGTGAACATAATTTTTTGATGCTAGAAATATAAGGAAAGGGTTACCGTTCTTGTCCGAGATGAAATTTCCAAAGTTTTACTTTGACTGTGTAGATAAAGCATAAGATTTGTATACAAATTGGTATTTATTGTAAGAAACGGACATTTTTTAGGAGATTCGATGGTTTGAATGTTTTCACATTCAAAACCTGCCGTTGCTACAGGGTTTCCAGCACGTTCATCAAAAACTACGCAAATGTGCTACGTTCATCAAAAACTACGCAAAACAATAATACGTCCTGTAAGTTTCATAAAAATCTGATAATCTAGTAAAAAGCTATCGCAATTCAAAATTTTTCAAATTTTCCCAATCTCATTTTAGGCGCCTAGCGCATACATAGGGTTAAAAATTTCAAAAACATTATCATGTTCACATTTAAAACACGTTCAGAATTTATTACATGATCTTTATTTTTGCCAAAGGTATTTTTTGACAGAATAATAGGTATACTTAAAATATCACTAAAATGGCCGCCGGCGCCAAAGAGTTAAAGATTATTAACTTTTTGTGAAACCTGGCACTATTCTGCATATATACCAATGTATCCTAAAAATTTCAGTTCAATTGGATGGCGCGTTCCTGACATTTTTTCACTGAAATTTTTTGATGATATATATATATATATATATATATATATATTTATATATCTGATATATATATATATATATATATATATATATATATATATATATATATTATATATATATATATATATATATATATATTATATATATATATATATATATATATATATATATATATATATATATATATATATATATATATATATATATATATATATATAGAAATATGATTTTTTTGCCAAAGTGATTTTATTACTTAAGTTCTTCTTCGAACATTAGTAACAACACAGCTTCCACATAGAAAGGTAACTTGATTGTTTAATTTCTGAACTGACCGAGTTTCGTCTAGGCGTTCTGCATTCTTCAGTTGCACTTTGCCATTCTGCACATTTCAACTTTTATTCTTCAAATACTATTACAAAATGATAAGACACTTCTCAATTTTCCTAAACTTTCAGAAATGTAAAGAACAGAAAAACCTAAATACTTGAATTATTGAACTAACTAAAGGTTATTATAGTTTTTTTTACCAAAGAAGCTTTTACTTTACTAGCTTTCGCCCAACAAGCTTTCATCAATCAGGCTCTCATCTCAAGGAAAGCTCAGGTTGGATTTCGTATATAAGAGCCTCGACACGAGGGTGGGAGCAGATAGCTTGCATCCTAGGGTCTAACCCCCAGCTGTCAAATTCGTTTGTTATATAATTATTGTTATATAATTTGTTATATAATAAAAACACATTTACATATATATTATTATATAGTATTTGCTAATTACTAGTTATAAATGACGCCCAACTCGAGGCCCGAACATAGCCTTATGAAGGAGTCCACAATTGGCACCAGAGATGGCAGTCATACAAATGTCAAGTGAATAGCGGTTTGAGCTCATTAACGCTCTTTGCACAGCCAGCACACTAACTTGCAACGGTAATTTTGCCTGTGGCTCAGCACGTTTTAACGGAGAAAGACGCGGAGCAAAACTGGAAGAGTTCGTCAAAGCAACAACGCTCTACAAACAGGTCGAAGGAATCAGTGACTAGCAGATGATTCTGATGATGCCTCTACATCTCCAAGGAGTTGCAGCAACTTGGTGGCAAGGTGTCAAGGGAGAAGCAGAAAATTGGGAACAAGCTGTAGCGCTTCTCCAAACAACTTTTGCACCTTCAAGACCAGCAACCAGGTTTACATGGAACTCTTCGAGAAAAAGCAGAGCGGAGACACTCTAACAGATCTGTTTATCTTGCGAAAAACGTGCCTTACTCTCCGAACTTCGCAAAGTATCACATTCCGAAAACCAGCAGCTCGACCTTGTTTTAGGACTACTCAGCTTGAAGATCCGACAACAGATCCCAAGAGATGAAGTCAAGACTCTTGCAGCGCTTGGACCGTAGAAAAAAATAACGTAGAGAGAAAGGCAGCGTGGGGTCCGCAGAAAAAAACTCAAAAACAACGACTAAAATGTCACTTCTGCAGCAATTTCGGACGTACAGTGGCAGCATGTAGAAATCGAGAGCAGCAAATTCAACATCAGTCATCATCCAACATACGACGATAGCAGAACATAACATGCTATGGTTGTGGTAAACCTGTAGTCACTAGGAGCCAGTACACGAAATGCAATAAAGCAACAGAGTCAAAAGCAGCTGTTATAGGTTGCTGTACCAACCTATAACAGCCACAATAGCGCAGTGGGAACGTACTCGGCTCTTTGATACAAAAGCTGTGGGTTCGTCTCCCATCAGCGCCGCTTCAGTTATGATAAGTGTTGTTCGAATTTTAAAAATTTCAAAACAACATAAATAAAATTCTAAAATCAAATACCAAAATAATACACAAATAAAATTCGAAAGTTAAATTCAAAATAATTGTATTACGTAGAATAAGGGCACGCAGCGCCACCTAGCCGCCAACTCGGGACCCTTGTGCTTGGGTAGCACATTCCACATCCGAAGCATGATCCATTCTAATTACTGTCTTTGATATGTCCAGAAAAATTCAGAGACAGCACAGTAGCTTAGAACAAATTGATGCTCACTAAATTCAAGACGTAGAGCTACGACGCTTCAGAGCAGTCAACCAAAAATAAACCAAGCTATCTCGCCTAGTAAGCAGCTGGTCGACATGGCTGAGAACGCGACTAATGGAAGTGACTCAGCATCTAATACTAACGTAGATGCAAGGCATCTAAATGCGGACATGAATAAGGGGCTAGGCCGATATTTTAATATAGTCAAAAGACGGCGAAGTCCTCACTCGTCTCAAATTGTAAACGAGAAGAATATTTCTAAGCCCGATGAGCAGCAAGCTTCTACCAGCAGTAACTGCTACAAACTACTTGCAGCTGAAAACGACTCCGCGAACCACCGCTATACCTAAGAGAAAAAACAACCAATAGCTTAGTCGACATGGTGGTATGAATCACTGGTAAAAAAAAATTCAATGTTACACCGCTAAATGTTACCTCACCAACGCTATACTCAAACAGTTGCCACTATCGTATTCTTTTGGCTTTCTAATGTGTTCAATGCTATCTTCTGAATCGGATATTTTCCTGAAGCTTGGAAAACAGGCGAATTCCTAATGATCCCCAAGCTTGGTAAGGACTCTTCTCAAGTGAAGGCATACAGACCTGTTAGTCTATTGTCCTGCGTCTCCAAAGTTTTCGAGAAAGTTCTGTTGAAAAAGCTACTACCAATACTAGAAGATGCGAAAAAAACTTCACAACATAAATTCGGATTTCGAAGACATCACAGCACCATTCAACAGGTCCATCGAATTGCGTCAGACATTAAAATAGCATTCGAAGACAAGCAGTACTGCTCAGCAATCTTTTTAGACGTGACTCAAGCTTTCGATAGAGCCTGTCATGAAATATTGATCTTCAAAATTAAATCATTGCTTCCGGCAAGCTTCCATGAAATACTTTCCTCCTACCTAACCAACTGCACATTCCAGGTCAGATACAAAAACTATTCTACCACTAAACATTGTGCATGGAGGTGTTTTGGGACCGGTGCTTTACACAATCTTCACATCTGATATCCCAATAAGCGACAAAACAACTACAGCTATCTTTGCGGATGACGTTGCTATTCTATCTACTGATTCAGATCCAGTTATGGCACCTCAAACACTGCAAGCTCACATCTCACTTCTTGAAGAATGGCTAGCAAAATGGAGAATCAGAATGAACAAATCCAAATGCATCCACGTTACTTTCACATTGCTAAGACTGTCTTGTCCTCAAGCATACCTAAACAATGTACCAATACCTCAAAGTAACGAATGCACCTTGACAGGAGGCTCACCTGGAAACCTCAAAATCAACAACTGAAGCTCAAATTCATAAAACCCAAATGGATGCTCAATTGCATGTTAAAAATTGTACTCGACTCTAAAGTGCTCGTCTATAAGTCTGTCTTAAAGTCTTATGGCTTACAAACATGGGAAGCAGCTCGGCCATCAGACATCAAAATCATCCAGAGGACCCAATCAAGAATATTTCGATCACTGGAGCCTCGTGGACTTCCGCAACGCTATTTTCCACAGAGACCTGCGGATCGAGATGATTGCCGATGAAATTAACAACAAGCTGAGGAAAAAAAACAAACTCATCGCAAATTTCAGTGGTTGAAAATAACTGACCTGTTAGATCTTCCATCTCTAACGTAGAAGAAAATAACTTGCGTAGCCACTTCTTTTTGGTTTTCAAACTTGTAGGAACACCTAATACACAGCATAAATACACATCCACAATCGCCATCGGTAGCGGTAGCCACCAGCCCCGAGACCTGGCCATGGACCATCTCGGCAGCGCTACTGGCGACTGCTGCAGCTTTGGGAGCACGCTGATTACGGGCCCCGAGAGCTGGCCTTCGACCATCTCGGCACGTACCTGTACAGGCAGTCGCCAGGGCTAACAAACTACTATACTCCACCTCCTCGACCTCAGCGTCATCCTGACACTTGGTGGGAAGTAGTGTGGGAACACCTAATACACAGCATAAATACACATCCACAATCCACAAACACTTGACACTTCAAACAAACACGAAAATTAATAAACACCAAGTAGGCTAAGATATGGTTGTCAAAAAGCTGTTGGAATAATATATTGAGTTTTTCAAATTGATAAAAAAAGGAGTTGCGTCAATACATATTAATTTTGAAGCTACACAGCTAAATTGGTGACCCCAGAAAAGTGAAAACACTCCGCTTTTGAAGAGTTTTATACGCATTTATTAATATCTATAATGTCTTCTCACAAGTGAATTTACAGGCGATTAATTACTCCCAATTATTAGAAGGCAGATACTGATGACTGCTGATCTATCTCAAGCAACGTATCTGGAGTCCGCAACCAATATAAAGTCACAAAAACTCCCGCATCAGCCCCGATATCAACAACAGATAGAAAGCATCACAGTTGTTTCGACCTCGAGCAGCCTCAGCAAGTACAGCACCAGCCTAAAGACACAGGCTCGGCAAATGCCACAACCGCAGCAATCAACTATCATACAGCCGTCTAATACTGGCCTATCGTCGGTACCGTCACCGATTACACTCCGACTTCGCACAACAGATACAACAGCAAATTAATCGCGCCTAAGTGACTGGCCACTGCGCCGTCGCCACAAACTTATCCATAACTATTAATGTTAAAAATTAATATTTAAAAAATTACAACTATCTTAGCCTACTTCGTGTTTATTAATTTTGGTGTTTGTTTGAAGTGTCAAGTGTTTGTGGATAGTGAATGTGTATTTATGCTGTGTATTAGGTGTTCCCACAGGCTCTTTCCATTATGTAAATTGTAATTTTAGAACACTAACTCTTTGCTCTCTGACTCTAAGTCAATAATGCAACTTGCGTCCAAAATATGCACGTCCTCAACTGTGAGGGGTGCACATCAATTGCACTAGCATGTAAGGTTTGAAAACAATCTGAAGCTTCTTATACGAAGGTAGCAATTTAACAAAGTTATTACAAAAACAAATATCCATGTTTGAAACTCGTTCAGAATTTAATTTAAAAACTGGTTTTTTTGTCGTTTGTTGACAGGATTATAAAGTAAAATAATTTCACGGCAGCCCTTGTACGGGTCTAGGAGTTGAAACTGATAAAGAGCTTCATCACAAATTTACAATCAATGTGAATACGAGTGTAGAGTGATTAGTTCCACGACTCGCTTTACCCCTGATGAGTTCAGGTACCTATTCAGAGCTAGGTGAACTCAAAGCTTGGTGTGCGGACCCTTGTCCGAACCGGGATTTAAACCAGGGACTCCACACACAAGATGCCAGTGCTCTACCCACTCCGCCACAAATATAGATAACTATAGTTTGCTGAAATTTGATACTATTTCACATTTACACCAACGTAACCCGAAAATGTTTATCCGAAATTTTTTTTTATGATATATAGTGTATGTACAAGGTGGGCCAATTACAAGTTTCTTTTTAAAAATGCAATACAATGAACAAAACTTAATTTTTTCCCCTGTAATATGGCTTTATTAGCAAGAGTAAACATTCTCATTAATGATGGAACACAATTTCGTTCAAGTGGCTGCTTCGGCTGACTTCGCAGTAGCGCATTCTGTCACTTCAATTTTACAAGACCTTGTTGATGGTTTCGGGCTGTAGCTCACGGATTGCTTGGATGATATTGGCCTTAAGTGCTTGAATCGTTTCTTGATTGTTGGCACAACATGAGCCGTTCACGGTTCTCCCAAAAAATATGTCCTATGGGGTCAAAGCGCAACTCCGAGGCGGTCAATTGACATCGCCAAGACGGCTGATAACACGATTTGGGAATTTGGTGCGTAAAATATCGATTGTGCCATAAGCTGTGTGGCATGGCGCGCCATCCTGCATGAACCAGAGGTCCTCCGAACCCATGTCTTCATTTCAGGAAAAAAAAAGTCGAATAACATGGCTCTGTAACGTTTACCGTTGACCGAAACGTTGTTCCCAGCCTCATTTTCGCAGAAAAATAGTCCAATGATGCCACCACTCCACAATCCGCACCAAACTGTCACTTTCTGTCGATGCATTGGCTTCTCGACAATAACGTGCTGGTTTTCCAAGCCCCCGATGTGGCAGTTTTGTTTGTTAACGTAGCCGCCGAGATGAAAATGCGCCTCGTCAGAAAAGATGATTTTTCGACCAAAATCGTTGTCCAATTCAAGCTGCTCTAAGGCCCAAATTGCGAACCGATACCGAAGTGGATGGTCGTGCGCCTTCAATTGCTGAGTCAATTGGAGCTTGTAAGCGAATAATCTGAGATCTTTGTGCAGAATTCTCCTCAGGCTAGTGCGTGAAATGTTGAGCTGTTGAGATCAACGGCGAGCTGATGTTCGTGGAATAACTGCTGAAACACAATGTGCAGCCGTGGCCTGCTGCGAATGCTGTCAACAATGCTGTCGTCAGTGATGTAGCCAGACGTTGCAGCATTGACCGAACACAATGATGTAGCCAGCGGAAGCTGTCAAAATTGTTTTTTCTGTGTGGAAATTAGTTACATATTCTATATTCTTTCTGTCGCTGAGTTTGATTTAGCAAGATATTGTTTTATTGAAGTTTTTTTTATCGATTTTATGTAATCGGTGTTAGCTAGCTGTTTATTTTTAGATCAACTGAAGGCATTGTTTTAGGATAATCGTTGAAAAATGGAATACATCGGTGGAACTTTTGCAAAGCGTGGAAAAACTTTTTTACGCAATCATTGCGGGTAAACCCGCCCACGTGTCCTCCACACTGCAGTGCTTATCATCAACCTTGTATCTGTTTTTTTCGGATTTTGAGTTAACACCGGTTTTGAAAACTGCAAACTCTGTTACATCATTATTCAAAATACAAAAACATCTATAGTGGAAATATGCTGAGGTCAATAGTGATATACCTGCACACTGCAGAAAAACATTAATCATTGAATATTTTCGAACTAACCAGCATGCAGACAGAAAGTTTATACTAAAAAAACACAATCAGTAAATTTTCTAATGGCTATGCTGTTAGACAATTTCACCGATTGTTTTTTTTTTGCGTGTTTGTGGGTGTTTTTTGTTTGTTTGTCTGTTTATCATAATTGCGTTGCCTTCTCATCTGGTTTATATATGTTTTTGATGATTATTCTTGAAGTCTTTGCCCCTGCTACCACCAGATGTCGGGCAGGTATTAAACATTCTAGAATAACTAACAAGAACTTACAAAAAAGATAAACAAACAAAGAGAAAACACCCCAAAGAACAAATACACAGCCACAGAGAAAAAACACAGTCGGTAAAAGTGTATAACGGCGATATGGGCACGTAATAGAGTTTTACCAGCATTGCACATGCAAGCTGTCAAAGATGTAGCCAGGCAAAAAGTAGAAAGTTGGTCAACTTCGGATGCGACCACGGCGCCATGGGCTACGCATTTTAACTGGTTCAATGCAATCCTGTGCTTTTAACTTTTTGACAGCTCCTGGCTTCGCTGCAGGACACGGCTACGGCTACTTATTGTGTTTCAGCAGTAAGTCTCACACTCTCGGCTACAGCAGCCACATTCTTGTCTGTGCGCACCGTGCGACAACGGGGATCATGAGTGTTGTTCACTAGCATACCAGTCTCACGAACTTTTTGCACAAACTTGCGTGCAGCAGGCGCGGTGGGTGCTTCATTTCAGCCAAAACTAATTTTCAAAAAACCCACTGTTCCGGCTACACAGCACTCACTTTGGAAATAAGTTTTCAATATTTCCCAACGTTGTTCAAGCATATAGCAACTCATTTTGTTTTGCAGAGGTATGATGCTGACTTTCTGTCAAGATTTCGGGCCAGAAACAGCTTTCAGTGTCAAAATAACTTATGATTTAAAAATAAACCACTAGATGGCCCACGCTCTATATAATTCTTTCCAATGCATACATGTTTGGTTTTAGCTACCGTTTCATAAATATATTAATTGAATACTGTTGCTCTATCGACCTAGTAAAGCAGCTATTTTTCTCAATGATTTCGTATAGAGTATTCTATCAGAATCTACAATTTTGTCTGTATTGATTGCTTTTCGTTTGGGGAATTAAAAAAAATTATTTAATTTCAAAGACAAATTATTGAAATTTGGCCATTTTTTTATAAGAATAATTAAATTGATAGTTTTATACTCAATTTAGAGGTCGTCATACAATACCGAGAAAATGGTAGGCTTAAGCACACGATAGTCGCCTCCGTTTACTTTCCCTTTGACTCTTACTCCCGCCGCCGATACAGGACTTAAAGGACCTGGTCTTGTACGCTGAATCGGAGTGACTGGAACTTGTGGCGGGCTGCGATGCCAACTCTCAGCATACCAGCTGGGGCAGCAACAAATGTAACGCCAGGGGTAACAGTCTCTTTGATTTTATTACTTCTGCCGGGCTGATGATTTTAAACACTGGGGCTACTCCCACATTTGTCACCCCAAACAGAAGGGCGGTCATTGATGTATCGCTATGTTCATCTGGAATAGTTGGATCAATGACTGGATGGAATGTATCAGATGAGGATTCACTCTTTGATCATCGCTACTTGGTGTTTTCTTACTGTTCTCCGATCACTAAGACCAGATATGGCAAGACGGTTCCCTGGTGGAATCGAGAACTACAGAAGCGAAGGAAAAGTACCAGGAAAATTCTCAACAGAGCTTGTAAGAGCAGCACTGAGGATGACTGGATCGCCTACAGAACTTTGCAGAGAACGTATAAGAAGCTGGTGAGGACGTCCAAGAGGGAATCATTTAGATCTTACTGTGAGAGACTGGAAGGGGCACGGGAGACGTCTAAGCTTTGCAAAGACCTAGAGAAGGGTCAATCAGCTAAGCTAGACTCTCTAAAACGCTCGGGTGGTGACTTTGCCAAGTCCAAAAAGGAGTCTTTGCAGACTTTACTTGGGATTCACTTCCCGGGAGCTCCGGTGATTGAGTCGCAGAAGGCAACTGCACCTGTGACCAAGACCCCTGCTCTTCGCAGCAGTAGGAAGTGCTGGTACACAACTAGATATGTGGTCACTAGTGAAAAGGTCAGGGATACAATCATGTCTTTTGAAAATTTCAAATTGCCGGGCCTGGATGGTATCTATCCGGCTATGTTTAGGGAGAGAATTGACCACTTAGGGGCAGACCTTAGAGAAATCTTCTGGGCATGCCTAGCCTTGGGGTATGTTCCGTCACCTTGGCGAGAGGTTAAGGTAGTTTTTATACCTAAACCGGGGAGAGATGACTATTCCAATCCAAGGAACTTTAGACCGATCAGCTTAACTTTGTTTATGTTGAAATGCCTAGAGAGACTTGTCGAACGACACATACGTACTACGGCGCTTAGGTTTAACCCTTTGAATGATCAGCAACATGCGTACCAGCGAGGAAAATCATGCGAGTCGGCCCTTCATGCTTTGGTGGCTAGAGTTGAAGGAGCGATCTCATATGATGAGTATGCGTTAGAGGCATTTTCGGACATTGAAGGGGCCTTTGATTGCGCGCCCTTTGTGGAAATATGTGATGCTGCGAAAGGTAATGGCATGGATGATGTCTTAGTTAAGTGGATACATGCCATGCTGACGCAGAGATGGTTGCTGGCGGAAACTGGATCCGACTGCTACTTAAGAACAGAAGTGACAAATGCATACTCTCAAGGGGGAATCCTATCACCGCTCCTGTGGAGTATGCTAGCCGACTCCCTGCTAAATAAACTGCAACAAGAAAGGCTGCATGCGTAGGCTTATGCTGATGACGTGGGCGCACTGGCTGTCGGTAAAGATCTGAATGTGGTATGTAGAAATACACAGCGTGCATTGGATCTGATTGACAACTGGTGTTCGAGGCACGGCCTAACAATGAATCCTGGTAAGACGAAAATTGTTTTGTTTACCAGGAAAAGAAAACTGGAAGGACTAGTGCTTATAAACATGAAGGGTGTAACACTTCACCTTTCAGATGAAGTCAAATATCTTGGAGTAATCTTGGACAAAAAACTTCTCTGGAAGAAATATGTGGAAGTGAAGCTTACTCGTGCTTTAAAAGCTTTCGGGCAGTGCAAGAGAGCTTTTGCTACCACATGGGGTCTAAAGCCTCGTGTAGTGATGTGGATCTACACAGCAATAATTAGGCCGATGTTCACGTACGCATCCGTATTGTGGTGGACTATCGTGAAGCTATTGCATGCTCGAAAAAAGATAGCCACGCTGAAAAGGACGGTGTGGCTGGGTATCTGTGGTGCCATGAGCACTACTCCGGGTGCGGCCCTTGATGCGCTTCTCAATCTGCCTCCTCTCGATATTCAAATTCAGAGTATGGCGATGAGCTCTGCCCATAGACTAGCTCAGCTTGGCTTATGGGTAGGTGAAGACGATGTGGGGCACTGCTCTATTAGGGGTTCGATGTGTAAGATCTCTCAGATTCTCACTATGCCTTCGGACGCTCGGGTGCCCTTCCTCAACTTCGGAAGAAGGCACGAAGTAATCCTCTTGAGCAGAAGTAACTGGGACGATCCAGATATGTGTGCGCGGAAATATTCTGAGATCTTCTTCACGGACGGCTCGAGGTCAGATGGTAGATCTGGAGCTGGTGTCTATCTACATGCATTGAATAGCAGGTGGGCTTTTTCTCTTGGAGAGAACGTTTCGGTTTTTCAAGCAGAAATAGTTGCTATCCTGAGAGCTGCCTGTTGGCCAATTGAAGAAAGATGGAGGGGAAAAGGCATTGCTATTTGCAGTGACAGTCAAGCTGCACTGATGGTGCTGCGTAGACCCCTGACAAACTCGAAAATTGTCCAAGAGCGCCGAGCACGATTGAACTCTGTCGCCAGATTCAATAGGGTGCATCTGCTCTGGGTACCGGGGAACTGTGGTGTTGAGGGAAATGAAATTGCTGACGTCATTGAGAAGCAAGGTTTGGGACAACGGGGCCCTGAACCCGCCTTGGGTGCGCCGACCGCATCTGCACGTGCCATTCTTCAAAAGTGGATAGATGGTGCTCACAAAGATAGATGGACGACTGCTGGTGTGGCCTGGCACACGCAGGTCTTCCTTTCAGAACCCAACCATGTGACTGCAGGATTCTTGCTCAATAAGAGCAGGAAAATTTGCAGGGCCATGATAGGCATTCTGACTGGACACAACTGCCTAGGAGGACATATGTACCAAATAGGTGTTGTACAGGATGACTTCTGTTCCTCCTGCCTAGAAGAGACTGACTCTGCCCAGTGTTTGCGTGTCTCAGATATCAATGCTTTGGCTGGGATGTTGCACGCATGCAGAGGATAGCCTTTTTTCCCCTATCAGTGATCCTAGACTTTATCAAGAAGTCTGAGAAGCTATGGTAGGCAGGGGGAAATGAGTACAATGGGTCCTTTGGCCTGAGTGCTTAGAGGTGCCAATGCGCCTCTCCCCTAACCCACACACACACACTCAATTTAGAATTTATATAATGCATTTTTTTCTCGCAGTATTTCATTAGTGATCAACACTCTTCACTCAAACTCGTTTCGTTTCAAAATCAAGTAAAAACTTGATAAATTAGCATTATACTATCATTTCTTTTAATTAATTAAGAACCGCGATATATGGGCTTTGTATCAAAAACATTCGAATGTTGTTTTCATGATTCTTCCCTGCATTAACACAACTGCATCTTGAAAAGATAGATAAGCTTATTGCTCTTGACCTTGCCGTACTACTTGACGAATAACATTATTTAAGTAAACCATGATTATTGAATAGTTAGTTTCGAACTTTAATCGTGTGTTAACGAATGTTTTGGCTATGGAGTGGGAAACTTATTCCGGCTGTTAGATTGTGATTAAAATTTTATAGTAATTTCAAAGTAATCTGTGATAATGATTATATTTCAACAATTTAGTGATAGCTCACATCGTCTCAGCAATGAAATGATTCAGTTGATACTTGTAGCTGATCGAGTGCAGACGCGAGAGAATCACTATTCGAAATGTTGAATAGTATCGTTTTTATTATGTTGGCAGCATTTTTAACTGCACTTATAATTGCTGCAAACAGTGAATCCATTGAGTCCTTGCCGAAGGTCACTCTGGGTCATAATGGAATATTGGTTGGAAGCTACATGAAAACAAATCAAGGGAATACAATCAGAGCATTCCGGGGAGTCCCATACGCTAAACCGCCAATTGGTGAATTACGATTCAAGGTAAGTGAATGACGCTTCCAATCCACCTATATTCTTCTAGCACGTAGTTTGCATTAATCCGATTTAGGCTCCCGTACCAGCAGATTCATGGACTGGCGAAAAACTCGCTGATAAAGATGCCAACATATGTCCGCAACAAAACTCATACGAGCGTGATTTCGTTACCACTGGTGACGAAGATTGCCTGTACTTGAACGTTTATATTCCTGAGGTAAAAACACTATCGTATGTTCAAGTCATATATTTGTCAACACGCAGCTTCAGTCACAGATTAAGGAAGAATCACTTTCGGTTATGGTGTATATACACGGCGGTGGATGGATGGCAGGCTCGAGCAAATCTTCTTTGTATGGGCCTCAAAAACTACTAGATCACGATATCATTCTGGTGACAGGAAACTACAGACTAGGAGCGTTAGGATTTCTTAGTACTGGAACTGCAGATTGTCCAGGCAATTTCGGGCTAAAAGATCAAGTGTTGATATTGAATTGGGTCCAAGAAAATATCAAGTCATTTGGTGGGAACCCGAACGACGTGACTATTTTCGGAGAAAGTGCCGGTGGAGGAAGTGTTGGACATCATCTATTCTCTTCAGCATCTAAGGGTCTAGTGGAGTTTTTACAATATTGTATTTAAACAATTAGCAGTTTATTTTTTCAGGACTCTTTCATAAAGCAATCTTACAGTCTGGCACAAATTTCAACGAATGGGCTATTGCTGATAACACTGTAATGCTTGAACGAACCAAAAAAGTCGCAAAGCTACTCAATTGCTCAGTGAATAATGATCATTGGCTTGAAGTAGTTAATTGTCTTCGAACCAAGAACGCAGCAGATATTGCATCTATCGTTTCAGAACATTTTGTATATTTCATTTTATGAAACCTTAAACAGAGCCTTATCGAATTAATGTAAATTTTCAGACCTATGACATAGATCCTGCCGTACTATATCCACCAGTAATCGAGCCCGATGCAGAAGGAGCATTTCTTACCAAATCACCTCAGGATATTGGCACTGCACTTAGCAATAACGTACCAATCATGATTGGAATAACGTCAGAAGAGGGTGCCATGAAATCTGGCCGTAAGTATTTCAAAAAATGTTATGGCACCCTATGATATTTTATCCCGCAGCTCTGTTAAATCTTCGAAATGATGATTTTATATCAAGGTTTGCGGAGGCTCTTCCTGTTCTTCTATTTTACGAGCACCGGGAAAAAGATGTCCAAAATCAACTGACTGAGAGAATTGACCAGTTTTATTTCAAAGGAAAACGCGATTGGTCCAAAACCAATCACTTTAACCTAACAAATGTTCACATGTTGCGTTTGTACAGTTCACTTTTTTTCTAAATCGGATAATTTCTAGGTTTTCACTGACAATTGGTTCGCCCGGGGACAAGACAAATTTCTGCGAAATCGATTTTCAGCATCTGATGATAACCCGACTGGATCAACTTATGTATACTTGTTTGATCATCGTGGACCGAAATCACTATCAGAATCTTTTCATGCAGGACCAGAATATTATGGTATGTGAAAAACACTGGCTCAACGTATATTCACGAAAATACTTTTTTTTCTCTCTCCTACTTTCTTGTTTTTAGGAGTATGTCATACAGACGAACTACCCTATTTATTCAATTATAAGCTACCTGAAATTGATGGTCGTGAGAATGATACAAAAATGAGAAAACTAATGCCTCTACTCTGGACTAATTTCGCTAAAACTGGGTAGAATATAATTAAGCTTGTTGTTCACTGAGTTTGCAAATGTATTCTTTGTAGCAATCCTACGCCAGACGAGTCTAAAATACCAAAATGGAAGCCAGCTGATAAGTTCCCGCTGAATTATGCACATATCGGGCGAAAAACTACAGAAAACTGGGTTGCACTTTCAAACGAAGTCGGACTCTTCGAGGAACGGATACAATTTTGGAGAGATCTGGAGAAGTTTGATGAACATAACGCAATTATAAAAATATAACTCAATCAGGCCATATTTCGAATTTTTTGTTTAATAAAATGACTGAATTTCCTACAATTTACCAACCATTTGCATCGTTAAGAAGTATTTGATTTTTGGTGAACTATCGTGATATCTACAGTGGCTCACAGCTTATTTGATACAGTGACTATTTCAAAATGCAAATCACTATAACTTTGAAATAAAGAAACCTATCAAAAAAATTTAAACGTATTTGGCTAGATGCATGTTCAACGAATACAATGCAAACAAAAAATGTTGCAGTAATATTCCTCGGCGTCCGGTAAAAGAGAAATACCACTGGCGCAGAAAAATTGCAGCTCACAGCTTATTTGATACAGACACTTCAATGCGAATAAACTTCTATTTGTCGCACCGTTAATCTGTCTTGTTTTTGTTTCTTGAATTTTGGATTGTGTTTAAACATTGGCTTAAGTAATTTTAGCAAGATCTTGTAAGCTGAAGTGCTAAAATGAGCCAAAGTTGTAAAATGGGTCATCGCACCACAATTGAACAGCGCGAATTGGTATTAAACCACTTTAAAAAAGGACAAAGTGTTCGAAAAATTACTGAAAGTGTGAATTTGAGTATCTCTACAGGGCAGCACATAATTGAGCGCTTCGTACACGAAAATCAGGTAGAAAATAAGAGGAGAAACGCGCCAAACAATATTTTTCCCGTATTCGACGAACGATACATTGTAAGAAAAGTGAAAGCAAACACAAAGATTTCCGCTCCAAAACTGGTTACTGAGGTTCATCGTGAATTAAGGAAGTAATGGATTGCTGAAACCGTCCGAAGAGTGCTTCGCGACCATGATTTCAACGGGCGAGTAGCTCTTAGGAAGCCATTCATTTCCAAATAAAACAATAAGCCGATTTGCCTTTGCCAAAGAGCATGTGGTGCATCCGCGTTCTGGTATACGGTTATTTTTGCGGACGAGTCCAAGTTTAACTTTTTTGGCTCCGATAGAATGTCATATGTCTGGCGCAAGGCAAACACTGAGCCAAACAAGGAGAACCTCAAAGCTACTGTGAAGCATGGTGGTGGCAATGTGATAGTTTGGGCCTGCATGTCCACAGCCGGAGTCAGAAATTTAAAGTTTATTGAAGAAACAATGGACCAAACAAAGAACCTTGATGTACTCAAAAACAATTTGCTCCAAAGCACTGAAAAGCTGGGTGTTAGCAACCAATTTCGGTTGCACCAAGGCAATGATCCAAAGCAAAAGTCGGGAATTGTGCAGTCCTGGCCAATTTGGGATTGCCCTCATTTGATATCTCCACCGGCACAGTCACCAGATATGAGCGTCATTGAGATTTTGTGGACTCTGTTGGATAACAACACCAGACACTAGGTTGGCCCCTCCCAGAAAAATAAATATTTACAACAGTAGACACTTAAGTGTTCGCCTCTTTGGTTTTTGTGGTTACAGCAATAGTTGTATAGTGCAGTAGTGTAAGCCTAGTTCAAAGCATGCACACTACTTATAACATAGAGACTGTGTTATTTGCGGTATTAATTACGATGTTATGGGACTTATCTCGAGAAATGGACGGCAATATTTAATTTCGACAAGTTATACGTTAAGAAATAGACGAAAAGCGCCTTGCCACTCATCCTTTTTTATTAAGATTCCATTGTTTATTCCTACTAGGCAATATACAGGTATTTAGATAAGAACACTTTTATAAACTGGCATTTTATGCAATTATATTTTTCACAAAACATAGTCTGAGTATTAAAATGGTAGGCAACAAAGTAATTAACGTAGAATACAATTCTCGAAGTCATTTGGAGAATAAAAATTGCATCCCTGCCACTTTTATGCTACATATTCAAGACAGTGTTGTTTATTGTGAGCAATTTTCCCTGCGCTTACTCTTTCTTGATGGGATCATATACAATTAGCACATTCATACCTAACATTAAGCAAAACAAACACAGTTTCATTCCAAATTTGAGAGAATGTTTCTTTGACTTCTGCGTATAATAAAGTATACTTATTAGGTTTGATTGAAAAAGTCTATACTGAATAGCTCGGAAAGTCCAATATTGCTGGTGTAATCCTTTTGATACTACCACAACAAAGACTATACCAAATTTGCATCGCGTTAAAATAACTTATCCTATAACTTTGGTTTTGATCCATTGAAAGTATTGGAAGTTATAAGAAAAAAAAAGGTGTTTGGAATTACCTTCCGCGAATGTGTTAAAATTTTTAAAATTGAAATATTTTCGGCTTATTTCCACCACGGAATCATTATAATTTGAAAATTTAATAGTACCGATTTCCAGAACAAAAATAAATGAAATCGTTGATGCTGCCATCGCGGACCTAACTCTGACCTATTTGGTTTCCACTCAGGTTAAATGTGTGTGAATTTCATTAGAATTTGATAGTTGCATCGGAAGTTAAAAGGCATAGCACTTCAATTTCACGGAGCGTTTTTTCATGGTGACACAACCGCCACATGGTGCCTATCATAT
This sequence comes from Nemotelus pantherinus, assembly GCA_963978885.1. NCBI lineage: Eukaryota > Metazoa > Arthropoda > Insecta > Diptera > Stratiomyidae > Nemotelus > Nemotelus pantherinus. Next base: position 164,002,016 of record OZ022263.1, read on the forward strand.
TCATTAAACTTTTGTCAGATCTGTATCTACTCAAGACCAATATATCCTATGAATTTTATGCTTTCGCGAGATACCGTAAAGGTAAGTTGCAGGTGCTAAAAATATAAATAATTCGTTGAAGGGTTACGATTTTTGTGCTATTGAGAATTTTACAAGTTTAGATTTGACTGTATAAATATAGTATCAAATTCATCAATCATTTGCATTTTGTTCTAAAAACCGAAAAAAAAATACCACAGAGTCAATGATGTGAAAGATTTGGGCTTACGTACTTATGCTAGCTACAAGGTTGCCCAGACATTATTTCAAAACGACAGAAACTTATTTTTCATACTCATTGATGAGTAAATTTCGTGATGATCTGATGACTCGGTGCGAAGTTATCACAATGCCATTGACGCCAAAAATACACCAAAATTTCAGCTCGGCCAAACTTCGCGATGCGGATAGTAAAATTTATGTACAATATGTTCGAAGACATATTGCAAACAATAATAAAAACTTTACAACAATAAAACTCTAATAGAAGACGGTAAGTGATAGGTGCTTGAATAGTCTTGGAATATTGTCAAGATGAACCGAAATTATTCGAAAAAGGTTATCGACCTTACGACGTGTCTCAGTTGCCAAGGACTTGCTTTCAGAGGACGTGATGAAAGTGGTGACAGTGATAACCGTGAATTTTTTTTTAATTTTGTGAATTATTCACGAAGCATGATTCAACTTTTGAAAAACGTTTTACAAATACGGTTGCGAACTACTGTAGTGGCAAAACACAAGATGAATTAATAAAAACAATTGCTTAATTTTTTTGCAGCGACATGACGCTGAAATAAAAGAGTGCCACCGAATCTCTTTACCTACACTTAACACTTTTCGAAGCCATCACAACACCAATTGTTGAAGTAGCTTGAAGTGGCAGTTGGTCTAAATACAAGGCGTGAAATGAGAAGTTTAAGCTCGACTCGTTAGTCAATGAGATTTCACAATTGCAAAAATGTCATCGATAGCTGTGGGTCTATAAAAGAGGCTTTAGAAAAAGAAATGAATGAAGGAAAATACAATAACTCTGTTTATGCATTGGGGATCTTTCATTCAATCAGTAATCGTAAGTTTGCAGTAAATCTTTTCATCTTTCTCCACGTTCTTTCTATAACGAACAAGTTAAGCACATATTTTCAAACTAAAAATGCAACTCTTTGGGATGGGATGGATCTTGTGAATTGGACAGTTAAAACACTACTAAGTGAGCGAGAAAACTTTTATATAGTTTTGGAAAAAAATAAATCATTCGCAGAGAAGCACTGTCTGGATCTCACATTTCGCAGAGGATCGCGAAAACGGAAAACAGCGAAAACCACTAGTTTGAAAGATTTTGATATTCCATATAGCCTCGGACACGGCGTTAGGGCTACAAAAATATTCCTGCAAACCAAATGGCTCGAAAAAAGTAAGGGATCAATTTCTTCCTTGTAGGCTAAATATATTCCAATTTCTTCAAAGATATTTAGAAAGGAAGCTATCCCCTTCTTCAAGTATAAATTGAAATATATTTAGCTTCTAAATGAAAAAATAGTCTTATATTTCTAACTGTTTCCATTCTATTCCCGTATAATTCATACAAGCGTTCATGTCTTAGCTGTCATAGATAATTCATGTGTAGTTCATACCTACCGTTCACATTATATGCATGTGGTTGTAGCTCATACGTATTCACAGACACGAAATTTATTTGATAATGCATTATGTATAAGCAAGTAACAAAGAATAAGTTAACAAACATATAATGTATGAGTAAATTATATAAGTTGTATGAACAGTACATGTACCTTACGGAAGACAAAATTATCGCATATTTTGAACCTTTCGGTCCCTGATCCCTGCCAGATTTTAGGCCACGGCACGCCTATGGTCGTGATTATTTCAAGTGTAGTCCCAATTAAACATATACGAGTTTAGCGAATCGCAGTGACGGTTCTGGGTATTCGATAACACACCCGACCTGAGTAAAGTGCGTGGATATAACTTTTTGTGGTGTTATTGTGATAGTATTCAGGGTTTTTTTACTAATTTTCAAAGAAAATTAGTATTAAACTCGCTTCGCCGAAAATTCGTATATATATATATATATATATATATATATATATATATATATATATATATATATATATATATATATATATATATATATATATATATACATGCTCAAAAAAGTCTGCGTACACTTATTCGCGAAAAAAAATATTTAAAAATAAAGAACGTTTCCAATTGCTTATGACTAAGAATTTTAGTTTCTTTATTGCTTTCAATTAACACTATCGTAACTAAGGATACAACTCATTACTCGTTCGTTGATGTTAATATTAAAAAAAAAAAAGTTTGTGCACAAGCCCATCAAAATGCATCCAAAAAAGTCTGCGTATACCTGAAATAATTTAATCAGCTAATTAGAATTTGATTAGCTTATCCGATTAATCATCTTAATAGTTTGCTGCAAACCCCTTCCTATAAATGACCTCTTTTAGCCTATTTTGCATGGAGTGAACTAGCTTTGTAGTTTTTTCGGCCGTTATACTGTTCCACTCCTTCAATATAACATTTTCAAGTGATTCTTTGCTTGTAATTTGAATGTTGCGAATTTTTCTCTCAAGTAAATCCCACAAATGTTCAATGGGATTTAAATCCGGTGATTGAGGGGGTGTGCGCAATAATTTTGGGATATTATAGACCAACCAAAGCTTATTTATGTGAGCAGTATGTTTAGGGTCATTATCGTGCTGGAAGTAAAAAGCATTCCCTAGCCTTAATTTCACAGCACTTTGCTTGAGATTGTTTTTTAAGATATTCAGATATTCATATTTGTCCATCGTCGACTCTATAAAAGTTAATTGTCCCACTCCGCTACCAGCCATACACCCCCAAACCATCACACCACCGCCACCATGTTTTACAGTGGGAATCAAATTTGCATTATTCAATGCAGTCGAATGTTTTCTCCACACTAATTTGCGTCCTTTTATCCCAAACATACAAAATTTACTTTCGTCTGAAAAAAGAACCCTTTCCCAGAATTCTTTTGGCATGTTGACGTAAGTTTTTGCAAAATCGATTCTCTTTAGACGATTTTGTGCCGATATAAATGGCTTTTTACGTGCTACTCGACCATGGTAACCACGTTTCCTGAGAATTGTGCGAACTGTTTCCTCGCATATTGTTTTTTTGTAATTCTCTTTAGTTTCTTGAGCAAGCTGGAAAGCCGTTAGCCGGGGATTTTTTTTCCACGGAATTAATGCTATTTTGACGTTCACGTGCAGTAAGTTTAGGTGGACGTCCTGATCGATGTCGAGAAATAGAAACACCGGTTGTATTATAATTAGTAACAACCTTTTGTATTGAGGAATGCGTTCTACCAACTAAATTTGCAATTTCACGAAAACTTTTTCTTTTTTCACGCAGCTTTAGTATCAATTTCCGTTCACTAACACTTATTTCCTTATTTCGAGCTTCCATTGGAAATTTAATTCACACAATATTGTCACAAACTTCACCAATCAAACCACTACGTGTATAGAAACAAAAATGTTCGCACTGCAACTGTAAATTCTAACTGTAAATGCCAAAACAGTGTGATGTGTACGCAAACTTTTTTGTGGCGGATCAGAGACTTCTAAAGATTAAAATCACCACAATCACTTTAATTCTAGGAATTTTTTTTTTCAAAGCTGCATTAATGCATGTCTAGCAGTATACCCCTTCTTATCAAAGTATTTTAATCAAGGGCACTTTATTGATTCATGGGCTTTTGTCATGATTTAGACATTACTAGTAAGGTGTACGCAGACTTTTTTGAGCATGTGCATATATATCAGCAAAATGGTTAAGGGAGATAATTTCTGGAGTGGCCGACTCGATTGAGCTGAAATTTTGGAAGGACATAGATGTATATAACAGGTAGGTCCATGACTTGCTAGAATTCAGATATCTTAAACCTTTTGGCGGCGGCGGGCATTTAAGTGAATTTTCAGGTGCTCCTATATTTCCAAGCGGTGTACATTTTTGTTAAAAAAAGTACTAGGAATGAAAACTTATTATGTTTTAAGTTTGCTTATGATAAAGAAGTGGAAATTTTGAGCCTTGTGTAGGCGCTGAGTGCCTAAAAGTAGGCAAGGATTTTTTTTCAAATTTCGTTTTGTCATAACTTGTAACGACAATAATGGATCATCGTGAAATTTGCAAAGTGCATTGATATAGACTAGAATTTAACACACATGGACTTTCAAGACTATGCGTGCAACTCTGTAGCAACAGCAGGCTCCTAAAAAAATCCTTCAAATCATCGACCTTCCTGAAAAATGTTTGATTTTTGAAAATGAATTCAAATTATTGATAAATTTGGACTTTTGTCCACCAAGTCAAATAAAATGTTTCAAAATCCCGCGGTAAACAAGAACGGCAACCCGTGATCAAGTTACCTCTATTTTCAGCACTCAAAACTTCTGTTCACGAGAAATGCGATCAATACTGCGATACAGGACATGTTGAAATTAGCTAGACCAAGTCTGATAGAAGTGATTTTGAAATACGAGCAACACAAAAAACTGGTTTTTGGCCTATAGCTTCCGATTTAGCCACCAGATTTTAACAAAATTCACGCAGTAGGTGAACCTTATTCTAAGATAAGTTTCACAGAAATTTGGCTGAAAAATTAGTGTAGGGACGCTAGCTACGGCATTTTTTGTCTCCTAAATATTGTAAATTTGCTCAGGAAAATAAAGATTTTTTTTCCCTCTAACTTCCGATGCAGTAACGAAATCAAAACGAAATTCATGTGATAAGCATATTGTAGGATATTCTTAGCAAACAGATTTATTCTCACAAAAGGTTAACACATATAATCAAAATAACAAAGACTTCAGTATATTAGCAAAACACAATCTTCGTCGCCACTGCCTCGTTGTCGTACTCGTTCTAAACTATAGTCCGAAAATGGGTTGTCCGATGCTGGGTTGTGCGATCTTGCCCGATGCCGGGCTCCGAAAACCGCTCGGTCGATTCAATACTAAACATCCTGCCCGGCTGAACCGGTAGGTTCAGGATCTGCTTCCATGAGAGTGCACACTCGCTGCACCGGTCGAGTGCATGTCCGCGTCGCATGCCTAATCGTCACGGATCGGACAAGTCCGTCGTCGCCTGGATGAACAGCCATGATTCTGCCAAGTCGCCAGTGGGTTGGGGGTAGATTTTCGTGTCGAACTACCACAATATCGCCAATTCGTAGGTTTGCGAATGCCTGGTGCCATTTGCTGCGGGTTTGCAATGAAGCCAAATATTCGTCTTGCCACTTCCTCCAAAATTGCTCATGCATGTGACGCAAAAGTTGCCAGTGTTTCAGTCGATTCGTCGGTACATCAGCAATGGGAGCTTCTGGCACGGCTACCAGTGAGCGCCCAATAAGGAAATCCGAGGGTGATAAGGCCAGGTGATCATCTATCCCATCATGCAAGGCAGTCAACGGACGTGAATTGAGACACGCCTCAATACGTATCAGCAAAGTATTTAGCTGGTCGAAGAATAGCGTCTGCTTGCCAATAACACGCAGCAAATGCCGTTTAGCAGACTTCACGGCCGCCTCCCACAGACCCCCTTGGTGCGGGGCTCCCGGGGTGATAAAATGCCAGGTAGTTCCTTGGTTCGCAATCTGCTGCTGAGTATAAATGGTTTGCCATTCTACAAGATCCTTTCTCATGAGAGTGTTCGCGCCCACAAATGCAGTGCCATTGTCGCTGTACAAGTGCGGACAAGGACCTCGGCGACTGATGAAACGGGTATAGACATTGAGAAAGGCCTGGGATGACAAGTCGTCCGCCAGCTCGATATGGACGGCCTTGGTCGCCATACAAACGAAGATTGCCACATACGTCTTCACAGTCGTCCGCGTTCTCTTCGTTCCAACTCGAAGGTGGAAAGGTCCACAATAGTCCACGCCTGATGAAGAGAAAGGCGGGGCAGCTACCACTCGTGCCCTTGGTAGTGATGCCATCTGTTGCTGAGAAAGCGCCTGTTGATGTCGCCTGCAAGTAATGCATCCGTAAATGCACTGCTTCACCACGGTCCTGCCATGCAATATCCAGTACTTCTGACGCAAGGTTTGTAGCATAAGCTGTATGCCTCCATGTAGTGTCTCCTGATGCACATCTCGAACGATAAGTCGAGTTAGACCGTTGTATTTTGCCAAAAGGATCGGAAATCGCTGATTGTCCTCAAGCTGAGCATGCTTGAGTCGGCCTCCAACTCGAAGAATGTGATGATCATCTAAAAACGGTGCCAACGTTCTAAGGGAGCTAGACGACTGGAGCTTTAAGTTATTGCCAAGTTGATAAATCTCTGTCCCAAATGATTTGCCTTGTTCAGTGCGTATATGCCACCGTAAAGCCTCGTCCATCTCGTCAACGCTAACGGTTGGGGTACGCCAATACTGCCTACGTGTGAGCCGCCATCGCAAAATGTATGATGTTGTTCGAAGTAGTTTGCCTATGCTACTGAATCGGTCCAATAACTCTAAAGTTGTACCATCTGGTCTTGTTGTACACAGGCTTAAAGGAGTTGTGACCCTTGCTATCGAACTCTTTACCGGTTTCTCCTCCATTGTCATAGTGAGTGCATCTTCGTCGGTAAGTGTTGGAGGTTCCGCGGCAGGTGCTTCATCAATAAGGGATGGATCCGGACCATGCCACCATAATTTATGCGCACGAAGAGCTTCTGCACTAATTCCTCGGCTGGCACAATCGGCAGGATTGTACTGGGTCCGGATGTGATGCCACTGTGAGATAGCGGAATGCTGTTGTATGTAGCCAACCCGATTGGCCACATAAGGTTTGAGTGTATTTGCGGGTTTCCGCAGCCAACAAAGCACAATACTCGAATCCGTCCACATCGAATATGGCACTTCCTGTAACGCCAATGCCTGTATCACGCTGGTCATTGTTGATGCCAACAGATGAGCTGCGCAGAGCTCCAGCCTGGGTATAGTTGCTGCCTTCACTGGTGCTACCTTTGTCTTCGCGGTGACCAGGACCGATGTTCTCTCGCCAAGGTGATTCCTGCTCGCCAAATAGACCACAGCCGCATACGCTTTCTCGCTAGCATCACAAAAGCCATGCAAATGAGGTTGAATGTCTGGTCGTAAGCCAAGCCAACGTGGTATGCGAAGAGTTCCCAGTTCAGATAAGCCATTGCGAAATGTACGCCATTCTGCCAGTAAAGATGCGGGCAATGGGGCATCCCACTCCAGTCCTTCAAGCCACAATCGCTGCATAAAAACTTTAGCCACAATAATAACGGGTGCTAACATGCCTATGGGATCGAATAGTCTAGCGGTGTCACTTAGCACTTGCCTTTTCGTATTCGATGGTTCCTTGTCTTCCAATGTTATTTTAAAAAACAAGTGATCTATTTCCGGATTCCAATGCAATCCTAGTACCGTCGTTTCTGAGGATCGCAGGTTTACATCCTCTGCACTGGTAGGTGGGCCCGTAATACTCGCAATCACCTCTCTTTCATTCGATTGCCATTTCCGCAAAATGAAATGTCCTTCGCGGAGGATAGTATCTACGTCGCAAGCCAACTGAATCGCATTTTCCTTCGTGTCAACACTGGCCAGATAGTCGTCAACATAGAAATCGCGTCGGATACTTTCCTGTGCTCGCGCTGCCCGGCTGCCATCCACTATTAGGCCCGCATTATCTGCTCCGCATTGATGTAACGTACGGATTGAGTTATATGGGCTGCACGCCATGCCATAAGTCACCGTTGTCAACTCATATGTGCACAACGGGTCGGTTGCCGTTTTTCGCCACAATATCCGCTGCCATGGTAAGTGCCGCTCGTCGACACGTACTTGGCGGAACATTTTTTCAATGTCTGCGGACAATGCCACCATATATCGCCGGAAACGGAAAATAATACTAACTAGGCTGTCCTGTATTATTGGGCCACTGAACTGAGTGTCGTTCAATGAAACGCCATTTGAAGTTCTTGCCGATGCGTTAAAAACCACACGGAATTTTGCCATGACCGCGTGATGTGGAATATAATATGCCTGGGATGGATCCTCTGCCTGATTGCTGCTTTTGCGCATATGCCCAAGCGCCATGTATTCGTCCATGAACGCCACATATTTTTCCCTCAGCTCAACGTCAGCTGCCAATCTTTGCTCCATCCGAAGGAACTGTCTTAAAGCCATTGTATATGAATCACCCAGTGCCAAGGCATCTGGTCGAAACGGTATCTGGACAATGTACCTGCCATCCATGTCCCGACGATGAGTCGCCACGAAAAGTTCTTCACACCAATTTGAATCATCCATTAGAGCTGAAGACGCCAACGGCTCTTCTAACTCCCAAAATTTTCGCAGAAGATCATCCAGTCGTTGCTCCGGGTTATCACATCGAACGTGGAGTGATGTCAGCAATGTCGTTGTCCCCGAATCAACGGATGCTGGGCCAAACACCACCCAGCCAAAGGCTGTGGCCTGAGCGAACGGTTCGCCCCGTGAACCACGCACGATGCCATCCTGAATTATGGCACCCCATACATCGGCTCCAATCAGTGCGTCGATTCTGCCTGTGGTACCGAACGTTGGATCAGCCAGCTCCAACGATCGAAGATGCGTCCAACATGACTCCGCAATATTTGTAACAGGAGTCGGTGAGGTAATTGAGTCCAATATGTAAAAGTCGATTGCCATGCCAAAAGTTGCGTCCCGAATAGACGACAGCTGCACCGTCGCTCTACCGCGAGTATATGTGAAAGCACAAGTGCCTACGCCCTCCACCTGAAGTTCGGAGCGTTCCTTTCGAAGAGCCAAATTTTGAAAAAACCGAGCAGTCATAAAACTTGCCTGTGAACCTGGATCGCATAATATTCGGCATCGGTGTCGTGTTCCCATCCTATCCAGTGCGTAAACATATGCTGTCGCCAATAACACGATTTGGTCGCATATGGCCACAAATGATCTCCTTCGCCTGCCTAGTCACATGTGATAGTTTTTCGGTGGTCTCCCTTGAACTTGAGACGAAGACCCTAGCAAGCCTGAGGTTCTATCCGCCATTCCAGAGGTGTTGCGACACAGCAGAGTGTGATGCTTGCCATTGCAATTGCGACAACCGCCTGACTGACACATCTTTGTTGCATGTCCTGGCCGGAGGCAGTTGAAGCACAAATTTGAGCCCTTTAAGCGTTGAAAACGTTCCGCTACGGGCAAAGCCACTAGTGTTGGGCAACGACCTATCCGGTGAGTGGCATCATTGCAAAACTCACAGTGGCCAGGAGACGTCGCAGCCAAGTTTGTCTTAACCAAGCGTGATGGGTGTGCTGTGGGCAATTGTGCATGCACCCCGGTTGTACGACCTGTTGTCGCCGTAGGCCATCGCATAACCTCCAAAGTTAAACTGTACGCTCGTTTTTCCACAAATGCCAGTAACTCATCCAACGTTGGAATATTGTTGGAGGTCAAACTCATACTCCATGCCTGTTGTGTGGCCTGAGGAAGCTTCGACGTTATGATAGGCACTGCCAACGCGTCCCAGTGCTCTACCGCCAATCCCATAACCGTCAACGCTCTGAACGACTCTCTCACCGTATCTACTACCGCCAACAGTGAGCTCGCCGATTCAGTCGCCTGAGACTTCATGGTAATGAATTGCGAGACATGGATCTCGGCCAATTGTTTCGGGTTATCATATCTAGCCTTCAAGGCCTTCCAGACCGCCATGTAACCACCCGTATACATGCCGCCAATCAACGACACCGCCTCACCTTTGACAGCCGCACGCAACTTAGCCAACTTATAAGCCTCTGGATACTCCGGCAGATGAACCATTGTCTCAAATGCATCCTTGAACGCCAGCCAATTCCGTAATGTTCCATCAAACGTCGGCACACTCAGCGGATCCAGTTTTAGATTCATCTGAGGCAACCTGGACTCCACGCCACTGTATTGATCCGACGCAGCCCCCAATCGGTGTATCTCCGCCACCGCGGCGTTATAATCTTCCTCGACTTCTCGCCATAACTCATCATGCGCCTTCAACTCGGCTTGCTCCGCCTCAGCCAACAGATTATCGTGCGCAGCAACAAACCTGTCAAAGTGCATTTTCAAACACTGAAGATCTTGGGTTTGTTTGTGCTTGTCTCCTCCGTAATTTCCTGTCAATACAGACGACGCAATGCGCTTGATGGCATTCATTGCCGCTGTCCGTCTATTCAAGTCCGCCATTTAACCGTTCCTAATATTCAATGCCAAATTCGACAAGCAACTAATGCGCGATGCCACCCAATCCAAATTCGCACAGCCAACAATGCGCGAAGCCACCAATTGTCAAATTCCCAAATTCGCAGCGCTATTATGTGCGAAGCCACCCAAATGCCAAAATCGCACAACCACTAATGCGCGATGCCACCAAATCCAAATTCGCACAGCCAACAATGCGCGAAGCCACCAATTGTCAAATTCCCAAATTCGCAGCGCTATTTTGTGCGAAGCCACCCAAATGCCAAAATCGCACAACCACTAATGCCCGATGCCACCAAATCCAAATTCGCACAGCCAACAATGCGCGAAGCCACCAATTGTCAAATTCGCAAATTCGCAGCGCTAATATGTGCGAAGCCACAAGTACAACGCCATTAGATCTCGAAAAACACCAATTGTTCGCGCGTACAAGTCGTTCCTCACAGGAGGCACCAAAATGTAGGATATTCTTAGCAAACAGATTTATTCTCACAAAAGGTTAACACATATAATCAAAATAACAAAGACTTCAGTATATTAGCAAAACACAATCTTCGTCGCCACTGCCTCGTTGTCGTACTCGTTCTAAACTATAGTCCGAAAATGGGTTGTCCGATGCTGGGTTGTGCGATCTTGCCCGATGCCGGGCTCCGAAAACCGCTCGGTCGATTCAATACTAAACACATATTTTGTTGCGTTTTTAATTCTCTAGGAATTTCATTGAAAAACCGTGAAAGGGTTACCAGCTATGATGAATTTCGTAATTTATTGACATTTCTGTATCGAGCGATGTTGTCATAAAATTTCCAAATGGGAATGATCCTGCAATGACAATTAACAAGAAATATTTACGTTTCAAAAATTTAAAAAATTTGGACAATGGTAAAACTTAAATTAAATTCACTCCTATAACTTACAGCGCAGCCATTCAATCGAAACGAAATTCATAGGGAGAGTTTAACACAACGTGAAGCAGCTATGGTGCTAGCACATGATTGCCAGAACCATTTCCTAAATATCGCACCAACAGATGCTTCCATTTTCTATTCATAAGCAAAGCATTTACAATAAAATAAGCAACCGATATTTAAATGTCCCGAGTTTTGGAATTTTTTTGGATGGCAACCCCAGACATAGTTTAATCGCTGAAACTTTCGATGACATCCTCGGATGAAAATGAAATTCAAAGGAAAGGTTGATTAAGCACGAGCATGTTATAGTAGATTTATTGCTGCTGTGTTGGACAAATGTTGCCAGCACTGAACATTTTCATCATTTGTGTTATAGAAAATGCTGTCAGAAAATGATATTTGTTCCTTTGAGTAAGAAATGGTTGATATAATACTACAAAGAAGTGTATAACGTCTTGACACATTTTTAAATCCCTCAAAGATAGCATCTTCAAAAATTGGTTTTCTAGCGGTTCTGATGAGCTAGACTTTTTTACACCTTCTATCGAATAGAACGAATAGTGTTTTCAAAAGCGGTGAAAAATGATCTATTGACAAGTATCGAGGCATCGCTATTCTCTCAGTAATCTCCAAAACTCTTTGGGAAACTCGGCTGCGATCAAATGACTTCCATAATCGACCCACTTCTCAACGAACAACAACATGGGTTTTGACAAAGCAGGTCAACTATCACGAAGTCTCATTATCTTGGTTTCGGACGTCCTCTGCGAGATGGAAAAAGGAGAGCGCGTTGATGAGATTTATGCTTATTCCAGCAAGACTTTTGACAGAGTCGATCATCAAATTTCGAGACAAAAATTACTCGATTTCAGTATATCTGGCTGCTTACTCAGCTGGTTTGGATCTTATTTTTGTGACAGAGCTCAGATTGTCAAATTCCAAGGAACATTTTTCAAAAACAGTTTTTACGCTGTCTGGGGTGCCACAAGACAATCATTTGGGTCCTCTTCTCTTTAATATTTTAATTTCGGCTCTATCTAGGATTCTATTTGATACCCCACCTCTCTTCTATATATTATTCAATCTATTCAATCTCTCGAACAGTGGTGCCACCTGAATAAACTCAGCCTCAACGTCAACAGCAGAAGAAATTGCAGTGCAAGAAAACAAAAATTCCGAGAAGGACAAACAAATCTCGGAGATACTAAGACGAGAACAGAACGCTAGGTTGGACAAAATAATAACGCAAGTATTGGAGACTCAGAAAGAACGACGATGGCTATTCCGAGATCATTTTCGAAAACATACGAAACAACCACGCCACCACACAGTGACTTTTTCCGGATGGAATGGCCTCTCTACGATCACTTGTTGATTTTTTGAGCCTCGTATTCTACAGTTCTGCTTATTAACGTATCCACAAAGCGTGAAATGGTCCTCATCACTGAAGAATTTTTTTTCGAAAAACCAGCATCAAAGGCTCGTTGTTAGTTCCAACACCCAATTCACGTATTTTCTGTATCCATATTCTAAAATGGCAAACCCTCAACTAAATAAATGACAGTGTGGTTGACGTGTATCTTTGATAAATGTCGGTATGCAGGGTTTTACTTTCTCAAGCACGAAATGAATAACCCATGATTAGCGTAGAAAGATTCACTTGGGGTATCTTCCGCACATTGGAATAGTTTTTGAGGTATTTAAAAAAAATTTGGAGGATATAGGGAGAAAAAACTTGGCAACCCTGGTTCTTGTGTGGAAGATATATTGGTCACAAGAAGAAAAGAAAGTAGATTTTTAAGCAATTTCGAGATATTTTTTGGGATTCAGAGTTTTCTTCCTCGAGACTGAATTGTCACGGCACGTAAAAACGACACTTGCATTCTTTTGCTTGATTTTGAGAAGAAAAGTGGATATGCGTTTGGATCGGGAAGTAATGACGGCAGGAACAGTGGAAATGCAAAATTTGCGTTCAGCTAAAATGATAGTTTTCCGTTGTTTCAAAGTCTGACGACGAAAACAATTGTCAGTGTGATTCTAAATGCATTGGGACCCCTCGGCAATGGAGCTAGTGAATCAAGGAACATGATCTCTGGACTTGTATAACGATCTTGGGCTGCAGATGTCGTCATCCATGACGTTAGTACGCAAGCCGGGTATAATGCGTCTATATATCGATGCCCAAAGGTTAAATTATGTCATCATGAATTATGCAAATCCATTGCCCTTGATTGAAGGTTTTCAGTTCAGGACTTCAGCTCACTAAATTTATAGTAAGTCTGGACTTCAAGGATGCTTTTTGGCAAATTCTTTTGGACGTGGAATTCAGAGAGAAAACAGCATTTACCATACCTGGCAGGCCCCTATATTATTTCACGATCATGCTTTTTGCCTGTGCTATGCCCCACAAACTATGTGTAGACTGATGCATAGAGTTATACCTCACGAGCTGCATGACAAAGTGCTTGTTAACGTTGACGACTTGCTCGTTACTAGCTGGACGTTTGAGGAACATCCGAAACTCATGTCCACCGTAGCTCAGCTGTTACATGCAACTAAGCTTACATCAACGCCGAAAAAAAGTAAGTTCATCCAGAGGGAAATAAGATGTAGTCAGTGACGGTACTCTTACTCTTAAGACAGACCCGGACAGAGTGTCTGGCATCGTCTCATATCCAGTACCAGAAAGTGTGAAAGGCGTAAGACGATATATAGGCATGGCAGGTTGGTATCGTTAGTTCCAATTGCAGATATGGAAGCAAATTCTATGCAAATGTTGAATCCTCTCTCAACGCCATATATATTAATTTCAACACAAAACATCCACCACTCATGTATGAGTGTGATTGTTCGTTTTTCTACTAGCACTAAATAGCCTATGATTTATAAAATGTTGTTACGTTGTTAAGTTGGTATGACTGACCTTCTTCCTTCTTCCTTCGAATCACATACCTGAACCGAGCAACATAAATAAATAACTAATTTTGCTTCCATATCTGCACTACTGACAGACTTGTTGAAAAGCAAAAGGCTTTTATCGGGAGCGTTCTGTTAGGAAGATGATGATGGTGGAGCACCCCATCGCCTATATGTCCACCAAACTAAACACTGCGCAGCGCAGCTATAGCGTCAGAGATCTAGAATGTCTGGCTGCGGTGCACAGTGTCAAGAAATTTCGGGCGTATATTGAGGGGATGCCCTTTACCATCATCACTGATCATGCCATCCTTAAATGGCACATGAACCAACAGGACCTCTTCGGTAGATTAGCCCATTGTAGTCTGAAGCTGCAGAGCTTGGAATTCGTGATAGAACACCACAAAAGGAACAAAACCGCGTGCCCGATGCTTTGTCAAAAGCACATGGATGCAATGAGGAAGTGATGGTCATTACTGGATGCTAGCCAGAGCACCATGCAATAATCCCAGAATCAGCGTTTTTGGATCCACAATATATCGAGTTGCTGACTCACATCAACAAACAGTCTGACCGTTTTGCGAATGTTAGTGTTCAAGATTGTCGGGTTTATATTTAAAAAAAAGTAATCGCACGACAACTCTCGTACGGGTCTAAGGGTTGAAGCTGGTAGTGAGTGGTATATTACTACCAACTTAACCGGAACGCTGACCTCATACCTTCCTATAACCAAGTTATCGGTACCGGAAAGTCACAGGCAAGATCTGATTCTCCGTGCTCATGATGAAACATTCGGGTCTCATTTCGGCATTTGGAAAACTATTGAACTTCTGCAACGGTATTATTATTGGACTCGATTCAGCCAAAACGTTGCAGAACATGTCAAAGCTTGTAATACTTGCAAGCAAATTTAACCTTCGAAAGAAGAATCCTCCGCTTTCCTTCTCCTGTATCGGGAATCGAAACTGATGCCACTTAGGGACTGGGCTGTAGAATTAACAGGAAGATTCTACGGACAAACAGACAGACATGAGAGAGGACTAATTTGGTAAATAGGGCGTACAGGTGGCTCTAAAGATTCATTTATGCGCCCCTCAAAAATAGCTGTAGCTCATGGATGCGCTATTCAGCTAAGTAGGTCTTCCGATGAACAGAAGCTAAAATAAGACCTAGCTTATACGATTTAGGTATAATTAGGTTCAGTTAATTATAATTAGTCTTATGTTAGTGTTTATTTGTAGCCTAAGGTAGATTTTAAGCGAGTTATTTTCGAGAAAATCCCAGCATTAATAGTGTGTAAGCTAAGGCAAATTCAAGAGAAACAAAAATTAACAAAACAATATCGGACCAGCAGACCAAAATAGTATAGACGCTGGATTAAAAAGTTTTTTCATTGTTTGTTAAACTTTAAGTTAGGTTAAGAGTGCACAAATAATATTAATAATACAAGAAATTTCAATTAAATTCATCTCCATCATATTAGTTGGGATTTAATTAGCCGCAGGTGATGAAACTTTTCCTATTCGTAGCTACAATATACACTCCGAAACAATGAAAAAATAACAACTCTTTCTCGCGCAGTACACATAAGCGTATTTATCCTTGTCAGTAAAACGTAGACATAAGATTGATATTCGAACGTATCAAATTCACAGTACAATCATGTGCTTCCTAGGTTTTTCTTCAAAACAATTCCTTTGCCCTAAATATATCCTTGGAACGTGAAACGGTATCGCATCGCGACGACCGAAAGCAAAAACAAAAATAAATTAATAATCAGGACACACCTTTACACAGCTGGTGGTTTTTCTTAATGAATTTTCAAGAATTTTATTACGAAACCGAAGGAAAAACGAAGAAAATACTGAATCGTGCAGCCACCAACATGCTGCGACTAATCACTGCAGGCAGATACCACCGCATGAGCAGATATAAATTATAAAACTTGTGATGAGACAATTCATGCACGTTCGTATTAGCAATCAAGTCATGTCATGAGGAAGATAGAACAGGTGTAGTCATGTGATTAAGGACTACGATACAAACACACTCACACTCATACATGAGTGGGGGATGTTTTGTGTTGAAATTGATAAATATGGCGTTGAGAGAGGATTCAACATTTGCATAGAATTTGAATGGATTTCGATTGTCCATTGGTTGCAATAATCATTTGAATATTTCATAAAGCTTTCGAGCTTGGATTTGGGTCATAATGTGTCACGACGAACTTAGATGAAGTCTAAGTTTGGGTTAAAATTGTTGCACGATAAAAGTATCGAAATTCTACCCTATAATAATTTGGCATGATCAATGTCTGAATTGGATGCTTAATTCAGCGCTTGCTTTGCTTTCAAAATGGATGATTTTCACCATAATGCTTACTCGACATGCTTACTGGGCACTTTTTCACCAGCAAGGTCGTACTATTAAGGAGGTCTACTACCAATAACAACATTTTATAAATCATAGGCTATTTAGTGCTAGTAAAAAAACGAACAAAATCGGACTAGCCTGGGTTAGATCAACTTTGGGATCGAGTCGGTTTTAACAATAATAATTTTCACAATTGTCTTCTATATTTTTATGTTGGATAATTCCAAAAACCCCTCGACAATGTACTTCTCATTTCTGTTTCGTGTCTCTACGTTGATTGGAAGCTACACCGGAAAAGTTTTAGACGCAATAGTTGTCTGCAGTTTTTACGGAGGCTCTAATTTATGGAAGAGCAAAGAAGTACAGATACAATACATGGCTGAATCCAGTGGCGTGCACTCCATAGAAGCAAAGAAGCATTGCATACCCTCTACAAAATTATAAAAATTTACAAACCAAATCCATAGCGTTCATAATATTTTTCCTTGAATTTAATTTTCGCGTTGTACTGTATACATTAATACTAACTCGGCATTTTGTATAAATAATTGTTATATATACACGCTGTGCTGCATCCACTCATAACATAAGGGTACGGACGAGACGGAGCGACGCGAGCGTCGAGTTGAGCATAGCGTCGAGTCAAGCATGGAACAGCTCATTGAATTGTGTTCATGTAGACGCGACGAGACACAAAATTGTAAACGAAATCTTACAGTGGCAGTCGAAATAATGAGTTCTTCAGTGTCGGATGAAGAGTTTTTCTCACCACAATACACCAAATTGAAATCAATAGACTGCTGATATATATAAATCAATAGATTTTCCTAATCACTGATAGAAATCTAATTGACTGTGTGCAATTCCGCACCTTTCATTCATAAAAAATGTACCCAAAATTTTGAACTACCCACGAAAAACCCATTAACGCAATTCGTCTACTTACTGTATGCCATCAAAACACATTTTGCAACAACAACATACATTAGCGCTGCGAGCAACGAAATCGGTTTGAATCGATGTCGTCGCTACTATCAAATTTTCACTCTTTGGTCGCTGCTTCGACATGGCCACTTCCATTTGATAGTACATGACCGATTTCGACGCGTTGCTTGACTCGACGCTCGCGACGCTCTCGTCGCTCCGTCTTGTCCGTACCCTAAGGTAAGCACAGATCGCTTCCACCTTACGCACACTGCCATACGAGACAATTATACCGTGGAGATACACGTATAGTGTATAAACTATTGTTTGGTTGCCATGCTTAGGCGATATCAAGTTTGCATGTGTGTTTGTAACTTGGAAGCATGCTTCTTCGCACGTTGGCTTGGGATTCAATCAGCGATATTAGCGATGAAGTCTCATGTCTCTCAGCTGAGCTTTTCAGCACGATTTTAGCTGCATGTTCGCTGTGCTCCGGTGTTCAAGCAGAGGTGCGCGGACGGCGCTGCTAAAAGATTTGCGCTTTTGGGAATGAATTATTTGACTGCTACAGTACGACGAAAAATTGTATGTGCTATAAAATTGAAAATTTTTCAAGCTATATATAAACTATAAAAATAAAATGAAAAGTCGAACTCGTTTCCTTTATTTCTACCAATTTATTTTTCAAAATCCGTATACCAGTATTTCGGCTATCACTTATAGCCTTCTTCAGCGATGTTTCTTCGACTGAGGAAAATAGTCCCTAATCGTCCTAATTGTAGATAAACTTTTAAGTCTCCTTAAGCGTTTTCTTTCCGTCTGGGTATTTCCCCCATCGTCGGTAGGTGGTGCGCTAATTAAATCCTCATTAGCAGCCTCATTAACTGTTTCGTTAATCCTTCTTTCCTGGCTCGTTGGTGAGATGTTAATTATCGTGTTATTATGATCTCCGGTTGCCCTTGCGGTACTTCTTCTAATCAATTTGAACAGTGGGGAATATCCGTTTCCCAAATCCCTGTTAAGGAGACACTCCCGTGGAGCCTTGAATATCTCCAAACTTTCCGCTACATCTAGCTTTCTACTATCTCCCACGTTGCTTATCAGTGAGAGGTTTTCCACCGAGATGTTGTGGTCTGCTCCAACCATATGCTCCGCTACTTTAGATTTGAACTCCTTAATGTTTTTCCTCCTTGCTGTTTCTGCTTCCCTCCGATGCTCCTTGAAGCGAGTAAGTGCACTTCGTTTCGTTCGCCCAAAATTTCGGCATGAGGCCCTTTTCTTCTAGATCCGCTTCTAGCTTAGCCATAAAAATCGCTTTTTAAAAATGGCTTAGCCATTAAAATGGCGGATCTAGAAGAAAAGGGCCTCATGCCGAAATTTTGGAGGAGATATGTGGACGACATCTGCGCGGTTGTAAAAAGAGAAGAAGTAGAAAATACCGTGGAAATCATCAATGGTTTGCATGGAAATATTGATTTCTCTTTTGTAACAGAGACAAATGGTCAGCTACCGTTTTTGGATCTATTGCTAAAGAGGAGGGAGAAACAATTAGAGCTGGAAGTGTACAGGAAGCCAACAGACACAAATCGCGTCATCAGATACAACTCCAACCATGCGTACCAGCACAAGATGGCTGCATTCAACCACATGATCCATCGTATGTTGACCCTACCGTTATCGTTCGAGGGATTAGAGAAGGAAACATCCCACATTTTGAAAGTAGCTGAGAGCAATGGATACCCCACCAAACGGATAACAGGACTGATTGGAAAACAGATGAGGAACCTGGCACTTAAAGGTTTGACAAACCTGAAGGAGGACAAGCCCCCACTGAGAAGGGTCGTGTTAGAATATAATCGGATTTCGTTGGGTTTGAAGCCCAAATTAAAGAAATGGGGCGTAGAGGTTGTATTCCAAAACAGAAGCAACCAGCTGAAGACTCTACTTGGGTCAACAAAGGACCCAATAGAAAGATTGGAAAAAGCAGGGATATACTCGATCCAATGCGGGGATTGTGACCTAAAATATATAGGCCAAACGAAACGAAGTGCACTTACTCGCTTCAAGGAGCATCGGAGGGAAGCAGAAACAGCAAGGAGGAAAAACATTAAGGAGTTCAAATCTAAAGTAGCGGAGCATATGGTTGGAGCAGACCACAACATCTCGGTGGAAAACCTCTCACTGATAAGCAACGTGGGAGATAGTAGAAAGCTAGATGTAGCGGAAAGTTTGGAGATATTCAAGGCTCCACGGGAGTGTCTCCTTAACAGGGATTTGGGAAACGGATATTCCCCACTGTTCAAATTGATTAGAAGAAGTACCGCAAGGGAAACCGGAGATCATAATAACACGATAATTAACATCTCACCAACGAGCCAGGAAAGAAGGATTAACGAAACAGTTAATGAGGCTGCTAATGAGGATTTAATTAGCGCACCACCTACCGACGATGGGGGAAATACCCAGACGGAAAGAAAACGCTTAAGGAGACTTAAAAGTTTATCTACAATTAGGACGATTAGGGACTATTTTCCTCAGTCGAAGAAACATCGCTGAAGAAGGCTAGAAGTGATAGCCGAAATACTGGTATACGGATTTTGAAAAATAAATTGGTAGAAATAAAGGAAACGAGTTCGACTTTTCATTGTTTTGAAATTAAATTTCTACTGAATATTGCCTGCAATAAGTTTAATTTTCCATTTGAATTTCGTTGTGATTTCATGACTGTACTGGAAGCTATAGGGCAAAGAGCTTTATTTTCCTCAGGAATTTTTCAAATTTAAGACACAAAATTACCATAGCTGGCAGCTCCAACCGAATTTTTCAACCAAATTTCTACCAAAGTAAGATTCAGCTACTGTGTGAATTTCGTCAAAATCGAATGACTGAATCAGAATTTATAGGGCCAAAAGCAGTTATTTTTCTTAGTGATTTTTCAAGATGGCACCACTGGCACAAAATTGCCCGCATTTCAAAATTGCTTCTATCAGATTTGGTCCTACTTAAGACCAATACATTCTATAAGTTTCAACTAATTCCGATTATTGGGTTGTGAATTTCCGTGAACAGAAGTATTTGATGCTAAAAATATAGGTTAATTGGGAAAGGGTTAAAAGGCGTTCCTGTTGTATAATTTCAAATTTTTTACCTTGACTATGTAGACAAAGCATAAGATTTATATATGAGTCGCCTTTTTTTCAAGAAACGAAATTTTTTCAGGAGAGTCGATGATTTGAAGGTTTTCACTTTCAGCGCCGGCCCTAGCTACAAGGTTGCGAACATGCTCATTAAAAGCTACACAAATTTACAACTACATAATATTAATATGTTCTGAAAGTTTCATAATGATTGAAAAGCTCTGTCAAAAGTTATCGTTTTTTAAAAATTTTCAAATTTTCCGGTTCTCTTGTTAGCCACCTAGCGCACACATGGGGTTAAAAAAAAGTCCAAAACATTATCCGATTCACATTTAGAACATGTTCAAAATTTATTTCGTCACCTTAATTTTGCAAAAATTATTTGTGGACGGAATAATAGGTATATTAAAAACATCACTAAATATAGCCGCCGACGGCAAAGGGTTAAAGACATAGATATAAGAAGAATGGATACGAAATGGGCCGAGAGAAATGAAGCAATTTTCGACCTCTGGTCTCAATGTGTTTGTATAAAACAATAACAAATTTCATGCAGAAAAGTTGATGTATTTGGAAATTTGTTGAAATGTATTAGTTTCCCCGTAATCCCAACCACCCCGTAGATTGGATGGATTGAAATGAATGCTTACATAGAGAGTCTACAACGCTGAGGGGTGGTGCGTGCGGCATTGAGGGGAAAGCTGTTTTACAGAGAGTAAAATTGCATGTGTAGTAAAATTGCTTCACTCACGTACGGGCTCATGCATTGTGATTGCGTGTCCATTCTTTATATGTCTATGGTTAAGGATAATTGACATTTAGTGAGACCTGGACCTATTCTGCATATACACTAATGTATGCTGAAAGTTTCAGCTGGATCGGATGGCGCGTTCCCGAGAAATAGTCACTGAATTTTTTTGATGATATATATATATATATATATATATATATATATATATATATATATATATATATATATATATATATATATATATATATATATATATATATATATATATATATATATATATTATATATATATATATATATATATATATATATATATATATATATATATATATATATATATATATATATATATATATATCTATATGGATATATGAATTTTTGGCTGAATCGATTTTAATGCTAATGTTCTTCGAACGTTAGTAAAAATAATGCGTGGACCAAGTAGCGAAAAGAATGGGGATGTCGATTCCGATGACGAGGAAACCATTCAAGATATTGATCCAATAAAGTCATATGATGAAGCCATGAAGCAAATTGTTCATTTGAAGCAATTCGCAGAAGATGACTATGTAGCATTTCAATACTTGAAAAGAGCAGAGAATCAATTCGAGAAACAACAAATGGAAACATACTAAGCTTCAGCAATCGAAAATTGATCATTTTTTTCATTACATTATTTCTCTGCATACTATGTAACACATATATAACCTAGTTATTACTATAAAAACAAGAAAAATGTACGTATAAATATAAGTTCCTTCATCTGTATCGACAAATAAATCTTAATAAACAGGAAGTAATTATAATTGAAATATGTACTTCTTTACATTAATACATATACACATATGTATATATTTAATAAGCATATAAAATTCTAAATTTTGTTCGATGCCTCCGACAAGCGGACACCTCCCATAGCCGGACAACAAGAATGGCACCATGAGTGTCCGCCTATGAAGGGTTTCACTGTATATGTATATATTATACTCATATATATGGAAATATGAATTTTTAGCTAAATCGATTTGAATACTAACGTCCTTCGAACATTAGTAAAAATTGAATCAAATTATATTTACATACCTTGACAGTACATATCGAGTTTTGTTTGTGTTTCCTGTGTATTCTGAAAAGATTCAAATAAACTTTATTAATTATTAATTTTGTTGTTTTTCGAAACAGAAAATTATACAAAATATTATGATGAAACAATTTTTTATTTTAAAACTTATACTAGTTTGTTTCATTGAAATTTTCTACGCCAAAAATTCAAAAAACTCTAGCGCATCAGAACCGCTAGAAAACTAATTTTCGAAGAAATTGTCTTTGAGTGACCAAAAAATTTGGAAGGACGTAATACACTTTTTTGTAGAATCATATCAACCATTCCTTATCTCAAGCAACAAAGCTCAACTATAACACAAATGATGAAAATGTTCAGTGCTGGCAACACTTTCCCAACGAAGCAGCAATAAATCTACCATAAAATGATCGTGCTCAATCAACCTATCCTTTGAATTTCGTTCTCATCGGAGGATTTCATCGAAAGTTTGAGCGGTTAAACGTTGTTTGAGACTGCCATCCGAAAAATATTCAAAACTCGGAAAATTTAAAAATTGGTTTCTTATTTTTCTCGCAAATGCTTTGCATATGAGTATGTAATTTCAAGCATCTGTTGGTGCAATATTTACGAAAAAGGCTAATGCTGGTTACCCTATGTCAGCAGCAGAGGAAAATATATACCAAATCTGCTTCATGTTAAGTTAAACCCAACCAGTAAATTTCGTTTCAATTGAATCACTGCACTGGAAGCTTTACGGGTGAAAAGAATTTTAGGGTTGCCACCCTCAAAACTTTTCAAATTTTGAAAGCGTTAATATTTGTTGTTAATTTTCATTGCAGGATTATTCCCATTTGCAAATCTAATGACATAATCGCTCAGTAAAGAAATTCCACAAAAATACAAAAATGGTCATAGCTGGCAGCTCTTTCATGATTTTCGTACGAAACTCCGTACGACATTTACTTCACATTAAGGTCCATTTACTGCATGAACTTCGTTTTGATTTCTGCACTGGACCGGAAGCTATAGTGAAAAAAGCTTTATTTTGCTGAGCAAATTTGCAAGATTTATGATCATAAATCTTAAATCACCATAGCTGGCAGCCCTATTCTAATTTTTCAACCAAATTTTTACCAAATGTTACATAGAGTAAGATTTAAGTACTGCGTGAGTTTTGTTAAAATCTGATGGTTGAACCGGAAGTTATAGGCCAAAAAGCTGTTTTTTTTCTGTGATTTTTCAAGATGGTACCACTGCCACAGCGTTGCCTGCATTTCAAAATTACTTCTATCAGACCTGGTCCTAGCTAATACCAACATGTCCTGTGAATTTCATTATGATCGGATAATCCGGTCGTCAGTTCTCGTGAACAGAACTTTCGAGTGCTGAAAATAGAGGTAATTTGGTGATGGGTTGCCGTTCTTGTGCAAATCGGAATTTTCAAAATTTTAATTTGACATGATGGACAAAGGTCAAAATTTATCAATGATTTGAAACTTTTGCCAAAAATCAAACATTTTTTAGGAAGGTCAATGATTTGAAGGATTTTTTTCAGGAGCCTGCCGTAGCTGCAGGGTTACCCGTACAACCTTGAAAACCCATATATGCTAAGTCCTAGTCAACATCAATACGCTCTGCAATTTTCGCGATGATCCAATGTTTTGATCACAAGTAATAACAAATCAAAATTTGAAAAAAAATCCTTGCCTACTTTTAGGCACTTAGCACCCACACACGGCTCAAAAATTTCATTTCTTTATCATAGGCAAGCTAAGAACATAATTAATTTTCATTCCCAATACTTTTTTTCAACGAAAATTTACACTGCTCGGAAATATAGGAGTACCTCAAAATTCACTAAAACGCTCGCCGCCGCCAAAAGGTTTAGGATATCTGAATTTGAGAAAGTCGTGGACCTACCTACTATATACATCTACGTTCTCCGAAAGTTTCAGTTTAATCGAATCGGCCACTCCAGAGATTATCTCGGAAAATCATTTTGCTGACATATATATATATATATATATATATATATATATATATATATATATATATATATATATATATATATATATATATATATATATATATATATATATATATATATATATATATATATATATATAAAGAAATATGAATTTTCGGCGAAACGAGTTTAATACTAATGTTCTTCGAACATTAGTAAAAATCATAAATACATTTCAAACATATGATTGAATACACACACCGCTATTCCCTTGGATTTGGAGGGAGAAGTGTTATTTAAGCATTTTCGATTTCTCTCCCCCGAATTACTGCCACCACTTTTTTCACGATTCTAAGGCTGTCGAGGTCAAAGATCTCGATTTTGGTCTTGGTGACAAGTTTCTTAACTGCTGAAGGACATCCTCGTATGGCCAGTATGCTGAAGGACCTCCGCCCTGGGGCTACTACTTCGCACTAAGTACTAGGCACATGTGCTCTCTTTCGCCTCTGTTTGAATACTCATTGCACTGATGAATATTAGTCATTGCATTTAAATAAATATTTAGATTTATTTAAAGCTAACTATGAGTTAGATTTGAAATAGTTTACAAATGTTTTCAAATGAATTTTAAGATTGTTTTGAAGCAACAAAGTTTCCAGTAATCATTCTATTCCTGCGAAAAATCTCTTGAAAGAATACGATAGTAGTAAAGATTTATTTTTATATGCGAGTGTAGAAAATGACGATGCATATTGTCTTTTCGTTGATCATATAAGCGGAATAAGTTCGCCTTAGCGAACATTGTTCACAATCATTATTCGTGCCAGGCTACCTGAGTGTTGTGGAGATAAATGCTATAAAGAACCGAATGAGTACTCCAGGTTAATTACAATTTGTAATGCCATTGCGCTATTAATGTAAATGACAAGAGAGAAGAGTCGCAGGCAACTCTGCAAGCATCACATAACAGTCGCCAGTGAACCAGCCAGTCATCCTTATACATACGAGCAACGACGATATCCTGAAATTTGGAACGTCAAATGTGACTGCGTACTGGTGCCGAGATTATATGATAGAAGTGAAGTGTCAAGGCGAGTAGTCGTCGTATGTTTTACGGTGCCGTAGAAACACTTAAGGATATGAAGAAAATCATTGAAAACGGAACAGTATGCAATTCGGAGAAAATGAGATTTTTGAATGAATGTTGTCTCTGCGTCGTCGTTGTAATAATATCCTAGTCTTTGTTTCCTAAGGAAAGATAAGCGATGATAAGCACGAACTTCAATCTAATCTACTGTAAGGTTTCGTAATAAGTTTAGCTATGTGGGTGCAGTATCATAAATTTCACATTAGAAAGTATACAAAGGGCGCGAAAAGTAATTTTCTTCTTTTTTAAAGTAATATTGGACGATAGTCCACTGACGTAACATGGGAAACCTTTCTTGCTTTAGGAATAAACACAGCTCTAGTTTTCCGGCAGCAAGTGGGAACATACGAGAATCGCAGGCAAGCGTTGCAGATCTCTCTGAACCATAGTAATGTTATTTTTATGAAGACTACAAGAACGACATTAGGACACGAGGATTTGAACAACTCAGCTTATGGCCCACCTCAGTTGAGAATTGAATATGCTGAGCGTCGAGCTGATAGCCTGCTCTGTTTAGTACACCGCTTCTAAAGGAGGACAATAATTGCCCAGCAAATTTGGGTCCATGGGGACGTTAAGAGTATCTGCGCTCGAACTAGTCGAAATGTCCCCAGGGTTCATGATACACTTCATAGCCTTCGGTGTCGTGCTTAAAATCTTACGAAGACGGGTTACCCGGCTAACACTTTCCATGTTTCCGCAGAAAGATCTCCATGAGGATATCTACTTGCAGCTTCGTTCTATACAGCGACTATTTATGAGACCATTTAGAGCTGTTGAACTCCCTCCTATACTCTCTTCGCAGGGTAGGGATCTCCACATTTCTCTCCCCTGGCTGTCCGTTCTCTTTCCGTTAATAAAGACTACCTATTCAGCTGAGCTGCGGCCAGTCACTTTGAACGATATGTACCTATGATCAGAGAATGAAAATTCCTGCAAAACTCTCGAGGAACGGAGAATATGCGAGTGTCATCCACTGACCAGGGTGACGCACACTGGGCTGAATCCCAATTCTAGCTGGACAAAAGTCAAAAAATCAATGTCAAAATGTAAGGTTTTCAGGTATAGGACATTTTTCTTAAGACGTCAGTAAACTTAATTCCACAAAAAATTTGTTATTGTACTGAACAATAGTGTGTAAGAAGTTACTGTGAAAACGGTCGAATGCAAATAGAGCCTGAGACGCTCTCGCGGTACATTATTGTGACCTTCCTTTGTATTAGGTGACATGAATGCTCGGTGACATGAATGTTTATTTTCGTTGGAGTGTTAATCTAACTTAATAATCTAATGAAACTTTTTCTTGAAAGGTATCTATTTCAAGAAAAAGTTTCAAGCACTGAAAACGCCCAATTGAAAATATAAGTTTATACCATTAGAATATAAGGGAGTGTGATTTTGCTTCGTGGAAACTGAAAAATTCTTCACATTTTAACGCGCAACTTTTTTTCATTAGATTTCATTGACTTCAAATTTTAAGAATTTCTTTATTATGGTATAATTAATAACATATTTAAAATAGGAGGGTCATAACGAACCATAAATTGAGATATAACAAAAATTCTGGGGTCAGAATTATAAAATTTAAATTTTCAGTTTAAATCCTATTTATACTTTATACCTTAAAGGTTAGGTTAGGTTTAACTGGCTGGCACATGGCCACACATAGACCCATTTGGTCCGTAGCGATACCAGATAAATGGACCCGGAGAAGGAAAGTTCAGTCCAAGCGGCCATCGAAGGTCCCGGACTTTTTTGCGAACTGAAGTATGTCCTTCAGCATCTGCTCCGCTACATGTGATATATCCACCAGCCAGGGCTCACGAAGCCCTGGTTTTCCCCAGTGCCAGGCAGTGGCACAGAAGGTGTTGGATTGTTTCAGAGACTCCCCGCTCTTGACACTTCCTACAGGTGTCGCTGTTTAGGAGCCCCATTTTCATGGCATGAGCTGCTACAAGACAGTGGCCAGCTATGACACCGACCAGCCGCGTGCAGTCAGTCCGCGTTAAATCGAGCAGGAGCTTAGTCGCTGCGTGATTGTATGACCCCCACATGATTTTGGTATGCTTGCAGGTCTGAGTTGCACGCCATCGGCACATCGCACCTTGCATCATATTGGAGTCGATAGAGTATTTGATCGTCTGGATTGGAGTTAAAATGTCAACCGATCCTGACAGGGAAAGGCTAGCTCCGTACTTGGCTAGCGCATCCACCCTCTCGTTTCCTTCAATGCCCTTGTGACCAGGAATCCAGAAAATTCGGACTCTACTGTGGTTGCCCAGTCTGTTCAGGGCCTGAATACAGTCCAGTACACACTTCGATTTTTATGTGTAAGACATCAGAGCTTTGACCGCTGTTTGACTGTCTGTAAAGATGTTGATTACCTCACTTGTTGTATCTCTGGCGTGTGCTAGGTCTGCGGCTTTTCGTATCGCAAAAGGCTGCTTTAATAGTTGCATCTGCAGAACATGTTACAGCACCCACCCCGGCAGCCGTTTTAGAGCCGTCAGTGTAGATGCTAAGAGCTGCTGCGCCCCTTTGCTATACCTTAAAGACTTTAAAAGGAACATTTAATGCTAATTACTTTTTGATGTCTCGATAATGACTCGACCGGTAAGGTTGTTATTTATAAAAGAAGCAAAAATCACCTCTAGAAGAGAACTAGATGCTGTGCAAGAAGAAATAGAAGCTCTTTCTTTCGAGTTCATAATTAATGGTAATAAAAATTTGCTAAATTTATTATTTCTATTATTTATAGGTAAAAATGTGAAGATTTATTTTTAAATGTTATTGACAATGCTCGATACAAAATTAATAAATGCTCTTACTGAAACTTCGAGCCAATAATGCTATTTGTGTGGATGTAAGCCTACTGAAATGAATGCATTAGAAAATATTAAAAATCGACCGATTAAGACGGAAACTTGCAATTTGGCCTCAGTAATCTACATACATGGATAAAGTTCATAGAATACATCCTGCATATAGCTTATAAACTGGAATTCAGAAAGCCAACCATGCGAAGTAGCCCCTCGCATGGAAGGATGAGGTTGACACCATGAAAAAAAAAATATCCAGAAGGCTTTATGGGACTATATAGGGATAAAACTGAACAAAGTGGTTCAAGGAAGTGGGACGTCCAACACCGGGAACTTTTCCCGGCGATTTTTTAAGCGTGCAGATGAAGCTGTTGCAGCTACAGGAATCGATAAGCGATAAATATCTAGATTTGGAGCTATTCTTCAGGTATTTATAAAACAACTTCCTCCAATTGTTCAATATGGCAATTACTTTTTCTTATTCGTTCTTTCTTATTGTTGGAAGTTATAAGCGGAAATACAATCAGAGAAGAAAATTTCAACACATTTGCTTATGATACTGCCAAGCTGTTTGTGGAGCTATATAGCTGGTACAGTACGCCCCCCAACGTACATAAAATCATTTTGCTTGGCTCTTTGGCTATCAAACATGCTCTGGTTCCAATAGGGCAGCTTTCAGAGAAGGTACAGGAGGCAAGGAATAAACACATGAGGCTTTAGCTAATCGTCACACAATTTAGCTAATCGTCACACGGAGGACATTTAGGAATCTGCAAAGCTTTGTTGAAATTCAAACGGCGATACTGCTTCAAATTAATATATTCTTTAATTAAAAAATACTATTTAAGTTTTATTTTTTATATGTAATAAAATATTTAAACAATCCTTTTCTAATCAACGAACGATAATATCTCTCTATTTTGACAACAAAAATTTCATTCTACATCTCAAGAAAAATAATTGACATTACATTTCTATTTTTATTTTTTTCAATCATTTTTAAACTTAGAATACTTGATTTGTGAATTTTGATGTGGTGTGTATGATGTCGTCAAGTAGTGTGGTGAGTTATGGAATGTAAGTGAGAAAAGTGTACGTGTTTGTGTATCCACAAGGCGATTCAAAAACCAGCATACTAGAAAGTCCTCATATACAAAAACCTGTGAAGACTTAGTTCACATGCTCATCGGATTATGTTATTACAGGCCTTAGAAATTTCCAGAAGGTCCCGTTGAAGGAGCTGAGTCCTGATGCAAGGGAGCTGATCACGGATTCTGTGGAAGAGCGGATAGCAAAGCGGAGAAGAATTCTCCAAGCGATTGGAAAATGATTCTGATTTTGAATTTTTGTAAAAATAATACTTGGTTTCACTAGAAAATAAAAAATTATGTTTTAAGAACTAAACACCTACTTTTTATCTCGTATATTTTTTTAATTATTTTTTTAAGCTATTCCAATCTTTAAGTCTTTGTTAAGCCCATCAAATAATTTTGTCCAGCTAGAATCGGGATTCAGCCCAGTATGTGACGTCAAGAGCCTCCCTACGATTTGAGGTGAAGAAGATCAGTTTGCTGCCATTTATATTCCCCTACGATTTCCAAATCATCCTTCAAGTCCTCTCTTTTCCATGCCATCCGTACCCTTAACCCTAAGCTATAGCTTTTATGTCAATGTTTATTTATTGATTGGTATTTATTAATTTATTTTTTACACTTTTTTTTAATTTGTTTGTTTTTTACTTATGTAACTTGTTTGTTTTTACTTTTTCCTTAACTTTACTTTACTTTTCCATTTTTTTATTTTAATTTGATGTCCTTTTTTTAAATATGTGATTTTGTACCTTGTTTTGGTGTATGAATAAATATCATTGGTGATGAATAGGTTGTGGGCAAGGAAAAGTGCTTCAAGACGGCCATTTGTGTTAGAGCCGCGCCAAACTTCATTATGAGCATTAGAGTCAGCACCCAGAATAAGAGGCACACCGAATCGTATGGCTTCAGCCACAACACCCTTGACAACATCGCAGGGAGGGCTAGTGTCATGAACGTGAGCGATGTTATTCTTTCCACCAAAATTGTAAAGGACAAACTATTGGGTGCTATCAGTCTGTATCCAGTGGTGCGTAGCCCGCAAACCCGGTTGCTAGTAACCCATGGTTCTTGGATTTAGATTAGCTCTTCTCCTGTCTTAGATAAGTGGAGCAGCAGGGCAGCTGATGTTGCTTTGGAATGGTGAAGGTTCACTTGAAGTGCCCCAGCTCTTTCCTTTAATAGCTGCCCCAGCCGTTTCCTCTGTATCAAAATTTAAGATGTCCAGACAGACACCGAACTTGGAGGAAGTTCCAACGCTAATCGCATTAGCATAGAGCCTCATTACCCTCAGACAGGCGATGGATTCAACCTACAATGAAGGTGGAAGACTCGTGCTGGCCTTTTCCAGTTGCCGAAGACCCCGAAGAAAGCGTGCCTAATTTTAAGCCAATTTCCGGGGCAAACGATTCCATCTCCATTGCTGGCATCAATTATGGCCCAAACAAAGAACTCTTTGGCCGTTTCATTAAACGAAGGAATTAACCCAGCAGAAATCGCCATAAGCTTCTGTTTTTTACAGTCCTGCGTGCCCTAATTCTTTCACTGCCTGCGCCTAATTCTTTCTGTCATTTCTGAGCCGAATTTGTATGTTTTGGAAGAAAAGGGTTCTCTTCAATAAGTGCTGTTTCCCATTGAAGGGACTTTTTGTCCTTGTTGGATATTGTGCCAGGAGGGACGCTTGACGGAATATGGAGCTTCCTCCGTACTTTGAAGGCTGCCTTTTTAGTTCCGTAAGCCTGAAAGAGTCGGCAAAAAAGCGTTGCGAGCCTGAAGAGGAAACGGTACCGAAATTAGCACTTGTTGATGCCGTAGTCTGGCGTAACCTTTCCACCGCACTTGCTACAATCGAATTTCTTGACTAACGCTGACTAATTCGTCATATCTCCACAAGCTCCAGCAGATTTAGCTACAGTCCGCGGAGCTGGCTCATTTGTAATAGGGCTTTAGCTGCAACCGACGGCACAGCCATCTTAGGAAGGACAGCGGGTGATGTTTTTAGTGAAAATGAATCTTATATAAACCTCCATCGTTCACAGGATACCTTATGAAGGCTTTTTTACATCAATTCAAAAAAATAATATTCATCATAACAATGAATATTTAGGTGCCACAAACAAACTTTTCAAAAGTGACAAGTGTATACGCTAATTTTCTGACGAACTATGCATACCAATTGAAAACGTATATTGCCAGCCAGCTGTTATTTCACCCATCATTGCTACCTGGATACATTTACGAACTGATGACGATTCGATTCATTCAATACACATTTCCCAATAGACTTCGTTTCCGGGCTTTCTGCGTTGCGAAATTATTAGGATCACGAATAACCTTGCTCTAGATTTGATTCAGGCATCTTCTCCGGGTAACGCGCATACCGGCATTTCAGCCCGGAACACAAACTCTGGTAGCCAGAACTCTACACAATTCAATATGCTCAAACACTTCAGCAAACCATGCAACGTATCATACAAAAGATCCCGTATGGAACCCATTGAATTCGAGTACTTGAGAAAAAATCTGACGAATCTTTGATGAATAGAAAATCAATCATTTCTCATTCTCTGATTGTATACTTTTGCTTAATGTACACAAACAGAAAATTGGGGCCTAGTGATTCACTGCCATGTCATACCAGCTTGTATGAAATGCGAACGATTTCACTCCATCTCCGAGCAAGTGCATGCATGTACACAGATACTTACAGCATTCTAGCTTTTCAATTTGAGATACATGATCCCTTGTAATCAATCAGGCTTTCGGTCTACCTACAGGGCGGATATCGGGTATGTCGTTTGATAACCCACAGGAAAATTGACTAAGAGAATAGTAAGAACTTTCTGCAAGCTGGAAAATTTATCAGGTGATTTTTTTCTTTCCCCTGATGGATGTATGGGCAGAATAATTCTTAAAGCGGAACTGATTCCTTGAGGTCGTAACAATAAAACGTTTAACAGTCAGAGGCAAACAATACACATTTCATCTTCCACATGATAAAGTCCGAGTTTCTTCAATGGTGTTGATTTGTTTCGTACTTTTTTCGTGTAATCAAATCCAGGTGTAAAACGTGAGCAATTTCAAGAAATGCCCAGGATCACGTGCCAGTCGTAAGTAATTGTGTCGACAACACTTTCGGTCAATTTCAACTGGTCACGTAATTTATGCCAACAAGTGAATATCGTAGCTCCGATTTATTCTACTGCAGACATCCTTCGCAATCGTAGATGGATCATACGTATCGACGTTAAACGAAAGAAGCCGAAAAAATTGCTGAGATGATGCTGTTTGTTGTTGAAGTTGATTCTGTTGATGAATGTTTAGAACGCTTAACTTTTCAAAACTGATAGCATTACAAAAACAAGAAAAACCTTCATTTTTTAATGTTTCAGGGCCATTTCACTTCTGACATTGTACCAGAAAATCCTTTAGTTTCGATTTAGCAGTCCCTTCGACAACTATAATTTGTTTTCCTGCAAACTGGACAAAACCTGTGCAAGATTTATGAGATCATAGGTTACAACATTCCGATGTTGCCCTAACGTGCTCCCTCCCAGTACGCAATTTAACGCTTCACAAGGCACGTGAACTATTATACCCGTCGTAATGGTAAATGGTATTAGTCGCTAAGAACCCTTTCAATTTCCTTTTCCGTCAACTCTTCTTTTACGCCAGATTCTTTTCGCTTCTTTCCATCCCGGAAAAGAATGCTCATACGGATACTATCGTAGACGTTGTTAAAGAAACGGAAAAAAAGTAGTCGCGTCAAGTCAGGCACATTTATTTTAATCTCAAACAATTCTATTCGAGTTTTCTTAACTTAGCTAGATATTTCCGAACATTTAGCATTTTCTGTCTCTCGAGCTAATGGTCCTTTCTATTGCAGTAATTATTCGTGTTAATTATTAACGTTTTCGTTTGAGAGTGGATGAATGAAAACGCTTTGCAAAGATAATCTGATGGAGTCTTTAAAACTTCATCCGTATCTAAGAATGAATAGATAAGATTCTTCAACGGGATAAAAATGAAAGAAAACGAGTAATAGAATGTGCAACGGAAATACGTTTAATCATTGGCCCGTACACTTTGCACTTTCTTCTTTCGGGAGAACGGATGAAGTAAGTGAAAAGGTCATTTTGGGCGACGCGACTGTTATAAGAGTTCATGGAAGACAGACATTTTCTTGTGAAAATGTTTCAAGATTGGTGGACTCTGATTTAAATACCTTCGAAATGGAAGAATCTGTGTAGTTCGAATCGCTTAGCGGCCTTGTGTCACTCTAGAGATTCGATTTTTAAGCCCATTTTTTGATTTTAGTAAGTCACATTTTCAATTCGTTCCGAGTGTTTTATACTGGATATGATAATAATTAATCATGAACTATAGCACTTTTATTGAAATCATTTCACTTTTATATGGCATATGGTCCGCTAATTTTATACCACACTCTGTTCTATACAAGCGGAGCTAAATTCATTATTATTTCATTGATAGAAATATACATAGATTTGTTGCTATTGTTCTGTTTCTAATTTTTTTAATTTCGCATCAAAGACTTTTTTTCCAATGAGCAGAAATATCTTTTTTCTCGATCTTATTTGTATTTTTTCTAAAAAAAAAAAAAAAATTCTTAAGGGGTTACCCCCACTTGTAGCGCAAAAAAATAAGTCATTTTCATAAAAACATTTTTAAAGAAAACTACGAAAATTTTTAAACGACTATTATATTATCTTAAAGAACATACATTGAACACCTTTCAGTAACTTTTTTATTGAAAAATATTACATTGTTAAATTACAAATGGGCGTCAAAACAATGGTATTTTAATTTTCACTTTTTGCGGTGACCAACATTGTGTCGAACTGGATCATCCGAAACAAAAAATAGCGATGGATTTAGTCAAATAACAGCATAAACTAGTGTTTGATCGAAGGATTTAATTTTTTTTTCGCTAAATGGTTCAATATTTCATGAACCGGGGGTTGGCCTTGTCCTATCGGCACCGGCCATTGGGTTCGACTTTTTACAACACTTGGTTTTGATTTAATTTATTATTTTGAAAATTTTAAACACTCGGTTTCAATGCAACTTATTTTTTTTTAAATCAATATGTCCGTTAGATTTTCAATATACACAAGACAGTCACAAACACGAAACACAAAGGCATATCAAAAACAACGCGACGACGCGAACACGCAGTTCAAGACACGCTGATTCACGTCTTGTCAATTCCAGAGAAAGATCGTCCTTCGGAGAAAAACAATCACTTCTTCGGCTACAACCTTCCACCGCAAGAGACAGCACGCGAATGGATCGAAGGATTTAAAACAATATCCATTTTTCACAAAATGGCGGACAGTCAAAGTTAATGGTTCGATTTTCACTTAAAAAAACGGTCGTCTTTTGGCTATAAAACGGCCAATTTTATAAAAAAAAAAAACAAATCGAACGATCAAACACTACATTTTTATGTATTGAATAAGCCTGCCAAGTTTCAAAAAGATCGGTTCAGTAGTTTTCGAGAAATTTCGGTCACCGACATCAAAAATGTCATTTCGACAAAAACACGTTTATAGTTTCAATTTCAGTTTACACGGAGGAAACAATTTTTTTTTTATTTTCCATATAATAGCTCTTCCGCCTTCCAAAAATGCAATTTGCTGTTACCTTCTCAGCATTCTGCCTTCCCGAGTTCTATCGGCCGCAACAACAGATAGAAATCGGAGAGAGGGTCGAGCGCGGCAGACGGCAGATTAGCCTGTTGTATAAGTAACGGTTTCTTTTCTTTCAACGCTCATATCTCGGTCAGTTTTTTTCGGATTGACTTCAAATTTGAAGGACGTATTCTCAGATAATTATACTTATAAAAAATGCAACAAAAAGTAAAAGAAAAATTTCAAAGTTACAAGTGGGGGTAACCCCTTAACAAAACTCAAAAGCCGACCACCAAATCAGCTGTTATGCATCCGAGTACCGCATATTTTATTTCGTCAATTTTCTACAAATCGGTAACAGTTATTTCAAAAAAATTCAACTCACCATCGTAGCGCTCATCTTTTCTAAGCGATTTTGAATAAAAAATGTTATTTCCGCATTCACACATTTTAAATGTTTCGCGATTCCTTTTCCGGTTACATCAAGACCTTCCACTTGAAAATTCGACTCCACACACACACTGCGGTAAAGCTCGACTTGATGATCCACAGCCGGGAAGTTTTATCAGCATATAGTCCAGTGAAATCCGACATAAAAATGGGCGAAACTTCGGAAAAATTAGGGGAAAACTGAATTTTGGTGTCAGCCTTGGTACTGGTGTGTTGAACAAAATGTCAAAAGCCCCCATAGATCCGAATGCTGCGTTACTTTTTATACGGGGTCAAAGGTCATCAAAAGTGACCTTTCCTAAATATCTCAATAATGGTCACGTCTGCAGAAAAACAATGTATGACGAATTTGTAGCTTCAAAAATGCTCAACACAAAAGATTTGATATTTTTTTCTTGTTACCATAACCATTTTTGAGATATATTGATCTAAACATTTGCTACTAACAGCATCCTCTTTCTCAACGGCATGTTGATATTATCTGATTTTGATTACGACTTGGAATGTTTGTGAGTTTGTTTTCCTAAGTTTAAGAGGCGCATAAAAAAAATATGCAAACAAACTTATCTACCAGACTTCAGAGTAGGTGGAAAAGTGTGCTCCGAAAAGTTACCACCACCCCCGCCCCCACTTTGCCATAAAACTTGTAGGGACATATCTTCTCGGAAATAAACTGTATTGCTGTATCATGTATGGGATATTACACTAAGGAGCAGACCGAGACAACAACATTGCAGGTGAAAATAGGTCTTTTTAACATATCATGGCCCTAGGAGTATGAAAAAGCCAGATAATATCATGGCATCATTCTGTAAACGCTCATTCTTGACATTATAGGACCTCAACCCGCTGCAGATTATCCCCGAATGATCAATTTTTTACCAATCCTGTGATGACTGCATAGCACCAAAGGGACATGACACGTCTCGAAACCAATTTGCACCTGAAATTACGTGACCTTGGCCTGATCGTTCATGGGATAAGACGGTATGGAAAAAAAATAAAAAAAACCGGTTATTTTGGGGGGGTTCGTTTGCGGGGGTAGGTAGGGTTTGGGTAACGCAAGAAGACAAACACGATGATGATAAACAAGCAAACAAACAAAAAACACCCTCAACAACAAAGACGCAACCACAAAAACACAAACATACCATCCGTATCGGTAAAATTGTCTAACGGCTATGAGTAGCACGTAGTCGAGTACATACATATTCATGCGCAATCGACCACTGTACGATTCACAATAGTTTTCCATCCTATGCACAAACCATTGATCGACGCCTAAAATAATCACCCACTGAACTGGCGTCGGAAGACCATATACCCGCGGCAAAATTCTATTGTCAAATTTGCAGTTGCGACAAATGCCAAAAATCGTAAACAACGCGGTGAGTTCCTCGGGTGGCGAAAATAATTGTTCAATTTTTCTGAAGTTATATTCTTTCGAAAACTTTCAATCTGCGACACATTGCACAATTGACAGTTTCTCGCAATCGCCGCACATGTACAATAGTTCATAGTTTGAGTTGCGGTTGTGCCGACACATTAATAATTTTCGAAACATAACCTTCATTTGCGGAACAATTTGAATAACGTATTTTTTGTCATTTTCTTGACATTTTATTTCGATGCTATGGTTGCTTGTTTAGCTAATAGTGGTGTGTTGATTTTACTTGCAGATTTAGATTTAATTGTGTTCTGCACTTGGACAGACGCTACCGTGAGTCCTTTCGAATCTGATTAGTTGCACTGGAAAAGAAGGAATTTCCTATTCGAATATGCCGTGTAAAATGGCACGTTCTCCCAGCGACCGTAAGGTCTACATCGGCGACTTGTCTCGCGATGTCCGCCGTAAGGAGCTGGAAGACATTTGCGGTGAATACGGTCGCGTTCGAGATTGCTGGGTGGCCAGAAATCCGCCCGGTTTTGCATTCGTAGAATTCGATGATGCTCGTGATGCTGCCGACACAGTGCGAGAATTGAATGGCCGACGTATATGCGGCCGGAAAGTGCATGCCAAATTATACACGGAAAGGATGACCGGTCGTGGCGGCGGCCGACCAAACAACAGCGACGAAAAGTGCTACGAATGTAGAAATAGCGGGCACATCGCTCGTGACTGTCGATTTCGCCAACAAAGGCAACGTCGTGATCGTAGCTATTCCCGTGATCGTTCGCCAGCTTATCGAAGAGATCGTACAAGATCCCGTTCACGATCTGTAAAGAAGCGTTACAGTCGCTCTGCATCTGAAGACAGATCAAACCGCCGATCCAGGGGTAGCGGCGACAGATATCGTCGCAGAGAAACGCCGCCCCGTCGTAGAACTCCAAGCAAATCGCCACCTAGATTTAGTCGCAGTCGACATTCCGAACGCAGGTCGACTTCTCCCGCTCAACGGCGTCCGTTTCGACCGCGATCACCTGACAATAAGGACTATCACAAAGCACGCAAAGAATCATCGCGAAGCAGATCGTCATCTAGAGGCCGACGCTCCAGATCTATTAATTCGAAACATCGACGCTCCGAATCTCCAGCTCCGAACCGAGCTCACACACCCGATAATAAGCAACGAGCCATTACACCCGCAACCAGAAACTGGAATTGATTGGAAGCTAGTATATACATTATATGAACTAATTGCTTTTAATTCTTTTTTGTGTCCTTTGTTATACCCGGTAGGGGTATTGATGGTTGAATGAAGTATTTTTTTAATGTTAAAGTTGTGCGTTTCAATTAAGCTCGGAGGATTTTTCAGGTCAATTTTCCGCTTCTACCAACAATTCTGTAGTAATAAAGTATCAGATGGTACTCGGGTAAATATTCTAATCCGTAAATTATTGAACAAAAAGTTTACTACAATTCACGAGATTCACTTCATAATCCACTAACACCTTTCCGGAGAATATCCTCTACTGGACCATAAACATACACGTTTGTGAAGTGCACCTGATGACTCGGCTAAGCTTTATGGCTCCTCTACAACGTTCAACTTCGTGCAGCTACAATTAATTAACCCTTCTCCACATTTTCCTAAGCTCGAAAATTTAGTTTATTCCCTCTCGTGTGGCGAATTTTGTATGCATATTACTCATGCGATTTTCGAGAGAATATCCGGGATAAAAGTTTGTTTTTAAGCAACGAATAAATCTGGGAGTTGTGGGTCGGTTTAAATCTGTTCTAATCCGATTATATAATTAAATAAAACTTGAAATTGTTGGCTGCATTGGTAACTTTATGTTTGTTTGGTTATAGATTGTCACGAAAGTATTATGACCCGTTTCAAATAGCTCAAATAAAAACTTTTTTTGAGAAAAAAGTGCTATAATAGAATAATAATAGTGCATATTTATTTACATAACAATAACAAAAATATATTTTTCGTACAAAAACATATATAAAATATTTTTCAAGAAACTCCCATCCAGAGATTTTCCTACACCCCCCTAATACCCCCCGGGAAAGTGCATACACCCCCCCCCCCCCCCCCCCCCCTAACACGGACAATTTTCCGACACAAAGGGACCTTTGTGTCTTTTGTTCCAAAGAGACACCCCTCCTAAAATTCTGAAGACACCCCCCATGAAAAATGCCTGAGAAAACCCCTGCTCCCATCATTAAACTTGCAAGCCGCAAAAGTATTGGGGGACGTTCAATTCCTGGTAGGCAATCGCATAAGAATATCGTTAAAAATTGTAAATTTTGGAATGTTATTGAAACTTACACAAAGTAAAGCAGTTCGGTCCAATTCTTTGTGAAAAGCGGTTGAGCTCTACAATTTGCAAGTCATTAGTTGTCCAAGCTATATTTTTACTATGGTTTAACAGACGAAGAAAAAGGAATTGTTATAAATTCGAAGCTTGCGGGAAAATCATTGAGTGAAATTGGAAGAACAATTAATAGAAGTAAAGAAACGGTGTTCAATGTAAAAAAAAAAGTAAAAAGAATAGAAAACAGTTGTGAACAAGATTCGGTTTGGAAGACTGAAGATTTTTAGTGAAAGAGAATGCCGCAAAATTGTAAACAACTTAAAATTGAATCCCAAATAAATGCTCCTTAAATTGCAGCAGAGATTAGGAAGAAGATATTATTAGAAGAGTTTTGAAAATGGTTGGTTATCACGGTTGTGTTGCTAAGAAGAAGCCCTTGATCAGTGTGATAAATAGGAAAGCACGCCTTTAGTTCGTGAAAAAAAACATAAAAATAGTGACATCGTTTTCTGGAAAAGAGAAATTTTTAATGATGAAAGTAAGTTCAGGCTTGTAGGATGTAGCGGTAAAGAAATTATGTGGAGACAGAAGTGAGCTGAATGAGATCGAAGTACTCTTCAGCCAACTGGTTAATTTTGGAGTAGTTCTGTGATGGTGTACAGATGTATGGGGTACAATGGGGTGGGTAATTTGGAATTCATAGAAGGAATAATGGACCATAGAGAGCACATAGATATTTTGAAAAACAATCATAAGTCAAATGTTCATGAATTGAGGATTGAAGCCACATTCATATTTCAATAAGATAACGACCCAAAGCATACCGTCCAAAACGCAAAGCGTTGGGTTATATAAATATTGTCACCGCATAACGGCACTCGCTTCTCCAGTCCCCTGATTTAAGTCCCATTGAGAGTTTGTGGGAATAAAATATTGGAAAAGAAGGTTAAAGAAAGGAAATCACAGAGGATTTCTGCTTTGAAAAACATTTTATTGGAAGAATGAGGAAAAATACAGCCATTGGAGACCAAAAGATTGGTGGAATCAATGCCAATGGGCTTGGATGAGGTTGAAAAAGGTTACCTGACCAGATTTTAAGGTAACATGATAACGTGCTTAATACTTGTAATATTTTACAGTTTAACTTTTTTCAGAAATCGTCCAAATATATACTTTTGTTGCTTTTAATTTTACAGGCCCATCATGAAACTCGACTCGTCCCGAACTCGAGCGAAATACTCACATTTCATATTTCGTATCATGAAACTCGACTTTGTGAGTTGCTAGATTTCGAAATTTGTGTGTGAAGGACAAAGTGCTTATCATGAGAGTTGACTAAGTGACAGATTGCTCGACAAAAGTGTCCAATTTACTCAAGCACCATATTCAGTGTGAGATTTACTGTTACTGGATGTTAGATTTGTCGGCGTGTTTGTTTTGACGTTCGATGAAATGGAAGCAAATAAAAGGGTTGGGTACAAAATCTCGTATTACAATATCCTGTTTACAAAATCCCGCGTTAGAAAATCCTGTAACATAAAATCCCGTAAGACAAAATCCCGTATTACAAAACACTGTAATACACAATCCCGTATTACAAAATCCCGATTGAAAAATCCAGTAGTTTTGCATAATATGCACAAAAAAAATATTTTGCATAATATAATATAGAATCAGGCGCGGCGCCGCGCCTAATTCTATATTATGCAAAACTACGGGATTTTTAATTCAGCTACTCGTTTGAAAGGTAAGGCAAGTTGTTTCTAATCATGTTTGTATTTATTGATATTTAAAATACAGAACGGTATTATAATAATCTGGTAATGTTTTTGTATTCAAAGATGATTGGTAGGCTTCAGTTCGATTACTGAAGGCGAGGTAAGCTGTTTTTGAGATCGGTTTCATATTTTATTTAAATTATAATCAAGGAAAAACTTAATAGAGAGTTCATTTCAGCTGTGATCGTGGCAAAGTTGCTGTGATAGTGATCATTAATATCCACCGCGTTTCGCAAAATGAACATAGTTGTTGCAAAATATAACAAAGGGAAGGACAAGCTAGTTGTTGACGGCTATGTCTATCATTTGGATCGAAAAATTAAACTTTCATTTAACTGGGCATGTGCGAAACAAAAATATCTACCTCCTGTCTCTACAACGCGAGAGACAGGAGGTAAGCATGAGATTTTAAAACCTCCGTCAACACATTCACACGATACCTTAGCGTTCGAAAAAGAGGTGAACGAAGCTAACAATATAGTCAAAAGTTTGGGAGCGTCGTCAAATTTTCCACCATCGCAAATTATAGGTATGTTCGCGTACTTCAGCAAACTGCAGCAGTAACAGAATTTGGCAGCTGGCTTCTTTTTGCTGCAAAATTTGGCTTGCAGCAAACGTGCAAAAACGACTTTCTGCGAATCTATTTTAATATATTATAATAGATTCAGGTACGCGAACAGACCTTATTACAACGTCTATTGTTGACACGGAAGATGCTAGTCGCGTGTACTTGCCAAGCAAGGCGGCACAAAAAGTTAAAATTTCGCGCGCACGCTCTACGGATTTTAAAGAGCCAGCATCATTGGATGAAATCAAAATTCCCGAAACAATTAAATTTGTGGAAGGAGAACTTTTTGTTTTATCCGAAACCAATTTTGATGGCCAAAGAAATATTATACTGGGAACAAAGGCAAGCCTAAAGTTTCTTTCAGAAACGAATTGCTGGCTAATGGATGGAACGTTTTATGTAGTTCCAACCATCAAGCGCCACTTATTCACCATGCACGGCAAATTTGAAAATGATGTCATACCTCTTATTTTATGCCTTATGAGCTGTAAGACCAAAGCAGCTTACTCACAATTTTTCAGGGAGCTGTGCAGAATAGCAAGTGAGTTGGAAATAGTGTTCAAGCCTGAAAGAATTATTTCAGATTTCGAGAAGGCGATTCCGTCAGCTGCAAAAGACTACTTCCCAGAAGCGCAATTCAAAAGCTGCCTTTTTCATTTTGGACAAATTATTTGGTGCCAAGTGCAAAGTGAAGGACTTGCTGCTAAATACGGGAAGCATTTAATATCCAAATCCGAATGATCAAATCATTGGCGTTCGTAGTGCCAGAAGAGATCTTCAGCTATTATTCTGAATTGGATAATAGTTTAGATGATCCAGGCGCCAAAAGATTATCAAACTGGATAAAGAATAATTATGTTTCGGGAGTACGCCGGCAGTACGATCCACAATTTTGGTCGATAGAAGATGTTGGTGACAGTAACTTTCCCCGAACGCAGAATAGCGTCGAAGCATGGCATCGACGATTAAAAACAGTTATTGGCAGGAAAAATGCGGGTATTTACCAACTAATTTCTGATTTGTCCAAGGAACTTGTTGTAGCTAAAACGACGATAAGGAAAATTAATGGAGGAGAATCAGTATTCATCAAGAAGAAAAATTTGGCAGGGTACCACAAAATTAAAAACATTATTAGAAAAAGGTCTGAAACTGGAAAAATCGATTATTTGAGAAAAATCGCATACAATATGTCTTTATGTTGAAATTTACTCCTAAATAAAGACTTAAATCACTATGATTTTGTTATTTCATTATATGAATAGGTTCCATACGGGATTTCGTTCCACGAGATTTTGAGTTTCGGGATTTACAGTTTCGGGATTTTGATACGATCCCCAATAAAATACTATAAGCATTGTGTTAAATGAAATTTGACCTAAATGAAAATATATATTATTTATTTTATTTTCTCAAAAAAAAAAGAAGACAAACGTGGCGCAATTTGAACATTTAGTGTAGGATATGCAGAAGAGCTCCAAAACCACCCGCGCGTGGAGTGAAATTCGGTAAGACACAAGCGGATAGCGTTTTATTTTGGGAGCAGTTAGCATCATCGCTAAACTACTTGGGACCTCCGCAAAGATCACCAAAGAGTGGCAAGAGGTAAAATTTGACAATTTTCCGGTTATCATTATTAAATTATATATTTTCAGGTTTCGATTGATTTCAAAGCTTACATCCGGAGTAAGCACGTAAAAAAAAATTTAAAATATTGCAGCAACAAGTGAACCACCATATCATTTGATAAGTTTCAGCCTGTTGGAACAAATGGTTGAGGTCATAATTGGCTCTGAAAACTCAACTAATCCCGTCGGAACAGGTTTCAGCGAAAAACTAGCTGACCGCTCCACAAATGCCGTTGAAAATCTTGTGGTATCAACTCCATCTAAAAACAGAAGGCTGGTATTGTTAGAGCAGCAAACTAATGTGCAAGACAATGTGCCCAATGTACTTGGGTGGATTAAAATAAACAGTTACGATAGTAGATGCACATTAAAGAAGATTTATAAGTTGAAACGCAAGAAATTAAAATTTCTAAAGTTAAAATCACGGAAAAAAATGGCGCACTTTGATGTGAACATTAAAGTTCTTAAGCTCCTATAATTAAAAAAAAACTAGGATAAATAACATAAAATGTGCGTTTACTTATTCGATGTAAAAAATGTAAAATGCTTGATATAATATTTGCAATTATAATGAAGGCATTATGTTATTTCTTAATTGTTGCACCGTTACGTTCTCATCTGAGTGGTCGCGTAGCATTCTCCGCATCACTCTTAAACTATAATCTATTTCATCGTCTTCACTCATACAGAAGTCTATGACAATTTTTTCGCAACGAGCTTTTTACCGAAAAATTCAGAATTGTACCGAAACGTTAGTTTATAGCATATTGAAATGGCAAAGCCGCCTGGACGAGTCAAGTGAAAAAAGTCGAGTTTCACGATATGCAAATCTATATTA
Source organism: Nemotelus pantherinus (assembly GCA_963978885.1). Taxonomy (NCBI): domain Eukaryota; kingdom Metazoa; phylum Arthropoda; class Insecta; order Diptera; family Stratiomyidae; genus Nemotelus; species Nemotelus pantherinus. The sequence continues at coordinate 164,046,025 of OZ022263.1, forward strand.
GTCGACTGAATGTGTGAGTCGACTTTCTCACTCGATGTGAGAGTTATGCTAGGCCTGTAAATGATTGGAGATTCTTGAAAAATATTTTTTTTTCTGTTTGAATGAAAAATATGTATTTGTTATTTATTATATCGCTTTTTTCTTAGAAGTGTTTTTGTAGTGAGAAATTTCTCGAGCAGTATGAGCTCCCTAATATTTTTGTGACTATCTGTATGTACTAAAAAGAGCGAGTTAAATGATGAATAGTTAATTTGAAATGATTTTTTAAAGTAAAATTACTGATAGGTTTGCATTTTGAACAATGTTAATAAGATATTTAATAGAGTTATCGTGCAAATTAAAATTTTAAATGTGAAAACAGCCTACATAAGCTATTCCGCTATTTGTTTTTGCTATATTTGGATATGCATTTTAATTATAAACTCATAAAAGTCCAAGAGGACTCTATAATATTGCGTATAAAATTACTACTGTAGAATCCATGAAAGTAAGCCGGAACTGCGATTAGATATAGCTCTATGACACAGGAAAAATCGTTGCAGACGCATACCGACAAACTGTTTCACTCACACATGCAAATGAAAGTATTATTTGCTAGCTTTCCGTAACTAAACACAACCAGAAAATTATTTGCATGTATTTTAGTATTTGATGATTTTTATATTTCCCAAATAATCCCCAGATTCGGACCCGGTTATTTTGTGCTACAAAGCACGAGAGTTGGTCGGGGGGTTTCGTCCGGATCAGATAAAATCCAGTAGTCTACAATGCCGTTTCTATGAAATCTGTTAGAAATATAGCTACTGTTTGGATGTTATCAAGCAAATGATACTGGTCAAGCACAGATGATACCTATGTGCACGTTTATGTGTTTTAAGCTCTTCGTTGAACGCCATAAGCATTATACGGTATGCCTTTGATTCCAGACGATAGCCAAAACAGTTCGAAGTGAACAGATGGAGTCATTAATCATTTACGAGCCCAGGGACTATTTCATGTCCTTGGCCACATCAGATATGTATGAGTGGATAAGTTTGTAGGCAAATCCTCCAGCGCTGCTCTGGACACAGCCGAATATGCTGGTATTCATAGCATTTCGACTAGTCTAAAACAGACGCTAAAAACGCTTAGGGATATATCTTAATTACGATATTCAACTCTGTTAAACATTCAGTTTATCATTTTAAAAGCAAAAAGGAATCTTCATACACATTTCACTGGAAGGAAAAACGCTAAAAAAAATTATCCATCGAACGCTTTTAATTAAGTCAAAGCGAAATTCATATGGAAGCCATATAAATAACGGCAATTAAACAGATCGAATACTCTTCATGATTTCTTATGCTTGTACACTTTATTTAAGTCCTTCATAAGGTCTCATGCTTGTAGAAAACATGTCCCTGTGGGCTTCATGCCTGCCATAGCACCGAATACATATGTCGCAACGGTAACAACTATATACTTGCTAGATCCTAGAATTTATATACCTTTCGCCTTATGAATGTCTATGCGAAACGTAAAAATAAAGGAAAGTGAAAAAGTTTATCCGATGAAAGTTTATACGTAGTAACTGTTCTAAAGTTCTTAAGCTTCTATTCAAAAGGTTTCTTAAAATAGATGAGTTTCTTCGAAGCAGCACAGAAAGCGAGACGATTTATACACGAGGAACATACACGTAAAGTACGATATCTAAATCTCTAGTACGTATGAAGTCATGAAACCGTTAACACAGTTGTATAGTTTTACACAAAGTACACGTTTTCCAACTAAACTCTCGAGAGCGAAATTTCAAGAAAATGCGGTGTGTAAGTTTTCTTCTTGTTAGCAGCATCTTAGACTTAGGGAGCATGCTTACGTGGCTAAGTAGCTGAATAAGTGGACTATTATGAAGATTTCATGCCTAGTACACTTTGCCAACAGTACTTGTAAGTAAGAGTGGTTGGTAGTAGCTGTCTGCATCTGCGTTAGTTCAAGTAGCAATTGCAATCATATAAAGGAATGTGTATTAGACCGCAATTAGAAGAATGACCTAAAGAATAAGGTGCATTAATAGTCAGGTTTTAAGAAGATGAAATAAGTTGTTTATCATAAACTAGGATGCATTGTAGGCTAACTACATTCTTTGAAAATAATTTTTGACTTCGGAGCTGTGGGTTAGTATATCGTTGGTTCATCTTACGCTAGGATAACGTTATTAACCTCTTCAGCAGACCCCTTAGTCATAATTTTGCACACTAGCTTTAAGCTTCGATAAATCCTTTTCCGCTGCATTTATTAGGTTGCTGCAGATGAAATGGCCGATTTAGCAATGACATAAAGTTGGCTGCAATTTTAGTGTATTATGCTGGCACAAGGCGGCGCAAATGATATGACATATTGAAGTATAAATACTGCTACCTTGGTTTATGGAGTCATTTCTGTTTTGCACTTCATAGTTATCGTAAAAATAAAAAGAAAAAGTGAACATGGAAGTGAATCAAAAATGGCTACTTTTACTATACGAATTTAAACTAGAGCACAATGCAACGGAAGCAACGAGGAATATCAACAGTGCATTTGGGCCTGATACAGTTAGCAAACGAACCACTCGGCGGTGGTTCGAAAAATTTCGATCCGGAGATATGGACCTTGGAAGTGAGCCACGTGGACACCCAGGACCATCGATCGATAACGACGAGCTGCGTGCATTAGTGGAGTCTGACCCCCGCCAAATCATAAGGGATCTTGCCGAGAAATTAGTCGTTCTCAATTCGATAGTTTGCCGCCACTTACAATAACTTGGAAAAGTGAAAAAGCTTGACAAATGGGTTCCGCATGATCTTACCGAGCAAAACATGACGTGTCGAATGGAGATTTCAAGTTCTCTTCTCTCCCGCAACAAAGAGGAACTGCTCTTGCACCGAATTGTGACCTGCGATAAATATAAATATTTATAATCGTCACCGATCGGCCCAATGGCTAGATACCGATGAAGCGCCAAGACACATGCCGAAACCAAGCCTTCATCCAAAGAAAATAATGGTAACTGTTTGGTGGTCTGTAGCTGGAGTTATCCACTATTCATTCCTGCAACCTGGGAAAACCATCAATGCTGAGAAATACTGTGCTCAGCTGGATGAAATGCATCAGAAATTGATAGTCCAACGACCTAGGCTTGTCAACAGGGATGGAGTGATACTGCTTCATGATAACGCACGACCTCATAATCGAGAACAACGATCTAAAAATTAAACGAGTGGTGCTATGACACTCTTCCTCACCCTCCATATTTACCAGACCTCTCACCAACAGATTACCATTTGGATCACTTTTTGACAGGAAAAAGATTTAATAATGAAGCTGCTGTCAAAAATGCCTTCGAGGAGTTTCTTCGAACCAGAAACTCGGACTTCTGCAAAACTGGAATAAATGTACTTGTATCTCGTTGGGAAAAGTGTATTGCATCTATTGGTACCTATTTTGATTAAATAAATTGTCTTCATAAAAAAATACAGCTGTTTAAAAATTTATTACTAAATCGGCCATTTCATCTGCAGCAACCAATACAATGTTTCTGACCAAGTGATTATAAAAATGCACCAGGAAATATATTTGCGTAAGCTGTCAATTTTGAAACTTCATTCGTTTGTAGTCTAAACAAAATGGTGTCGAGTGGCAGATCAGACCCGAGTAAGTTCATTCACATGATTACTAAAAATAAGCATGGGAGTGCAATGATGGGCCGCCTCCTCCCTGGGTAAACGCCAAATGGTCGACTCGGTTTTTATTCATGGCAGGAACGATTTTTATGGCACTATCCGGCTTGATTCAATGGTTCAAGGCCCGACCGAAGATTAGTGAAGACGCATTTGGGCTGGTGGTTATGGCAGTCTGGACCTAGTCGCTTTATGCGAGGTGAAATTAAAATTAAAGCCTGGCAGGTCTCAGAATACGTTCGAAGCTCGTATCGTTGATTTGTCGGTTCAAGATCGGTTGACATTGTTCCCGATTGGCGCTGACCTGGCTCTGAGATCTAGTCCCATGGAGGCTGGTGATCAACACTCGCGTCGGACTCCCTGCTTTGCAAAGATAACCACGAGGTCATTAAGGTGACTGCACATCCGAGCGGAGATAGCGGCTCTGAGTTGGGACGCAATAAAACTGATGAAACACACAACAACAAAACGGCCAACAAGACGTGGGGACGACAACGGTGACACAGGGGGAAGAAGGCAACGCCATCGGCCGTTTTATGTTTGCGATGAAGCCGAGGGTCCAGAAGACACCTCCGGTTTCGAATATTCAAACGCGGATTGAGAGAGCAATCAGTTCCAGGTGCGCAGCAGATGCACAAGTAGCTAAAATTACTGACTCCAATCGTAAAAATTACAAAGAGCGATCCACGGGAGAACACTGAAACGAGAGCTTCAGAGGAAAATATACCACTAGCACATGTGTCCCCTAAGAGGGAGTACATAAATCGCGAGCGAGTGGCTAAGGAGGATATGTTGAGAAAGTGTCAACATATCCTTCGTAAAATGCTTTCAGCCGTCAATATGCAGAGAAATGTCTCGAAGCATGTCAAGGACGGTATGCTGGAGCCTTTTATGCTATCTTCACCTGCCGGACGAACTGGCAGAAGACAGAGATGGACTACCAGCTGGTCTTGGAAGAACAGACCGCTGAACCGACCACTCCTGTAGGGGTCCCGAGAGTAGATCGGCCACGGTAGAACAAGCGCGTGGCTGAATCCAGCCTTGAAGATATTCAGGAAGTCCGGGTGAGAAAGGATATGCCGGTTTTTGCCCTCAGGATCTGGGCTACGGTTACCCACAAAAAGAAGGGCTGGATTAGGCCCAGAAAGAGAAAAATGCCCAGAAAAGAAAGAAGTAGAAAAAAAGGAAAAAGACAGCAGACGAAGATAGCGAGGGAAGAAATAGAAGCTGTTATCGTGAAGCCACTCCCGAAAAAACTTACGCGGAGGTCATGGGCATCATCCACCAAAGTGTTTCTCCGGATGAAACTTGTACGCTAGTGAAGCGTATTAGGGAGACAGCAGGAGGGTTCCTCTTGGAAAGCACGTGCTGAGATGAACATGCGAAATCGCAGGACTCGTTCCGAGCCACCGTATATGGCCAGGGATTTTCAAAGAAGCACTCGATGCCAAGAAAAAGCAGGGAAGGACATGAGAGTCCTTCAAGGCAACTTGCAGGTCTGCAGAGCTGCAGACGACCCCCTCATGCAGCTAGTCTACGAACGAATACGAGTTCATGTTGAATACGAAACATTTTGAATACGGGTTCGACACCAAAATTCCGAAGGCCTGGATTTGGCGAATCCATTCCCGATATCACTATGGCTTCGGAGAGACTTGCGTCACTCATCAGCAATTGATGAGTGATGGAAGATTACACTGCAAGTTATCACAATTACATCACCTTCCAAATTGCTGAGAGCAGACAAAGACTCCACCGCTCTGCTCTGGAATGCCGCTAAACTTGACAAGGACATATTGCACGTTTCGAGCTTGGAAGTGGAGCCTCTAAAATCTAGAACCCTATTGACGCGTGCAGCAGTAGATGCTACTGCTGGTAACACCATGGAATGGATTTGCAAGGGCGTGTGCAGCTTCAGTACCGAAATGGAAACCCTTTCATAGGAGAAAACATGCGAACTGGTAAAACGATGAAATCGCCGAACTGCGATGCATCGCTTTGGCGTGCAGGCGCAAAGAGCTAGGAACAGGCTGGGCTTGGCTGAGCTATCTACTGCTTACATTGTGGGTAAGAGGGAACTGGCCAAGGCCACTACGAGGAACAAACGTGCTAAATGGCAGGCTCTTTGTGAGGAGATCAAATTGGACCCGTGATGAGATGGCTACAAATCGGTCACTCGTAGACTTGGCTGCATTTGACCTATCACTCCCATGGATGCGACATCTATGGAGCGTATCGTTGGTTCGCTGTTCCTGGCACATCCGCCAAGAACTGATGAACCCATCATCGTCAGCCAGCCAGATGTTCTTTTCTTTACGGACGAGAAGCTGAACAGTGCAGTGTCCAGGATAAAGAACCGGTCGAGGCACTTAAAGCCGTGGCAGAGAGTCAACCACGTCTATTATTGGATTTGCATAACTCATGTTTAGTCGCGGGGGTCTTCTCGTCGCGGTGGGAAGTAGCTCGACTGATACTGGTAGAAAAGTGGAAGGGTAACCTGTGGAATCCAGTGGCATGCCGTCCACTATGCATGCTGGACACTGCGAGGAAGTTTCTCAAAGGAGAAGCTACGTGGCTACTGCCAACAGTGAGATCTGCTAGCAATCTGTTTTGCAGGCAGGACGGCTTCCAGAAAGAGCATTCAACAAGCAATGCCATTTCAGTCGTTGCTGGGGCTGTAGCAAGAGCGGAGGAGGGATGTCATCAAGCCAGACCGGTCATCCTGTTAGTAACGCTGGGCTCTTGAACAGAGGTTCCGTATCACTGACTACTTGCTAGCCATGATGCGGGACTACCTCAGGGCCAAATGGTTGCTCTACGACACCGACAAAGGAGTTAAAAGGAGGCTTGTCACCTCAAGTGATGCTCAGGGGTCGACCTTATAGCCTGACCTTTAGAACATCATATACGATGATCTGCTGCGCCTGGAAATGCCTGCGGATGTGTTTTTGGTAGGCTACGCTAATAACGTCACACCGGTAATCACTTCCAAATCTGCTGAATTTACTCAACTCAGACTTAACCGAGTCATGAGGAAGTTGGATCGATGGATGACCGAGCACGGCCTCCAGCTAGCAGTCTGTAAAACAAAGATTGTTATGCTCACGAGGTGGAAGATACCAACTGTCATACCCATGACAGTTAGCTCCGTTGAGGTCTAGACCAGCAAGTCGGTCAGGTACCTGGGAGCGACCCTGGACACCAAGCTGACGTATTGAGATCATATCCGCAAAGTGTGTGACAGCGCTCTAGTAGTCGTTAATTCGTTGAGTAGGCTAATGGTGCAATGTCGCTGGACCCAGTGAGACGAGACGGAGGCTGCTGATGGTAACGACCCATCTTGCTATATGGAGCCGAAATTTTGGGAGATGCACTCCGTACTAAGTTCCGGAAGCGCATTGCCAGTGTCCAGCGCAGGAGTGCCCCGCAAACCACCTGTAGCTACTGCACAGTCTCAAAAGAAGCTGTGTTGGTGGTATCGGGACGGATGGACGGCTAAACTAATTGATCTTATTGAGCCTTGGCTTAAGCGGAACCACAAAGAGGTGTGAACTGTGGTAGTTTATGAAGCCCTTGATTACCAATAGGTAAGTCAGCACGACCGGGTTGAAGCAGTGCTTAGGCGGGTCCCGATTCGAAACTTCTTGGGGCTTGTAGATGGTATTTTTTAGCGATTCAAACTTCACATACGCCGTAGTGATAGGTCACCCGGGGATCTGGTAAGCAGATTTATTTTGGCCACCTACATTAAGGGAAAAAGAACTCGACCTCTCTACCTGCTGGGCTTGTAGTAGAAGAGTATATGAGCCACTGAAAGTCGTGCACATTAAAATCGCCGGCAAGAACGATTTCGGAAGAGGGAAATTTCTCTACAAGAGCATCAATGTTGACAGAATGTACTTCGAAAGAACGGTCAGTGTGAGCGTCAGACATATTGGAAGTTAAAGACTTATGGAAGTTAAATCTAATCCAAGTAGATATAATTAAATTCTGGGTTAGAAGAATAATAGTTGAAAGGGAGTAAAGAGAACGATATATCATTGCAAACATGGATAGCCTTTCCTCTTTGAGGAGAGAGGAGAAACAATAAGCTATAACCAGGGACGTGATACTGATATTCAAGTCAACATCAGAAACAACCTTGGTTTCGCTTAGCGCAAGAATAGCTGGTTGATAGAGATTAAGGTTATAGTAGACCGAAAAATTATTCGCCCTCAAACCACGAAAGTTGCAATAGGTTATTAAAAAATCCCTCATGATCCTACATTAACAACTCACACAAATGAAAAAGGAAAACAAACAACAGATACGTATAGGTATAGGTAACGATCGTCTACTAACAAGACCAGGTGGCAATGAACGGTAACAATAACTTCCGCCTCAATAAAACCCTGACAGGCCTTAGAGTACGTTCTTAGATTCGACGCCATTGAGTTGGTGGTGTAAGTTCAGTTGAAGCGTACTCCTGATTGGAACCGACCCGGCTTTGAGCACATGACCCCATAAGGGTTTGTGCCAACCCACGCATATACTCCTTGTTTGCATAGATAACCATTGGATCACTAAGGTGACCACACATTCAAATTGATATAGCGATTTTGAGTTGATTTTGACCCATATAACACGGAATCTAAAATTACTTTCAAAAGAAAACTCATCAGGCATCAGCCTGGCACCAAACGATTACCAATTTACACTCTTACGCTGACGGAGGGACTATGAGAGCTCTGCAATTTGACTTGGTCAAAGCCACAGGAAGCGAAGATATCGTGAATGAACCAGCTCCAGAAACGAATGTTTACCTTACTCCGGTTGCTGGAAATAGGAGGGACATAATAAATGAGCTAGCTCCAATAACTTTCCGTATTACCATTATTCTCAAACCCTTCGTGCTGAGAGCTCGCGGGGCTTCGGTACCCAAACCTGGTCCGAAGAAGCCATAGAAGCCCGCTTGTAAGCAATGTGGCAATCAGGTTATGATAAATGAACCACCTTACCTATGATATAGCATCGGCGAACAGTTGGATCGAATATCAATTTCTTGCATTTTCGTTTATTTTTCATCTTTTTCACTTTCACAAAGCACACTTAAGTCTGCCCAGGCATATATTATGATTTAACTTAACAAGTTCATGATACAGGCATTATAGCATGAAATAACTTCAAAGAGACCTTTAAATGTAGTTTCTATAAACTATCAATACGTACAGCATCATTACCAGAAAATAAATAAGATATCATTTTTACAGAACTTGCGCAAATCTGACCCTTCTCGAATTTTGTTTATCAATTACATAGAGCCCTTCACCCCAGAAACATAAAATCGTTTACTCTTCAACAGATGTCTTTCATTTCCGGATCCCAACATAAATATACATTTAAAGGGTATCCCGGTTCACTGTTGATGATGATTAGATAACTGAAAACCTAAAGTACTGTTCCTTAAACGTACCTTATCTGTATATCTTCATTTCAGGGACATACAGCCATATAACTTTAGGGCATTTAACAATCTATTACAATCACAAACGATTTTCTTTCTTGATTACATTGAATTTAATGATATTGCTTTTCGTTCAGCATAAAGTTGTGTCTGAAACTGGATTCTTACAAGACATCGAAAAATTTTATAACTAGATTGATGGAATGGCATGAAATATATAGTGTTTAACAAAGCATATCTTTAACTTTTCGCATTTATTTGCTTAAATTCAAATTTCTATACACGCTTGAAAACTATCTAAATTTCAAATAAGATTTAATTACATTACATGCACATAAGAATACAGGAAACACATCGAATTCTTGTCTATTTCATCTACATTAAATTTTCGTAGAAAATTATCAAGAAGATTGAAAGAATCAGATACTTGGGAAAATGCATTTCTGAAGGACAACTTATAATGCAAAAACATGGTCAATAAGTAGATACTTTTCTTAAATAAACAATGAACAACGCAAATTTATTTTTTCTGCCTTATCAACCGCAATGTGAAATTTCCATCTTAATCACATTTAGCTTCTAGCTATCTTTCAAACAAATACTACAACTACTCTTGCGGAAAACCACTCTGAAAGGATATTCGTACCAAAATAAAAAAAAAACAAAAGTCTGAAAACTTTTCATCCATTTCCATGTAACAATTGAAAACTTTTCACATTTGCTCTACGCAAAATAACCATTTCCCTTTTTTAATCTCTCAACAGAAGAAGAATAGATAGTTACAGAGTTGAGGTTGATATTCTTTTTAGTTTTTTTGCAATTTCTAGAATTCGTTGTCGTTAAAATCTTTTTCTGTGTGTTTTCATGTGAAAATAAATTTGATTTCGTTTGCATAGTTTAAGAATGATTGAAAATTTATTGGGCTAGTAGTATTCAATATAGCTACAAAATTAAGAAAACTGAAATAAGTTTTACAAGTTATCAAAATCGAAAAGGAATGTTAGTTAGTGCGAGATGAAAAAGGATTTTTAAGTGAATTGAAATTCAAATAGTTTTACTAGTGATAAAATACCGTTCATTTTTCCCATGATTTTTTTGAATCGATTCAACAATTTTCTCGAGTAACTAACACACGGTTTTGCTTTTAAACTTTTATTCAATCTATTTTGTCGAGGATTTTTACAGTTTTTGAGTTTACGACAACGATTTAATTTGAATTCACGCCACGGCGATTTAATTTGAATTCACGCCACGGCGATTCTTTTCAAAAAAACAAGTAACTTTTACAATTCGACTTATTATTTTTATTCGATTTTAACTCTAGTACAAATCAGCGATATATTGTTTTAACCGCTAGGGGTCATCGCATTGGATTGATTTCCCCAATGTCCCAATGACCGGGTCGTCGACTCTTCTTAGCTGCTTCTTCTTTCTCACCTCGAGCTGCATGACCGGCCGCGAACAGTGCAAGTGCAGTGGAGCCACTAGAGAAGTGTCAATCTGTGACATTTTGACTGTTGATTGACGTTTTATTGTTTTGACTGTGTAGAACACAATTTTTGGAATCAAATTCAATATTTTTACGATTCTTTCCTGCGTAACTCTTTCTCTCTGTTGAGAAGAAGTGCAGAGTGCTCACTTAACTGTGTTATATCTATAGCCTTACTTCTGCTAGAGGTTCTGAAGGTCGGTTCTAATATTTGCAATGACAATATTACTAGATACAATGAACTCATATAATGATTCACCTCTTTTGTTGATGTGCGAGCTGCCCCATAGCTCATTATGTTCGCTCGTACCCGCAACTATTATCAGAGGAATTTGTCATGTATTTGCGGCTATTGTCAGAAAAATAGTCAGAAAGCAATCCTTCATCGTGTGCCATGTAGCATGAAGCGATCCAGAATGACTTTGGCTTTGCGTTGACTATAATAGCGACAGTGTCCTTGTCACAGAAATTCGGAAAGGACAAGAACATTTATAAACTGCTCAATGAGGACACTGGCTCATGGTTTACCTAAAGCTTCAGGTGACACAAGACTGTATCCGTCAAATCGCTATGCGTAGACCGGCTCTTTCACCACCCATGGTTCTTGGGTTAGCACTATTTCCTATGCGTTTCTACGCTTTATGTGATGAAGGTTAATTTGAAAAACCTTCACCTTTGTTGAAAATAGTGTCGTCCAAATCTTCGTCAAATCCACAGTCCGCCTGCATCTTCACATAAGATTCGTGATCCAGGAGATCAAGGCGGCCACCTAACTCAGAGGTCGTGACAGCAAATTTATCCTCCTCCGGGCCATATTTTCCTCAGCAGGGCTTAGATACAGTTCTTCAACTCTGCTTCCTTCTCAGTTGTATCAGGAAAATCCAGAGCCTCTATTTCATCCACTGCTCAAAAGGTTCATTCCGTAGATAAATTGTACCGAATAATAGGTAGATTCAGGCACAAATAAGTACCATCGAACTGAGCTGCAAGTCAAATATGGTTCAAGTCTTCGCAAACATTTCTAAACTGCCCACGTTGGGCGCAATTCTGTTATACTAGATTCACTTGAGCCGCTGTCGATGCAATATTTTTATTGAAGTCTGGACCACAGTTGCGATTACACTAGGGCCTATAAAAATGTTGCTTTGAATTGGATCAGCCGAATCAGATTTCGTTACAAGTTATTTAAAAAAATTTTTAACGCTTAGAACACTGGTAAGTATAAAGCTAATGACTTTGCACTAAAGTTGAAAATCGTGAAACCATCATTTCTGGTTGAAATACGTGTTGTTCTAAAACTATTGAGCTAGCAACAATGTAATTTCGTTTTTTCCGCTAAAGGGCTTTAGAAGTTCTAAATTATAAGGACTGCAAGGTTGACTACAGTGACAGTGATAATAACAAACGTTCCAGCATCGTGCCACCACCATCGCTTTGAGGAAACGTCACATGACGACATAAAGAGCACCGACTGTACCTCGAAATAGTTTTCCGGATGTTACTAAAATACGGATTCTCGATCAATGCTTCGAAAGGCATTTTTGGAGCGACTTCGGTGAACTATTTGGGATATGCAATTGGCGAGCATGGCACGAAACTGCTTCTTGAACGAGCGCAAGCAATCTTGGTCTTAAAAAGCCCAGTCAGCTTTGCAAACTTACCAAGATTTTTAGGCGCACTCAATTTTTATAGACGATATTAAAGACGCGGCGAAAACTTAATCCGCTTTACATAAATTACTGTTTGAAGATAAGAAAACTATACCCGTCTAATCAACTGAAACTCGGCAGCTGAAACAGCTTTTGAACGATGTAAAAAACAGATCGCCGATGCAGCCTGTCTAAGATCAATGGCAAACACGGCGGTTCCAGCCAAGCGTTTCCCGACAGGAAAACCGAATTATGCTTAACATATCGCATAGATGTTTTGAAAGACATTAAAAAGAACTTGGTTACTATAATAAGCTCGATATTTGGGGTTCCTCACAAATTGAACGAAATTCATTTCACCAAACGAATTTCCATTTTCGATTCGTTGCTGAAACGTATCGAAACCTATTCATTTTTAAAGCGAACCATAAAAAGATCATGGAGCAAGCGAGAAGAGCCTGCACAAACGACACCAAAAGCCGATATTCATCAAAAGAAGGTTATGCTGAGTGTTTGGTGGGATTTCAAATGTATTGTTTATTTTGAACTGCTTCTAAGAAACAAAACTATTGCCAGCAAATGAAATTGGACAAAAAAATAAAGGAAACAAGGAAAAAACTTGCAACTCGCAAAGGTGTCATCTGCAATCAAGATTTTTGGTCACTCGGGAAAAATTACACTGATCAACAGTGGTCATGCCACACGAACTCTGATAGGTGATCGTGTTTTGACTACTTTAATTACCATCCTTACGAAAACGCACTTATTTTGTTTCAATCACCCTCAGTTTTCTTGTGATGAGGTCAAGTTCATTTTTGGTATTGTAGCGATAAACGCATATGAACGGCCGTAAAAAAAGAGTGATCTTTATTTTTTTTCGCTATTAATGTAAATTTTTTTGGTTTTAATTAACTTCTGTGCTTGCGCAAATGTGTCGAGAAAGATTATTAACGATTACCTTTTTTGGTTATATTTGTGGTGAACTGATTTTCAAAAATCAATGACGAAATATATCTGATCTCGTTTTGAAGTGTTACCTCGAGTATTTTAGTTTTGGGGTGACTCATCAAGGCAAATCTTGGGCCCCACATATTTGTTGCATTAGCTAATTAGACAATAGCTAATTGGAAGAAAGGATCATGTCATACGCCGTTTGCTATTCCCCCCATGATATGGACTGAGCCTAGAGATCATGTTTCAGACCTTTATTTTTGTCTTATTCCAATAAAAGATATAAATCCAAAAGTAAAACACACAGTTCGATACCCTAATTTATCTTCAACAATAAGACATTTTCCTCATAATGACAATTTAGCTATACCAGTTCTATCTAGATCGTTGAAGGTTAACGTTTCACAACCCTCCACTTCAAGCCAATTGAATTAGTGATGCTCAAATCAAAGAGGGTATTTTCGGAGCAGCTCAAATCAGGCATTAAAAAAAGGTCCGAAACTCGAAGAAGAATTGAACGTTTTAGAAAAAGCAGCTTTTCAATGCTTTAAAAAGGTGGTTGCAAATTTTTTAAGAGTGAGAGCCATAGAAAATTGATACACATATACTGCTTTGGGCTGCAATATGTCGTTTAAAATTCATTTTCTAGACTCACATCTGGATTTTCCCCTCAGAATTTGAGAGCAGTAAGCGATGGTTATGAGCAAAGGTTCTATCAGGACATTTCAAAGATGAACAATGATTATTAGGGTAGATGTTGGCTGACCACTACTGGAGGATCAAAAGGGACCAACCATAAGTCAAATATTCCAGAAAATCGTTGACCTTTAATTAACAAACCACATTATTCACATGTTTCTGAAGAACTATTTAATATTTTCTGTATAATTTATGTTTCTTCACCAAATAAAATTCATACGTGATAAAAAAAAATACAAATAACTGCGTATTTTTATTCACAACTCTTAATACATAGGGAATACACTAAAAAAAAGTTCTTGTGGCATGACGAAGATTAAATTTAGTTAACCAGTGTTATTGGCGTTAGACTAGAAAGTAATGGCTCATTCACCGTATATTCCTCACCTTGCACCATCAGATTATTAGTTATTCCGTTGACTTCACAACCATTTTTATAGAAAAACATTCGATTCAAATGAAGCTGTCAAATATGAGTTGATTCGTTCCTTTATTTCTATAAATAAAACTTTCTACGAAAACGGAATTATAAAGCTGACTGGAAGATGGTAAAATTTCATCGTTCAAAATGACCAATACATAATTGATTAATGTTTGCTATTTGTATCAAAAACAAATTAAAAATTAAATTGACTGAAAAAATCGAAATGACATTGCTGCCATCCTAATATGTGGATTCAGCCACGAATAAGTGCCACCGAACTGGGCTGCAAGAAAAAAAAGATTCAAGCAGTGTAATATGGAAAAAGGGTGTCAGATCGATACCATATATACTGATTTCAGCAAAGCTTTTGACCGTGTTGACCATGATGTTTTGAAATATAAACTGCAATAACTAGGCATTTCCAGAAACTTGCTAGCATGGTTGGATTGCTACCTTCGGAATCGAACACAACATGTAAAATTCCAAGGTTTTCTCTAAAAAAAAAATTACTGTCTCCTCGGGGGTATCTCAAGGCAGCCACTTAAGTCCACTTCTGTTCAATATTTTTATTTCGGATCTTTCGGAAGCGTTATCCGATATTCCACACCTTTTTTATGCGGACGATCTAAAACTATACCACACTATTCAATCAGAATCCGATTCAATCTTAATTCAGTCAAAACTCTTATCGTTGCACCGATGGTGTGACCGCAATAAACTTTTTCTTACCGTACACAAATGCCATGCCATAAGTTTTTCCCGCAAGTCATGCTCTTTAAATTTTAATTACCGCCTTAGTAATCAGTTGCTGAAAAAAGTGGATAGTGTTGTAGATCTCGGAGTCGTTCTAGATAAAAAGCTGCGCTTCAATCTTCAGTACGACAAAGTTTTAGCAAGAGCCAGCAAGCAATTAGGATTCATTAAGAGACGTGCGAAAGAATTTAAGAACTTATGGGTTACAAAATCTCTTTACGTATCCTTAGTTCGCCCAATATTGGAATATGGTTGCATCGTTTGGAATCCTATTTTAAACTGTTATAGCGATAGATTGGAATCCATCCAAAAGCAGTTTGTCATTTTTG
The DNA here is from genome assembly GCA_963978885.1 of Nemotelus pantherinus. Classification (NCBI taxonomy): domain Eukaryota; kingdom Metazoa; phylum Arthropoda; class Insecta; order Diptera; family Stratiomyidae; genus Nemotelus; species Nemotelus pantherinus. The sequence continues at coordinate 164,061,457 of OZ022263.1, forward strand.
CTTTGAGAGATATATATAACCCACACGATTTTGAAAGTTTGACATCTTATAATTACAGATTAAGCCTTTTAAACCTTGAGACACTATCTTCGATGAGAACGGTATTATGTTCATGTTTCATTTTTGATGCAATTAGGGGCTTGATCAACGTTAAGTATTTTTCGAATAAAATCACTTTCAATAACCCTGTAAGACGTACTAGGTATACACGTCTTCACAATGAACATCAGCATCGGACTGTTTATGGAGACAGGGAGCCCATCAACAGATGCTGCAAAATATTTAACAATTTTTCCAACTACTATTCCTTATCTATTCCCAAGACAAGTTTCAAATATGCTCTATTCAAGCCTCTAAAATCTTAAAAAAACATTTTTCCTTATAAATTCCCCAAATTGACAACCAAATATAAGTTTAAAATATGGACTTAAAATTATTTATGCTAATTTGTTATAGTGTAGTTTAAGAAAACTTATATTTAATTCAAATTGTGATTTGTTATTATTTTTTGTTATATGCCTTGTTTGGCTTGAAATAAATAAAATAAAGTAAAAAATTCTAAATTGCCCACATTGGGCGCCATTCTGTTATGATACAGCTGAGCCGCTATCGATGCAATATGTTTATTGACGTCTGGACCGCAGTTGGCAGTTTTGGCACGCGGTTAGACCAGTTACATGTACAGGATCACACGTAATGCTACAACTCTAATTCTATGAAAAAATAAAATAATAAAACGTACGAGCGAACAAACAGATTGGATAGCAGATTCAGTCTCAGCATGAAAATATGGAACGATTTGGAGGCATTAAATTTCAACATTTTTAAAAACAAACCGTTATGTACCAAAATCAGTTCATCTGGTCATGGCTGGCACATTGTAAAGTCTTTTACGTGTATAGGGTTCTTATTACCCTCCCAACGTCTTCACTTCAACAACTTTCTTCAAAGCAAATTTTGAAAAGCACCTGATGTGTTGAATAATTGTCACTAGACATTTCACTTGCTATATGTGTGTGTGACAAACAGCTTTACCGCAAAGCAGGCAAATCATTTTTTTCCATTCTACACTTTCTATCATACTATCTATCCTTCATCTGGCACTCGGTGTGCATTCAAGCAATATGGGACAGTAATAGCTTGGGGGGTTTTCTCTAAACATTCATTTTTCCTGCAACTATTCGTACATCCTGTTGTCGCTGACAATAAGATGCAAACAATTTTCTCATCTCCTCCGCCATTCGTTATCACAACAACATTCGGAAAACGGGTTTCTTCTTAGTAGTATCGTCTTCTATACTATTTTACAGCCGGTTGCCATAAGTTCGACCACGAGAGAGGCACGTTCGAAACGTTAAACTTTCCGGAGGGCAGGGATTTTAATGACACGGTTTCCTGAACTGAACGTCCGTCGTCGTTGTCTCGTGGCTGTCGCTGTTGTCAGAAGAGGTGATGTCTGCATTTGAATTGTTACCTGAAAAGCTGTTTAAAGTAGAGAAAGTTGGGGAAGTGGTATTTAATTTTCATTTTTGTATTGTTTTTTTTTTTGCTTCAGGTAAATATTCCACGAATTGTGCGCGTCCTTTCGATATTAACTATCTGTACTTTTTAAGACCGTAGCGTTAGAGCAAACTCAGTCTCATTCTTATCTAATACTTTGCGGAATAGTGATGATTCGAAATCCTCTTGCTTTTACAGTTTCGCCCTCGGAAAAGGAAAGCGGAAAAGAATTTCCATTGTGAAGATGTTAAGGAATCGTTCCCGGTTGCGCCTATCCATCATCAACGCGACGACATCTTTGCAAATCTTTTGTAAACATTATTCACACTGCGCTTATTTGTGGAGAGAGTGCGGTGGAATGAGTGTCGTTAGGAAAATGTCGGATTGCAAGGGAAATTTCCTGATTTCTTTTTACATTCTATTCTTTTCTATTCATCTTCTTCGTGTTTCTTTTTCTTTAGAAAAGATACGTAGATTTTTGCATGTTTTATTCGGAGGGGGGACGGGGTAAACAAGACAGTACCGGCGGCTAACTGTTTTGTTTGTCAGTAGTCGATGGAAAAATAAATGAAAAAATGGGGAGCATGCACTACACACTCTGCGCGGTGTTTTCAAGTGATGCTGTTGGCAGGGGGTTGACGATTTTGGGATTTATAGTCTTAAGCGACCGAATGAATGCGAGGACACGTTCTATTATACGTGACCCTAGTTGTGATATGATTACAAAAAAATAGCACCAAATTGAATGATGTAGTTTTTGGGGTGTCTGCAATTTAATAAGGATTTAGGTATCAAATGAAAGCTTTTTTGTGGGGAGGGTCTGATTATTGTATAAATTATTTTTGAGTGGTTGGAAAATGTCATTGCGGAAGTACGACGGCTGATAATACTTGCTTAAAATGCGCTCTGGCTATTTATATTTGCTTGTGATAATTATTCCATGCAGCAACGAAAAGTGTGGGATCAAAATGATAGAAAAATTGACATCGCAATGAAGTATTTCTTGTAGATACTTAATTGTTTTAATGCGATATTATTTAAGTCAGCGTTGGGTAGAAATCGATTGCTCGAAAAATGGGCTTGATATTGTTGTCAATCCGAAGTTTTGACCATCTGGTGCGTTAGTCAAGCTATTTGAGTATCGTGGAAATTTTCGTTCTTCCAACTGCAGCCCAAAAACATTTCATTATATCACCAGAAAGCTCATGACATGAGGACTAAGCTGGAGGAAACTAGAACCGTATCTTTACTGGGAAAGGATCACCTGATCTGCCTCTTTCCAACTTGGCTTGTTTGTAAGCAAAGTGAAAATAAAAGTCAAATATACGGGCTTTAAATCTAAAACAATTTATTTCAAGTTAAAAAAGATTCAACTAATTCAGAATGAAATTCAAAATAAAGGAAAAAGATGCCTTACTATTGTATAATAACTCTAAAAACAAATCTATTGTTATTTTGGATTATTGCAAAAAATATATTTGTATTAATTTAATTAAATTTAAAAACACTACTGAAATAGAAACAAATTAGATTACATAAGAAGAAAAGCAAAGTGCTGCATTTACTGAAAGAATATCACAAAAGTGCACACTCCTGTAAAGATAGTCAGCACGATTACCAAGTTGAACCAAAGAAAGAGAGAGTGAGTCGTTGCAGCATGCTCCTTACATAGGGTTATAGTCGTCATTTTGGTTTGGATAAATCAACCATAATTAAAAATTCTAGTTAAATTTTATTTTTTCCTTGATAAAATTATTTAAATTTACTTGCGAATGAAATTATCCATCGATTTCAGTCATTTTTTCCAAATTCGTCCAATCAAATTTATTGAATGCTGAATAAATTTAGATTTTGTTCATAAAATTGGCGAACCTTCGGAATTGTTGTCAAAAATTACGATTTTTGATCGAAATTGTTTCCATCTTTTTCCGCTGCATGACCCTTCCTTTCTTTTTCCCTCTCATTTGTCTTATTTTCTTTCTAATTAAATGTAATTCTGATCCATTTCAATTCAGGTACATACTTCAGGACTTCACTGGCAGTTTTTCGTTGGATTGAGTTCTTTATGTAAGTTGTAATGTAGGAAACTATGTATTTGCCAAATTCTTATTATTTTTAGCCTCATAAATTATCTTTTTAGGTTGATGTGCAAACATGGCTTGTTGATGACATCTTCAGCACAGAACTTTATCTTATTCACAATGTCTACCGTTGTGATCGTACCCGCTTAGCAATTTCCTTGAAAGTAAACTCTGCACTGATTTCCTTCTCAGTCTCCCTGTTGAATGTGCATCATTCCTGTCTATTAAATCCTCGTTGTTTGTAGCCTCAACATATATTCATTGCAACTCTTCCTTTTCTACATACATATGTATGGTCTATTTTTCTCCGATCTATTTTCCTAGTTAATTATAAACTTTCCTTCTTCGTTTCCTGTCACCTGAGGTGACTTCAATATTTCATCTGTCCAATGGGACTCTGGTTTTTCCCTATTGTTCCTTAAAATAATGTATCTATCGCTCTCTCATCGTTCCTTTCATTTTGTTCACTGTCCCTAACGAAAACAATAAGATCCTTAACCTCATCCTTTCCAACATTGGGCTCCTTCATCGTTTTCGTTATCTCCTTTCTTTCGAACCTTGAATCCCATCATCCACCCCTTTTTATAGATATGATCGTTAGACTATCTAATTGTACCAGATATTCCAGTAAAACTGGTTTTAATTTTTTTTTTAAATTACAATTTTGACCTCTTAGCCCTCAATCTCAACTCAATCAATTGGGTTAGCTCATTTCGAGTACTTTCACACTCCAATCTTCTGCTTGTGTAAGAGCAACGATGCTCCTTGGTTTACCAAGGTGTTGGTGCTAAAAATCGATACTAAAATTTTTGAGTTCTCATTCCGACCAAGGCTACGTTGATTTCTCTTGTTTACGCGCTGCTGCCAGGAATTAAATAATGCTTGCCATGCGCAACTATCTTCCGCACATTGAATCTTCTATGATTTCGAATGACCTTAAAAACTTCTGGTCATTTTGCCCCTCTTCAAAATCCACCCCAGCAATACCGGACTCCGTAACATTTAATAATATCATTGCTGCTCATCGCACTGATTTTCTTTTTAGTATACTCAGACTCAATGATCACCCCTGCTGATGACATTTCTTTCGATTTCCCTTTTTGTTTCTCTTTGCCCCTAACTAATCTCCTTGAAGTTGATTTTCTTCCAGCGTCTCTCGATTCCAATTGTTTTTTCTCCTCGCCCTGAAGATCTTCCTAACTTTTTTATGAAAAATCTTGCATGGTAGTACTTATGTGTTTCACTATCAATTTTATTTAACATTAGTCTTTGAGCTGGCAAATTTCCTTCTTCTTGGAAGCTGGCTAACATTTTTTTCTTATTTTCAAATCTGGTGAACGCTACGTTGCCTCTTTGAAACATAGTTGAATGATGAAACACTCAAGTCGAAATGAGAAAACAACAACACGCACACACGCATATGCATAATCGGTATATGAACGGTTCCGTTGCTGAAGAATACAAGTGTGGAAATGGTGATTGTTGTCAAACCGGTTTGAGGAGTGCAAATTGGATCTTTTGTTAATTTTGAAGTGCCACTTACACGTACAGATATCTACTTTCTCACTGGTTTTGCGCCTTTTATGTATCTATAGCAGCTTTCCACTCGGTCCTCTACCTCACTCTATAGCCACCTTCAAAATTGATATTCTAGAACAATATTTGCTGCTGATTAAATAGCTTATCTATTTCGTCATTTTTGGCTTTGAATTATATATTTTAATTTATTCAATTTTAATTTTTTGCTAATTATTTTCTGTTTCTATTTTTAAGATATCCTATTTGTAGTTGGGCTTTTTGCCTGTTAATGGATTTGTGAATAAATAAATAAATTGAATAAATTAAATAAATAAAAGCATTAAAACTACATCTCATAATTACTCTTCTATGCTGGAAGGCGGAAATTATATTTTAAAAATTCTATCAAATAATAGAAAAGTTTGCCAAAAGATTACAAACAATCATTACAAGGTTAATGACAAAGACAACGATATGATGAATACGTTACAGAAACCTACTATGAAAACATTCATTCATCCATTAAATATTAGGCCACCAATGTTCCATTTTCTCGAACCGTCAAAGCTTTCTTACGCATTACTTAATGATACCAAAATGACTCCTAGTCTTGAAAAGTGTGTATGTGTAATTTGACGGGATTCACTTTTGACAGAAATGCACGTTGGTACTTTAGGTAAACCTCCACTTAGTCGTTAATAATAAAACTTAAGTATTATTAGCCGGCATCATTAAAAGTGAAGTATTCCATTTAACTTGCAGTGTTTCCATCTTGTTTGAAAAATGTTGATGTGAGTTGGTTACGCCATTAAAAACAATTTGATGTTTGTACTTAAAGTTAGTCATCGGTTGGTTAGTGGTTAGAGTGATGTGAAATAAGAAATAAACCATTTTAATAAATGTTATTCGAGAGCATTGATACAAAATAAATTGAAATCACACACGTTCAAAAAAGAACTTAACAGAGAAATCCTTTTGCTGCGAAAAACCATCCGCATAAAATGTTATATACAAGTTTGTTTAAATTCTTTCAGAGCATTAGCTATATTACGGCAATTTTTCATCACCAAAACACTCTAAACAATCGGAGTGTTCCTTCCTGTCTAAAATCCTCATCTTTGTATCCACCTTACAATAATATAATAGCTCTTTGTGAAACGTCTTAGCTTTAATGTAGCTTAGGTAAGAGCATAGAATATTCAAGCGGACATTATTCGTTATGTTGTCATAAAATTTTCAAAGCGGTGACAATAGCCAGTAAAATCCTTCATACGCTACTACGCTACAACAATCCTTATAAAATGTGCTCGTACCACTCGAAAGACGTAAACCGTTCATTTGGCTTCTTTTCACACAACATTGACGGACGTGTGACTATAGCTTAAAAAATTCATATAAAAGCTAATGTGGAATTGAATGGGGAGATAAGGATTTCGAACACTGTCCTTTTACCCTATTGTCCGAATAAGAAAGACTGGAAAGGAAAAATAAGATGAGTAAGTGGTCACCGTATTTCAGAATATTGCACGTTTCACTTTCGAGGAAATAGGATTATTTTGAGGTTGTATTCACTAAAAAAAAACGGCTTTTGTCTTTTATATTTCATTTAACGGAATACGTGTGACTTTTTGGGTCTGCTGCGCCTTCTCTGCGTTATGTCCTATAAGATTTCCAGGCTTTTCATGAGCCTGGATATGTTCCTTAACGGGACATTTGTTATGTCCCCTGGTAAAAGGAAGAACAGAGCCAAAGAGCTCTAATCTTTGTTTCTCTAGTGCTGGATTTTGGGTGAAAAGATGTTCTACATACTCTGCCGTTTCCCCACAATATCTGCAGCAGTCGTCCTACTCCTGACATATTCTGTGGAGATTCTTTTGCAAGAAAGGTGGCCTCTTAATGAGCCCTATGTGGAGCTCTTATGCCACTTTTATATGGACCCACAGCTTCTTTTGCTCTTCTGTTATCGAAGCCAAGTTATTTTTTGAGTATTTTAAACCCACAAGACTAAGCTAGTAGCTTTCGATTTTTTTCTTGCACAATGTTTTCTTTTCCTTGTCCGTGTCTGCCAAGTACGAAGAAGGACCTGTGAATGTCATTCTTGCTCCTTCTTTGGCTTTGGTACCAGCTTCCTTGTTTTGTTGGTGTTCCTCATAGAAAGGAATATGAACTCGAGGGTGTTCTGTACCCCTATTTCATTTAACGCATCTGCCACCTCTGAATTGATCTTGACTATGTTTGACTTTGACTATCCGATAGGATATTAATTCTGACCCTTTTAGTGTTCCTTATCTTCATTATATGTGAGGCTCTAAGTATGGCAGAGAGTTCTGCTTGATAGATGGTGGCCTTCTTTGGAAGAGGGATTGAATGCTGCACTCCGAACCTACCGATCTCTACTCCTAATTCACAGCCCATCTTTGAACCATCCGCATACCGTTTTGCACTCTTTTGTGCGAGGAAAGTGAGCCATTCTACCATTTGTTCCGTGATAAAATTGTGACCTTGAATCTCTTTTCAAAAGCTGCTTTGATTTTTATTTGATCGCTGAAGTCCAACATTTCCATTATGGGCCTGATGTACTCCAGGGTTTTGAGGTGGCGTTTTAGGTCTCCTGATTTGTACCTGTAGGCTAATAGCCTGCTTCGCTGCTTGAGATGTAGCGGTTCTAGATTTGTAAGGGCCTACATCTCTACCTTTAGGGTGGAGCTCGTTGCTCCTGCAATGCTCCTGCAAATTTGTTGAGCCTATTAATAGCGGTTTTTTGTGTTGTTTTCTTCCACTACACTGTAGTTCCGTAAAGGATGATAGGTTTCACCATTTGTTTGTATGCCCATAATGTCTACCTTGGAGATAGTCCCCAATCGATTTTAAGCATTTGTTTTTTCACCCAAAGTGCCTTAGTTGTTTTTTCACCCAAAGTGCCATTTATTGGCCTTCAGTCTCGTTTTGTTTAGATTGTCCTAGGTGGGTTTCTTATCTAGGTAAATTCTTAGATATCTTACCTCTCCCTGCAGACATACGACTGTGCCCCTAATATTAAGAGCTCCTATTTCGATTTTTTTTTCTGGTGAATAATAATATGCTTCTTCACACCATTGGATTGTTTCATTTAAGGCTTTTTGCATCAGTACCGTGATGTCGTCCGCGTAGCCGAGAGCAGTGGGCCCTGACTATTGAAGTCTCAGAACAGAGAGATTCAAGGAAATGGAACAAGCGTATACATGTACGAAATTTAGTGAAGGAATTTTACTACAAAGATAAAATCTGTAGATAGAAGAAATCGAGAGAATTACTACTTCAGATATTCCCTTTCGTTTCTCCGATACCTTGGTTCTACAAGCTTTTGGTTGTTTCTGAGTTGTTACTCTCAAATTCGCGTACACATGGCCTATTATCTTTCTCTATCCACCTATTTCTCTATCTCACTCTATCTTTCTGTTCGCGGAGTAGATGGTTGTCAAATTTGTCCATAGTCCCATAGTTTTCCGTCACTACTACTAACGCTCAGGTTCAGGCAAATTGCTTCAGTTCTCACTGCCATTTTAATTTCCTTATATCTCTCTCTTCTGAGATTGAGGGTCACAGGAAGATGATCAGCTAGTAGGGACCAAAGCAGGGAGAATAATACCCTTCCCTGTGGATATTCCTTCATAATGTTCGCCCTCAGCATCATCTCCCCCAGCTCCACAAACACACCTCGACACCTTAGTATTTACTCCCCTATTTCGGTGTATCCCTCCTCCGAAGAGCGTGGTAAAACGAGTCATGTTCTGCATTGACGAAAGCACAGGTTACGATTTCCATGCCATCAAACGCCTTTTTTATTATTTGCAACAGCTTATGTGTAGCTGATATAGTTGATTTGCACAATTGGTAGGCAAATTGAAATTTGTGAAGTGCCATCTTTGCGAGGTGATCACTCCCTACGTATAAATCAATCAGCTTTTCTTTGGTCTTTGATGTGAAAGATGTGACGCCAATTAACCTGTATGATTTTGACAGGTCGGCTGGCTTGTTGCCACCCTTGGAACACAACTCGTCTTAATCTCCACATATATAGCTGGGTTCTAACCTCACTCTAAATAAGTGTACCAGAATGGTCTTTAATTTCACCGTGGCTCTTTGTAGCAGAGCTGGGTAGATTCCGTCTAGTCCTGGCATTTGAATGGTTTGAAGGAGTTTAGTGTCCATTCAACTTTTTCATACGAGATGATCTGTTTAATCAGAGGTGAGTGAAGCGTCCGATTAAGGCTTTCTTTTTCACCCTCAACATCGCCAGTGCTCTTGATTCTTCATTCTGGAAAGTGTGTTCTAAGCAGAACTTCCAGTATTTCTCTAAGAGTGGTCGTCATCTCTCCATCTGGAGTTCTAAGTAGTCCTTTATGCACTTGGTGGTCTTTGGGTAGAGCTTTCTGTATCCTGGCTATTCAAATTTTCACAGAAAGCGCTCCAAGCCTTCCTTCCTTCCAAAATAGTTTTGGACCGGTTAAAGTCCGTCTTTACGGCTATTCTGAGTTTTTCGAATTTCCTATTCTATCATGGCACCCTTACCTTAGAAGCACCGTTTTTCTCACGGCAGTTTTCGTGGAATGATTGAAGGATTACTCTAGTAACCTTATCCGCAGGTTCCTCCCATTCTGTCTTTGTTGTGAAATTTGGATGAAGTAATGTTTTAGGGCCATTTCGCTGGCCTTCCCTGTCCATGCGCTTTAGTTACCTGAGCTTTACCCTTTTTACAATATCCTTCCCTAGTTCGAAGTTGATATGCCTCTGATCAGATATTTTTTTAGGATATTGCACTTCTTCAATAAATGCACTGCACTGTTTGACACCAACGTGTGGTCTAGTACAGCTTGCCTGTTAACTGTCAGGAACGTTGGCGTCTTGCTCTTATTTGCTATCAGCAAATTGCTAGTTAGGAGGAATTCTAAGAGTGACTCACCTCTAGCGTTGACGTCAGTACTTCCCCATGCTGTGTGATGAGCGTTGGCATCACATCCAGTAATCAGCATTTTGTTATCCTTTCTGCAGAGATCTACGAGTCCCTTGATGTTGTTACTTGGGGCCTGGTCCTCAAGTAGGGTGAGGCAAATATGGCCTCTTCAGTTCTTCCATCGAAATTGACCTATACTTAGACTGCCACTGAGTCCCTATTGGTGTATTTTAGGTTTAGACGAAAGTTATTTTTTTTTTGCTAAAGGTTTCTAAGAATTCCTAGAAACAGCAATGGCTTCCTGACTAGCAGGCATCAACCAACGTTTACTCGATTGTTTATTTTTAAACACAAATTGCGTTTTAACAACGCTCACTTTTTTTACAGTCACAAACACAAAAGCGCCCCAAACAAAGCGACGACCACGAACGCGCAGTTTAAGACACGTTGATTCACGTTTTGCCAATTCCAGAGAAAACCCGTCCTTCGGAGAAAAGCAAGTTACTCAGCAGTTCTCCGGCTACAACCTTCCACCACAAGAGCCAAAACGAAAATGAGACGAAAGTTAATGTATGCGTTGATTATTATCGCCGCCCTCCAGTTTTATTCCTCTGCGGCCCAGATCACCTTCCTATTTTTTGTATGCAGACCAGTTATTCTGCTTTTGTTTACCCAGGGCTCTTGTATCAGCCCCATTTTATAGATGCCCGAGGCAAACTTGCTGCTTACTTCCGCCAAGGCAAATTTGGCAGGATACAGGTTTGACTCATACATAGCTAGAGAGGTAGATCTTTGAGACAAACAGTCAGAAAAATCTTCAAGCTGAGACAATTAATTGGCAAAAATCTGCCTTCGAGAATGAAGTCTACTGATGTAAAAACGAAGAAAATTGAAGTTGCGCTAAATTATCATCAGAAATTTTCCTATCAAATAAATACAAAATACTTCAAATAAACTACATGGAACATTGACTGTCTTTCAATATTTTTCAACATTCAAAATATATTATCTTTACTAGTTTGCAAAACCCTGTATTGCCTGCAAATTCGGCCTCGAATTTACTATCGAATTATAGCTACCATTCATCGTCTCCCCTATAACTGCTTAGCATGCAAACTATCCGTCATACGATCCGTTTTATCGATTCGACACTTTCTATTACTTCGATGATTTACTGCAAATTCAAATACATTCTGTCGGCTCATAAATAAACTATGGTATTCGTCTATTCTTATCATATTCCTCATATGCTGTTTGTTTTGTCGCTTGGGGATGCGTGCGGCATCCCAGAAGGATATTACTCGTGCTCGAATCAATTCGGGTTATATCCCAGAAAAAAGTCTTTATTACGTTCGCAAGCATTTCAGTTAAATGTTTTTCCAACTGATTCGATGAAAATAGACTACTAAATAAGTAATAACTAACAAAAGAGATTTGTAATCTCAAAACATCTATTTTGCAGGATCTAATAGCTAGTTTAACTTTTTTTCTAACAATTGTACATATGAGTGATTAATTTCTTTTACACACACACATGCATTCTTTTCTTACTGGGAAACTTCTTCAATCTCTTCGATTATCCATCTATTCACTTTCCACAAGACCGAAAAAGATCTCGGCAACTGAAATCTTCTACCATATGTTTTATGATAATATTCTATGGAAAATTCATCCCCTATTCAATATTCTTCTATTTCTTGCCACACAGTATGTAACCATAATCATTGAAGAATATTCTTTCCATAAGGATTTCATATCAAACAAGGCCAATAGAAATGCTTAGGTAATGTCATTATTGCAGCGTGTGCTGTTTTTTCGGAGAAAGTGCTTAGATATAGAGAGAATAATTCGATTTTTACCATTATGTTGCGTTTACGTAATAATTTCATTGTACTTTTTAGCTTTATATAAGTACAATGTACACAAATACTATCCACAAACTTTATTATTATCTTTTATTACAGAAAAGGTATTTAATTTAAAGAAAAATACACATTTCGTTCGATTGAAGGGTGTATATGCTGAGTGAAAACTATTTTAACTTAACGGTAAAACAGGTAAAAAATTAAATACTATCGATTTTACTTTTAGTAGCAAAGGAATTAGCACACACAGGTGAAAAATATTAATTCTACAAAAAAATATTTCAATCTTTTTACTTTCTATAATAACACTATAGTAACACTCTATGTGGGCGTTAAGTGACTAAAAGTAGGCAAAAAAAAGATGTAAAATTTTGAATCACGAACACTTCTGACAAAGTTTTCAATACTTGAGCGGGTTTGGTGACTTTTTAGGCAAAATATTATAGATTGATAAATTTGATGCTTTGTTTTTACAGTCGAATTTATAGGCTAGGTTAGGTTGTACTGGCTGGCACATGGCCACACATAGACCTACTGGTCCATAGTGATACCAGATAAATGGACCTCGAGAAAGGAATTCAGTCCGAGTGGCCATCAAAGGCCCCGGACTTTTTCACGAACTGAAGGATGACCTTCTGCTTTTGCTCTGCCACGTGCGAGAGATCTACCAGCCAGGGCGCACCGAAGTCTGGTTCTCCCCAGTGCCAGGCAGTGACACAGGAGATGCTGGATAGTTTCTGAGACCCACGGCTCTTGACAGGAGTCCCATTTTCATAGCATGTGCTGCTACAAGACAATGACCAGTAATGATACCAACGAGTTGTTTGCAGTCAATCCGCGTTAACTCGAGGAGGTACTTGGTCGATGCGAGATTGTATGACCCCCACATAATTTTGGCTACCCTGCAGGTCTGAGTTGCACCCCATCTGCGCGTCGCACCCTGCATCAATTGGGAGTCGATTGAGTACTTAATCGTTTGAATAGGAGTAAGGATGTCAACCGCTCCCAAAAGGGGAAGACTAGCCCCATACTTGGCCAACGCATCCGCCTTCTCATTTCCATCAATGCCCTTATGACCGGGAACCCAGAAGGTTCTGACTCTTCTGCTGTTACCCAGCCTGTTCAGGGCCTGAATGCAATCGAATACACACTTCGATTTGTATGTGTGGGACATCAGTGCTTTTACCGCCGCTTGGCTGTCCGTAAAGATATTTAATAACTCACTAGTAGTATCTTTGGCATATATCAGATCTGCGGCTTTACGTATCGTAAAGACTTCCGCCTGGAAAATACTACTGTGATTCGGAAGCCTGAAAGCTGCATCAAAACAACAATAAGCTGCAGCACCTACACCTGTAGCTGTTTTCGAGCCGTCAGTGTAGATGCTAAGAGCTGCAGGGCACATTTGTCGATTCTATTCCTGCTCATCTCCCACATTCGCTCGATATCCCTGCTCAAAGCACAGAGTGGGAACCAGGTAGTCAGTGCTTCCTGCGTAACTCCTTTTAATACTGCGGTGGCCAAAGGATCCTGACTCGAAGTGTCCTGATTCCCTAAGCCTGACAGCAGCTTTTGCGGCAGTGCCTCTAATGAAGAGATCGAGCGGGGGGAGATGAAGCAGGACATTCAGAGCAGACGAAGGAGTCGAGGCTAAGGCACCTGTAATGCAGAGAGCTGCAAACCGCTGAGCTCTATGCGCCATACTAGCAAAGGTGTTTTTATTTACTGCTGGCCACCAGACCAAGCAACCGTAAACAAGGATCAGCCTAGCTATCGCCAAGTAGATCCAGTGCGTTAGAGCAGGGCTTATACCCCACGTTTTACCCAGCACTCTCCTGCTGGCATAAATCGCGTTGCTTGCCCGCTTAACTCTTTCCTCTAAATTCACCTTCCATGTGAGCTTGCTGTCCAGAATAAGACCCAAGTACTTAGTTTGTAATTTGAGACCTAACCTGGAGCCACCCAGCATGATATGGTCTAAATCAGGGGCTTTATACTTCCTAGGGAAGAGCACAATATCCGTTTTATTGGGGTTAATGCCAAGACCCACGAAATTCGCTCACTCCTCAGCCAGCCCTAGAGAGTACTGGATGAGCTGACCAAGGGTATGTGGAAACCTACCCGAGACTAAAATAGCAATGTCGTCAGTGTAGGCCACAACCGTGAGTGCCTTGCTTTCCAACTTTTTCAGAATTGTGTTTGTTACAAGGCTCCACAAGAGAGGAGATAGAACCCCTCCCTGCGGAGTGCCTCTGTGAACCTTTCTTGTGATTTGCGCACCCGACCACTCCGCTGACATGATCCTGTTCTTAAGCATGTTGCTTATAAAGCTACAAATAGCGGGGTGAGTGTTGTGTGCGTGGAGGCTCTCCATAATACCTGTTGTGTGCACATTATTGAAGGCACCCTCAGAATCTAGAAAGGCTCCCAAGGCGTATTCTTTGTAATGGAGTGCCCTATCAATTTTGAGGACTACCATATGGAGAGCTGTTTCGACAGATTTCCCTTTCATGTACGCATTTTAGGCTCTCGATAGAGTTTGAGTACCAAGTCTTTGTTTGATATATAGATCAAGTAATCTTTCGAAAATTTTTATGGAAGAAGGAAGTCAGGCTAATTAGCCTGTAGTCCTTCGGATACGCATGGTTGATTTTACCTGCCTTGAGTATAAATACAACCTTAGCGGTCCTCCAGCCTGCAGGTACATAGCTTAGCACTAGGCAACCTTAGTAAATTTGTATTAGCCAGGAAATGGCAAGCATACCTGTCATTTGAAGCATGACCTGCAGAATTCCATCCGGACCAGGAGACTTCAAGGGCTTGCAGGTGTCAATTGCCCAGACAAGCCTCTGCCTGGTGACAACTTCGCCAATGCCTTCAACGTCATGCAGATCAAACGCCTGCACACGAGTGAAAGGAGTGGAGTCATCCAAACAGCCCGGAAAGTGAGCGTCAACGAGGATCTTAAGCGTTTCCGAGCTGCTACTCGTCCATTCCCCATCAGATCTGCATAACAGGCTAGGCGTGACAGGGCCTTTAGCCAGCAAATTCCTGAGTCTTGTTGTCTCCGAGGTGGACTCAATCCATACAAATGATTTTGAGCACTTTTATCAATCACGTATCATAATAGTTTTTGCAAAAAGCCGATTTTAATTAGTCGATTCAAATCGATTTCAATTGCCTGTTACTGGTTTGTTTACATTTTGGCGTACATGGCTACCAGAATTTGACAGCAGTCGGATTTGTAGCTTCCACATAGTTATAGCGAAACGCAAAGGGAAAGAGGTGTATAAAAAGAAAAAGGCACAATATCCAGACGCACACCTACGAGCGTTTACTATATGTCTGTCAGCCTTAATATCTTTATACTTTAAAATATAAGAAAATTATTCAATCAAACAACTCGCTCATACAATCCACTTCTCTCAATCAAATGTTTTCTACCATTCAAAAACAAAGTCACAAGTTATCATTCTCTTAATTCTACACATACTTTCTAATTCCAAAGAAAGTCATTACCTCGTCACCCTCCATTTGCCAGTTTAAGTTCTTCCAGTTTATGAATAAAATCTTCACAACAGCAGGCAATTTAGCGTACCGTATTCGCAGTTAGAATCATTTGCTATGAATTTTATATGTATTGTGGCTCTCACGAGGACGACTCGCAAACTTAAATCATGATATTTTATTAAAGGAAATCCTTTCTACCGGCCAGATTATCATCATTCGCCTCAAAAGCCAAATAGAAACGTGTTATGCCAAATCGAAAGACTGTGATTTTTTTTCTCTCTCGTCCGGTTGTATGATACGACCTACCGTCTCGCTGCTATCATTTGAATACACGTAACTGACATACAATTCCTCCAGACTAATAAAGTGGACGATGCAAGTTAGTGTACAATTGTGATGGACCGTTTTTAAGGTAACGTTTCGAAAGTTATATTAATCCAAAGATTTAATAGCTCCCGGACTTTATGTGCAATTTTCTGCATTATCGTTTTCAAAATAATAAATCTTTCACGATTGCGGTCATGCAATTTCAAGCATTTTAAAGTATAAACAATAAAAATCATGGCTTCATTTTAGTTAGCATTACTGCAAAAGCTGATGCTTCGGTCTGTCCGTTCACTAGTTCCAAGAATGTAAAATACAGACTTGAACGGTAAGCAAGTCAATAAAAATGAAATTTATGTGCACACGTAGATATCCTTAGTGCCTCGAGGAGCGAGCTTTGGCTGCTGCAGAACAGGCAGGCCGAATAGCAACAGGTCCTTCTCAACTCCATATTTAATTTATAATATTCACTCCATTCAGAAGAATACCTGATGAGAAATGATTTCGCTGCTGGATTGCTGTTTTTTTTCTGGTCCAGGACTATCTCTTTCATTTAGTGATATGTTTGTTATAAATGGTTACCGTTTGGTCGTGCTGGGTAACGTATGGATGCGATGCGGAGAGCATCAAATAATGATGAATGATAAATGGATTGACGTGTTTGGATGGACTAGTCTTGTAATATTATCGGTGATTATGAATTTAAAAAAAATGTTTTGAAAGTAGTAGAAAATTAGGTAATACAATTTTTTCGCGATTAAGAATCGGTAAAATGTCATACGTAAGAAATTAGTGTATTAAGACTGTAACTGCGATAAACGTGAAGATAAATTTTGACAAGTCTCCATTATAGGGTTATTGTTTTGAGTGGAAATTTTGATCGTTACAAACGAAAACTCAACAATGAATTAATTCGTTTTTTTTTTGTGAATACGTAACATTGTCACGGCACAAGCCTTTTCTTGCGGACGAGGGGCCTTCACGGCCATTTCTAGGGCACTTCTTTTTTTTTTTGTTGATTTGCCCTCTTGCTGGTTCGACATCACCTACCCTGCTTGGCAGGATATCTGTTGAAATTCATTGAACGTTTTTTCGTGTGTGTTTTACTTTAAGTTTGACAGTTCAACAATTTTGTTTATGCACATTATATGTAAATACTTATATTACGATTTTCTATTTGAGAATAAAAGTTTTATACTTCAACAGGCTATGGACCCAGTACATGACAATAAGAAAATCGAATCGATTCGAAAATTAAATATTTTCGTGTAATTCGTGTTGTGCCAACTGAGTAGATCAGAAATCCGAGAGAAAAATAAAAAATTAAGTAAAAATCAATTTTATTGATTTAAAATGATGTTTCGTTACACTACAAGTTGCTTGTAATGCTTTTTGATTTGCAAGGATCAAGTTATAGAATTCTTTCCATGTGTAATTAAAATTCACGCACGCCTGTATTTCTGATTGTGTGATGACATGGGTTCAGAGATTTTCCTACACCCACCTAACACCCCCCCAACACACCCCCTAGAATGTGCATATACACCCCCTATCACGGATCATTTTCCCCCACGTTTTCAATTATATGCACTCACAGATTAAAAAGGAAAGCACAAAGATTATGCAATAATTCCAAATATTGTGATGTGATGGCAACTATGCAGAAAATATAATTCTCGGAAATAGTTGTTCACTTTGACAGTTTCATCATATTTTCTTGAACTACTTAGCAGAAACAAGTGGTGTATGGCTATTGTGTTTTAAATTGGAGTGTCGTAAATAGTAATTTTGTTACATGTAATTTATGTGCCTGAAAAGCGTATGCTTATAAAGTGAATTGTGAACAATATTTGGTAATTGGCGACCTGAAATTCTGAATACGTTTAAGATTTGTTGAAACCTCGAGGTTTTGAATGATACACCCGTTATGCAACCAACGAAAATTACTTCTTTTTTTAAACTCCAAGATAGTCGCAGCATATGTTCTGGACAATCGATTCAGGTATGTTTTTTTCTTGATACAATTTAATAACGATTCTGTTAGTTGTGAATTCTTTAGCAGCACCATCTACCAACAACAATTGAAACGGATGATAATAATCAGCGTCCTTTCAAGAAAGCTATGAAATTTAGTGCTTATTCACGATATGAATGGCTTGAACGCACAGCATTGGGATACAAATGTAAAATTTGCTGCACCCACTCTGCAATAAAGTCTGACACTTGGATAACTGATTTAGTGTCACTATCAGCTTCTAAGAAGCTTTCTGAGAAGTGTAGCAAGCACAATGAAAGTGTGAAGCAGAAAGCAGCTGTCGTTGCTGCCGGAATCATATCGGGTCCAGGAACTCATGGTAATATATTTCACCGAGTTCTTGATCAATACAACCGGCAACATAAGGAAGAAGCTAATTCTGTTAAAGACCTTTTGCGCTTGGCCTATTACTTATTTCGCTCGGAAATAGCTCACACAACTTCCAAATGGCCAGCTCTCGTTGCTACTGCTGCATCCACCGATCAATCAGGGACATTATATGAAATGATTGTTAACAGCCCTGCGAACGCTCATAGACAATCGGCGAAGACGGTTACAGGTTTCCTGGAATCATTCTCAGAAGCGATATCACACTAAATTTTACAGCGTTTAAAAAACAAGGATGCCTTTTCTGTCATGGCTGATGAATGTACCGATATAAATGGGCGCGAGATACTGAGCCTTATTATTAGACACATCGCAACGAAAAACGGTACTTCGTATGTAGAAGAAGTGTTTTTTTTCTACAGTATATTTACATTCAACAACTGGGGAGCATATATGCGAAATTCTAGTAAGAGAGCTCCAGAAAATGCAACTTGACCCAAAAAATATTGCTGCAGTGTCCTTTGATGGTGGTGCTAACTTTAGTGGTAGGTTAAATGGGGTACATGGAAGACTTAAAGAATACTCACCTAATTTGCTATTCATCCACTGTCGAAATCATCTTTTGCAGCTAGCGTTATTGGAGAGTTGCCAGAAATCGCCTGAGGTAAAAAGAATATTAAACGCCTTAAACTCATTGTACACCACATTTAAAGGTAGTCATAATAGACTTTCTGTTCTAATGAAAACAGAAAAAGCATTAGATGGTGAGTGTCAGAAGCTCATTCAGCCCGGCGCAACAAGGTGGCTTTCATATGAGGAAAGTATCAAAGTAGTCCTTAAACACCATGCAGCCATTTGCATTGCTCTGGAGCATATTTATGTGGTAGCTGGAAATCTCTCCACCGAAGCAGGTGGTCTTTTGCTTATTTTGCGTAAAGCTACAACGGCTGTTACGCTGGTTCTTCTTGGGAAAATTTTTTCGATGCTTTCCAAATTAAGTAAATCACTACAGGTGTCCACAGGACACTTGACAGAATCATTGGCATTGGTACAGGTTGTATTAAGCTCAATTCGAGATATTTCAATGGATGGTATTGAACTGGAAGCGCGAGAATAACTACAAAAGGCTAAAGAACACAATGTAGAAGCTGAGAATAATGCAGACTCCATGGAAAGGGTTTTTAAAATGCTGGCAGTATTTAAAGCAACAGTTGAAGACAACCTACATAGTAGGTTTAATGATAAGTTCAAGGCATTAGCAAACTTTCACACAATCCTTTTAAATAAAGATGACCTGAATACTGGATTTGCTGATATTTCTGAAATCTGTGGCGTTGATGCTAAAGACATGATTGAAGAGTATAAAATATATAGGCGATATCCTGGTGATCTCCACACTCAGGCGAATATTTTATCTCTGGCATGTGATGAGCAAAAAAAGTGTATGTTTCCAGCATTGTCAGCTGTTGCTAAAATAGTGCTCTTGTTGCCGGTTGGAACCGCTGCTGTCGAACGGTCATTCTCAACAATGAGCAGAATTTTGTGCTCAGAAAGGCCTCGACTGCTTCCTGAGCATGTAAATGACCTTATGAAAATTTCTATTGAGGGACCGGGGATTCCTTTGTTTCGAGAAAATGATCAATCTGATGATTACAGCAGGCTAATTGATAAAGCCTACTGTTTAGTTGTCGCAAATTCTATTTTTATTTTCTAATTACTTGTACACAAATTGTAACAGTAAAATTCATTTCTCGTAAAACAGGTATAAGCTAATCTCAATATTAGCATCTCGCACAGCTACATACATACGTAGCAAGAACAATAGAATTAATCGCTAATACTGATATTGAGTTGAGTCTGTACCAGTGAGTCAAATCTTACGCTTTGTCGAACAATTTATCTCGTGACGACGGTGAATTCATTGAAATTGTTCCGCATGTATTTTTTCGGCCGTTCGTCGCGATAAACATTGTGTATATTAGATTATAATAAACAGTCATTTTTCGAGACTCAACAATTCGTGTTTTTTATTCTCAAAAACGCTTGGGAATTTTTCATGGTCCTTCGAACCGGATCTCGCTTTTTCGGTATTTGATTTCGGAATTATTAAATTCATCAGTGAACATCTGTTCGATCAGTTACATTTCGGTGCAATTTGTCACAACACCAATTCCATTCGTGTAAGGATTACGTTTAAAACCCCTTTGTGAAAATTACCACGTGCCCAATATACCAGTATACCAGGGACTCAAAATGGCTGGAGATGATGAAGTGAAACTAGACTCGAAGGTCACTTCAAGTGCAAGAGCGATATCAGAGCTACGAATCCAGCGCGGTGTGATCTTAGGCCAGCAAACCCGAATGAAAACGCTACTCGAAGGCAAGGTGGATCTCACCATATTTGAGGCCGAAAGTAAGCTAGGCCTTTTAGAATCGCAATTCAAAAATTTCGAAGTGGTTCAACGGCAACTAGAGGTATTAGATACAGATGAACCATTATCAGGAAAAAGGGATTTGTATGAAGATTCATACTGCCAACTGAAAGCCAAATTATTAGCCATCATCGAAAAACTTCGTCCGAGAAGATCAGTTGATGCATCCGCCATTTTGAGCTCCACTTTCGCTTCCGAAGCTACTTCGTCAAAGCTTCATTTACAGAAACTAAATCTGGCCAAATTTTCAATAATTGTCTGCGTAAGGGACATTCATTAAAGGCATGTCTATCGAGTAAGTGCCGCAAATGCCACCGGAGTCATCACACTCTTCTGCATGGAAATGTTAAGGCCAACCAAGCTCTTCCTCAAATTTCTCACGATCCGACGGCAGTTGAAAGAGCGCCCACAACTCAATCATCATTAATTGGCCAGGCATCTAACAGAACTCAGTTAACTACTTCTACAGACCAGTCTCAAACTGGTTCTGCTAATGTGATTCTTGGTACTGCAATAATTACAGTGAAATCGCCTGATGGGATTGCAGTCAACTGCAGAGCAATACTGGATAGCGGTTCGCAGTTGCATTTCATGACAGAAAGACTAGCACAGCAATTGCATTTACGAAGAGAGCAAACAGACGTAGCCATTAGTGGAATTTGTATGACAACGTCAAGGTGTGTGTCTAAAACATTTGCCAATGTACAATCATTGCATTATGACTTTAACTCCCTGTTGGAATTTTATATAGTACCTAAATTCACAGGGCCTCAGCCATTAGAGAAAATAAATATTGATCACTGGCACATTCCCAAAAATATTCCTCTCGCAGATCCGCAGTTTCATCTACCAAGAAAGGTTGATATTTTGATCGGAGCGGCACTGTTTTATAAACTGCTCGCCATCGGGCAGATTGATTTGGGTGCTAGTTGTCCAATAATACAAAAAACTCTTTTTGGGTGGGTGGTTTCTGGACCGTCCACCAGTTTGCGTACCTCACTTAGTGCAAATTTTCACCACAAAGATGATAGTGAGCAAAAGCAAGAAAACTTAAATGATCTTGTCGTTAAATTTTGGGAGCTCGATCAACAAGAAAATGACACTAGCAAAAGGTCAGTGGAAGAAATATATTGTGAACAACATTTTGAAGCCAATACAGTTCGTGACGCAAGTGGCCGATTCATTGTAAAGTTACCGCTAAGACAAAATCCTTCAGTGCTCGGTAATTCTTATGAAATCGCATTAAAACGACTGTATAGCATTGAAAGGAAACTTAGCAAGTCTCGTGAATTACACGCCGGTTACCATGCTTTTATGAAAGAATATGTATCACTAGGGCATATGAGTGAAGTCGTTGAACAAGTTCGTGTTTTACAGCGCCCCCATTACATTCTTCCTCATCATTACGTTTTGAAAGGTGACAGTACTAGTACAAAACTACGCGTTGTTTTCGACGGTTCTTCTAAATCATCAAGTAACATATCTTTGAACGATATTCTCATGGTGGGCCCCACAGTTGTTCGCTATTTTATTACGCTATTTTATTACGATTTCGATTACATCGATATGTACTATCAGCCGATATAGAAAAAATGTACCGGCAAGTGTTAGTGCATCCAAGCGACCGACATCTTCAGCTCGTACTTTTTCGTGAAACTGTGAATGAGCCTGTGAAAGTCTTTCGATTGAACACAGTTACCTATGGCACTGCAGCAGCACCGTTTCTGGCAATACAAGCTCTTCGAAAGGCTGCAGATCATGCCAAAGATCATTTTCCGATAGGAGCCTCAATTATCAACCAGGACTTCTTTGTCGATAATCTGTTAACTGGAGGTGATACCTTTGATGAAGTTTTCAACGTTCAGGCCCAAATTGTAAAAATCTTGCAAGGAGCAGGCTTCACACTTAAAAAATGGTGCTCAAATGAACCAAGGCTGCTGTTAGGCATAAAGAAGGACAACCAAGAGATTTTGACGCGACTTGGTGACAATGATATAGTCAAAACTCTTGGCTTAGCATGGAATCCGATTGATGACGAATTCATAATCACTTATAGAGTGCCGGAAGTCAGAAACTCTGTAACCAAGAGAATGGTATTATCGGAAACAGCTCGATTCTTTGATCCGTTAGGGCTGCTTAGTCCAATTATTGTCACAGCTAAACTATTTTTGCAAGAGCTTTGGAAGTTAAAGATCAACTGGGATGAAAGCTTACCTGTAGAAATGCAGACAAGATGGCAATATTTCCGTGAGACCAACGCAAGGGTCAAGAACTTCACCATACCGCGACATGTCATTACAGTAAATGCCAAGCTTCAGATTCATGGGTTTGCAGATGCTAGTCTACGCGCATATGGTGCCTGCATATACATCCGAAGTGAAACTCCAGACGGAATTATATCGACAAAACTATTATGTTCTAAATCACGCATCGCTCCATTAAAAGCTACAACAATTCCGCGTCTTGAACTTTGTGCTGCGCTATTGCTTTGTGAACTCTTGCAGCGAATCCAGAAAATTATTTTTCGTGAAATTGCTGACCTATTTTGTTGGAGCGATTCACAAATCGTGCTCGCTTGGTTGAACTCTCCTTCTTATCAATGGTCTTCTTTCGTCGCAAACCGCGTGTCAAAAATTCAAGCAGCCACACCTAGTATCTGGCATTACGTTCCAACGCACCACAACCCTGCAGACTTAATTTCTCGTGGAGCTAAACCAGAAAAGCTTCAAACATCTACAATGTGGCTACATGGTCCAGAATTTTTATCTACGGCAGAGTCCCAGTGGCCGTGTAACGTCGGATTTCTGGATGAAACCAATATTCCAGAAAAGCGCAAACAACACTTCACGACTCTAACGTCCTATAAGGTAGAAGATTTAATAAGGGGAACAAAGTATGCAAGCTCTTATATGAAAACCGTTCGAGTGTTCGGCTACGTCAATCGCTTCATCAAAGCGTCGGTGTCGCGTATACATGCTTCGGGACCTAAACTTTTGTCATCAGCATTAACAGTCAAAGAATTGGATGAAGCAGTGATACTAATCGTTCGCTGCTTACAACGGGTTTATTTCAAAACGGACTATAATGAACTCTTGAAAAATGCTTCTGTGAACTCTAAAAGCCGAATGTTGTCTCTACGCCCCTTTTTAGATAGCAATGCGGTTATTCGGGTCGGTGGACGAATTACGAAATCGGACTTACCATTTGATGCGAAACATCAGATGATTCTTCCAAACCATCACCCTTTTACTTATGCAGTGTTAACGTTTCTTCACGTAAATAATTCTCATGCGGGATGCCATACACTTGTAAACATATTTCGACAGAAGTTTTGGTTAATCAACGCAAAGTCAGTGGCCAGACGAGTTATCCACCAGTGCATCATATGCTTTCGAGTGAAGCCCCGTTTTTTTCAGCAAATCATGGGAAACCTTCCACATGATAGGCTAGCGGCATCGCATCCTTTCTTCTTCACAGGGATTGACTTTTGTGGACCGTTCTTCATGCGTGCTCAACTTCGAGGAAGAGCTCCAATCAAGGGTTATTTGTCAATTTTTATATGTTTCGTTACAAAGGCTGTACATTTTGAGCTAGTTTCAGATTTATCGACGGCCGCCTTCATTTTATGTCTAAAACGCTTCATTGCTCGTAGGGGGAAGTGTAGCAAGATATACTCGGATAATGCTACCAATTTCATCGGCGCCAATAACAAGCTTCAAGAGCTAAGAAGACTATTTGCGACTCAATCCCACATCAGCGAAGTTAATCACGCATGCCTTGAACAAGGGATCGAATGGTGTTTTATTCCGCCGCGCTCCCCACATTTCGGAGGTTTATGGGAGGCGGCAGTAAAAAGAGCCAAGTTTCATCTTACTCGAGTGGTGGCTAACGCATCTCTCAATCATGAGCAAATGCTGACGGTAATCTGCCAAGCTGAAGCCGTTGTAAATTCAAGGCCAATCACGGAGATGTCATCGGATCCTAGCGATTTAGAGGCCCTCACCCCTGGCCATTTTCTTATTGGTCGACTGATGACATCACTACCCGAACCAACGTTCACACATTTGAACATCGGTGCATTGGAACATTTTAAACGAATATCCTTCCTTCAACAGACCTTTTGGAATAGATGGCGCAACGAGTATCTGCATCTGCTACAATCTCGCAATAAGTGGACTTCGAATCATCCTAATGTAAGAGTCAATCAACTAGTGCTAATGAAAGATGAAAATCATCCTCCAATGAAATGGCCTCTTGCCCGAATTATAGAAGTAACATCAGGAGAAGATGGCAAGGTACGAGTTGCTACGGTACGCACAGCATCAGGTGTTTTCAAACGAGCTATTGTTAAACTTTGCCCTTTGCCATTTGGTTCAACAGATGAAAACTCAAATTTTCATGGCGGGGAGGATGTTTAGTTGTCGCAAATTCTATTTTTATTTTCTAATTACTTGTACACAAATTGTAACAGTAAAATTCATTTCTCGTAAAACAGGTATAAGCTAATCTCAATATTAGCATCTCGCACAGCTACATACATACGTAGCAAGAACAATAGAATTAATCGCTAATACTGATATTGAGTTGAGTCTGTACCAGTGAGTCAAATCTTACGCTTTGTCGAACAATTTATCTCGTGACGACGGTGAATTCATTGAAATTGTTCCGCATGTATTTTTTCGGCCGTTCGTCGCGATAAACATTGTGTATATTAGATTATAATAAACAGTCATTTTTCGAGACTCAACAATTCGTGTTTTTTATTCTCAAAAACGCTTGGGAATTTTTCACCTACAGCATCTGGCTTAAAAAGCCGCGTCGTTGAATTTTCAACTCTTTGGAGCGTGAAACTTTAGAAAAAACCATGTTACACAGATTGTTTTTAATTGAATAAAATCGGATTATTTTTATAATGAAGTAATAAAATAACAAAAATAAAATATTAAAAAATCATTTCCGTCTTTATTTATAGGGTGGGGAATGAAGAGCCTCACATTGCCATTTGGGCTCATAAGTAATAAAATTCATTTATTGAAACATTTCATTTTTCCAATGCACAGAGGCAATTCACATACAGTACAAGATCATGATCTTTTTTGATGCTTAAAAGCACACGTCGAACACGAATAGAGTGTTTCAGTTGATGTTTCGAGTCTCTTTTTGTATGATAATAATGATAATTTTACATAAAAATAAATAAGTGTGCAAGTAGCACTATAGTATTTATTAATTAAAAATTATATATTTATATCAATTTATAGACATATCGTTATGTTTATCCAAAATTTACATATCTTCAGCCCTTTGGCCGTGGTGGGTATTTTAGTGAGTTTTTAGATACTCCTTTATTTCTATGGTAATAAGCTATATAAAAGTTTTGGAAGATATTGTAGCACCCAGGAAATATCTTTAACCCTTTAACGACAGCGGGCTTTTAAGTTAATTTATAGGCACAAAACATTTGGAAAAAAACATTAGGAAACAAAATATTTGGGGAAAAAACAAGTATAAGAAATGAGAGATATTTATGTTTTAGCTTGGTTGTTAGCTTGGTGCATGTTTTCAAAAGTTTTAAATGCATGCGGGCACTTAGTGCCAAACTGCATGTTAAATCTCAAACGCAATCTTCGCACTTTCTCTGCGAAAGCAAATTTTTCTAGCGCTAAGCAAAAGGAATAAAAATAAGATATTAGGAATTGAAACCTTTATGCTGGAGTTACAATCAGTGCAACACAGCATTTACAGTCATCTGTCACTGTCTATGTTAACGAAATTGTTGTTCGATAATACGGATCCTATAAAGTCTCGGAAAGTGATATCAGTGAGTATTTTATCCTTTAAAAGCTGCAGAGTATATTGCAAAGCAAAAATTTCATTTGCATATGACATTTCTTATTTCCCGGACGTTCATAGGAACTGGTGGAATAGAATATTTTCAAAAATTTTGTAGCCATGCCAAGTTTGAGGTATGAGTTTCCTGCGCAACAAAGTTGTGTTGCATCATTGTAACTGCTCTCATACGTTCTCATGTGTTTAAACTCGTTTTGTTGTGCAACGATGCTATGTTGCATTGATTGTAACTTCAGCTTTACTGGTAAAATAAGTACTAAGTACAATACAGTAGTTGAATAAAGTGACACCCCTCCTAAAATTTGAAAATTTTTGAATTGCGATAACTTTTTACTTGATTATTAAATTTTTATGAAACTTACAGAACATATTAATGTTGTTAAGTTGCACACTTGCATAGTTTTTTATGAACGTGCTGGCAACCCTGTAGCTACGGCAGGTACTGAAAGTGAACACATTCAAACCATCGAATCTCCTAAAAAATTTCCATTTCTTACAATAAAAACTAACTTATACACGAATCTTATGCTTTATCTACGCAGTCAAAGTAAAACTTTGGAAATTTCATGTCGGACAAGAACGGTAACCCTTTCCCAATTTACTTATATTTTTAGCATCAAAAACTTCTGTTCACGGGAACTCACGAACCAATAATCAAATGCAGTTGAAATTTTCAGAATACATTGCACTTAAGTAGGACCAGGTCGGATGGAAGCGATTTTGAATTGTGGGCAACTCTGTGCCAGTGATGCCAGCTTGAAAAATTACAAAGAAAAAAAACTGCATTTTGCCCTATGAATTCTGATTCAGTTACCAGATTTTCATGAAATTGACACAGTAGCTGAACCTTACTTGAAGCCGTGTTTGGTAGAAATTTTGTTGAAAAATTCGATTGGTGCTGACAGCTATGATAATTTTTGTTTCCTTGGTTTTGAAAATTCACTCAGGAAAATAAAGCTTTTTGCCCTATAACTTCCAGTGCAGTCATGAAATCAATACGAATTTCATACAATTGATGGAACCTATTATAGCCATTATTCAGGCCGAATCTGGTTGAAAAGCCACAATAGGGTTGCCAGCTATTGTTGGTTTTGTGTTTATTTGCAATATCTTTATTAAGCGATTTTATCATAAAATTTCCAAATGGTAATGATGTTGTAGTGACAGTAAACAGCATCATTTGACAAATTTTGGGACTGGCAACCCTAAATTTCTTTATACTCCTACAACTTCGAACACAGTCATTGGATCGAGACGAAATTCGCAGGGTAGGTTAATTTCAACGCGAAGCAGATGTGGTTTTGATACTGGCAAAAGGTTGCCAGCACGAGTCGGTAGTGCTATTTTTATATCAATAAATGCTTACAGTTAGTATTCATGCCGGAAACATTTACAATGAAAATACATAGCCAATGTTTCAATTCCCAAAGTTCTGCAAATTTTTCGGATCGCAGCCCCAAACACCAACTTCAGTTACAGTGTTGCAGGCACTGAGCATTTTCTTCATTGATGTTGTATGAGATGCTGCTTTGAAAATTTTTGTGAAATAAGCAACTGATAGTGAATATAATTAGCAAGTGTTTTGCTCTCATAAACTTTGAAATTCATGCCAGTGGTAATATCTGAAACCTTTCCACCATATGAGCTATAATGCATTCTTGAGACCAAAGTAAAATCTGGCGTTTGAAACAGTTTCACGGTAATAAGAAGCTCGTGTGGTAGAATATGCACTCAAAATCTGCGCGATTCTTCTACTGTTCTTCGAACATTAGTGCTTCTAGCGGTTCAGGTGCGCTAGAGTTTTTATTATTTCTTTGCCCAATTCTTCTTTACATTTTCCAAAAAATTAGCTCAACGAAGTCTACCCTCTTTGCTTCACTTGCCACAAGATCAGGCACTTCTCGCAGCAAACAGTAATCGTCGTACAATTTATCCTTATTTAGTGGCACTTTTAAAGAAGAACTCAGATTTTGGAATTCATTGAAGTCAATTTCATTACCCATTGTCAAAATGCTCATTTTCTTATAAATAGAAGTGTCACATTCGTATCACTTATTTAAATAGCGTAAACAACGCTCCAATTTTTGTCAGCATCTTCTTTGAAAGTGTTTGAAATAGCAGTAACATAATGCAAGACAGTTCTCTTCTTTGCAGGCTTTCCAAATAATTTATGCACAGTCGTCTTCGCCTTCATTAAGAAAATATTCTCTTAAAGTCATCATGTAGACACATGGCGAAGAATAGACTTGTCCTCTAAATGAGCAAAATCGAAGAATTCTTTGAGCAAAATTCGCTGTAAACTTTCAATACCCACGATTCCACATGAAACCGTAAAGCTCTTAATGCTTATTTGTTACAATTGTGTAAAATATGGCACTTACAATTCGCTTTCACAACATTTGGGTTTTCAATTTTGAAAAAACGGAAGCATTGTATGCGGATAGTGCAGATACCGATGACCAGGATAAGGCGTTTTTCTTCACTAGTTTCAGCAGGGTCTTGATAAAAGTCAAGGAAACCTTGTTTCAGATTTCACTGGATACATTTTTAAATTCCCCTTATTGGACGAATCGATTCAAAGAGAGTAATAAGTAGACTCCTGCAATTTCGATAGAAGGATTTCTTGCAATAGAGGGGCCATGATATTTTTACAAATAGTTGTAGCTTAAGTTCGACCGCACGCTAATTTTTTTTTTTGCAACTTCAGAATCAGGAAACAACGTAGGGAACAACTTATTGTCACAATCTTGGCTTGAGTAGCTGTGATGATGTTTAACTCCATGATATACAGAAGCAATTTCCGCGGCAGTTATTAGATCTTCGTCTCACGAATGTTTTTTGCACACAAAAACTAGACACTGATGGCATAGAAGATTTTTTTTGAGAAATAACTTATGTTTTTTACCTTCCGAATGCACAACTAAAGCTCTTTTACCTTCGTATTTTAGTGAAATATCGGTTCTGCACAACTTACATTCAGCGGCAAAATTATCTCGACTTTTTAAGCCAAGCACTAAAAAGAGGATCGTTCAACCAGTTTCCATCAAAGCTTGTATGATATTTAACTTTTTTTCTTTCTAGGCGGTGTCTGAGTTAAGCTTTCTCGCGAGGTTCCCGAATCCGACTTAATGCTTTGTTTGTAGAATATTACAATAGAATATAATAATGTAAAATAATAAAATATAACAACACATGCGTACTTACAGCGAATATAAACTAAGCACGTTGGTACTGGCCGCCACTTGAATTACGCTACTACGCAACCAACTAACAAAAATGTACTAAGAAAAGATGATGAAATTATGCACTAGCTGCGCTCCCCACTCGCAGAGGCGGCCAGCCGCCAGTGTTGCCATGCCGCAGCTAAGTCAATTGTACAAATCTAGTGCAATTCACGATTATTATTCATTAATATTGTATTATTTACAAGCATGACGACAATTTGTGCTATATTTCCGGGAGAATATAACTGCATTTCGGGAGCCGGGAGATTTTTTAAGTCAACTGTATATTTCCGGGAAAATTCCGGAATTCCGGGAGAGTTGGTAACCCTAGTTGTGCGGTGTGAGCACGAAAAATCCTGTTTGGGGTGCATAAAAAAAAAAATGAGCGAAAAGTGCCTTTCGTGTTTTTTGTGTGAATCGTTTGAGATCGTAAATCCCGTGGCGGTGCATGAAAAGTGAACTGACACGGTGAAGTCAGGATTTTTTCGTGATCGTTCTTGTTTTTGTGAGAATTGTTGTTGTTGCAGTGCGTCATACGATAGGACAGTTTTCGTTCGTATTTCGTCATCGTATGAAAGAGGACTGTTGGTTCTTTATGACATGGTTAATTTGGGCGGACTTAAATTGATATGCTTATTCGTCGATTTAGAATTTCATTCGGTGAAATTTGGTGTGCAACAAAAAAAGGAAACTTTTTCATTTGTTCATGGTGCGTTTTCAAGGCAAGACAAATGGAGGGCGATCGAGTGAACATTGAAAAATTGGAAGGTGGCCGCAATTGGCTGACAGGGAAATTTCAGATGCCCCAAGTGCTTGAGGCCAGTGAAGTGTTGGGGTGGTGGATGGAACACTTTCGACACTGACAATTGCGAGTCAAAACTATGCAGTGATAAATACGCAAGCAGTGATAAATACGTTGATAAGCTTCACCATAGGTGTAATTGCGCATCACTATTCTGGATATTCAAAACACTTTTGATCTGCTAGAGGTTCTCGAACGACGTTTTTATAAAGAGTGGAGAAGTTAGTACTAAGCGCTAGCATTGACTTCGGCACGAAGATAAGGTTTGACAAGTCTCCATTATCTGGTCATTCTTTGGAGTCAAAATGTTGAAAATGGACAAAAGCAGAGACTCTGCTGATTACTGGCAGATAAAGTGTCTAGTATAACAATACCTAATCGATTTTTTTATAATGTGTTGTGTTGAAGGCACTGACTTAGCTCAGTTTACAAATTCAAACGCATACTGGCACCAAATGTCACTTGAATGGTCTGCCTATTTTAAATTGACGTAAAATGCCAAACCAACTTTTTTTTTACGTGAAAATATGAATACCATTCTGGCTAAATTTCAATCTAAATTTTGGCCGAAACAGATTTCACGTGAAATTTCGCACAAAAAATTCACAATACTTGAATACGCAATACCAAGCTTAAGCTATAACTAAGCCATCTTAAATTATGAGTACTTAATGGATGGTGGTTAGCTATTTTCGAAGTTGTTAGCTTCGAGAAAAATTCAATGCTATCGCTAATTTGTAATTTGTTTTCAGTTTCTTTCACATCACAAGCCAGAATATCGATTACAAGGGTTTAATCAACTAAACACGAATATAATAAACTGATTTCAGTTTTATTTTAAAACAACATACAGCCTAAAATTTAAACAATTTATTTCGAATATAATAATTTATTGGTTGCTATTTGCATGGTTTGCTTTATCTCAGTGGACTGTTACTCCAGTGAGCACAGTCTCGACAAGAGGCAAGTGCCAATACTATCACATGCTCTGCTCTGTAATCCAATAACATAAGTTGCGTACCCACGTTGGGCGCCAGACAAAAACAGTTGTTTATGGACACAATAAGGATGTTACCTTAGCGCTAAGCATTACGTTTAAACAATGAAATTGTTGTTTTTAATGTTTACCAATTTTTTTCTAGCTTGTAAAAAAATATTTTAATAAAAAAACCGATTTTTCCTTTCGAAGCTAGATATATTGAATTTTGTGACAAATATCGATATTTCGAGTGCAATCTGCCCTCTTCTTCAGTGTCTATCGGTCTAATTTTAATCTAACTTAGGTATGTTATTTATAGTGCTTACTTTTAAAGTATTGACTTATACTAATTGTCTATTAATTACTTTACTTAAATACATTTAACGATCTATATTAATTAAATTTTCCTCCTTACTATCAAATGAATGTTCAAATTAACCTGAACAATGGTGATGCACAGTTTCCTTGGTCTGTGTTTAGTCTTCTATTCATAGGAGTTTTCCATATGTTCAGGCTTTCGTACGCATCCAGTTTTCGTACCTGCTGTACCTCCTTAATCACCTCCACGTTGTCACATGTTATATTATGATCCTCCTCCAAGATGTGCTTCGCTACTGCTGATCGTACTTATGTTGTATTCCTTTTCCTCGCTGAAGCTGCTTCCCATTTATGTTCCGTTAGTCTAACACCAACTAACCGTTTCATTTGACCGATGTATATTTTGGCGCATTCTGGGCAAGTAATTTTATAAACTTCACATTTTTCCTTTTTATCCTTTTTGTCTTTCACGTGACATAATATAATACCTAATTATTTAGTTTTATTGGTTGGAACTGCTTTAATATCAAAGCGTTCAAGAAGTTCCCGAACTTTTTTGAATATTGACGAAAAAATAATTGGAACTCTTATGGTTGTCTTTTGTTTTTCCTGCGTAAAGAGCGTCGTTAAAAGATCACGCTGTATTCTATACTTTTTCTTTTTGACAAGATTTCCGAATATCCTCTCATCAAACCTATTTTTCCCCGCCGTATCTTTAATATATTTAACTGCTGAGTTAAAACTTTCCTGATCCATGGGCACTGTTGATAGACGGTGAATCATCGAATTAAAGGGCGCCATTTTTTGGGAATGCGAATGATCAGACGTGGATGGTGTTGTGGTCTGGGTGTGTGTGGGCTTCCGGTAGTTATTAAATCTAAGAAGACCTTCTTTCCTTATGACCATTAAATCCAAGAAGGATAGTTTCTCATTGTTTTCGATTTCCATTGAAAATTGGATGTCCTTATGTGCTTGGTTCAACTTCTCCAAAGTTTCTCCCAAAGCATATTTTTAACGATAACTAGAATGTCGTCTACATATCTCAACCAAACCCGAGGAAGCGCACTTTCTTCATAAAGTTTCTTCTTCAGTCTGTCCATAAATATCTCAGGCATAAGTGGAGATAAAGGATTTCGCATTGCAACACCTTTCATCGCTTTAAAGTATTTCCCCCTGAAAGTAAAATAACTTTCATTCATGCAAACCGAAGCGAGTTTCAAAAAGCCTTTAGCACTCCTCCTCCCCTTCGGTGAGCTATTCCTCTCTAATAGCCAGTCCTCAAAGAACGTGAGTGCTTGTTTTACCGGCACGCTTGGGAACAGAGCCTTGACATCAAATGATACAACTAGCTCAACTTCCCCTATTGTAACCACTCTTCCAAGCCGCCCTATTACCTCGTCTCGATTTTTAACTGTTCTATCGCTAATCTTTCCTAAGGCCCTACACTCGTCTACAATCTACTTTGCGATTCTCCTTGTTGGAGCGTTTGTAGCGGTGACAATTTCCCTAAGTTCACTTCCTTCCTTATGTATCTTTGGACGGCACCTAATTCTTGGCAATGACGGGATTGAGACCCCCAGCTTGTTCACCTCTCCAATCGTCCCTTTGCACTCTTTCAAGACTCTTTCAACTCGTTTGATAGAGTCTGGTAAGGGATCTTTCCTAAGCTCATGGTAGGGTAAGTGCACTAGAAGTCGGCCATGCGTCAGAAGTCAGCCACTTTGTCTATACACTTTGAAAATAAGAAAACAAAAACCTAAAAAAAGGAAAAAAATACTCTAACAGATTGGTAGAAACATAGTCTCGAAGTGGCGTAAAATCTAGCGCTGTGTGTTAAGTCTGATGAACGCAATTGTTCATTCAGTTTGTGGAATCGTCAACTGCACTCAAAAACTTCATGTGAATGTCATATTTTCTTAAGAAGTGATATACAAATTATCCTTCAATATGTTCTGTTTTTGTGTGTGATCGGTGTTGAAAATCAACTGATGTGTAAGTTGTTCACGCTAGACTCTTAACTTTATTGAAATTAATTGATTTAATACTGTTAAATTGAAAAATATGAGGAGGCCGGATACTGAATCATATATTTTACGATATGTTCAGTTGCCGGCCACGGTTGCCGAGTATTGAAACTTCACTAGAAATGTTTTTTTGGTAATATTTCCAACGAAATGACGTCATATGTTGACTATAAGGGAGAATTATTAAAAAATACAGTATTGCTCAAAAATATCCAGTATTCGGCCCCATATAAATCATGAAAATTCACCTTGGCCGAAAACTGATGCAGAACATTTTAATAATCGGCCTCATCTAACGTTTTTCTATAGTTGTTATTTATTTCCAAAGAAATGAATAACGAAACAGAAAAAGACGGGACTGGCCGTATATTACCAACTCTAGAATCTTACAGAAAAAATAGAATTATAATGGCACTTAATGATATCCGCAGTAGTAAGCTAAGCATACGTAAAGCTGCTGCTAAATATTGCATCCCATGAGCAACATTGCAAGATCATTTGCATGGAAGAATACCTGACGAGTGAGACAAAAAAGGTCCAAGTTCCATGTAATCTACTGAGGAGGAAACAGCCATTACTGAATGGTGCATTAAGTTATCTAAATGTGGCTTTCCTCTAAAGCATGATAATTAATTGAACACTGTTCAACATTTTTTGAAAGATGATGCCAGGGTAAATCCGTTTAGAAATAATGGTCCTGGAGGAACCTGGTTAAAATCATTCTTTAGAAGAATTCCTTCTTTAAGTTTAAGAGAAGCAGAAACACTACATAAAGGCAAAGCAGCTGTTACTTCGCAGTATATTAAGAACTGGTTCAATGAACTCAAAGAATTTCTTCGATCAGCCAACCAAGAAAATTTGCTGCTCGATCCCAGGCGAATCATTATTGGCGACGAAACTAGCTTCTGCCTTTGTCCCAAAACTCGCAAAGTTATTGCTGCTAGGGGCTACAAAAACATTTATCAAGTGGAAGCAGTTGGAGAAAAGGATACAATCACAACATTGTTAACCTTTTCGGCTGTTGGCAAAATACTACCACCCTTAGTAGTTTTTCCATACAAACGCATTCCTAAAGATATTGTGGACAGCGTACTAAATGGTTGGATCCTTGGTAATACGGACTCTGGGTGGATGCGGAGCGAAACATTCTATGAGTATGCGGCATACTGTGCCAGTAGCTGGCTGATTGAACAACGAGTACCAAAGCCTGTTTTGCTGCTGGTTGATGGTCATAAATCCCATTTGTTTATGCAATTAAGTGAGTATTGTGATAAAGCAGGCATTTTGCTATATGCACTGCCACCAAATGCAACAAATATTCTGCAGCCTGCCAATGTCAGTATATTCAAGCCTCTCAAGCAGGATTGGAAGAAGACAGTTCGCGCATAGAATCTGGGAAATCTCAGAGCGAAGAGGACACTAATAAGTCAACAGTCAGTATGTTTCGTCACACTTGTTATTCGATATTAACGACGATGGAAAGTTGAAGTGTCAATTTTAATAATGCTGAAGTCCTGATGCATCTAACAATATGCTCAAACCTCTCGCTGAAAACAAGACCTGCTTAAGCTCAACTAAGTTGCAAAGATGATCAAAAACTGAACTTTGAACTGCGAGCCAGAAGGCTGGTTTTTTCTAATTATGGTGCAGCCATAGAAAAAACATATGTTGCAGAAGCTAATAAGGAACATTTAACTGCAGAGCCAGCGTCTGTTCATTTAGAGATTCCCAGCACTTCTTCTGGACTCACATCACTATCAATTTAGATGAAATTATTGTTGTTACTCCTTTTAGGTACTTCAAATCGGTTCAAACCTACATCCAGAAGATACTCTCTATCTACGAGCAGATCCTGTTCACCTATATTTAGTAGATCGTACTCACCAGTCTCCCCACACCTATTGAAACATTTATTTTTTCCGGAACCTGTAAAGAAGGAATTAAAGATTTCAAAAACCACTAAAGCGTCTGAAGCTTGGAGAAATATATGTAAGATAAAAGAAGTGAAAAAAATAGAAAAGATCAGACAATTAGAAAAAAGAAAAGAGGATCGTATCAAAAAAAGAAAATCGAAAGACGCAAAGACACTTGAAAGGAAAAAGAAAAAAACGAACGTGGAATAACAGAAGAAAGCGATTAAGTGTCAGGAATGTGACAATGTTCTGATAAGCGACTCAGAAGTGGCTGACCTAAAAAATATTGGGTGCAGCAGCTGCTCTAGATGGTATCATCTAAAATGTTGTTCTCTTTATCCTCTAAGTTATGAGAAAGCATCTGATGAGACATTTTCTTGCAAAATATGTGAGACCCAACAGGAAAAGAAGTGAACGTTGTCTGTAACAACTTATGAAAAGTCGAAAAGTAGAATCATCCAAGTCAATATTAGAATTAAAAATACTTTGAAAGAAAGATGATTGGTTTATGTTAAATTAATTGTTTTTATTTACAATTTTCCATAATATATATAATTTGATTGAAGAATAAATACAAAATGTTTCAAGTATTATATGTTTTATTTATGTTTCATGGATATTTCTTTGTAAAATAATGAAATATGCAACATGGCCGGACACTGATACAAAAGAGGCCGATAACTAAATTTCAGGGGCCGACTACTGATGCAAAAGCATAGCATAGAAGAGATTTAGAAGAAATAGAAGAAATAGAAGAAATTTTCCATAACAAAAATTGTCACAATCTTTTTTTTTTCACTTAAAAACTGTACAATTTTAGCGAGAGGAGTATAATCAGACTTCTCTTCAGAAATGTGTATATGAAAGTAAAATCTATGCAGTGATTCATCAGACTTTTCCCATTTCGGAAACAATGCGCCAGTTGCAAAATATTAATTTCGCGTGCCGAAATCATGCAAATTGTGCGAAAATCAGGTCAGCTCTTGGATTTTTTAATTTAATGTGATAAATTAGTAGATGACAAAGGAAAATCATCAACTCATCTTATACTTCTTTACACATGATTGTGCAAATCTTATTGCCTTCCTAAACTTCAATTCTTCACTAGTATTCTCGGTTAAGATGAGTGATAAATTCGTTGTGAATAATTCATCAATCATTCACTATTCTTCTTGACAAAATAAAAAATGCATACATAAAAATCCATTAGCTGCAAAATAAGTCCGTAACGCAACGAGTATTGTAGTAGCAATCCTTTTATCCTTGATAGAATTCTGTGATATATAGTCTTCAAATTGTATTCATTTTTCTTTTCATTTGAAATTGCGCCAATAATTCCACCAAATGAGCAATTTCACTTCATCTTCACAATTCAATTCGTATCTTTTGAAAGCAGACTTGCGTAAGTTCCCTATACTTCAATTCTTTTATGCAGCGAAATATATAAAATATTTTGTTCGACGTTCTTTTCATTCGTCGCTTCACAAATCATTTGAATAAACCAACGGTACGATGAAACCGACATGCATATAAAAAAACCGAAGTGAAAATGGGAGCACTTAACCTTAATGAGGCATTCTTGGAAATGAAATGGATGTATGTTGGTGTGTGCACCTAGGTATAGCTATGTAGGTATGGCAGCAAATTGAGATGGCATTGATTGGAAAATGCTTTTGGCCGACATCAAAGAATATTTTAAGCTTTATTCATAGATGTATATATTTTTTGTCGACAGGAAAAGGGTACCTTGGAGCATCCCAAATACGAATAGCGTCCTAAGATGCAAGTTTAATCTAACTGTATTCGCCTTAGGTTAGTATAATCCCTATAACGATCTGGTTTAATAATTCACCTCTAAATCCTGCATTTCGCTTGCCGGTAATCTGCTCACCATACACCGCTAGCTCGCAACAATAAATCTTCGCGCATAATAGGTATCACTGGAGCAAGCAAGTAAATCCAATCTGGCGTTCGAGTCCGTATTACACGTTTTGTCAATCGATTACTTAATCGATTAGTGGGTAAGAGGGAGCTTGGCAGCGAATAGCAAATCAGATTGCTGATGGCGTAAATGCGTTTGCCATAATTCACTAGGAAATTAAGCGTCGGACATAATCCGCTTGCAGGTTACCTGCAATTGCCAAATCGAATTCCGTTTTCCGAGGATTCACTGTCAAATTATTGGCAGTGCAGACCAGATTTGTGGACATCGGTTTGCTTGTATTGTGCACATATTCGAATCACTTGAATCTTGTGATGCTACTCGCGGCAAAGCAGAAGGTTCTCAATTGTTTCGATTACACATTATTACGGCAGATGGAATGATGGCATCTGAGCTGGACTTTGTAATCAGCTTCCATATTTCCTGTTCGATCAAACTAGTTTCGCATCGTGGGATCCTACATGACATCCTAATTTGGCCAGTTCAATTGTAGGGCTAATGATTGTTCCGTCGAGAAACTACCCGGGTAGCAACGTTTATGTATGATTAAGTGAAAATGCTATCTGATATGTCAGAGACAGATATTGAAGGACAAAATCTGAGCTTCAACCAGAAATCTACGAACAACCGAGTTGAATTAATGTTGACAGTGAATTTGAAAGTGACCATGTCCATCTATTATATAAACAGTGAATAGTTCAGAATTTTTCCTACACATTTTTAGCAGCATCCAGTGCCGGAGGTCATAAAACTTCGATTCGGTTTGCTGATTGCACTTACTGATAATTAAAGGGCTATATCGTTGTTTGAAGAGAAGATAAGGTAATGCCGGCTGTTGAAATCAATTGAAAATGAAAATAAATAAATAAAAGTCTAGCGCATCAGAACCGCTAGAAAACTGATTTTCGAAGAAATTGTCTTTGAGTTACAAAAAAATGTGGAAAGACGTAATATACTTTTTTGTAGAATCATACTGTTACCCTCCCCGCCTAATTGAGGGGGTAGTGACCTCCGGCTTGGTCCGTTTGGGTCCCGGGTTCGCTCAGGAGACTGGGCGTGGGCGCCACTCACTCACCCCAATAATGGACCACGAGCCGCCGAGTGAGCTTACGGCTCACCGAGGTCAAGAGAACTGGGAATGGGGGTCGCTGCGGCGTAAAGCACGACCCCTCTATTTCTCTTTCGCCGAACCACCAAACCGCGAAACGATCGTTTAACCACCTTCCTGTGCCACGAATAACTACGATCTCGTAAATTAGAAATAAAATCTTTATTTTTACAACCTCCGCGATTTCGCGATTCTCCTAACACAGAAAGAATTCAATTCTAACGCCTTACGCTACGTTAGCTTACTCTAATTATCGCTTCAATTACCGAAATCCACCACTCTACTGTAACACTCTGAATATTTACACAAGAAAATGTTTTTAGAAATTCTACATATGCGAAAAGTTTTGAAAATGTTTTCTTGCTTTCGTTCTGAACTGCTTAGAGCTAAATAAATTCTTCCAACTATTCTAAAATATACACTAAACTTCTTCCTTCTTTTAGTGGAACCAAAAAAAACTTGTCAAAAAGCCAACCCCGACTCCAGCCGAGTCCCGGTTCAGTTATGGGCGCGTTTCTTCACGACCAGATACGTTTATTGCTCGCCTTCGCCGTCGCACAAAGAAATCTTCTTATTCGTACCTTGGTCTGGGCCTGACTTGCCAAGATGTTCCACTGGACGCTTCCGTCGTTGCACAAAGAATCCAAGTATCACTTTTTCAGAATCTGATTCAACGATTTTACAAAATTCATCCACCGCTCGCTTTCGCCGTCGCACAAAAAATCCTTACACCTGATGATTTTCCAAAAATTAATCGACTGCTCGCTTTCGCCGTCACACAAAGAATTCTTGTACCTGATGATTTTCCAAAAATTAATCGACTGCTCGCTTTCGCCGTCACACAAAGAATGGCAAATTTTCCTTCATCCGGTACCGCTGCTTTCTCTTTTCTCGTTCGAGTCCCGTACTTTCTCCCTTTCCCGTATAACCGGGTGAATGCACTTCTTTCCACAGGCGCCGATCGAGGATTCCCACCAATCCGATAATTTTTCCACTAGCTATTATCCCATAATTTACCGTGGTCGTCGGGTTATCGTGTCGTGGCACTATCGACAGCCATAGGTTGATTGACAACTTGATATCAGCAGATAGAATGACAGCTGGAAACATCAACCGACCTCGGAAAAATACATAATCAAAATGTCAACAAAACTCAGGGGTGTCCGGCGATACCCTGCAGCTCCAGCGTTAGAGGGTCCATCAGGGCTCGTTGAAGTGGACGTCTGCGGGTGGTAATTAGATAAGTATTCTACCTTCTGTTTTTGTTCCTTGTGCATCCAGGACACGATACTTTGTGACCATTTTATCGGTTCCTTCCAGGTCGTCCGGTACTCGCCTCAGCGGCGTGCGCTGCCCCAAACCGAGCACTCGCTTTGGGGCCATATCGCAAGTTGCCCGTTCCTCGACGGTCTTCGAGGAGCTGTGACGCTGCGGAAGAGTGACGTATCGTTTGCTGCCATCAAGAACAAGTACAAAAATAAGAATCCGACTGTCAAGCCAGGAGCGGCGATTTATTCGTCGGACGATGATGACGGGTCTGATCTCGAGACGCGACGTAGAAAGGATGACGCCGTTTGACGGCCCTATGAGCTCCTTGGAATGGGACCGAGTATGTACATAACCAATCCGGTGCGTAACGTAAGTATTATTAAAATTAACTTATCAGCTAGGTGGTTAGCAACCGACAAGTATATGACACAAGTCGGGCGTTACCACGGCCCTAACAAACATTCCTACTGAGTGGTGGTCACAAATTCCTACTTAGTGGAGTGGTGGAGTGATCCCGGTTGGTCAGCCTTCCCCGGGGAAGGCTGTTAAAACGTGTACACGTATTCGTACCCATTATTAAAACGTAACAATATCAACCATTCTTTATCCAAAGCACCAAAATCCAACTATAACATAGATGATGAAAATGTTCAGTGCTGGCAACACTTTTCCAACGAAGCAGCAATAAGTTTACCATAAAAAGCTCGTACTTAAATCAACTTATCCTTTGAATTTCGTTCTCATCGCAGGATTTCATCGAAAGTTTCAGCGGTTAAACGTTATTTGAGGCTGCCATCCGAAAAATTAATCAAAACTCGGATAATTTAAAAATTGATTCCTTATTTTTATTGCAAATGCTTTGCATATGAGTATGTAATTTGAAGCATCTGTTGGTACAATAATTACAAAAATGTCTGATGCTGGTTACCCTATGTTAGCAGCAAAGCAAAATAT
Source organism: Nemotelus pantherinus (assembly GCA_963978885.1). Lineage (NCBI taxonomy): Eukaryota > Metazoa > Arthropoda > Insecta > Diptera > Stratiomyidae > Nemotelus > Nemotelus pantherinus. Next base: position 164,102,365 of record OZ022263.1, read on the forward strand.
ATACCAAATCTGCTACACGTTAAGTTAAACCCACCCTGTGAATTTCGTTTCGATTGTATCACTGCGCTGGAAGTTAAACGGGTGAAAAGAATATTAGGGCTACCACTCTCAAAACTTTTCAAATTCTCAAAACGTTAATATTTGCTGTTAATTTTCATTGCAAGATCATTCCCATTTGCAAATCTAATGACATAGTCGCTTAGTAAAGAAATTTCAAAAAATCACAAAAATGGTCATAGCTGGCAGCCCTTTCATGATTTTTTTTACGACATTTCTACGACATTTGGTTTACCTTAAGGTCCATTTACTGCATGAACTTCGTTTTGGTTTCATGCCTGGGCCGGAAGTTATAAGGAAAAAAGCTTTATTTTGCTGAGCTTTGACACCAAATCTTGCCAAATCTTGCTTTGACACCAAATCTTGCCAAATCTTGCCTTCATTGAAACATGGCTAAATGACTCGCATATCAATGAAGAAATCCTTGACAGTACCTGGACTATCTTTAGAAATGACCAAGACTATGTTTCCACTGGTCAAACAAGAGGTGGTGGTGTCTTACTTGCAGTTAAGAACACTCACTCAAGTGAACTTGTAAACTCTGCCTCGCACACATTTTTCCAGCATATATTTATCCGCATCTCAATTGACAAAAACCTCGGTTTACATTGGTTTATTTTACGTCCCACCAAGATCTGAAGAATCAGTGTACAATTATATATGCGAGCAAATATCTTCTTTTATGGCTTCTCGTAGTGCTGAGGATAAAGTTATATTCTTGGGTGATTTTAATCGCCCGAATTTGCGTTCTGTTGCTGATAAGTCTGATGATGGTTTAATACCAGTAAACCTACTTGAGTCTTCTGATTTTAACCTTGTGAGTACGTTGTATGGCCATGATTTGCAGCAGGTTGTTCCGACTCCCAACCAAAATGGTAATTGGTTAGACTTAATCTTTACAAATATTTATGACGATGTAGAGGTTAGCCCAACAAATGACGCAGAGAATCTCTTTTCTAATAGTCTTCACCATTTCGCTCTGACAGTTGAATTTTCCACTACAGATTGGAACATGTTAAGTACATACAATAATACGATTGTATACGATTTCTATAATGCTGATTATGATAGCATTCACAATTTCCTTGACAATGTCGATTGGACAAATGTGTTTATGTGCCATTCCCTTGATGATGATGTAGCCATGTTTTATAGAATAGTTTTTGACGCGGTCGATAAATTTGTACCTAAGATAAGGAAAAAAGATAAACTCTCTGAACCTTGGCTTGACAAGACTCTTAGACGTCTGAGAAATCACAGAAACAAACTTTACAAGCTAATGGAAAATCAAGTCGACATTAGCCGTCGTATTAAGGAAGAATACGATTTAATTGCTCATGAATTCTATACTAAGTCTCACGAAGCGTATGACAGATACATTAGAACTACTGGGGAGAATATAATCCAGAACCCCAAAAATTTTTTTGATTTTGTTAATAAGAAGCGGAAAACAAGCGGCTACCCCTCTTCAATGTCCACTGAAACTTCGTTGTTGTCTTCTTCTCCTCAGGAGATCTGCAACTTTTTTGCTGACCATTTTCAAGAAGTTTTTGGTCCAGTTTGCATCCTAACATTGTATCGATTCCCGGGTGCGCCTCAAACAATTTTCGCTGAGGATATGACCATATCGAGGAATGAGATATTCACATTCATATTATGGAGCTTGACAGTAACAGGGGCCCTGGACCTGACCTCGTCCCTCCTACTTTTCTGATCAAGTGTGTAAAACAACTAATCTCGCCCCTTCATACTACATTCAATAATTCTCTCTCCTCTGGACTATTTCCTTCGTATTGGAAATCTTCTTATATTACACCAATTTATAAAAGTGGCGATAGACGCTTTATTCAAAATTATAGAGGCATCGCCATTCTATCTGCTATTCCCAAACTTTTTGAAAAATCATCTACTGCAAACTTTCTCCTCTGGTCGACGCTCGACTGAATGAGCAGCAGCATGGATTTAGGAAAGGTCCTTCTACTACAACTAATCTTATGGTGCTTGTTTCTGATGTTTTGTGCAAAATGGAGAAAGGTGATCAAATTGACGCAGTCTATACAGACTTCAGCAAAGCGTTCGACCGAGTTAATCACTCCATTTTGATCCCCAAGCTGAAACAATTCAGAATTGCAGGATCTTTACTAAAGTGGCTTGGATCCTACCTCCACAACCGCTTGCAATTCGTGAAATTCCAAGGTCTTATTTCTAAGAAAGTCGACGTGAAATCCGGTGTACCTCAAGGAAGTCATCTTGGCCCTCTTCTTTTTAATATTTTTATATCGGACATCTCGGAGGTTTTATCTGACATTCCCCATTTTTATCTGACATTCCCCATGCGGATGACCTCAAAATCTACCATGTCATCAGGACACCATCTGACGCTACCTTTTTTCAGTCTAAACTAAACTCTCTAGACCATTGGTGCTCCGCGAACAAGCTCCCTCTTAACATTGCCAAATGCCGCGCAATTAGCTTCTCTCGCAAAACTGCACGCGTTCATTATACGTATCGCCTCACCAACACGGCACTCAGCAGGGTTGACAACATATTAGATCTCGGTGTCCTCCTGGATGAAAAGCTCCGCTTCAATCTACATTACGATAGAGTGCTTTCCCGAGCAAGTAAACAACTTGGTTTCATTAAGCGACGGGCCAAAGAGTTTAAGAATCTTTGGGTTACTAAATCCTTATATATTTCACTCGTGCGTCCTCTTCTCGAATATGCGTGCACTATCTGGAACCCGGCTTTCGAAATCCACAGCCAAAGATTTGAGTCTGTTCAGAAGCAGTTTTTACTATTCGCTTTGAGGAATCTTTTCAACCCTTATGATTTCAGTAATCTACCATCATACGAATATCGCCTTAATGTATTAATTTGTTACCTCTTGCGTCGAGAAGATTACTATTATCTGCCTGTTTCAGCTTCGATGTCATCAGAGACGTGGTTAATGTCGTTTACTTGAAAGAAAAGTTTGTACTCAATCAGCCCTTGAGAGTCACTAGATCCCGACGATTGCTTATTGAATACCAACACAACACAACATATGCAGCAAACGAGCCAATAAATAGGTGCTGCAAGCTATTCAATAGCATGAGCGAGAACTTTTCTCCTACGATCTCCAAATCAACGTTTAAAAATAACATCATCAAGGCTCTCTCTTTATAATCTCCCCCACACCCCACCATACTAACATATATGCATTGTATATTCATTTTAAATTTAAATTTGGTATTTAATTTGTTAGTCATTTATTTGTGATTTGTCATTTATTTATTACTTTATTTGTTGTCTGTTTATAACTAATTTTATTTATGCACTATTTATTAGTTTTGCAGTTTTTATAGTTTTAAAGTTTGTTTTATTTTTATTTTGTTTCGTAATTTGATGCATGTACTATTTTATTTTATTCATTTTCTTACACATATACGCCTTGATTGGTAAATAAATAAATAAATAAATAAATAAATTTGCAAGATAATAAGGATGCAAGAAAATAAGGTCCAAATATTGTGTAAATTTCTTTAAAATGTGATAGCTTAATCCGAAGCTATAGCCCAAAAGACAGTTTTTTTCTCAGTGATTTTTCAAGATGGTACCATTGCCACAGGGCTGACCTGGTCCCAGTTAGTACCAACATGTTCTGTAAATTTCATTATGATCAGATTATTCGGTCGTCAGTTCTCGTGAACAGAAGTTTCGAGTGTCGAAAATAGAGGTAATTTGGTGATGGGTTGCCGTTCTTGTGCAAATCGGAATTTTGATAATTTCAATTTGACGTGATGGACAAAACTAAAAATTTATCAAGGAATTAAAGTTTTTGTCAAAAAACAAAAATTTTTCAGGACGGTCGATGATTTTTTTCAGGAGCCTGCCGTAGCTACGGGGTTACCCGCACAATCTTGAAGGTCCATGTCTTTTAAGTCTTTATTGACATCAATAAGCTCTACAATTTTCACGATGATCCAATGTTTCTGTCAGAAGTTATGACAAATTAAAATTTGAAAAAAAATCCTTGTCTACGTTTAGGCCCTCAGCACCCACACACGGCTCAAAATTTCCAATTCTTTATCATCGGCAAGCTTAAAACATAATAAGTTTTCATTCCCAATACTTTTTTAACAAAAATTTACTCTGCTTCGAAATATAGGAGCACATGAAAATTCACTAAAATGCCCGCCGCCGCCAAAACGTTAAAGATATATGAATTCTAGCAAGTCATGGACCTACCCACTATATACGTCTATCAAGGGCGCGTCGTCGATGTACGGAAAGGAAGCAGTGCTTCCCTTGCTTGCTTCCTTGATTAAATAATCAATATGGAACAATTAAAAGATTTACAATTAATATTTAACAATCAAAGTGATAACATTTATTTTCTTACAAAAAACGAAACTCCATTGCTACTATGGATCAAATGGTTTTATTTTATAACAGTCCAACTACAGAGCTCCCAAGGTACATTTACAGCGACACAACGAAAACTCAAACGTTTTACTACAAACCATGATACAATGAAAACAAGGTAATCCACTGCGCATGTCGCTCACTATCCCATTCTCGCGTTGGTGACAACTGTGAGTGATTTGCCTTTAAGCCAATGTAAAATTGGGCAACTTCAAGGAGGGCGTTTGAGGTGTAAATGGAGAGATATTTCGATTTTGATGATATGGTTTGAATGGCTGGTATGTGGTTTTAAATGTCCTAGAAAATGTCAAGGAAAAAGCTATTGTACAAAGCACAATGATGAAAAACTCAATAGCTTATTTTTCCCAAGAAAATGCTGAATGTACACACTTCAACGAATCATTTAGAGTGTTCTTATGGGTACGATGCTAGTATACGTAATGTAAAAGAGGGGACTATATCCGAAATCCTTGCTAAAGATGGGAATTTGTTAATATCTGTTTCAGATATTGCCAATGAATTTAACAACTTCTTTTCGACGATTGGAGAAGATCTATGTGCCTCTATAACCCCGACGCATCAATATGCAAGTATTTCAGTCACTCAGCTGGAACCTTTTCCTTTCCCAGAGATAACAAAAGATGAGATACTTTTTCACGTAAAATCCTTGAAAGACAACAAATCTCCAGGCGAAGACTCTGTAACAGCGAAAGTGCTAAAAACAATTGCTCAAGATATATGAACTCCTCTTCACCACATTTACAACATATGCCTACAAGCCGGGCAGTTTCCAGATAGTCTCAAAACAGCAATTGTCATCCCCATCTTCAAAGCGCTGGATAAGAAGTGTCTAAACAACTATAGACCAATCTCCTTGATTTCGAATCTATCAAAAATTTTTGAAAAGTGCCTAAAGACCCATTAGAGTGATTTTTTCACAATGCGTCAACAAATAGCCCCAAACCAATTTGGTTTCTGTCAGGGTAAAAGCACAGCAGATGCAATATACTACGCAACGAATATCATAAACAAGGCTTTAGATGTAAACAAAAAAACCATTGCGGTGTTTATAGACTTAAAAAAGGCGTTCGATACGGTCTGCCACGATATACTTTTGCAAAAGCTAAGGCAACTGACACCGACAAACAACATAAATATGCTTTTTGAATCTTATCCACGTAAGCGTAAGCAAAAAGTTAAAATCGGAACACTCGTCAGTGATTTAATAGAAGTCAATTGCGGTATCCCCCAAGGAACAGTATTAGGCCCGATTCTGTTTAACTTTTACATCAACAACTTATGTAGCTTACAGTGCAGCGTTCCTGATTTTAGCGGTCAAGTAATTTCATATGCAGACGACACTGTACTAATCTTCATAGAGGACACTTGGGAAAAAGTTTTCGATGAGGCAAACAGGGGTCTTCAAATTGTTTCCAAGTGGCTAAACTTACACAAGCTTGTCCTTAATACGAAAAAATCATGCTTTTTGGCTTTCGGCACCAGGAACAAACTCGATGAGGTGAGTTTGAACCTTAAGCTGAACAATGAAGAGATAATGCGGCTTAGTGAAACTAACTACCTTGGTGTAATTCTGGATGACAAGCTTAGTTGGAAAAGTCACATTCTTGGTCTTATACCGAAGCTACGTCGAACTCTATATTCTTTCGTTAGACTTAGGCACAACGTTAATTTAAATACGATAAGGATGGTCTATTTTGCCATCGCTCAAAGCATAATGCAGTATGTTATTGGAACATAGGGTGCCGCTCTTTCAACATACATTGTACCATTACAAAACCTGCAAAACAAGATAGTTAAAATATGTTTAAAAAGATCTATTTATTCATCTACAACAGCATCTTTTAATGAGTTCCGTGTAATGAACATCTGTATGCAGCTTTGAAATTCATGTATCTCAACTCACACGAATTTGATTTCCATATCACTGGCTATCGTACGAGGCGACAAATGATGAATCCCCTTTTGACCACGCGCTGTAGAAAAACTCAAACGGGCAGGCATAAGTATATTAGGGCCGAAGTTGTATAATAACCTTCGACTAGAGATCAAACTTTGTCTAAATGAACGCAACTATAAGTTAGTCTTAAAGCTTTTTGCCCAAAACAACAATATATTTCTGGATTCAGTCTTAAACCCATAAATCGCTCGTCTTTTTTCCTTTTTTGTGTCAGCAATTAAACTTAATTCATTTAATTTGTTTCATTGTGTGTGTTTTAAGATTACTCTTTCACTTTGCTTTTACATAACCTCATACCTATAGATCTTACATTAATTCATTTAATTTGATTCATTGTGTGTTTTAAGATTACTATTTCGGTTTCATTTTTCATTTCATTTCATTTTTCATTTCTATATATTTCTTCACATTTTCTTTAAACATGGAAAATAAATAAATATTTTAATCATGGAAAGATCCCCGCTCTCGCGCACAAGTGTTCCCACTTTTGCGAGTTGCGAGCAATAATAAACATATGTTACTTATTTTTTGTAAAACATATAGCTGCAAATAAATAAATAAATAAATAAATGTACGTGCGAATTTCGTAGTGCGAAATTTCGCATTTCAAATTTTCGCAGTGCGATATTTCGAAGTACGAATTTTCGCACTACGAATTTTCGCAGTGCGAATTTTCTTAGTGTGAATTTTCGCTGTGTGAATTTTGGCAATGCGAGTTTTCGCAGTGCGAATTTTCGCAGTGTGAATTTTCGCAGTGTGAATATTCGCAGTGCGAATTTTCGCAGTGTGAATTTTCGCTGTGCGATTTTCGCAGTTCGAAATTTCGCAGTGCGAAATTTCGCATTTTGAATTTTCGTAGTGCGAAATTTCGCAGTGCGAGTTTTCGCACTACGAATTTTCGCAGTGCGAATTTTCGCAATTGGAAATTTCGCAGTGCAAATTTTCGCAATGCAAATTTTCGCAGTGCGAATTGTCGCAGTGCGAAATGAAATTATGAAATTTCGCAGTGCGAAAATTCGCACTGCGAAAATGCGCACTATGAAATTTCGCAGTCTGAATTTTCGCAGTGCTGTGCGACGTTTTCGCAGTTCGAAAATTCGCACTGCGAAATTTCATAGTGCGAATTTTCGTAGCGCGAATTTTCGCAGTGCCAAATTTTCGCAAATGAAATGCGAAAATTTCGCATTGGAAATGCAAAAATTTCGCACGGAAATGCGAAAATTTCGCACTGGGATGCGAAAATGTGGCACTTTTCACTTTTTAGAAAGAAACTACGCTTCCCAGTGCGAAATTTTCGCATTCCAGTGCGAAATTTTCGCTTTCGAAACCGAAATTTCAATGTCGAAAATGCATTTCCAACATCGCACGTACATACAACTAGCATCGTACCCATAAGAACACTCTAAATTATTCGATGTCGTGAGTGGATTTAATATCTTCTCCGAAAATATAAGCTATTAAGTTTTTCATCATTGTGCTTTGTACAAAAGCTTTTTTCTTGAAATTTTCTGGAACACTTAAAACCACATACCAGCCATTCAAACCCCATCATCAAAATCGAAATATCTCTCCATTTGTGTAGGCACATATCTCTCCAGATGCAGTTGAAATTTACAGAATACATTGGACTTAAGTAGGACCAGGTCTGATAGAAGCGATTTTGAATTGTGAGCAACATTGTGTCAGTGGTGCGATCTTGAAAAATAACAAAGAAAAAAAAACTGCTTTTTGCCCTATGAATTCTGATCCAGTTACCAGATTTTCATGAAATTGACACAGTAGCCGAACCTTACTTTAAACCGTGTTTGGTAGCAATTTGGTTGAAAAATTCGATTGGTGCTGCCAGCTATGGTAATTTTTGTGTCTTTGATTTTGAAAATTCGCTCAGGAAAATAGAGCTTTTTGCCCTATAACTTCCAGTGCAGTAATGATATCATACGAATTTCATACAATCAATGGAACTTATTATAGGCATCATTTCTGGTAAAACGCCACGATAGGGTTGCCAGCTATTGTTGGTTTTGTGTTTATGTGCAATATCTTTATTAAGCGATTTTATCGTAAAATTTTCAAATAGCAATGATATTGTAGTGACAATAAACAGCAAATATTATGTTTTCGATTATTTGAAAAATTATGCGGCTGGTAAACCTAAATTTCTTTATACTCCTATAACTTTGAACGCAATCATCGGATCGAGATGAAACCGGAGGGTAGGTTAATTTCAACGTGAAGCAAATGTGATACATTTTTGGCTTTGCTACTGGCAAAAGGTTCCCAGCACGAGTCGGTTGTGCTTTTTTTGGATCGATAAATGCTTACAGTTATTATTCACAATGAAAATAAATAACCAATGTTTCAATTCCCAAAGTTCTGCAAATTTTTCGGATCGCAGGCCCAAACACCAACTTCAGTTACAGTGCTGCAGGCACTGAGTATTTTCTTCATTGATTCCAAAACTTTGTAAAATAAGCAACTGATAACGAATATAATTAACCCGTGTTTTGCTCTCACAAACTTTGAAATCCATGCCAGTGGTAATATCTGATACCTTTCCACCATATGAGTTATAATGCATTCTTGAGACCAAAGTAAAACGTGGCGTTTGAAACAGTTTGACTGTAATAAGCAGCTCGTGTGGTAGAATATGCACTCAAAATCTGCACGATTCTTCTACTGTTCTTCGAACATTAGTGTTTCTAGGGGTTCAGGTGCGCTAGAGTTTTTTACTGTAAGTCTATAGTATAGGAGCTTTTGTACAAGCAAAATCGAGCCTTCAAAGAGAGAGAAAATTAATCGCGATAAAAACCCTAAAAATCTTAAGATTTCACCTAACTAAACGGAGGGAGACATCAAGTGAATCTAACGTAAATATTTCCGTGGAAATATCGGAAGAGTTTCCATCAAATGGCAATATTTCCAATGAATTGAGAATATTTCCAATGAATTTCCAATGAACTAGAATATTCTAAACAAGGAATATTTTGCGGGATGTTTGTGCATCAAATATTATAAGTCAAAACCAAATTATGTTTCCCAAATTCGTCGACTCAGTCCCAACTTCACTGTAAAATAAATATCACATTTAATTATTTATATAATTAGTGCACGTGTAATACAATAATGAAAGTTTCTTAGATGCATACTTCTCCTTCATAAATGAGTCCAGGGCATGAGTCGAATTAGACGAAATTCTCGTACAACCCAAAATAAAAAAAAATGATAATCCTGCTTACGTTCATTAATTCTCATTCTTGCTAGAATTTCTATGCATATCATCCAATTTGATTTTTTGCAAAAATATTAAGTGTCAACAAATTATGTTATTTATTTATCCATGCAAACTACCGTCTACCACCATACCCTCAATGCCAGCTCACCACGTTTTATCTACATAGAACAATGCATACATAAACACTAGCGCATTGCATACAGCTTCATAAAGAATTTAGATTTATTGCACTTGTTTCTTTTTCGACTGTTGTCGTCTGTGTGTTACGCTTAAAGATTTATATCGAGGATACATAGTGCCATACGAACGAAAGCATAAGTAAAAAAAAACAAGATGAAAACGAACTAGAAAAAACGACAAGTGCTAGTAGCTAGACAGCTCTTTAAAATAGCGTAAATTCAAAGTTTCTGTATCAAAAACGTAGAAAGTTTAACATTAGCAGAGATTTCGTTTGCAAATATTATGCTAAACTGCAGGAAGATGATACAGAAAAGGGATCAAAGAAAACTGTAATACTTTCTTCGAAATGTTTTTAGCATATGTTGTTCACATATGTTGTGTGTTGAGGTTAATTCTCAAAATTATTTTCGTTCAATACATACTAGACTAAAAACCGTAGCAAATCTTAAGTTTTTCCAACCCTTGCTCGGATTCTATGATTATTGAATTAAATTGAAAATACTCATCGCATTTTACTGGGCAAGCTTGACGTAGCTAACTGCATTGCTAGCTTGACAACAGTTGCATATTTTATCTTCCATCTGAGTGTGAATGAATCTCGCGTAGTAATCATTTTATTTTATTTAAATTAATATTTAATTTCAAGCTCATTGAAAAAAATCAACATCGCTCTAGCTTCCAATATAAAATTATCAAAATAAACGAACAATTTTATTGCAATTATCATTCATGCATTTCAAATGCACCCACGCCAAAAAAATCGCGCCCTGGATTGTTTCTGAGACCCCCAGCTCTTGACACTTCCTACAGGTGTCACTGATTAGGAGTCCCATTTTCAAAGCATGTGCTGCTATGAGACAGTGGCCAATAATGATGCCGACCAGCCGTTTGCAGTCGTCCGCGTTAATTCGAGCAGGTATTTAGTCACTGCGGGATTGTATGAGCCCCATATGATTTTGGTTGCCCTGCAGGTCTGAGTTGCACGCCATCTGACAATCGCACCTTGCATCATTTTGGAGTCAATCAAGTACTTGATTGTTTGTATAGGATTTAGGATGTCTACCGATCCTGACAGGGGAAAACTAGCCCCGCGCATGGCGAACGCGTTCGCCCTCTCATTTCCATCAAGGCCCTTGTGACCGAGAGCTGTTGTTTCCCAGTCTATTCAGGGCCTGAATGCAGTGGAGTACACACTTCGATTTGTATGCCACTTGACTGTCTGTAAAGATGTTGATTTTCTCACATGTAGTATCTAGATCTGTGGCTTTATGTATCGCAAAAACCTCAGCCTGGAAAATACTACAGGAACCCTGAAAGCTGCTTCCATAGCTGTATCTGCAAAATATGCTGCAGTGCCCAATCCTGCAGTTGCTTTAGAGCTGTCAGTGTAGCTCCTAAGAATTGCTGCGCCCATTTGTTGATTCCACTCTTGTCCATCTCCCACAGTCGCTTGAAATGCTCGCTCGAAACACATAGTGGAAGCTAAGTAATCCCTGTTTCCTGCATAACCCCGCTCAATACTGCTGTGGCCAAACGATCTTGACTCCTAGTGCCCCGATTCCCTAAACCTGACAGCAGTTCTAACAAAGTGGCCAGGGAGATGAATCAGGACATTGAGAGCAGGCAAAGGAGTCGATGTTAAGTAACCTGTAGTGCAGAAAGTCGCCAACCGCTGAGCTCTGTTTGTCATCCGTAAACAAAGATCGGCCTAGCTATCGCCATGTAGATTCAGTGCGTTAAAGCAGGACTTAGACCCCAAGTTTTAGCCAGCACTCTCTTGCTGGCCTGAATCTCATTGCTTGCCTACTTAACTCTCTCCTCTAAATTTAGCTTCCATGTGAAATTTTTGTCCAGTTTAAGACCCAAATACTTAGTTTGTGACTTGGGACTTCAAGTGGCGCCGCCCAACCTGACTGAGTCTAATTCAAGAGTTTCGTACTTCTTTTTGAAGATCAATCATATTGGAGTTTATGCAAAGGCCCACGGTATTCACTCACTTCTCAACCAGCCCCAGATTATACTTAATGAACTGGCCGAGAGTATGCGGAAACCTACCTGAGACTAAGATCACAATGTCATCACATAGGCCAGAACCGTGTGTCCCTTGCTTACCAAACTTCCCAAAATTGAATTTCCGCGTTAATTCGAGCTGGTATTTAATCTTGTGGAACCAGGTTCCACAAGAGAGGGGATCGAACTCCTCCTTTCTGTATGCCTCTGTAGAGCTTCCTTATGATATGCGCCCTCGCCCACTCCGCTGATATGAGCCTTTGTTTAAGCATGTTGCTAATCCAGCTACAAATAGCGGGATGGGTGTTTGTTGCGTGGAGGCTCTCCATTATGGCTTTTGTATACACATTATTGAAGGTGCCTTCAATATCTAGAAAGGCTCCCAAAGCGTACTCTTTGTAATGAAGTGCCTTTTCTATTTCGAGAACCGTTTCAATCGATTTCGCTTGTAAATTTGTGTAAACTAGGAAACAGTGAGCATACCTGTCTTTTGAAACATGGCCGGTAAATTTCCATCCGGACTTGGGGACATAAAGGGCCTGAATGTATCAATTGCCCAGACTAGCCTTTGCTTGGTGACAACTTTGCCAATGTCTTCAATGTCGTGCAGGTCAAACGCCTGCTCACCAGCAAAAGGGGTGGAGTCATCCAGACAGACCGGGAAGTGAGTATCTACGAGGATCTTCATCGTTGCTGAGCTGTGGCTTTTCCACTTCCCATCCGGCTAACATACCAGCAGATTTTTAAGTCTCACCATTTCCGAGGTGGTTTAAATTCTACCGCACATTCTACCTTATTTCCGATTTTACTTCCTTGTATTCGTCTCAACATTCCCTGCAATCAGCTACTTTGGCTAACTTGAAGAGTTCTCGTTCAGCTCCCTGTTAAACTATGGTAGCTTAGGTTTGCGCTTTGGGACAGGACCGTACGGAGGTTTTTACTGGTTTGCTCGTCAGTGTGTTAGACGCAGCCTCCAAGTCAGTTAAAAAGTAAATCCTGGGAGGAAGGCTTAAGCCGTTGGTTTCTTCCCGTTTGAAGTTATCCAAGTTGGTGCTTCTGAGATTGCGGAACCGCCGAGAAGTGCGAGTTAAGTTGAATTTTAAACTGTAATAAATGTAACAGTGATCGGAGAATGATGAGCCCTCAAAGACCTTCCAGTTCTCTATTAACTGCTCATTTGAGTCATTGTGCATAGTTATGTCTAGCACGTTTTCACTGCGAGAAAATACTCCTACCTGCAAATAGGATATTTCTTCGGTTTGCTACGGCTAAATTGTAGTAAATAACAAAACTGACTAAAGACTCACCTCTATCGCTGATGTACATGCTGCCCGAGACGGTGTGATGCGCGTTGGCAATTTGTTCCTGCCGAGCAACTCCGCGGTGAGTTTTGTAAACTCCCCCGGTGGGACAGTTCTGTCATGTGCCATGTAGGCGGCTTCGAGGTGGAAGGTTGTTGAACTCTTTGCTGACTGGTCTCGTTTTATGGCACCTTAGTCGCTGGTTTTTCGTCCTCAGCGAACATCTGCCTTTTTTCTGCCAGCCTCTTGGACAAGCTCTACTCCACATTGTTGTTGTGGAAAACAGTGATAACTTTTCCTTGTTGCCGAGCTTGTCGACGATGCGCAACGCCACCTTGCACTCCACCCGTGCTCTCTTGCCCTCTTTGTTTAGCTTGGGTCTGTTCGCGCTGGTCCTCAGAAGAGTCTGGGACCAGCACTTTTGCCTTGCGCAGGCGATTTAAGGAGCTCCTCCTCCGCTTCAGTTGGAATCATGCTCTCCAAGTCCGAGTCTGCGAGTACTCTGGCACCCGAACGCATTAGCCTCGCGCAACTTGAATGGTGGCCAGCGGAGGTGCTAGCTTCCTCATTAGTTGTTGTTCGAGGTGGAGATCGTTGTAGCTTGGAGCTCCTCCTGAAAGGATCCGCCATCGATTCAAACACCTCTGCGCACCACTTGTAATTGTATCTGTTACGGTAGCCAAGTGATCCACCTCCATAGCATTGCATTCGATGGATAACGACGACCCGAGGCCTGCTCGATCACCCTGACGGCCGCCAGTAATGTTTTGGTTTTGAATTCGGGGTATACTTCCCCTCTTAGCAAGACAGCAACGCATCTGGCTTGATGAGCCACTGTTCTGAAATCTTTCACCGCGACAAGATGACGCACCGTCTAGGGGGCTTTTTGCCTATTATAGCCTAAACGGTTTCAATTAAATCCAGATCGGGGCTGTTCCCAGGCCAGTCCAATGATTGAATTCTCAATTGTGCCTTATATTCTTTTATCTGATAAAAGGAAACAAAGCATAATTTATTTCTAAACATCTAAAAGCATGTGTTTCAAGAAAATACGAACCAGGCGAGCTCGATGGCATGGAGCAGAGTCATCCTGAAAAATGTGCTTTTCGGAATATTCACAATATATTGCTCTATAATTGGTAACAATTGCATTAATAGCACCTTTTTTAAATAACACTTCACCAAATCCATTTACTGTGTACTGTGTACTGTGATACAGCCCTGAACCACGACATCTGGAGAGTGCTTAACAGTTTTTGTAGTGCATTCATGCGAAGATCTTTCACGTTTTTTCCTAGGAACTAGACCTCTTCCATCAGTACCAAAAAGATAAAGAGAAAAAGCATTTATTTTCCATTTTGCTCTTTCTTCTGCCCATTTGAACCTTTTCTGTTTCATAGAAGGTCTGCGCGCACGAAATCTAAGCTGATTGATCCTACGTTCCATCGTTCGGACGCTTATGCAGCGTGAAACGCAGTCCTCGAATTCCTTTTTGATTGCGGGTGCAGTTTTAAACAGGTCCCTCAAGCTGATTCGGCACAATTCGCGTTGATCCCGCTCCGTCGTTATTTTCCGTTTACTGCTTTCTTTATTCCGCCATAGTGAACCGGGTTCGCGATAAATTTTAGAAAAATATCCTACTGTTGGTTCATTTCGTTTTATCCTACGCACTATATCGGGAATTGATCATTTAAAATGACTATTTTTGCCTTTTCTATTGTAATGAGCGCTATGATTAAATTACATTCCAAGTTAAAATAAACTCGAAAAGTCACAGCATCAAAACGTCAGATGACACGATCTGTTCTTATTTTATTGCTCATAAAGTAAGAGTTGTCATACGTACAGTATCTGAAACAAGCAGTTCTTTTTCTTGAATTCCGGAGCAAAAAAAGAACCAAAAAAAGTCTAGCGCATTAGAGCCGCTAGAAAACTGATTTTCGAAGATATTATCTTTGAGTGACTTAAAAATGTGTGAAGACGTAATACACTTCTTTGTAGTATCATATCAACCATTTCTTACTCAAAGGAACAAATATCATTTTTTGACAGCGTCAAAACATAACACAAATGATGGAAATGCTCAGTGCTGACAATATTTGTTCAACACAGCAGCAATAAGTCTACCATATCCTACTCGTGCTTAATCAACCTATCTTTTGAATTTCTTTTTCATCCAAGCATATCATCGAAAGTTTCAGCGATTAGACTATGTCTGGGGTAGCCATCCGAAAAATTTCCAAAACTTACAAAACTTAAGCATCGGTTGCTTTGCTTATGCATACAAAACGGAAGCATCTGTTGGTGCAATATTTACGAAACTCTGCGCTGAGTGAATAAAATTTTAGGGCTACCACCCTCAAAACTTTTTAGATTTTCCAAACGTAAATATTTATTGTTAATTGTCATTGCAGGATCATTCCCATTTGGAAATTTAATGACAACATCGCTCGTTAAAGAAATGTCAATAAGTTACGAAATTCATATAGCTGGCAGCCCTTTCATGATTTTTCAGCGAAATCCCAACAGATTTAGAAATACTGCAAGGTCCACTTATCACATGAGTTTCGTTTTGATTCCGCTTCTGCATCGGGAGTTATAGGGGAAAACCTGTATTTTCCTGAGCAAATTTACCATATTTAGGAGACAAAAATTGCCATAGCTGGCAGCCCTATACTAATTTTTCAATCCCCATACTAATTTTTCAATCTGTTTTAGAGTAAGGTTTACCTACTGTGTGAATTTTATTAAAATCTAGTGGCTAACTCGGAAGCTATAGGCTAAAAATCAGTTGTTTTTTTCTCGGTGATTTTTCAAAATGGCACCACTGCCACAGTGTTGCCCGCATTTCGAAATCACTTCTATCAGACCCGGTCCTAGCTAATACCAACACGTGCTGTAAATATCATGTTGATCGCATTATCCTATCGTCAGTTCTCGTGAACAGAAATTTCGAGTGCTGAAAATAGAGGTAGTTTGATCATGGGCTATCGTTCTTGTGTATCGCGGAATTTCGAAAATTTGAATTAGACATGGTGGACAAAAGTCGAAATTTATCAATAATTTGAATTTATTTTCAAAAATCAAAAATTGTTCAGGAGGGTCGATGGTTTGAAGGATTTTTCTTCGGGAGCCTGCTGTAGCTACAGGTTTACCCGCACAATCTTGAAGGTCCATGTGTGTTAGGTCTTTATCGACATCAATACGCTCTGCAAATTTCACGATGATCCATTGTTTTTGTTAGAAGTTATGACAAATCAAAATTTGAAAAAAAAAATCCTTGCCTACTTTTAGGCACTCAGCGCCCACACAAGGCTCAAAATTTCCATTCTTTTATCATAAACGAATATAAAACATAATAAGTTTTCATTTCCAATATGCACTTTTAGCGAAAATGTACTCTGCATAGAAATATAAGGGTACCTAAAAATTCACTAAAATGCCGGCCGCCGCCAAAGAGTTAAAGATATCTGAATTCCAGTAAATCATGGACCTAGCTGTTGTATACATCTATGTTCTCCGAAAGTTTCATTTCAATCAGATCAGCCACTCCGGAGATTATCTCCCTTAATCATTTTGCTGATATATAATAAATAAAATGCTGACATATAATATAAAATAAATAAAAACAAAATATTTATTTATGTAACGAATTTTCGGCGAAACGAGTTTAATACTAGTTTTCTTCGAAAATCAGTAAAAAAAAAAACAGGATGCTCGAGATATTTTGGCGTGGGGTCTGCATACCCAACAATGTCATAGTTTGTTCCAACTTCATCTACATCTTACTGAATCCTTTCACACGCATAACAAAAAGATATCCAGGCACTGTATTCACCACCCCAACTCAATTACTTGCGCTCAGCAGGTGCAAAACACTATCCCTCTTCACCCCCAATGAAAAGCTCACACTCAACTGACAGCAAAGCTTTTCTCGAAAACAAATCTCCACAAAATACCAGACGAACATTGAATGTATCACGTATATTTTGGAGACTACTGCGCAAAGAGGGTGACTTCCCTTTAGCTTTACCGACTCTTTGCCCAAGAACATAGTTCAAGTTCAATTTTACCAATAAGCTTTTTCGTTTCCATTCCTTTTGTTCCGTTCACGATAGACGGCCTCCATGTTCGTCATCATATCGCACGATAAGACCGATGGAGGAAAATTTCGAAACAAAAATATAGTAAAAAATAATATGGTATTTATCTTGATTATGTGCTAAGTGGCTGAATATTGGAAAAACTGATAAGGCAGAAAGTTTAGTGTTCGTGGATTGGCTTGTCGTGGCGAAGGAGATTTCGGCTGTGTAGTGACTTTTACAACTCACAAAATATTGTTGCAACATGTTGTAGAACGAACGTTCCAAGGATAAATTCATTCTTAAGGTGTTTTAAAATAAAAGTGATATCAGTGCAAGTTACTTAAAGTCAGAACAATTTCAAAGGATTATTCAACCAGATTCACCCTCAAACGGAAAAGGATTCGCAAAATTTTTTCCCAAACAATATGTCGTCCGTACAAACAGGTTGGTATTTGGAAAAAAAAACACCAATTTTGAGGTTTCATTCGAATAATGGTTTTGAGGAAAGCTCAATTTTCAATATTTGACTAGATTTGATTAGGCCTTGCCTTCTGGTTTTTGTCTTGTCCGTGGCTTATGCAGTTCTATTCAATTCCATATTGTTCTTCAATCATTCATTCATTCGATTTTGTGGAGCAAATAGAAAATAAATTGAGTGAATGCTCACAAACATGTCACCCTATTGCTTGTAGTGACCATAGGGTGTAGGTATTGCAAGAATGAAGTTCGTGATTGTGTTACATATGTGGCAGGTTTTGCGCAAAGCATTTTATCGAATTGTAAACGTGTACACATATGTTTAGTTATGTAGCTTTAACCACATACCGTTTTAACGTATAAGCGTATGTTTAGATTATTTGATAGAATATTTCATAATGAAATAAAAAATTAACTAGAAAGACTAGAAAATAAAAAATGCACTGCAATATTAGGTGCATACATCTGAAATGACCAAATTTCAATTGTATCTTAAGCTAGATGATCACAATACAGTACAGCCTCAATAATATATTCGTGAAAATTAGCCATATGTGAAACTAAGCAGTTACTGAAAAAGTTTGGGTTAGTTATAAAACAAAAATACATTCCATCAAGTGTCAAAAGAAATTATCCTTACACTTATATATTCTGCGCATTTAAACAGTGATTTTCCAAGAATTTTATGAACTTACAACAGAAACTTAGTACTTAAATGAGAAAGAACTATTTGTGGTACAGTACGTGGCATTTGTATTTTTACAGTAGAATGACATCTTTAACAAAACAAAAATTCTTCAATCATGAATATGTTGTATGAAGAGTTAAGAAGAAAACAACTTATCTTTTTAACGACATTTATAATCAGTTATTCACAAGTTACTACTGTTGTCACGTAATTTCTGTAGAAATTTGTATTTCCACCTACAACGTTTTCTCTCGATTGTACGCAAGTTCATTTCGAAGACAACACAATCATAAGTACACGTGTTAAATCAGTAAATGATGACTGGGTGCACATAAATGATAGATTCATAACAGCTGTTTGTACTCTTAGATTTATTTCATTACAATTAGATTATCATATTTTTATTCAGCGTCTTATTATATTTTCAATTCACTTAATACTATGTAAAATTTATTTATATTTACATCTAATTGCTTAAGGATGGCGCTTAGGCTTTATTTTCTCATTCAAAACATGTCATTTCACAACATATGTCAAAATCTAACCTATTTTCTTAACTTGCTGTTGCGCTGAAATGCTCTCGTTGTCGGTTGCGTTCCTTACTTGTTGATTTCCCCTGGGGTTCCAGTGATACTTCTTCGATGGTCCTTATTTGGATTCAGCCTGAAAATGTAAAAGCCAATGTTTCGTTTTCGTTCTCGAGGGCTATGCGTAGCCGCTACGTTCAAATAAGCCGCGAATGGTAAAGGGTAGGTATAACTGGGGGTCTGCAGACTAGTTTCGGAGGAGGGTTTGGGTGGTTCTGGCATTTCGCCAGAAAATTTCCACTAAGTTCTAGTAGGTATTTCGGAGGAGGAGGCATGTTAATTCCTTCATATAACTCTGTGTTCGAAAAATAGCGGCTTTCAGATTTAAAATACTTCCTGTTCAGGTTAGGTTAGGTTAAAGTGGCTGCCGGTCTACAGAGGTCTGCCGGTCTACAGAGGTCTGCCGCCCGACACACATAGGCACATTGGAGGCCCGTTGTGATGCCACACTAATTTGTGACTCTCTCTTACTCACTGAACTCGGGAAATCATCTGCTTCCCTTGACAAATCGCGTTATCCCTTTTAAATTGACCAGGGACAACTCGGTCAGGTTTGAGAGAAAGGGAGCACCAATTGCCGCCAACCTTCTCCTTGTCAACGCCGGGCACTGACACAAGAGGTGGAGGACGTACTCCTTCTCATCCTCAGAGCCACAACTCCGACGGAAATCGTTAAACCGCACTCCCAATCGTTGTTCATGCCGTCCTATGAGGCAGTGGCTTGTAAGAACTCCCACTGTGCAGCGTAGAGCGATTCGAGTTAAGCCTAAAAACTGCCTGGTGCGATGCGCATCAATGGATACCCAGGACTGCCTTGGTATTGCACCGGCTGATTCATCTGCCCAGGACCTCCTAGCATCCTCGAGATATTTTTGCCTAATGGCCACTGTGACCGATGACATCGGTATACCTATTGAGAGAGAGCAGGAGACTTCCGGTAACAAGGTTCCAAGCCTTGCTATCTCATCGGCCTCACAGTTGCCCTGAAAACCCCTATGTCTAGGTACTCAAATCAATAGAACCACATCTCTCTAATAGCCGCTTGGCTATCTGTGAAAATGCCAATATTAACCCCGAATATTCGATAACACAGAAGCCAGTCGATTGCCTGTAAAATAGCCGCAACCTCCGCCTGAAAGACACTACACTGGTCTGTAAAATGCTGAAATCGCCTGATTCTAATATTTCCTTTTCGTCTTCTCTAAAAGCTCGTAACAGCGTGGCCAATATATGCCCATTGAGAAACCATAACAAAGGGACTGCTGACGTTGCATCCACTGCGGCAACGGTAACTTCAATATCGAATAATAACTTGACGACGTCTGCATCTCCTCAAAGACCAGACCACTCTGTTAGGAATTTTTCCTAACAAAACACACACAAACCTCAAACTGTTTTACCACAATTGTGGTGTTATGAGAGGTGAACTATCTAAACTTTTTCTTGACGCCAAATCATGCCATTTTAATTTATTTGCCTTCACGGAAACTTGGCTTAATGACTCACATACAAACGAAGAAATTCTTGACAGTAGCTGGACCATTTACAGAGATGATCGCGACTACTGCTCTACAGGCCAAACGCGAGGAGGTGGTTAGACATGGGTAACGCAACAAATTTTGAGGCGCTGATACACTGATACCGGCGCCAGTGGTATCAGCGCACTGCGCTGATACCATTGCGCTATGATACCATGATCTCATTCGCCTATGTGTGATACTCGCTGCGTTTCTCGGACTCACATACGGCGCTGGCAGCATTGCGCTGATACCATGACGCTATGATACCACGATCGCATCGCTTTTCATAATGTTTACTTTGCGGTTCTTGCTTGAAGTATACATGCAGCCTGTAAAACTCAAGTGGCTTGAGTCGAACCGATCGGAAAAGAAAATATGAGCTGGAATGCTATTGGTTTTCCGTTCGAGAAAAACTCTCATACAAAAATTAGAATGAATATGCTTTGGCAAGAATTTGACTCTGAGGTGAACTCATATTTTTGCGCCGCGCCGTAGCATAGCGCCAAATATGTGGTGGCATTGCAAAGCGGCAGCGCCAACACCATTGATACCGAAGTGCGTTACTGTGCTACTAATACCGAAGTGCGTTACTGCGCTACTGATACCGACAATCGGTATCAGCGCAGTGGTATCATGGCTAGTGCTTCAACGCAATTGTGCGGCGCAGCGCTGCGTTACCCATGTCTAGAGGTGGTGTCTGAATTGCTGTGAGCAACAAATTTCCAAGCAAATGCATCGATACCACACCAAACGTAATGCTCCAGCACTTAATTGTTCAAATCTCTTTGAATAATACATCGATTTACATTGGTGTAGTTTATATTCCACCCAGATCCGACGAATTGGTATACGACCATTTATGCGAATCTGTATCTTCCTTCGTATCATCCCTAAACGAAAAGGACAAAGTTATATTCCTGGGAGATTTCAATCACCCCAATCTATATTTCATTCCCGATGAAAATGACACTTACCTGCTCCCTGTAAACCTTTCAGATCGCAACGACTTTAACCTTATGAGTACCTTCTATGGCAATGATTTGCAGCAAGTTTGTCCGACTCCCAACCAAAACGGTAATTGGTTAGATCTTGTGTTCACTAACGCTTATGAGGAAGTAGTGGTAAGTCCAACCAATGACATCATCATCATCATCGATGGCGCGACAGCCCAAATCGGGCCTTGGCCTCCAGTAACGTTCGCCTCCAATCGTCTCGATCCTGCGACCTGATTCTCCAGTTATTGAACCCCAGTATTGACCTGCTGTCTGCGTATATCGTGTCTTCCCAACGTTTCCTCGGCTTACCAACTGGACGCTTCCCTTGTGCTTTGCCTTCCAACGTTCTTTTAGGTAGTCTATTGGCCTCCATCCTTTCGACGTGGCCGGCCCATTGTAATTTTCGTAATTTAATGCATGTGGATACAGGTGGGTCGTCGTATATATGGTACAACTCATTGTTGTATCGCATTCTCCACTCTGTCCCTTCTTGTATGGGGCCAAAGATTCGTCGTAGCACTTTGCGCTCGAATACATCCAGTGCCTTTTCGGAGTCCGTAGTCAAAGTCCAGGCTTCGCTTCCATAGAGAAGCACAGGTTTAACGAGTGTTTTGTATATGCGAAGCTTATTATTCCTGTGCACGTTCGTAGACTTGATTATGGGGAGTATGGAATAGTACGCCTTGTTTGCTGCATTTATTCGCCGTAAAATTTCGTCCTTTTCACTGCCTGATTTATCAAGGTGGACTCCTAAGTAGATGAAGCTATCTACATTTTCGATGTTGTAGTCTCCTAAGGTCAAGTTTGGTCTGATTGGCGCCATTTTTCTTGTTGGGTCATTAGTTTGGTTTTATCTTCGTTGACCCGTAGATTTATTTTTTTGGCTTCTGACTCCAAACTTACGAAAGCTTCCTTTGCTTCTGGTATGGTCCGTGCCATAATGTTGACGTCATCGGCGAATGCTACTATTTGCGTGGACTTGAACAATAGTGTGCCTGTTGTATCAGCTGGTATTCTTCTGATTACGTGTTCCAGAGCAAGGTTGAATAGCATCGGGGCAAGTCCATCTCCTTGCTTTAAGCCTGAGTTGGTGTGGAAGCTGTTAGATAGGTCACTGTTGACTTTGACCTGAGATTCGGCGTTCATCATTGTCACGTTAGTCATGCGGACGAGTTTTGTTGGAATTCCCAAGTCAAGCATGATTCGGTAAAGTGTATTTCTGTCTACACTATCGTATGCTTGCTTGAAATCTACGAAGACCTGGTGCACGTCGATACATGACATAGAACATGTTTTTTGTAATAGTTCGCACCATACAGCACTCTCAGTTGAACTTGCCACTCCTGATTCTACTTACTTAAGAACGTACAATAATTCAATTGTATATGACTTTCGTAATGCTAATTATGAAAGCATTCACCATTTTTTTGACTCTATAGATTGGACGAATATTCTTTCCACGTTAGACCTTGAGGAAGCCATTTCTACTTTTTACAACAAAATATTTGACGCCGTTGAGAGAGAGATATGTAACAAAGATAAAGAAAAACAATAAACTCTCTGAGCCATGGCTTGATAGGGACCTTAGGCATTTACGAAATCGTAGGAACAAACTTTATAAGCGGATTAAAAACAATATGGACGTTAGTTCGGCTATTCAGGAAGAATATAATGAAATTGCTAAGCAATTTTTAACAAAGTCCCACGAAGCTTATAACAACTACATTAAGACTACCGGCGAAAATATAATCTGCGACCCGAAAAAAATGTATGATTTTGTTAATGTGAAGCGAAAAACTACTGGTTATCCATCGTCGATGCTATCACTTCTTCCTCTCCTAATAAGATTTCTGATTTATTTGCAGATCGTTTTCAGACTGTTTTTAATGCATCAGGCCCACCAAACTCACACATTTCTTACTCTCATTCCGCTCCAACAGCTTTGGTCAGCCACTTAGAAATTTCACGTGATGAAATACATAAAGCTGTTTCAGAACTCGACTGCAACAAAGGCCCTGGACCCGATCTAATTCCTCCAACTTTCTAGCGCAAATGTGTAGAGCAGCTTATAACTCCCTTTCATATTTTTTTCAACAGATCACTTTCGTCTGGAGTTTTGCCATCCTGTTGGAAACTTTCGTATGTCACACCAATCTTCAAAAATGGTGCTAGACGCTGTATCGGAAATTATAGGGGCATTGCCATCTTATCTTCAATTCCGAAACTTTTTGAAAATATTGTCTACGATAAACTTTCTCCACTTGTTGACTCCCGTCCGAACGAGCAGCAACATGGTTTTAGAAAAGGTTGCTCAACTACCACGAATTTGACAGTCCTAATCTCAGACGTTCTGTGTAAAATGGAGAAAGGATACCAAATTGACGCAGTCTATACAGACTTCAGTAAAGCTTTTGACAGAGTTGACCACCCTATCTTAATTTCAAAGCTTTTGAAATTCGGACTTGCCGGATCTTTGCATAGCTGGCTGACTTCTTACCTTCGCAATCGAACGCAATTGGTAAAATTTCAAGGAGTTTTATCGAAAAATATATCTGTTACTTCCGGTGTACCACAAGGTAGCCATCTTGGCCCACTCCTTTTTAATATATTTATTTCTGACCTATCTGACGTCTTAGCAAATATACCTCATCTACTTTACGCCGACGATCTCAAAGTGTATCACATCATTAAATCTAAATCCGATGCACTCTTTCTCCAATCTAAACTTAATTCACTTGATCATTGGTGCAATGAAAATAAGCTATCTCTCAACATTGCTAAGTGCCAGGTTATTAGTTTTTCCCGAAAATGCACGGTCTCACATAACACATACTTCCTTGGCAATAATTTGTTAGGCCGAGTTGACAACGTTCTTGACCTTGGTGTTATCTTGGATGAGATATTCCGATTCACCTTGCACTATGATAAAATAATTTTCCGTGCAAACAAACAGCTAGGATTCATCAAAAGACGTTCGAAGGAATTTCGTAACCTGTGGGTCACAATATCCTTATACATCTCACTTGTACGCCCCATTCTCGAATATGCCTCTATCTGCTGGAATCTGGCTTTTGAAACCCACAGTAACAGACTCGAGTCCATACAAAAACAGTTCTTGCTTTTCGCATTGAGAGAACTATACAATCCTTACGATTTTAATACCCTTCCTCCTTATGAGTTTCGACTGGGTCATCTAAACTTATTAACACTTGCATCTAGAAGAAAAATGATTTCGGCCTGCTTCACATTCGACGTCATTAGAGGCGTTATCAAAGTTGAATTCCTGAATAGTAAAATGGTATTAAATAACCCTGTAAGGAACACCAGGTCCTCTCATTTACTTAAAGAATATCCACATTCCACTACTTACGCAGCTAATGAGCCGGTAAATAGATGCTGCAGAATATTTAACAGTATAAGTTTTCTGTATTCCCCAACGATCTCCAAATTCTCCTTAAAATCCTCCCTTTTCCAAGCCATCCATAGCCCCTTATCTTAAGCTATATGTCAATGTTTTATTTGTTTGTTATTTATTATATTTATTTATTATTTGTTATTTATTTATTATACATGTTATTGATTTATTTATTAATTATTTGATTTATTTAATTTTTCATTTACATATAATTATTTCAAATATTTTCTTGTATTGTTTATACCTTGGTTGGTTAATAAATAAAAATAAAAACAAAAAAAAAACTATATACAGAAAGATTGTGTGAAAAAACAAGCAATTCAAATTTGATTAGCTCAAAAACATTCTGTTGCAAACGAAGGTTAGCCTAGATTAGGATTTAGAACGATAAACTCAGAAGAAAAGGAGAGATAAAAAAATTGTATTTAAATCAAAATATTCAACTTTAATTGTTAATGTTATATTCTTGGAAATGTGAATGTTAATGTAATTTGTTGTAGTTATTATTAACTTGTCATTTAAGCTAGGCATATTTACTTTC
Organism: Nemotelus pantherinus; assembly: GCA_963978885.1. Taxonomy (NCBI): domain Eukaryota; kingdom Metazoa; phylum Arthropoda; class Insecta; order Diptera; family Stratiomyidae; genus Nemotelus; species Nemotelus pantherinus. The sequence continues at coordinate 164,127,835 of OZ022263.1, forward strand.
AACTTTGAAACAGTCCGAAAAGATTTGTTTCGCCGTTCAAATAGAATCCGAAAATATATTTTCGGATTTCGATTCTCTGAAATAATTTCGGTTCGTTCGAGTGTAAGCGTTTTTTGACTACGGAAGAGTCACAAGTTTGTGTCTAATTTTCATTTTTCTAATATAATTCCACTATAACCCATTATTATACTGTTTCAGGCTTTCTATTCTTCTTTTTAGACTCAATCGAATACAAAGAACGGCTAATCGCCTCGGTTAAAAAAGAAGTTAAACAACTAATGGAAGAAGCAGTCACACGAAAATTTGTGCATGAAGAAAGTGGCTCAGTAACGTCACTTTGTGCTGCTGTAGAATCATGTCTGAGTCAAGGACTGCGACGACGTGCTCTGGGACTATTCAAAACATCATCGACAACCGCGCTACTGCACAAAGTGGCAAAACATTGTCCGGAAGCCGATTATATTAGCCGGAAGGTACAGAATATTGAAAATACCGATCCCAATAAGAGATCATCATCGAGTAGTGACAGTACAAGTAAACCACCAATTCTAAAGAAGAATAGCAGTAATTCAGTGACGACAGTTAGTGGACCACCAGCAGCTCCAACAGTCAAGTATATACTACCGACTGGGCATATGGATTTAGTGATTTGTTAAATGAGAGTTTTTCTTTTGTTTTTCGCAGGTACCTGTGGATACGGTTAGCTTTATACGAAAAAAGATTGGCGAAAATTATCGAACATCTGGTGACAAATGCAACAAGATACTATGAGCGGGACTCATTAGTTGCCGATCCGGATTATGGATCGATTCTCAGTTCATTGCTCGTTGGACCTTGCGCTTTAGACTATTCACGAGCCAAAACGCCCGATCATTTCTGGTCTGACCCGCATGCTGACGAATTGGTCCAGCGTCATCGAATAAGTTCAGGCAATCCAACACCACCAACATGCCGGCGGCCAATCTTGAATTTCAAAAGAAGCCTACATACTAGCTCGGAAGAAGCGAGTACCGGATCGTTTAAGTCTAGTACTTCAGTTACAGCAAAGGATTATGTTGAATCGCTACATCAAAATAGCCGTGCTACACTGCTATATGGGAAAAATAATGTTCTTGTATTGCCGGTGGGTATGATTATATTGATTGTAAAATTAATTGTAGGAAAACACCTGCATAACACTTTGGTGCGGGGTTCGTTATATATATATATATATATATATATATATATATATATATATATATATATATATATATATATATATATATATATATATATATATATATATATATATATATATATATATATATATATATATATATATATATATATATGTACAATGGTGGATAAAAGTCTACGGCATCACTTTATATCGAGGTTCTGGTTAATTGGAAGCTCTAATCGAAAATCCAGTGACGTAAATATATTTATAAAAACAAACAAAAATCAAAATTTTTCATAACAAACTTAAAGATAAATTCATAAAAACATAAAAAATTTAATGGACAAAAGTCTACGGCAGTCAGTGCTGGCTGGCTTAGGCTTGTTTCACACGTACGAGGTTCCATTTGGTTCGGTTCGTTTTCGGTTGTAGCCGAAAACAAACCGAACCGAACGAAACCCCTTCACACATACACGGTTCTCACACGGTTCATATTAGGTTTTGTGTTTTTTTCCTCAAATTTGCGTAAAATTTCCACACAATCGTTTTTCCATGGCTCTTGCGTCTTAAATTTATCTTCATATTTTGCACAAGTCTTGTCCCACAGCGCTACTTTAGATAGCACAGCACAAATCAGCCGATCCACATCAACATCTTATAAATCGCTCATTTTATCAGAAAAACTACGACTGATAATTTCAAAAAAAATTGGAGGTAATTATAAAACTAATTAAAACTGACTAAACTAACTAGGTAAAACGTCTGAATATTTCAAATTTAGAGATCCAAACTGATAATTTATAAATTTAAAAAAAAATTCATATGATCCAATCAGCTAAAATCGAAACTAAACCGTGCATGTGTGAACGCCTTGATTGCTTTCTGTTCCCTGGACACGAATTCACACCTAATAGAAACCTGATGAAACCTATTCGTGCTCAGGGAGTATTCAGTTCTATACGGTTTCTATTAGGCACCGAATAGAAACCGAATTATCGTTTCACACTTGTCGGCAGCGACCGAAAACGAACCAAACCGAATGGAACCTCATATATGTGAAACGAGCCTTATACAGAAACAAATTCCAACTAAACGTATCGGAATTTTTAAAATTATTTGCTGGCTTAGTACTTGGTTGGACCCTTTTCAGCATCCATTATTGCTTGCAGTTTTCGGGGCATAGAGGCGACTAAATTACCAGTTTCAGCGGATGTAACTTTCTCCCATTCTGCAATGAGCGCTTTCTTCAACAAATTTTTATTTTTTATGCACCATTTCCGAATTATCCGCTGCAGAAGCTCCCATACATGTTCTATTGGGTTTCAATCTGGGATTTGGCGAGGCGTATTAAGCTGCCTGGGAGCGTAGTACAACAACCAGTTCTTGACGAAAAGTGCTGTGTGCTTCGGATCATTTCTAGTTGGAAAATCCATCTCCCTCCAAGGCACAACTTCCCAACTGATGGCTTCAAATGTTGCTCCAACAGATTCTTGTAAACATAGCGGTCCATAGTAGTTTCAACAAAAGCCAATCTGTCGACGTCAGATGCAGATATGGCTCCCCAAACCATAACATTACCTCCACCGTGCTTGACAGTAGGAATCAAATTTTTTATCTCTAGAGCTATATTTTTTTCCTCCATATTTTAACGCCGCCACCACTCCCGGAAATGTTAAACTTCGGCTTATCGGTAAAAAGGACTCGATTCCAAAAATCAATGTCCTTGTTAATATGGACATTGGCAAACTCTAGGCGCAGAAGTCGGTTTTTGGCTGATATTAATGGTTTTTTTACGTGGAGTTCTGCTTTGTAACCCATTAGACTTTTAATGGTCTCGTGATTGTTCTTGCATGGACTTCCTGTTTCCTTACCGTAACGAATTATTTCGCCAAATCTGGAGCACCTATTTTCAGATTTTCGTTCACTTCTTTTAAAATGTAACTAATTTCTTTCCGTGAAAGCTTTTTCGGTCAGCCAGTTGGCGGCTTATTTTCAATGGAACCAGTGTTTTCAGAAACTATTGATAACGGTATACATACCCTGAACTTTGGTTTAGTTTCATTAATTTCGCAATTTCCGAGCACGATTTATTGTCTTTTTTATACTGGACGACCAAATTTCGCACACCACTAGAAATTTCTTTTCGCGATGACATTTTGTGGTCCTTACGGTTCGAAACTAGCGATAAAATTATAATAAACAAATATTGAAGAAATACCGTTAGGGTTAGTTGGAAATATTTTGTATATAAGTCAACCAGCACTGACTGCCGTAGACTTTTGGCCATTCAATTTTTTATGTTTTTATGAAATTATCTTTAAGTTTGTTATGAAAAATTTTTGTTTTTGCTTTTTTTTCCTAAATATATTTACGTTAGCTTCCAAGTAACCAAAACCTCAATATAAGGTGCTGCCGTAGACTTTTATCCGCCACTGTATATTATATTAAACCATGTTTACACCTATACTGCTTGACATAACTTTTTAATCTTCCATTCTCGACAATACAGAAAGATGTTAATGAACCTATGCCCGGCTACTTAAGTTTACATCAAACAGCACAATCTCTAACCATTAAATGGACACCGAATCAGCTAATGAATGGCTATACGGAAGTCGAAGTGACAGACAAGAGTTCATATTGGGCATATGCACTTAATATAAATGTCGACGAAATCGTCTATGTCCATTGCCATCAGATACGCGGCGAAGATACTGGCGGAACTATCATTTTAGTTGGTCAAGACGGTGTTCAACAGCCACCAATACATTTTCCCGAGGGTGGACATATGGCAGCGTTTTTGAGTTGTTTGGAAACAGGTTGATCATAAGTTTGTCGAAAATAAGCTAATGAATTTATTTTCTTCACTATATCGTAGGTCTACTACCGCACGGTCAGTTAGATCCGCCATTGTGGTCGACTCGCGGAATCGGTAAAATATTTCCATGGCCAGCGAAAGGGCGCAGGCGCCTTCTATCGTCCGTTTTGGAAACTAACGAGGATAATTCAATTGACTATGTATTTCGTGTTGTAAATAAGAGTAATCATGAAGAGTTCTGTAAGCAGCCTTGTATAAGCCAAACTTATAAGCTATTTAAACAATTTATTTTGATTTTTAGTGGCGACACATCAAATATTAGAAGTTGGCCGAACAAGTCCTAGGAGAACGCAGTTAAGCAGCTGTTCGACAAACGAAAGTAGTGACTGTTCCAGTAAAAGCATGTCCATCGATCAAACTATGCCCGATACACCACAGGTAACTTGAACATGAAAACCAATGCTGATGATCTCTTGTGCCACTTTGACACTTACCTGTTGCTTAGATTTCGTACTTATCAAAATTAACGGTTTCAGGTTGGTGCAAATCAATCTGCCAGCATAGCACTGGTATGTTCGACAATGCGAAGGCAAATCATTTCCAGAGCATTTTATGGTTGGTTAGCATATTGCAGGCACTTATCAACAGTTCGAACGCATTTATCAGGCTTGGTGAATGGTAGAATAACACCAGAGGGTAAGTTTATGCATCTACATTTTTCAAGCATTTTCGTATCTTTCACATTTTATTTATTACATTTTGTCATAGCCTACTTGTTTTTGCTAAATTTTGTTGAGATTTAAATAAATCGGTAGAAAAACGCGGGTTTTCGCCGTAAAAGAGTTGTGCCGGTGACTCGGCGAATCCTTCACGAATTAGATATCTTAATCCAAGAAGAATAAGGAGCAGTGTTCTCGTCCAGGACGCAACATAATCAGCTCCGATAGCCGATTTTAGTGTACGATACCATTTTTCCAAGAAACCGTTGGCCGTTGAAGGTACGCTGTGAGACGTTTGCGTTCGAAGCCCTAGAGTCGTCTTAGCTCAGCATAGAGGAATGACTCAAACTGTCTGCCCTATTCGGTGGCAATGTATTAGAACGCTCCCCCAACCTAGCAAATAAGTAGAGCAGAAGCACAGTGTTGCGGAACAGCAGCCGCCACCACAGCGAATTATTTAGGCAGAACTGCTACCCTCGCATGACATAGAGGGTCGGCTAGTCACCGGTGTCGTGGGCGGTTTGGAGGAGCAGGCCAAGCTCCAGCTGCGTCACGCATTTAGTATAACACAAAAACTTAGGGAAAACGGAACAGGAAGCCCACTGATCCATGACTTTAAAACATCAGCAGGCCCACAACCATGGCAGAACATGCTGATCGGCGAAACGGGACACTTCTAATACGAATGTTCCAGATCTTGGCAGTTCTAGCATCGAATTTTTGTCCGGCACAATCGTCCAAAGACCTCCGGATCTGCTGGAACTACCAAGAATGGGGGCATTTCAAGATTGTCCCGTGCCTCCGAACAAGATATTATGCTATGGTTGCGGAACTCATTATGTTTTAAAGTCTAAATGTGGACGATGCACAGGGATTCATTTTTCTGGTGCCCTTCAACGGACGGCACTTTTGAAGTTCCGAGCTCTACTGCTATTGGCGGACAACACGACATCAACATTGCAAACGAGTTTATATCACTTGGTTTGTTTCAAGCCAATTGCATCCGGAACGCAAATGGAAAAATGCTGGACCTGATTTTTTCGACTGATGACTCTTTTACTCTGGTGAAACCCTTCACATCATCGCTCATCGACGAAACCGCGCATCATTGTGGACTCAACATTATTTTCGAGCCAAAGTCTAGTAATTACTTATCATCGAGCACATCTGAACTTAAATATAATTTTAGACGACGTAACTTGCTTGCAAAGACGTAACTTGCTTGCTAACTGTGATTGGTCTTCCATGTTTGCAGGAACCTAATCCGGATAAAGCTGCGTTTTATTTCCACATTCGGTTGTTGCTGTTTTTAACGGTGCGTGCCAACTACTTTCAATAAAAGCAAGGTTCGTTTTCCTTGGATGTCTCCACAGCTTTGCCATTTGAAAAATTCCAAAAACAAAGTCTGAAACAAACTCGCTCAGAACCTGACTATCAACGTTTTTCTACATTACGAGATCTGCATCATAAAGAAGTTGCATTTGCATATCATAGACATACGCAACAGCTAAAATTTAATTTCCAAGCCCAACCTAACAGATTTTGGAATTTTGTTAATTCTAAGACTTATAACGATGGGTATCCACTCCGATTTAAATCTGACGACTCCTATTTTGATGACCCCCTTGATATTAGTAATTTATTTGCTTCTGTTTTCCGTAAAGCTTATCGTACGGACTTTCCAAACTCCAGACACTTTTCACCCTACTTGACGAACTCAACAGTTTCGTCTTTGGAGATGAAGGATTTAAAAATTGACGAGGACACTATTATCACATATGTTAATAAACTTGACAATAATATAACACCTAGCCCAGATGGCATACCTAATTTGGTCTTAAAATATTGTGTGTCATCACTACTACCTGTGCTGCCTTATATTTTCAATACATCCTTAAAAACAGGCATCTTTCATACTTCACCATCACTCCTATATTCAAGAAAGTGACTCGTAATGACGCTTGCAACTATAGACTTATTGCAAAACTTCCCTGCGTCGTAAAACTTTTTGAAGCCATAGTCACGAATGTTGCAGCCTTTCATAGCAAATCCATTATGGCTCCGTATCAGCACGGTTTCATGAAAGGTCGTTCAACCACATTCATCCTGCTTGAATTTTCTCACCAAATAACCAACTCAATTGAAGCTGGCCTCCAAAGTGACTGCACCTACACAGACTTGACGAAAGCTTTTAATAAGCTTGATCACTCTAGACTTTTAGCTAAGCTTCATTCCTTTCAATTCCCTTACTTGTTTTTAAATTGGGTTGACTCTTACTTGACGAATCGAACCCAACGTGTATCCTTTCGCGGTGCCTTGTCATCTGAAATTAAAACCATGTCTGGTGTTCCACAAGGTAGTCATCTAGGCCCTTTACTGTTCGCCTTATTTATTAGTGATGTAGGTTTCATTCTTCAGTCATCTTGTGTTCTTCTTTATGCCGATAATGCTAAAATTTTCAAAGTTGTGAGAAACCTTAACGATTGCAGTGATTTGCAACGATTTGCAGCAGGATCTAAACAGATTTGCCAGCTGGTGTTCCGATAACAATCTCCTAATTAATACTGACACGCAAAAATAATCATGTAATCTATGAATACTCACTTTTGAGTACATCTTTAAATAGATCAGCGAAAGTACTCGATTTAGGAGTATTGCTGAATTAATCCTTCACATTTGACGATCACATCGATTCAATCGTTGTGAAAGCTAGCAATACCTTAGGTTTTGTCAGAAGACGTTCGAGGGAATTCAACGACATTTTTCTAACTAAGACCCTCTTTTGCAGCTTAGTCAGACCTATTGTCGAATATGCAAGTATTGTATGGGCACCATATCAAAAAGTCTACATAGACCAAATTGAGTCCATTCAAAAGAGGTTCTTACGTTTCTGCCTCCGCGGTCTTCCGTGGTATGACCCTTTACATCTACCTCCTTATCAAGACCGCTTAAATCTTTTACGAATGGATACCTTGAACTCTCGACGTCAAAATTCCAAAATCTTATTTGCTGCGAAAATTTTGGAAGGCACCGTTGACTCAAACTACTTATTAAGCCAACTTAATTTTAACACCAATAATAAACGTGTCAGGCGGGTTAACTTTTTGTCGATCCGTCAACATCGGACCAATTATGGTTGCAATGAACCAGTCACTGCAATAAGTAGATGCTTTAACGCAGTTTATTATAAGTTTGATTTTCATTTATCTACAGCATCACTTAAACGATTTCTGCATAAGAATAATTAATTTTTATTGTATGTGTTTAGTCTGGATTAGACGAATTTAATAAATGAATGAATGAATGAAAGAGCTCAATAGACCCAACGAAACACCAAGCTTCTAACAAACAAACCTTTTAGCATACACAGGTCAAACCTACAATTGGTGGTATCGGAAATCGATGGCTGATACGAATCGTGATAAGCCAACCTAATCTTCGTCGAACAGGATTCAGTGAACAAGAAAAAAAAACATATTTGTTGTCTAATGTTGTTATGAAGGTCGAATATCTTTGTGGCGATAATATATCGCCACTTAGGATGACTTTATAATCACTATTGTTCTCCCAAAAACCGAAAACTGACACTTTTGGTTGTCAATTTTCAGGAAATGCAATGAGAGCGTTCCCGTACTTTTCATGAATTTCCCCACCAAATGATTCAGAAAAATTCAGTAAAATTCAGGAACAGACCTATAGTTTTCAATTCATAATTTAAATTAGTTTCATCCTATGTTTCTGGTCGTTCTTGTGCTGTATCTGTGCAATCGTCCACCTCTTCCCCTTTTTGTCCGCTTACCGGTGTTCCTCAGGGCTCCATTCTCGGTCCATTATTATTCCTAGTATTTATAAATGATCTCCCTTCCTTTATCCGTTCTCCCTGCCTCTTGTTTGCTGATGACTTTAAGATTTTCAAAGTAATTGAAACTACCAACGACTGCCTCCAACTCCAAAACGATCTCTATTCTCTGTGCGACTGGTGCTCGAAAAATTCACTTACTTTGAACATATCCAAATGTCATCAGATGTCTTATACGTATAAAATGTCACCCTTAATTTATTCCTATACTCTGTACGGCTCTTCCATTACGACTGTGGATAATTTCAAGGATCTTGGTGTGTACTTTGATCCAAAGCTCAAATTTGATCTACACATTGCCTATATAACCGCCAATGCCTCTCGTCGTCCGGTTTCATTCTTAGATGCTCTTCTTCGTTTACTAGCATCGCTACCTCTTTCCATTTGTTTTTTTTTCACTTGTTCGTATCGTAGCATCCTAGAGTATTGTTGTCAAATGTGGTCTCCCCGTCATAAATATCTCAGTGATGCAGTGGAACACGTTCAGCGCAGATTTACTCGCTCACTGTTATTTGAATTCAACATCTCTTACTGCGGTTATAGTGATCGTCTTTCCTTATTCCAAATTCCTTCATTAGAGTCCCGACGAGTGTTCCTTGACGAGTGCTTACTTTTCAAGCTACTCCATTGCCCTATACTCTCCGATCTTGGTTATATGCTGTGTCTAAGTAACGTCAATCGATCAGATAGATCCCAATTAATGTTCTCTCTTCCCTTCGCGCGTTCTGAAGTTTATTCCAACTCACCGCTAGTGCGTATACCCAGGAAGCATAATGCTCTTCAGCTTGGTCCTTTTCCGCTAACGTTCTGTCAATTTAAGTCGCAAATTAAAGATATAAATCTTAATGCTTCTTATAATATTTGACTTTCTTTTTAATTTTTTTTTTACTATTTTTGCACTTCCTTCGATTTAGAATTGTATATTAGCTTTAATTTGTTGAAGTTCTAATATGTATATTTCTAATATTTTCACTTATTTGTTAATTTTTGCTATTTTCTTCTTTTGGGTTTATTTAATTTTTCTATTTTTGTAATTGGGCAAAATGGATTCAAATAAATAAAATGTTTTTCCCTAAACGACTTACGTTATTCATAGATGGCACTGAAGGAGGGCTCACAACACAAAAATGGGAATCTCTTCATGTCAACGGTGTCGTGTCGGATAGTGCAGAGGTATTCAGGCTTGTTTATTACGGCGGCGTTCAACATGAAAGTCGAAAAGAAGTCTGGCCCTATTTATTGGGTCACTATAGGTATTACTACCATTTTACATCTTTTTCACATTTAAAGCACAAAATAATATTTACACTAAATTTATTAAGTTTCGGAAGCACACTGGAAGAACGTCAGGAATTAGATGAAGCGGCTCGACATTACTACGAAACAACGATGAGCGAATGGCTGGCTGTTGAGGCAATTGTTCGTCAACGCGACAAGGAAAAGACAGCCCATGCTGTTGCAAAACTGAGCTCGGAAAGTGGTAATGGTGCCGATAAAGCCAAAGGTGTAGATGTTGATGCCGAAATGGAAAACGATGTTTTCGAAGACAATGATTTCTCCGACATATCAGATCCTGTTGATTATGATGCTGGTAAGAAGAGTGCAGAGTGCACTGAGACACCCAAGAAACCATCACGAGCGAACAAAAGTAGTACAGATTCGGGCAATGTTCCTGATGAGGAAGTTAAAGGTGAAGAAGATACCGAGGCGGAAAAAATGGATTTGGAGGCACAAAACGTAGAAAGTGAAAAATCTATCGATCCAGAAGCTTCAGATACTGAAATGAAAGACCTTGATACACCCGGGACAGAGTTTGACAAACCGAATAGTGAACTGGAGCTAAAGGAAAACTGCTTTGGAGAAAGCGATTGTCTTGAAGTATGCAAAGAAAATATCAGTAGCAAAAGCTCGCCGTCTACCTCCTCTTACGAAACAGTTGGCAATGAATTTACCGATATGAATGAAATAAACAATCTGGAACGTTTGAACAACACAAAAATTCCAGAATTTCAGAGCGTTGATGATATACAAATGGAATTGACGGAATACACAGACGAAAATCCACAGAGAGACGAAATAGTACAACCAGCTTCTCCACCTCGAGCGTCAGTTATTGTAACTAAGGCGTCGATTGATGTGTCCCAATTGGATAAGGTGGAAGAGGATAAGGCTGCTGTCATGTCACCGGTTAAAGAAGAGGCTGGCGGACTAGATGCACTGCAGGAACCCAAATCGGCGTGTGTCTCGCCAGCAAGTTCAAATGGCGGAATATATAGCGTAAGTGTAAAATTTTCACTGCGAGGTTCATGTTTAATTTTTTTTCACCATCGACCTCTTGTTAGTGTGAGCTGCTAGAAACATTTGGTCTAAATCTTCACCGCATCGAAAAAGATGTGCAGAGATGTGATCGTAACTATTGGTACTTCGCTAATGAAAACCTGGATAAGCTGCGTAATGTGATTTGCACGTGAGTCCTGACACTTGTATTCGATTTTTTTTTCAAAATGAAATTCATTTTAATTTTTATTGAAATTTAGATATGTTTGGGAACATCTTGATGTCGGCTACATGCAAGGAATGTGTGATTTAGTTGCACCCCTCTTAGTTATTTTCGATGACGAGTCTCTCAGCTACAGTTGTTTCTGTCGATTGATGGAGCGAATGATCGAAAATTTTCCAAATGGCGGTGCTATGGATATGCACTTCGCAAATATGCGGTAATTTAAAATAACATGAATTTGAAATGTATCTGTTTTGATTTAACAATTATTTTCAGATCACTTATACAAATACTGGACTCCGAAATGTATGATCTTATGCATGCTCATGGCGACTATACACATTTTTACTTTTGCTACCGTTGGTTCTTGCTTGATTTCAAACGGGAATTACTGTATGTGGACGTTTTTTCAACATGGGAAACAATCTGGGCAGCAAAACATACTTCCAGCTCGCATTTTGTATTATTTCTGGCGTTGGCATTATTGGAAACGTATCGCGATATAATACTATCAAATAGTATGGACTTTACAGATGTGATCAAGTTTTTCAACGGTAAGTTTTTCATAATGGCTAGTACTAAGCATACACTTTGGCAAGTCTCCATTACCTGATGATTTGTTGAAGCGACCATTTTGACACTGGAGACAGGTGGAAACTCTGCCTGATAACTGGCTTTCGGGTCTTTGACAAAAATCTCGGGAGTGTAGGAAAAAAATTAGGGAATTCTAGAACAAATCAGAATATTCTAGAAAAAATGAGAAGACTCTAGAAAAAATTAGGAAACTCTAGAAAAAATCAGGAGGCTTTCGAAAAAACTAGAGGATACTAGAAAAAATCAGGGCACAGGGCGTAGCTCAAGCTACTGTGCGGGTCATAGGTAGCGGATCATGGACGGCCTACAGTAATGTAGGTTAGCTACGAATAACAAATAAGCAGTTCCCGACAAGAGCGGTAGAGGAGGGTGGGGTGGAAACGCCTTAGAAACCCAATGAGCGCTCTACAACAGGACGAGTTGGCGCCGTCCTTCAAGTATGCGTCCAATCTTTCTGCAGGTATAAAATGCTATGAGAAGGAACCCAAAATAATAAAACAACTATGGAAGTAAAGGAGGATAAAATTCGAACGGAAGCATAGGTTTAAGCATAAAAAGTTTTTTGACTTCGTGAATATGAAGCGAAAAAAAAACCTGGCTATCCCTCTCACCTCAATGTCTTCTTCTTCTCAATAAATTTGCAACTTTTTCGCAGATAACTTTCAAGACGTTTTTAATCTAGCAAGTACTTCGTCATCCAGTCTTCCCCCTAGAGTAACTAGACCAATTTTCGCTGAGGCTATAACCATTTCATGAGATGATATTTTGAAAGCTATCTTGGAGCTTGATAGTAGCAAAGGCCCTGGGCCTGATCTTCTTCCTCCAACATTTCTTATTAAATGTGTCGCACAGTTAATCTCTCCTCATATTCAATACATCTCTTTCTTCTGGGAACTTTCCATCGTATTGGAAAACTTCTTACGTTACACCAATATTCAAAAATGGTGATAGAAAATCAATTCAAAATTATAGAGGTATTGCCATTTTATCCACTATTCCTAAACTCTTTGAATAAAATCATATGTGATAAACTATCCCCTCTAGTCGATGCTCGACTTAACGAACAGCAGCATGGTTTTAGGAAAGGTCGTTCTACCACTACAAACCTAACGGTGCTGGTTTTCCATGTTCTTTGTAAAATGGAGAAAGGTGATCAAATTGACGCAGTTTGCACTGACTTTAGCAAAGCGTTCGACCGTGTTGACCACTCCATTTTGATTTCTAAGCTGCAGCAATTCGGAATTGCCAGATCTCTACTAAGATGGCTTAGCTCTTACCTCCACAGTCACTCACAACATGTGAAATTCCAACGGCTTATCTCTAAAAAAAATTCATGCTAATTCAGGTGTACCTCAAGGTAACCATCTTGGCCCTTTGTTTTTTAACATTTTTATATCAGACTTGTCAGAGGTTTTATCTGATGTACCTCAGCTACTCTATACAGACGACCAAAATTACCACAAAATTATTTCTCAAGCAAGTAAACGACTTGGCTTCATTAAACGACGCGCCCAGGAGTTTCAGAACCTTTGGGTTACAAAATCTCTATACACCGCGCTCGTTCGCCCTCTTCTTGAGTATGCTTGCATTATCTGGAACCCAGTTTTTGAAATTCACAGCTAGAAATTTGAATCTATTCAAATGCAATTCTTGCTATTCGCTCTTAGAGGTCTTTACCATCCTTGTGATTTTAGCAATTTACCGTCATATGATTTTCGCCTTAGACTTCTAAACTTACCACCTCTTGCATCCAGAAGATTAATGTTATCCACCTGCTTCAGTTTCGATGTCATTATAGACGCTGTTAATGTCGACTATACACAGGAAAGATTTGTGCTTAATCAGCCCGTGAGAGTCACTAGATCCCGACGAATGCTAGTTGAATATAAGCATAGCACCGCATATGCTGACAATGAGCCAATAAACAGATGCTGCAAAATATTCAACAGTATGAGCCAACACTTTTCCCCCGCGATATCCAAAGCGTCCTTTGAAAACAGAGTTACCAAGGTTCTCTTATCCTACCCTCTCTAGTCTACCGGCCTAGTATATCCTCTTATGGCTTAGGACTAATTATTTTTATAATTGATTAACCAATTATTTAATTTCATTTTGCGTTTTTAATATTGTGACCTATATGTGATTTAGCTATCATGTATTTATTTGTTGAATGTTTATTTATTTGTATTGTATTTATTTGTATTTTATACCTTTTTTAAATCTGTTTTTAAATTTGTTGAATTTTTTTTTGATTTTAATATTAATTTCATTTATATGTAATATTATTATACCTTGTTTGGTGAAAATAAATAAAATAAAATATTTGATAGGCCCTGCGTTTACGTATACGTATACGTATACGTAAACGCAGCGCCTTTTGACGTCGATCTCCGACATCCCAGAACCGCGCACTCTCAAAACTGAGTAGTACTCTCTCTAAAGAGAGCAAGGAACCCGTAACAGATGTGTTCACAAAACTGAGGAACCTCATTGTTGATCTGATGGAGTATGTGAACCCGCGTCATAACGTTCATAACGCGATTAAAGATCGGGTAAGGGCAATAAGATCGACAAGGTGAGAAATGAGCAAATAGCACATAGGGCTATGAAAACACAGGCCACGGTAAAAACAGGTATGCAAACTACACCGAAGGCACCTGTCAGAGAAAGATATATTCCGCTAGGTGCCGTGGCTAGTGCTGGTTGAGTCACAGATAAAACCCAAGTGTAAAAGCGGCCAAGGGAAGAAGCTACTGATCTACGCGAGCCAGAAGCCATTCCAAAAAAAAGCGGATGAGCACACCAAATAAGTTTCTTTCCAGTGTCAAACTGGGGCAAGAAGTCAGTAAAAAACCTGTGAAACTAGCGGAGAGTAATGCCAAGCAAAAGAGTGATGAGTGAACCAAGGTCGAAAGGTCAAAAAAGAAACAGTTGCAACGGAGGCCTCGGCTAGAGGCAATGATTATCACTGCTAAGCAGGGTGTTACCTACGCGGACGTCCTGCGGAAAGTTAAGGCAGACCCCACTTTAAAGGAGTTAAGTGACAACGTGACCCGCATTCGAAGGACACAGAAGGGCTGCCTGTGTGACCTTAAATCTGGCAGATCCGAGCATGTTGAATTCAAGAGGAAAATTGAGGCCTTTCTTGGCCAACAAGAAAACGTACGCGTAAATTGCCAGCGAGTATCAATTGAATAGCGCAATCTAGATGAGGTCACTACGAAAGAGGAAATCTGCAGTGCTCTTAAGGACCAACTGGGGCTGACTAACGTGGAGGAATCCAACATCGCGGGACTAAGAAAATTTTTGAAGAGTTCCCAAACAGCCACTCTACATCTTGCTGTTGACCAAGCACGTAAGGCCTTAGCAGCAGGCAAAGTGCGAATTGGGTGGGTAAATTGTAGGTTACGGGAGCAAATTTATATTAAAAGGTGCTTTAAATGCCTCGAATTCGGACACATAGCGAACAACTGCAGAAACCAACAGGATCGATCGAAGCTTTGCCGAAGACATGGAAAAGAGGGTCGTGTAGACAAAAATTGCACTAAAGACCCGACATGTCTCTTCTGGAGTGAGACCGAAGGTTGCGATAACAAGCACGTAGCGGGTATCAGCAGGTGCCCTGTTTTCAAGAAGGCGTTAAACTCCAGACAAACATGAGGATCATACAACTGAATCTCAATGATGATTTGCTTTCAAAGTCCGCCTACGAGCTCAAAGCCAACGTTTGCGAGCAACATCGAAATCTCCATAGTGGCGTCTGGGTGACGGATGCAAACGGTGAAGCGGCAGTATGGGCGTGCGGGAATCGAGCGTAGCCGGATGTAATGCAACAACCGACGACCGGATAAGTGTGGGTTAAAGAATCAGGAGATTCTAGAAAAAATCAGGGGACTTTAGAAAAAATTTAAAGACTCTAAAAAAATCATAAGACTTTAGGAAAAATCAGCGAACTCTAGAAAGGATCACGAGGCTCTAGAAAAAATCAGGGGACTTTAGAAAAAGGCAGGGAACTTTGAGCACATCAAGGAGAGGACTCTAGAGAAAATCAGGTAACTCTAGAATAAATCAGGAGACCCTAGAAAAAACCTGGGGACTCTAGAATAAAGCAAAAACCCCTAGAAAAAGTTAGAGGACTCTAAGAAAAACCAGGCACTCTACACTGAGTCTGTGGACACTAGAAAAAATCATGGGACTCTTGAAAAAATTAGGGGACGCCAGACTAAATCGGGGGACACTAGTAAAAACATGAGACTCTAGAAAAAATTAAGGGACTCTACAATAAACCATGGAACTTAAGAAAAAAAGGGGCTAACAAATAAATCAGAGGCCTCTGAAAAAAAACCACGGGACTCTAGAAAAATCATGACTTTAAAAAAAAAACTCTGGAAGTCTACGAAAAAAGCATAGGTGCTCCCACAAAATTAAAAGAACGTAGGAAAAATGCCAGAAGTCTAGGACAAATTAAGAAGATTAGAAAAATGAGGTCTAAAAACAATTTGACTGAGTCTGAAAAAAAAACTGGGGAGTCTTTTAATTTTTCCTAAGCTCCCAGAATAATTGTCTAAAGTCTCTTGCTTTTTCTAAGCTCCTTCAATTTTTTCCTAGACTCTCGAAATTTTTTCTTTATCCTCTTGACCTTTTCTTAGCCCCCATGATTTTTCACTAGACTCGTGGGCAATTTTTTTGACTCCCGAGATTTTTCGCTGGACCCTCTGAATTTCGTCCTAAACTCCCATGATTTTTTTTAGCCTCCTAGGTGTTTTCTTAAAGTCTTTTGATTTTTTCCAAGCTCCCATGATATTTTCTTAGACTACCAGAATTTTTTCTAGTCTTTTGGTTTTTCGTAAAATCCCCCTAGTTTTTTTTGCCTTAACCCGAAGCTCGGTAAGAAACGAATAAAGTCATGCTAACGAGTTATGAAATATGATTGATTACCTGTATTTCGAACAGTCTCGACTAATACCACGCAGGTACTAGTGGGAGTTATTCCACTTAATTTTGATATAATGGTTATCTCTTGAACCATATCCTTTAATATACGGAAAGAAATCCCCTGAGCAGTGGTGGCTGGGTGACAGATGCTCGCATAAATGCATTTACTCAGGCAGAACTGCGGAAACTTCTCGACATTGCGAAGATGGCAGGCTTGATGGATAAAGAGTGAGACTTAACGTTCGATGCGCCAGGGATACTCTTCGCCTAGAATTAAATTTACTTCTCAGGCTTCATTCTGACGAAACGCGGAAGTACAAAAGATCACCAAAACCGTGTCTGCACGTTGACACTGTTTGTAGTTTTAAACATCAAAACCTCCCCCGGTGGCATGAAAGCATTCCGTTAGCACAGGTGACACGGAGCCCCAACCTCGATCATAAGAATCTTGCCCTGTCCCGTGAGGTTTCTTCAGAGCCTAATTGCATAGGGTTGTTTGAGAGGTCGGTAGCTCTGCTGGCTAAGGCACCAGTCCAAAGCAGTAATATGCTGGCCGCGGGTTCAAATCCCACCGTATGCTCATGGTTGTAATTGTCCGCTTTGTGTGCTCTTTATAGCCGGCGGCTGAACATAATACTAGGGCGCCACTAATTAAGTGTCACATCAAAGCTTTAACGGTGGCTGGGCAAAACACCAACACCTCACAAGAATAAAGTGTGGCACTTAAAGAATAGTGGAATAATCAGTTTCTCCCATTTATGTCTCAGCTAAGCATTCGCTTCAAAGGATAATCCTCTGAGCTTTGGCATTATCATACAGAAAAAACATCTACACAATAATTTAAAGTAGCACTAGTTAGATTCATATCTGTTGAACTGCTGAATAGGCGTGGAGTCACGTTTTTCTTGCCCGGGTGCTGGACTCCATATATGGTAGAGGTTTGGATAGGCCTCACATCCGCTACAATGGTGTCTGAGTCTGCTCATGGGCCTGCCAGTTCTTACTGGGGACCAGGCTTGGACACTGGTGGATGCGAGACGTATCCAAACCTCTGCCATACAGTACAGCACCCGGGCAAGAAAAACATGACCATTGCACGCCGATACCAGTTACTAGTACAAACGAATATTAGTAATAAGCGAAAATGTTGTATAGAAAATTGTCATTTAACCCGAACTACCTACTGGGTTCATTAGTAAACTAAACCAAAATTATATGTGGAAATAAACTACTTCCTTTTCATCTAGCAAATATGTAAACGCAAACACTGCTAAAACGAATATATTTCATAAAGTTAGGTGCAATAATCGTTTGAAAAAATTTCAATATCCTTACGATTTATATAAAATCTAACTCAGTAAATAAAAAAAATATTTTTTACAGAAATGGCAGAACGACACGATGCAGCTGCTGTATTAAAACTGGCTAGAAGTTTAGTTCTCCAACTGCAGACAATTATCGAAAACAAATAAATTATCATGTAGTCGTATCGCTGCTAAAATAGAATTATAAAATATCCACATATAAGTACACAACAAGCGCGATATCTAGCTTTCATATTTTGTTTTGTCTTTATACGTACATTTCTTCAAGCCAAACACATAAATGACAATATACATATACAAAGAAATTCATGCATTTGATACATCTTCAGTTTTGTAAATACTGAGAACTTTTTTTTTATAAAAAAAAAACAAAAATCAAATCTAATTCTATATTGCACACTTGTTATGTAGATTTATGTATTTTGTAGTTGTTAATATTTATATCTATAGACATATATTCTTTATAAACTTTGTTCAAAGTCTAAGAGCATGAACTGTTCATTTGTAAGAATCACTGAAAAGCTATAAATAGTAGAGGAAATAGGTATTAATAATATCACCAACGACAAAAAAAAATTAACAGTTCATGAAATATCGCTAATCGTACCAATGCATCTATTTTGTAGAGGAATATGTAATGAATATTTAGTGTGAGTCGATGGCTACTTAAACATCATTCAAATTGTCTAACTTAATAGTATACAATCCATGGACTCGAAATAACTATGATAATTCTGTTTGCAAGATAACGAATATTTCAGGACAAACTTTTGCTTGATACTTTCCTTGCAAATTTATAAAATAGTTGACAGCTGGTATGTATTGAATCGAATAATAGAGAAACTCTTTTCAAAATAATTACCCTCAATAATTATCTTATAAGCAGTTTTTGGTTCTTTATTAATTATTTTAAGAATAATCTTCAACATCTGACGTCTTTGAATTTACCACCACCGCTGCGTTGTTTTAGCTATGAAAATTAATGTAATTTCATCAGTTCACTGTACCATTTTCAGCTGTGATAACTAACTAAAAAATCATAATTATGTACCGTTGTTCCTATTACACTGATCCTGTTTAACTAGCTGAACAGCCTAAAAATCATTTAGGACTGATGTTTTCTCAATGCAAATGGTTCTAAAAGATTAGCATTTCAAATTATCTATAATAAAATGAATGTCAACTATATTGAAAATATCTATTATCTGCGCTTATTGTCATTTAGTCATAAGTTAATTTAATCTGTCAGATTCTGTATTTTTTTGCAATCGAAGCTCATTTATCGCCGCTTCGCAAATATGAAATTCAAATGGCCATGAATGGTTTTCCAATAAATGAATAATGTTACCTTCCTCAAATAACCACAACATTTGCTAGAATTATCGCAGCAAAAATCGCAAAAGTTGTTTCCTGTATATTCTCTTCATTTTAAATCAACGAATCAGTACTAAATAAACGAAATAACAATGAATCAATTCAAATTCATCAATATATTTTGATTTCAAATAAAACTGTATATTTGTAAAAAAAAAAAAAAATCTACTAAAAAGCACTAAGAATCATTTTTGTACAGAAAAATCAGAAGCAGGTGAAATTTTAAAAGCCTTCCAAGAATATTTGATAGCTGGACAAAATTTGAAATTGAAGAAATCGACCTCTAATAACCATTTATCATTAGCTCTATAAACTTAAGGTACAAACATACTATTTATATTTTTTTTTCGAAGGATATGCGAAATTATAAATTTCAAATGAAGGGAAAGCATTTAAAAAAACAGTGTGATATATGTAGCTGAAAGTATGTACATTTTATAAAACCATTGCATACATATATGTCAATGTGTATGCGTCACTCTAATCGTATCATCATAATATATCAATTTTCGGGTCAAACTGAATAGAAGGGAGCAGTAAAATTACATACCTGTATCAGATCGACGATGTTTTAACACTATGTTGAATATTTAATTATTAATAAAACATATAGTGACACATATTTTTGATATTTGGGGTGCACATAAGAAAATATTGGGCCGATCGCTAAGTAAGTATTCGCTTTTTTCGATCAATAGTCATGCCAATAACCAGCTTCAATACTAAACTGATTTATATCACTTACTGGAATATAAATTTTTTTTTCGTATGAGTACCGAAATTCAAATTACCGTTATTCTAATAGGACCACCAGAAATAAAAGACGAAATTCTTATTGTACACCAAGAAACGCTTACAAAAATCTAATTGGAAACAACAAACAGCCGGCCGAAATTTCATTTGACACCACGAACAAACAGCGGAATTCTAATAGGACACTTTGGAACTCACGTTCATGCGCTTTTTATGAGTTTTGACGTTTGTGTATTTCGCAAAAATACTTAACCCATCGGTAGGCAAGATGTCGCTACTTCAATTAACCAATAGCCATACCATTATCGCTACCGAAATACACGTATCGCTTTCGAACTGAAATTGAAACAATCAAAATTCTAATTGGAAGCGAAAATAAACCACAGAACTCCTGACCAACCCGTCCGCAAGCTTCAAAGCACCGGTTCACTTTGCTTGCGATCTACACCTACACCCGGCAAGCGTATTCCGCTGTGAAAAGGTACAGTCACATTAAAAATTCTGAGACAACGACAACGGAAATCTAATTCGCGCCACGAGAAATATACCGAACACACACCGTATTGCCACTAGTAGGTTGTTGCATACGCTTGTTCAATCCTAATAGTAAATAATACAAAAAAATCGTTATTCTAATTGGACACCACGGCAAAACGACGGATTTCTAATTGGAAATCACGAACGTACAACGAACATGTAATAGGAATGCACGAATAAACTATGGAACTCGGCTCGGCGCTTTCCCGCGCTTTTTTTACCATTTTCTGACGTTTAGGTGGGCAAGGCAAGTATTGGTTGCTCTAATTAGCCAATAGTCATGCTTCAATCAATATGTTCCCAGTTTTTTCATTGCCTTTATATACTTATCGCGTTCTATCTGAAATTTGTACGGCAATAGTAAAACCAACATTTTACGGAACGCAACGAATGAAAATACGGATCGATCAAACAAACGGAACTTCCAACCTGCACATCCGCACATTTCAAGCAACCGGTTCACTTTACTTTTCATCCATACAAGACTGTACCGCTGTGAAAGGATACAGTCACAATGGAAATTCTCCTTTAACAGCTATTCACAATAGTTTCTATAGCCGCCATTTCATGCTCAATTTGACGTTAGCTTTCGAAACATCAAATGCCGTCGGTCTAGCCGGGATTCTACGTCCGTTTTGTGTAAAACCCTGTCTGTTCAGAGCGCTTACATCTATGTGATACTTTTAAGTGGTGGTTAATGATTTTAAATACCTAAAGAACACGGAATGCATTACGCTGAGCCAACTTTCGAATTGTAGTTAAATTAGGTTGAGCCGGACATTTCGCCATGTCATCTGGAGTTCAAGTAAAGGAAGAACCTGTTGACCAGGGTTACGAGAAAACCTTAGCTGCCGAGCCGCTAGCGGGGGCTTCGACGAACGAGCAGGCTATTGCAAATGATTCAAGCAAACCATCAGTTGCAAAAGAGAACAATGATCCGACTCAGAAAGATCAGGACGACGAAGACGACGACCTGGCATGGGTTAACGATGAACTTGCTTTTCTGAACGACATAGAGATATTTGATGTAGACGATGCCTCGCCGGCTCCAGCTAAAATTAAGGAAGAACCTGGCATAGCTTCTGAAACTACAACTGCGGAAAACCGAGAGGAATCATGCGATAACCTAAAGTTGAGTCAGAAAATAAATTGGGAGCCAATCAAGAATGCTTCACTACCCGAGGAAATAGCCGCAGCGATCGAAAAAATCAAACAAATGAAAGCAGGTCTACTGGAACAAGGAGTGGCATCATCAAACGAGCAGCAAACTGGAGGGTCAACAACGCTGCCTGAATATTTCGACATTAATAGGCGGGCGGCAAGTGAGTCCAGCATGTCGCCGCGACGAGGGCGCTTCCGTCAGAGGAGGCCAAGGTCGAGAGGTAGAACTCAAAGTCAAAACTCCAGTCTTCGGGAAGAAATAGATATTGTAGTTCAGAGAATTAAGCAAATGAAAGAAATGCAACAAAAGCAGGCCTTTATTCCCAGACAAATAAAAATGGAGAAACTTTCGCCGCCGCGAGATATTGCAAAGCAGGTCGCAACAACGCCAGCACCTGAGGTCAATTTAGGCTGGGGAGCTTATGTTAAACAAGAAAGAATCTCACCGCCACGAATTCTACAGCCGCCACTGCCTCGGGTACAGCCACTGCCGCCGCTGCCCCAGACACAGCCACCGCCGCCAGAGACAAGACCACCACCACCAAAAGTACAGCCACCAACAACTTTGCCTCGAGAACGTGAGAGCCGTAGGTCATCCAATACAAATGATGATTACGCGTTTCTGCAGAAACAGAAGGAGAAAGCTCTAAAAGACCGCAGGATACCCGATCGGCCTTCCACATCGAAGGATGAACCGCCCGCAAAACGCAAACCTGTCTACAGGGAGTTTCCTTTGCCGCGACAGATTAAGACTGAGCCAATGGAGGGCATTGATGATTTTGCATCAGCTAGAAACAATGTCCAGCAGTCCGCAGCTACTGAGTTCAAGGCACCAATTATGAAAAATCCAGTTGCGTTAAAGCTGATGCCACAACCGTTACGAATAAAACTAGAACCCGTTGAAGATTTCGAACAATCGATTAGAAACGATTCAGGAAACAGTTCTAATAAAGGTTAGTAGTATTTTCAGCGTAGTAAGATTATAGCATCAATTTTTCATAAGCTAGTAGCAATACATGAACATTATTTTCTTTCGATTTCTCAGCGGAGCACTGGGATGAAACACCCTTGAGCCATAGGCAGAGAGGTTTGTTTATGATATATTTATATTTATGTTATTATTTTTTTCCAAATTAATTCTAGTGTTGAAATTCGTCAAAGAAACTTTGAAAAATTTTGATCTTTTTGAAAATAACGTAAAATTAAAGCGCCGATTTCTCTATACACCAACTACATTGATTCGAGAAAATGCCGACAAATTATCTGAGAATCGTTCACCTTTGAATGGCAACAACAGTATCCAGTACGAATTCAGCTCACATGGGCCACAAATCAACACCGAAAAGTTCGGTGTCTGTAAACTGGGAGAGAGAACGGCGAAAATAGTTAAGCTTTTGGGCTTTAATGCATATGACTTTACAAAGTCAATGAAGAAGAAAACTTTGGAAAAATTCGAGAAAGAAGAAGAAGAAGCAACAACAAGTAGAGATCCAGACGCATATTATATCAATGCAGCATGCCAGACAGATGATCTGAAGTGTAATAAGTGCATAGTTCGAAAATTAAAAAAATTCTCCGATCGATCTGTTCAAGCTTCATTAGGATCGAACGATGTTGCCACGACGCACTCCTCGGGCGCGATGTACGATGGAGTTGGACATGGTCTTCTAACCATACTTTCGAAATTGGGCCCAACTCAACAGACAGCTTTAAGGGAATTTTCCGAGCTTATTTTAGGACCAGCACCGATGTCCTCAAACGATGTCAGCAAAATGCGTGAGCAATTAATGGACATCTTTACATTGGCTCAGAGTCAAGGTAATAAAAAGTCCACTTCAAACTCAACATCAATAGCGACATTATTCAATCAACCTGATCATAATCGTCAACAACCACTTGTAAATCGCCAACATGCTTCTATTCAACAACCAATCGTAAACCGGCAACAGGAATTTCAGCAGCCACTCGTAAACCGGCAACAGGAATTTCAGCAGCCACTCGTAAACCGGCAACAGGAATTTCAACAGCCACTCGTTAATCGCCAGCAAGCCTCAGCTCACGCAACAAACATGAACCATCAGCAGAATATGAATAGGCCGTTGTTTCCTGCCGCTGCGTCTCAACAATCGAACATGTTGCCGCCAGCTGGTCTGCCAATTCAACCACATTATCAAGTTCCCGTACAGCAAAACTTCCTTCCGGCACCGCAACCAGTCCCTTCACCATACGATGAAGCAAATCATCACTATCAAGTTGCTGCGGCTCATTCCGGTTCGCCATTGTATGCTCAACCTCAGCCACATGGCAACAATTATAATCGACACAATCCTGGCTCATATCCATTTCCGCCGGGAAACATGCAATTGCCAGTTGGTCCGGATGGGCTTCCACGTAACTCTCAAGCTCATGCATTTCGACGAGATCCACGGGGCAATGTCAACATCCAAATTCCAAGACTGCCGTGAATATCGAAATTCAATTTCGATTCTGTAAGAATTTTCAGTTTTTCTGTGTGATCTGTGACGAAAAGCTGAATATGTGTCCTCTCTGCAGCTACGATATGAATCGATAATAAAAATGTGTACGTGCCAGGGCTTCAGAATCATTTCGTTGAAAAAACCACACAGTGTCAGCAGTTCTTTCGAATACTTTGATGAATTCAAATGTTTATGTTATTTAAGTTGAAAATAAATATAGAAATAAAATCAACTTTAAAGCTTACTTGGAAATGTGATTTTTATTTAAACTTAATTAAGTAATCTTTCAAAGCGGCTGGTCAACTCCACGAATATTGAGAATTTCTTCCTAAAGCAAGTATGTTTCGAATGGTACCTATCGAACACGTGTGGTAAAATTTCTTAAAACAGAAATCAACCATTACACTAATCATCTAAAATTGCATCCAACCACTGCTGAAGGTCTTCTTTACACTGAGGGTTTGTTGCTGATCGGCTTTCGTTTGGAGCCAAATTCTTATGGACTGAACTCTTCAGGTCTTCTGTAGCATTTTTACCCGTAGTAACATCCACATTCTCCTCTATGTTCAAATTTGCTACGCTACTTGTCATGTTAAGGAGTTGGTCTAACTCATCAACTTCATCAGCCTTATTGTGCTTTTTCGAAACGTCCCCAGGCTTCACTTCAGTTTCTTTCGATGGCGACTGTTTTTCACTTCCAGTTGCTTTTTTATCTTGCTGTTGTTTGCGGACATTTTTATACTTATGCTCAGCCACTACTGCTGCAGCATCCAATCGATGTATTTTTGCTTCGGAAACCTTTGACTTATCTGAATCGACTCGTTTGTAAAACGATTTAGGTACGCGTGGATCAGGATCTTTGGCGAAACGATCTTTTTCGCTAGGTTCTTTTTCTTCGTAGCGTGACCAGTTACTTTCAATAGTACGCCTGCTGAAAACAACTCTGTCCGAATCGCTCTCCGAATCGGATTCTTCTATTTCTTGTATGGGCTTAGTGTTTTGTAGTTGTTTGTTCTTATCAGGTTTTAGTTTATGATGCTTTTTAAATTGTTTCATATGTTTGCGTTTTCTAAGGGAAATATTTTATAGGTAATTTTTGAGAATATTTTAAAGTGCCACTTACTGTTTGCTCCTATTGTCTTTGCCCTCCATAGCAGCTGCGGTAATCCCCGTGCAACAAAATCAAGCAATCCAAACGACTTACTTACGTTAATGCTTGTTACAGTGGCACGCCCGGCACGCCGTGAACTAGCTTTCATTTACGGCTAAAATATTCCAAAACATCACCATCGCCTAGAAAGACTCCCCCGTATATTTTGACATATATCAATTCTTATTAGAGTACACAGTCGTATGAAAGTCGACTTTCAACAAAAACAGTCCACATATGATTCGAGCCGCTGTAACAGTATGCTAGTATTTCACCACATTGCAAATTCGCTGACAGTTTGGTTCACGTCAAACAGCGGAAGAGATTCGATTCCTCATTTAATCATGTCCTTTACGTGCATTAATTGTAACGTGAAATTTCAAGAGGCCAGTGCACATCGCGATCATTACAAAACCGATTGGCATCGATACAACCTGAAACGACGCGTTGCTGAGCTACCGCCCGTCACAGCTGAGGACTTCAATAATCGCGTAACCCAACAAAGAATCCTCGATGCGGAAGCACAGGAAACTTTGTACTGCAATGCCTGTCGCAAGCCATTTGCTACGGAGAATGCACATGAAAATCATTTGAAAAGCAAAAAACACCAGGAACTTTTAGTCCAGTTTGAACGAGAAAATGGTGAGGGTAAGGACGTGACCACTAAGAACGTAGTGCACCCCGATTCCCCGCAAATGGAAGAAGAAGAGGTAAATAATCGATAAATATTTTCAATTTACAGATCATGTTACTGACGACGATAATCGGCAGGTTGATTCGGACGAATGGGAAGCGATGCCAGACAATCCGATATCGACAAATAGCTGTTTATTCTGTGATACCACCAGCTCTGACTTTGTTGAAAACATTAAGCATATGTCTGTGAATCATTCGTTCTTCGTGCCTGATCTAGACTATTGCGTTGACTTGGAAGGACTCATGTTCTATCTGGCTGATAAAGTGACGAACGATTACATTTGCTTGTGGTGTAACGATCGCGGAAAGACATTCTACTCATTGGATGCCGTTCGCAAGCACATGGTTGACAAAGGACATTGTAAAATGCTTCACGAAGGGATTGCCTTGGCTGAATATGCTGAGTTTTATGACTACAGCTCTAGTTATCCAGATCATGTAAGATATAACAATAACTCTTCATCTGTTTCGTTGTTAATTCCGATAGAATGTTTCATAGGATGAATCAATGGACATTGACGAGGAAATCGAACCGGAAAAGCTCGATGGAGACGAATATCAACTAGTTTTGCCATCTGGTGCAGTGATTGGACATCGTTCGTTGTTGCGTTATTATAAACAGCGGCTGAATCCGAATCGGACCTTGGTTGTTCCTAAGTCGAATCGAAAACTTCATAAAGTCTTATCGGAATATAGATCGCTGGGTTGGACAACGACAGAACAAGAGGCAGCCGCCAAGAAAGCTCGCGACATTCACTTGATGAAACGTGTACAATCCAGATGGATGATGAAATTGGGTGTTAAGGCCAACAAATTGCAGAGACATTTCCGGCAACAAGTGAATTTCTAAGCATAAGAATCGGTTCAGCGATATTCAATTGTTATTCAATATTTTTTATTGTATTAAACGAAATATAGTACATTTTCAATAATGTGTTGTTTCTATTGGGATTGAGGAGGTGAATAATTGGAACAAAACATTAGAGCGGCCAATAGCAAAAAAAAAAATACAACTACAAGCTGTGCGAAATATTTAACATCCGATAGCTGAAGCTGCGATGGGCTGCTCCCGTGCAGCGAATGGGCGACAACAGAGTAACTAAAAATGTATTCGAAAGAAAATTTTGAGGATCGAAATCAATAGGGAAAGCCAACGAAACGCTGGTCCTTTTGAAACCAAGGCAATGTTGAATTTCAAAAGCGTTTTTCTCAGTTTTCGCTGTTATTACTTTGAGATTTGTCTCAGATCAAAGTGTTAACACACACGAAACTTCTTGTCACGCCACACATGTCTATCTTTACGCCGTGCCACAAAACGCCACTACTATCTAGCAACAGCTTCGTTTTGGTTCGCACATCGCCTTTTCCTGTGCGATTTCATTGAGAACAATACTTCTGGGGGGGTCTATTATGATCCGAATTCCGGTATCGGAATTCGTAAAATTTTCCGACTCGCGAATGGTAGGAATTTCGTAATATAAAGTATTCCAAAATCAGAATTTAATTCTCTTTTCAAGCTGCTAACAGATTCACTTGAATAAGCTTAATCGATTCTATTTTTTTTGTCTCCTTCCTTCCACTCTCTTCAACAGTTTGCACGGTCCATGTGCATCATAGCATCATCAAACATAGCGTCTTAGTAGTTCCCAGACAATTGAAAATTTGTATAAGGGAAAGTACAATCGTTATCAATTGTATTTACACTTCATACCTTAAGTTATATGTTTGTCCTCATCGACTTGTGTCCAGAGAAAAGTCTACAAAAAAGTCTGATATCTTCTTTATTAAGGATTGGTGTTTTTGATGTGTGATTTCAAGTACACTTTAAACTCTATTATGTTTTTCGCTGATTTTACCGAGTTCGGCAATCAATCATGAAATGCGATAGTCTGCTGTATTGGATCCATTTTCAATCTATCCGTTCTTGGAGTCGCAAGAGATAGATTTCTAGCAGTCCTGGATTCCCGGTTAGTTATCTCCAACACAGTGCGGGACGTGTTAGGCAATTTCAAATTGTTGCTCAGAGTATTAAAAATCACTTTTCCCCTATCAAAATTAACTAGTTGATGACTATTTAACAATCCTGTTCGAATGTACACAGTAACTGTTGGTGTTAGACTCGATATTCTAAACATAATTTTAATTGCTCTCAATCAACTCGATGTTTTGCTTTGTTGTCTGACCCCATAAAATAGCTCCGTATGTGATACTTGATAGTATATAAGCATTAAACATCATTATTTTAGTAATGGTTTACAAGAACTAATATTTTCTTAAAGCTGCAATCATTGGTTCGTCTTTATGTCTGATGTGGTTTATGTGGTGTATCCATGAAATTTTCTCAGCCAGGATCAATCCAAGGTATTTCATTAAGTCAGCTTTCACAAATACCATTTAGACGGTTTCAGTTAATCTGAATAAAGGGATTTATAGGACATTTGTTTTTCTGGTGGAATATGATGTACTTGGTCTTATAAGCGTTTATCAGCAGTTTGCTACACTCGATATGTTTTCAGATCTCTATAAATTTTATTCTCCAGAGATGGTTCATCCTTTCCCGAACATAAAAGAAGGGTGCAATCAGCGAAAAGGGCCAATTTACCGGACAGCTGGAGACGTTGGATGCAATTTACATACAGGATGAAAAGCACAGATCCAAGAATTGATCCCTGCGGTGATACCTATGCTGATGAAACGTTCCTGACTGATGCACTGTAATTGTTTGTCCTGCCTGTCCAATAAATAATCTTTTATCATCGGATTAAACTTCTTGCAAATGCCATATTTTTCGAGATGTTGGTTCAAAATTCTGTGATCAAAATAGTGTCAAACGCCTTCTTAAGAACGACAAAAATGGCTGCTACACAGTTACCTTTATTTGTTAATGTTAATGAATTGGACCGCGTCTAATGTGGCCGCTATTGTATTAATGTGTTCTTGGAAACCGTCCTGAATAGGTTCTAAAATTAATGTCTCGTGGATGTGTTGTACTATACGCGAATTTATGATTCTCTCAAATATCTTGCTCATTATACTAGCAACGGCGATCGGCGATAACTTGAGAGATCCGCAGCGTCACCTCGCTTGAAGATTGGTGCTATTCGTGCTAACTTAAGGCAAGATGGAAGCAACCTTTAAGTGTCTATTAAAAATGTATGTTAGAGTCTCCGCTATTTCATTTTTAAGCATTTTGACATCTTCGGATGTTAAATTATCGACACCTGGAGAAACTTTGGTTTTTAGTTTGCCTATAATTTCCACTACTTCGCTTGGGACTGTAAGTCTTAAATGTATACTGCAGGGGCGGCTCTCGTTGTACGCAGCCGACGACTTTCCGACTTTCTCACAGCCGACGTGCGCCTTGCGACTGGTGGGTCTTTCACGCTAGAGGAGATAGCGGAGGAGGTAGTGCACAATGAGGAACCGGTGGAAAGTAAAGACGACGAGGTAACTGTCGAAGAGGAAAATGTTTCGTTCGCAACAACCCGACGCGCATGGAGCACTATCCGAAAGTTCAAGCAGCAGAGAAGCGGAAAGCTCAGTACCATCCAGACGTGTGTCCGGCTAGACAACGAAATACACGAAACCCGTAGAAAGTGTGTCCGGCTAGACAACGAAATACACGAAACCCGTAGAAAGAAGATGCGCTAGCCAACAATTCTTGAGAGTTTTGGGCTTAACTGATAGCTTGACGGAGTAAAGCCGGATACTATGTATCATCCTTCAGTAGTAGCAGTAACTAGTATAACTTTGAATTTAAATACATACAATGTCTTGGTTTCATTCAATCCCAAAATATATACTTTGATTCAGCAAAAGCAGTTCGTCGAGACGTTTTCCCTCGGTACTATGCCACTCGCGCTACTATCCCACTTTCGCTCGGTCCCGCCAGGGCGAGATTTGCCTGTACTTATTACTTATGAACTTATGTTGATTTTAAACCATCCTTTTGTATTCTTGGCATTCGTAACCATCGGAAGGTCTCTTTTGGGTGCAGTTAGTGCATTTCAGAACACTTGCAGAATATGAGTTTTTTGGATGATTTCCGGCACTTACATCTTTATTCTGGCAAGAAGATGTTTTGCGGTTGAAACTCTGACATTTGTAACACATAATATTGTGATCCTCAATGATGTAGTGGGACCCAAAGTTGCTATTAAACAATTTCCCTCCCACTTCAACGAAACCAATCCATTTACCAGATTTTCATACCTGCCTCAAGTGGACATTTCAAATTTATCGTTTGAGTCGATCGAATGGTTGAGGTTGATAATTTCATTCTTTAATAGCTGCGCTGAATTTTTTGTAGGCCTTTAATTAATAATCGCCGAGTTATTATTTCAACAGTATAGTCACCTTGTAGCTGTTCTTTTAGTATTCAGTATTCTCTAGCGATTTTTGACAATGAAAAAACCACCATTACTTAGTGGTTTAACGAATTCAACTGGAGTTTTTAGTATTACTTTTTACTTCCCGGATCGTTTTTGCCGAATCCTGGTCTTTTTTGGGTTTGATTACTAATCCTCTGTTGAATGTCTCTTTTTTGAGTATTCGGACAGTTTCAAAACATTTGCCAAAGATGTTTTTGATTCATTCTTCGTACTTCCCAGCTTTTTTCTCCACTTTTTTTTACCAGCCGGTGAGTTGTTTCACTTTGCGACAGAATTCTGTCGTCTCGGCTTGTTAGAATAGTTTATATTCCTTTTTTTTTTTGTTTTAATTTTTATCAAAGTAATTCTTATGGAAACAAAGTAATCTGTTGGAAACACAGTAATTCTTATGGAAACACAGTAATTCTGTTGGAAACACAATAATTCTTTTGGAAACACAATAATTCTGTTGAAAACACAATAATTCTTTTGGAAAGACAGTAATTCGTTTGAAAACACAATAATTCTTTTGGAAACACAGGACTTCGTTTGGAAACACAATATTTCTGTTGGACATAGGGCATGCAATCCCGAGATTTCGGGATATCGGGATCTCGGGATCCCGACACATTTTGGACATTTTCGGGATCCCGAATTTTTTATCGGGACTCCCGAGATTTCGGGATTGATGAAATTCAACCCATTTTGGGAATTAGAAAGCAGACCTTAATACTAAAAGAAATATTGTTTTATGAAAACGGAGGCTGAAGCCAGTTGTAATAATGAATTACAACTGGCGTATGATTACATGTTTAATATCCCACCAAAAAGTGTACCCGAAATATCTTTTTCAGCAGCTGGATATATATGCAGCAAAATCAGGTCTAGTTTGAAACTCTTGACGAATTATATTTGTTAAGAGCATACTTTCAAAATGAATCAGCAGTTTGAACCAATCGATATTATTACTTATCACTTGTTTCATTATAAAGCAATATTAATTAATATGTAAACAACTAAAAAGAATAATGTATTTTTATTATATTATCGTAACATCTGTTATGCTGATTAAATTTCAATTCGTTTTTAACTAATTTTATAACTAACTATCATGACCAAATAAAGAGCTTTATTGGACAAAAAGATAAGAAGAAATTAGATCATAAGATTAATTTAGATGCAATTATAGATTAACGTCTTACTTGCTAGTACCCATGTACATATGTGCATAAATTTAACATTATAATGAACTTAGCTTCCGGTTTTATGTGTATATAATTGAAATAAAGTTTTAATGGAGTACGAATAAGCCAATATATCTGTTCAAATTCCCCTAATATAGTTTTTTTTTATAAAATCCCGAAATCTCGGGATTATCTCGGGATCCCGAAAATTCTAATCCCGAATTTCGGGATCGCCATTTCAATCTCGGGATTAATGCCCTAGTTGGACAGAAAAAACCAACTGTCCGCCCTTCTTTGTTTTTTTTTAAATTTATTTTAATAGGTTACTACGTCTTTCTTTTTAGCGAGCTTTTAATTCAGTGGTTTTTATTAAACATTTCCGCCCGCCTTCGTCGACCCTACCGACGAATCATTCTCAGCCTCTGTTTTGATGTCTAGTGGACAGAGCTTGACGATTGGTCTCGTGATTGATGAGAAACTAGTTTTCACCTCAGCTACTCGAGCTATTCCGTCTTTACCATAATGTAATTTCATAATTCGGCCCAATGGTCATTTAGCTGGAGGATAGCGTTCATCCATAATGAATACTAGTGAACCTTCACGAAGTGGTGGAGCTGATTTACTCCATTTGTAGACTGCATGGTGTCGTTGCAAGTATTCTCGTGACCATTTGTTCCAGAAACTTTGCATCATTTGGGAAATGGATTGCCATCGTGATAGCCATGTTGATTGAATTTGCAGTAAACTTGGCTCTGGTGGCAAATTTAGAGGTTGACCAATTAAAAAATGGCCTGGAGTCAGCACATCAAGGTCTTCTGGGTCGTTCGTTAATGTGGTTAAAGGTCTTGAGTTCAGGATAGCCTCGATTTGGTTGATGACGGTTGACATTTCTTCATATGTTAGTAACCTATCACCAATGACCCGACGGAGATGATATTTCATGGATTTAACTCCAGCTTCCCATTTGCCACCAAAATGAGGAGAAGCTGCAGGATTAAAAATCCATTTGGTCCCATCTTGGGATATGATTGAGGCTAAGTGCGCCAGTTCCGTTGATGCTTGATAAAAGAGTTTTTTCAATTCTTTGTCTGCTCCTTTGAAATTTGTGCCACAGTCACTAGTCAGAGTGGCACAGATTCCTCTTCTAGATGTGAATCGTTTGTATGCTGCTAGAAATCCGTCAGTGCTATAATCTGTAACAATTTCGAGATGTATCGCTGAAGTGGAAAGGCAAATGAACAAGGCTATCCATGATTTATATGAACGAGCTGTTTTCCCTTTCCAGGTTTTGATGTCGATGGGACCTGCGTAGTCAACACCTGTGTGAAGAAATGCGCGAGATGGAGTAACCCTTTCTGCTGGTAATTGGCCCATGATATGCTGGGCATGATTTCGTCGATATCTGGTGCATATAATACATTTTAAAATAAATGAGCGAACTGGCCGGCGGCCTCCAATAATCCAGCATGAGTTCCGGATGTAGATTAAGGTCTCTTGGGTGGAACCGTGAAGAGTTCGATGATGTGCATCTTGAATGATTACAGTTGATA
Source organism: Nemotelus pantherinus (assembly GCA_963978885.1). Classification (NCBI taxonomy): domain Eukaryota; kingdom Metazoa; phylum Arthropoda; class Insecta; order Diptera; family Stratiomyidae; genus Nemotelus; species Nemotelus pantherinus. The sequence continues at coordinate 164,160,996 of OZ022263.1, forward strand.
GAGTGGACTGTTGAGGTAGTATGTATGGATGTTTGGCAGTTGATGAGAGCAGTGAGTTCCGCAAACGACCTCCAACACGAAGCAAACATTGACTATCAATGAACGGAAGTAGCCTGATTATTGGTGATGATTTTGGCAGCTCTTTATTTTCAGAAAGAGCACTAATTTCATTAGATAAATGTTGGTGTTGTATTGTCTTGATCCAAAAAAGTCGAGCAGAGAGGATATCTTCCGGAGCTAATGGTTCGACAAGAGTTTTTAGACTCTTTTTCTTGATGACCCGGCTACAGCGTGCAGTGATTCGAAGTAATTGATTTAGAGATGAATATCGATGAAGCAGATCCCATTTGAGGGATTCTTGTGAGATGTGAAGGACTCTGGTCATTAGTGAAGGTCTATGCTCAAGATCTTCAGATGACCGAAGGTTAGCAGGTAGATATATATTAAGCCATGATGATGATGCTGCTTTTAGCCAAGTAGGACCGGTCCACCAAAGTTGATCTTGGAGTTCTATGCTGGAAAGGCCCCTTGCGGCACAATCTGCAGGGATTTCGGTTCCCTGTTGTAGACAAATTCCTTCCATTGGGAAGGATAGTTATTTATTCAAGTGTGGACAACCGAAGAATCAGTCCACAGATAAAACGGTGATATTGATAAACTGAAAACCTGAATGCAATGTTGAATTAGCTTGGTTAGTAAGACAGCTCCTGATAATTCTAAACGAGGTATAGTCATATGCTTAAATGGTGCTACTTTGTTTTTTGAACAAAGTAGTGAAATTTGAATAGTGTCTTTTTGTAACGTTCTCAAATAAACAACAGCAGCCATAGCTAATTTTGAGGCATCACTGAACCCATGAACCTCAACTGAGCACGTAGAAGTAGTCCCTAGCCACCGTGGAATTTGAATGTTTTCTAAACATGAGAATGAATCCAGATTAATCTTTCAAGTTTGTTATTGATCAGCGGGCAGAGCTTTATCCCAATGTAATTTAAGTGCCCAACGTTTTTGCATGAATATTTTTGCTTTAATCAATAGTGGCGATAACAATCTAATGACGATGATGATGAAGTGAGGTTGAACTGAAAGATATCGAGTGACAAATTCCAAGATAATCCGAAAGCGAGGATGAATCGATTTCAGGATCATTACTGACCCATTTTCTTAATGAAAACCCGCCCGCCATGCATAGTTCCTATACTTCTTGAGCTTTTTTACGCGCTTTTTCTTAATTTTTAATCGCTGCACTAAATTCTGAGAAACCAGCGTGATCTCTGACTTCTGTTCTAGCAAGGCTCGTACCATAATGACCTCTCGATGGCTATTGAAAACATTTAGACGCGCTGTAGCGAATCCACTGCTGGGCTTGTATGGTCTTGAGACGCATGATTAACTTGTTTTGATTATGTAAAATATATTTTCTGTAAGAAAGGAATGCTTTTATTATTATAATAAGTTGTATTGTCTCTAGTGGAGATCAATACAAACTTCATCTCACGATTTCTTAGAATCAAATTGTATTGTCTCCAGCGGAGACCAATACGAAATTCAATAACTAAGATTGTATTGTCTCTAGCGGAGATCAATACGAAATTCAACAGATTAGTTCCTGGCACTCAGACTGTATTGTCTCTAGCGGAGACCAATACGAAATTCACGAACCAAGATTGTGTTGTCTCTAGCGGAGATCACCACAATTCAACTCATTTTTGCTTATAGCCAAAATTTGTATTGTCTCTAGCGGAGACCAATACAAACTTCAACTCGATTGTATATAATCTAAATTTGTATTGTCTCTAGCGGAGACCAATACGAAATTCAAGAACCAAGATTGTATTGTCTCTAGCGGAGACCAATACGAAATTCAAGAACCAAGATTGTGTTGTCTCTAGCGGAGATCAACACAACTCAACTCAATTTTGCTTATAGCCAAAATCCGTATTGTCTCTAGCGGAGACCAATACACACTTCAACTCAATCTTGCATATAACCAAAATTTGTATTATCTCTAGCGGAGACCAATGCAAACTTTAACTCAATTTTGCGTATAACCGTCAAAACAGTTTCTAAATGTTTATCTTGTGGATAAATAAGATGTGACGGCTGTAGAATAACTAGAATAAAAGTCAGAATTTTACCTGACTCGTTGAAGATTCATCTAAATGTAGCGATGTATGATGTCGTCTTCCGCATTTAGCGCACCTGTATGTGGACCTACAATTCAATACTGTGTGAGGTCTGAGACAATTATAACAAAGTTTGAATTCTTTTATCAGCTCATTGCGTTGCTTCGGAGTTTTTGTCAAGAACTTAGAGCACTTGGCAATATAGTGAGGCTCTATGCATAAGATGCATGTAGAATCAAACGAGTATCTTTGGCTAGATTGAGGTTGACTAATGAAGTGGTTCTTAACTACGGGCTTTAGAGTGTGACTGGATGTCGATGCTTTTTTTCCTTGAGAGTTTTCGATGGCTCTCAGTGTTCTTGATCTCGAAATGAGGAAGGATTGAAGTTTATCCCAAGTCGGGGGCTCATCTTTTGATCCAACATGTTGTTCCCTGGATTGAATCGAGTTTGGATCCATTTTTTGCCGTACAATGATATGTATTGCGTAACTGAAGTATACAGCCTTTTCAATTGAGAATTTGACGACTGTCATAGTTTACAGCATTCTAAGTTTGATAAACGTCATCTTCTCTTGATGAGGATGCAGTACCTTCTAGCAGTTGTGTGCGAAGTGACTTCATTTCGTCAATGTTGACGAGATATTGTTCTAATGCTGTAGCCTACAAACCATTGACAAAACATGAAGCAAACTTCACGGACCGACGACCACCATGCGTGAGCCGATCCATCACACTCCCGACCCCCGCAGAAACCCCTCCATTCATCTGACAACGCTTCAAGTCGAGTGTCAACTCGATGCGGCGAGACACCCCCAAGACCGACTTGAACCAAACTGGCGCACGCATCAGAAACAGTTCCCGACACTCCCGACGAGATCCGGCTCGACGGACCAAAAAATGTTAGAATAGTTTATATTCCTTTTTTTTTGTTTTAATTTTTATCAAAGTAATTCTTATGGAAACAAAGTAATTCTGTTGGAAACACAGTAATTCTTATGGAAACACATTAATTCTGTTGGAAACACAATAATTCTTTTGGAAACACAGGACTTCGTTTGGAAACACAATATTTCTGTTGGACAGAAAAAACCAACTGTCCGCCCTTCTTTGTTTTTTTTAAATTTATTTTAATAGGTTACTACATCTTTCTTTTTAGCGAGCTTTTAATTCAGTGGTTTTTATTAAACACGGCTTTTGTTTTAGAGCAGCATCGCATTTCCTGCAGAGCCACTTAACTTTTTCGCCCAATTGTATAATGCTGTTGTATTCTTGAGGAGAGATGTTGATGCAGGCAATATGGAACCACCTATCGCCGCAAAAACCCTCGCATGAAACACTTTGTTGGTCGTCCTCCACCACTCTTCGGCATTTACCGCAGTTAGTACTGTCAATCATGCTTTCCAAGATATTTCCAACTAAGTGTCAAAATAGCGATTGAATTTTTAAAAAATGGGTCGAAGTTTCAATGTTTGTTGCTAAAATTGACTGTTTATTTTTTATTTCGCCTAATCATGATGAGTCGGAAGAAGCAAAAATAAGAAACATTCAAATTGTATAAGTCGAATTAAGTCCAACAGTTAAAGAGAATCTTATAAGAACATAATATTACAAATTTTAAAGTTAACCGTAAAATTTCGACTTGTAATACACGGTATCTATCAGCTACCCGATGACCAGGTTTTACTTGTGCATATCAATCGAATCGAAAAATCAAACAAATATGAAACTAAAAATATTCCCCAGAATCCGTCAAAAACTGCAACCACACAAATAAGCTGTCGGATTGATTGATTCTCATGAACGAATCATAATAATCATAAAATAGATTGGAATAAAAAAACACTGTATACGACATCAAATGTCAAATCGTCAAAAAAAAATCCGCCAAAAGCCGCCGGATTAGATATAAATAGACGTCGGACGAAATGCCTCTCATTTATTTCTCTTCTCTAGTTGGATTCTTGTGTGGCTAAGTGAGATTTGCAGGGGGAAAGGGGATGTGGAATATGGTAGAACTGTATAAACGACGAAGAAATCCGAAATAATCGCACGGCGAAAATTACGACTATGGAGGAAACTCCTATAAATCATTGAAAATTGAAACTCAGAATTGAATGGGGACTATTATTAATCAAATACGATATGGTATCGCATTACGAATCATAATAGTCCGGGCGACCCCTGAATTCAACAAGGCGCACTTAAGCTATACTATTAGAAAAGTATCCTATTTTTTAGTGGATGAACTATAAAAATTTAAGTGAAATAAAACAAAAAAGGGGAAAGAATTATTAAAATATATCTAGAAATAAAAATGTTATGGGACTTTGAAGTTGGGCTGCAAGAATAATTTCTTAACACGCGGGCGGCGCTCGAGTGTGTGACGTCACGCGACCTAAACGACGTGGCTCGTATTAGCTGAATAATCACTGGGCGACAATCTTGGATATGTCAGATGACGTCACAAGCGAGTTAGAGACCACACGTTCCGCGGTAAAATACGTAAACTTAATCTGTTTCTCAGTCATCATTTATTGATGGATTTCAATTATTTTCAGTGATTAGCTTTGATCTATATTTTAATTCTATTACGTTAAATATACTATTTGCAATAGCATGAAACTTGTTCATTACATCAAAGGCGATTTTCTCAGAAACGAGTTAAGTTTAGGACTTTGAACTATTTTCCTCAGTCGAAGAAACATCGCTGAAGAAGGCTATAAGTGATAGCCGAAATACTAGTATACGGATTTTTGAAAAATAAATTGGTAGAAATAAAGGAAACGAGTTCGACTTTTCATTTTACTTTGAACTTTGTTTGCAGCGAATCTGAACAAATAAAATTCAACCCTTTCAGAGCATCTGCACAAGCTAGGATATCTTAGTAAGCTAAATATTTTGGGTTCTGCACAAACTTCAACAAATTCATCTCTCTCAGCGCATGCATGTCACTGGCAACGGAAAATGGATCGGATACGATAACAGCGCTCAGTGAAAAGATCATAGATCAAGCTGTAACAATTTCAAAGACAGAATTGCATCAAAAGAAGGCTGTCTAATCTAGTAAGATTAGAAAGAAGTTCTATATTATGAGCTGCTCCCAAGGGACCAAAAAATCAATACGGGCCTGTAGTGTTGTCGCCAATTGGATAAATTGAATGCTGCGGTCAAAATGAAGCGCCCAGAATTGTTCAATCGCCACATGACAACACTATACCACACACGCACTTCTTTGGTCACTCGAAAATCGTTGAATGGTAAAATGGTAAACACTTCAGCTCAGATGATGCTATTAAACAGCAGCACTTGGAGCAATTCTTGGCTAACAAAGACTCAACAGTTTTTCGAATGCGGACTTAGTGTAGCTACCCAAAAGATGGCAAAAGAGTACATACCTCTATACAGTTTCTATTTAATATAAAAAAATCTTCTTTCAGCAATCAATTATCAAAACACTTCTAATAGTTTCGTTTCCTAAATCTCCCACGAATGACGATGTTACCAAATCAGCATCTAGAACAAAGCGTAAGAATGAGAACATGATTATAGTGAAATCGTTTTTATTTCCTTCTGTCTCATAAATATTAAGTTTATTGCGAGAGAAAGCTACAGGCTATGAAATCAAAAGAATTAAACTACAAAAAAATAAAACAAACCTGGACAAAACTAAAGAGGAGAACAGAACCAAAATTTGTAATACAGGAAACCTACTCAAAATACAGAATTTACTAAAACTTATATCAAACTGGATCACTTTACGACATAAAATACGCTTCCTAAATAATTATCAATAATTAGAATTATAATATATACGCTAATTACCTTATTCGCTAATCGAAAAATGTATGCTTATTGTTAAATATTTTCCTGTGTAAATCAATGGATGACAACAGGACTCTGTTGAACACAAACACCAACCATTGGTGAATCGTCGCGATCATTTTTACTACCTTTACTTGATGAATCGTTGCTCGATGGCGGCTGAATAGCACCCGGATTCGTTCTTGATAGTTTGTTCGGTGAATTGGTTGGTTGAATGCTACTGCTTCGATTTCGTCGCATCAAACCGTCATAATTGTTTCCGGACATGGTCATTGAAGCATGATCGAAGCTCTCTCTGTAGTTGGGCGATATTAGGGACATTAAACTTAAATTGCTTGAACTGCTGTTTGTCATATTGTTGGGAAGTGATTCGCCTGATATTGCATGGTGCATGCTGTGGCTCACGCTCTGTCCGAGATCCAGTGGTAACGAAGCCGGAGCGAAGTTGATTTGGTTTGCGTTTGACGTGAGATGACTGATGCCGCTGTGTTGCAATGATGACGCTGAGGATGATGAACCCATATTAGTTGATGCAATACGCGCATTTGAGTTGGGATTGATAACGTGCTGCGGTTTATACGAGCGTAACAGGTTCAAATTGCCATGCATCGAACCATATCGTGGCGGCTGTAATGATGATGATGATGATGAATGTTGTGCCGCAGGCGGCAGTGAGGATGTCGATGAAGATAAGGACTGTGGCTGTGTTGAAGAGCAGGAAGGAAGTAATGGCGGATCGCAGTCCATAGCAAGTGGATACACTGCGCCGCCGGGCTGAAGCGAATGACACGCTGTATTGCCTTGCGATGCTGACGACGACGAGCTGGAGGCACCCGATGAGGGCGAGAGTAATGTATGGACTCCACCATGATGACTATGGGCACTATGCAGGGATGATTGTGTCTGAAGTAGTTGTGGAGTTGATAATTGCTGCTGTTGCTGCTGTCCTTGCGTGTGTTGCTGCACTGGATCAAACAACTTCATTATGTGATCGATACGAACAGCACGTGTATGTAAAGATGCCGGCTGCTGTGATGATGACGAAGCCGTTGATGATGATGAAATGAGACCAGTTGATGACGTTGAAGACGGTTGTTGTAGCGATTGTAGAAGAATACCTGAAATAATTGATTCACATTAACAATAAATCTCTGATTTTACAATTCATATTTCATATAAACATTAAAATCGAAAATAATATTCTACAAAACTTTCCAATATAAATTGCATTACACAAAAAAAATAACATTTCTTCTCCTAAACTATAAGTTCTTTTCAGTTTTTTTCTCTCCAGTGAAGTTGATAGCCAAAGATATGTTTCAATTATAGAACGGAATGCGAACGAAACGTGAAAAACCAAGACCAATAAATATATATCCATGCCATTGACGAAATAAATATCAACTGAATAAGTTCATACATGTAGAGTGTTTAAATAATAGAAGAAAGTACTTACTTACAGTCTCCGTAGTTGGCTAGATTAAAATCTGAATAGTGCAATTATGAAACCGGTTTACTTTCAGATACAGCCATTGGACATACAAATAGCACAATTTAGTAAAAAAAAATTAAATGGATCATATTTTCAATATTTTATTAGAATCATTTTCATATTTTATGGGGACTGCTACTTTTTACCATGAATGTACATTACAATTTTAAGAAAGTACTTTATTTTTATCATTGACACGTGTAGAGTGCCGGAAAAATTTGTTGACAACCGGAAATAAACAAGTTTTGTTATCTCGATTGAGGGAGATTTTGACAGCTGATAGGACATCGATCCGGAAACCTTTGAATTTCCAGATGAGGAAACGAAGAAGTCAGGATCTCGCTCAGAAAAAATAAAGAAGCTTAGAAAAGAACCCTATGATGATGAATTTGCTGCTAAAAATGGCTTCCTATATGCAGCAACAAGCTGTAGACATGAAAGATTAATTTGAGAAGAAACTTGGTCAGCAAACTCAGAAACTTTATTAATAAGCGCAGAAAAACTGGACCAAGAAGCGCAAATTGTGGGCGTTATTCGGACTGAAGCAACTGGCAGTAAGTGGCTGAAAGTGCCAATTTTCGATGGGGGTCTTCTTGGACCATACACGAGAAGCAGCTTGAAGCTTTTGCAGAATACCATTATGGGAAACATCGGCTGCGTGCGATTTCAGAAAGGTGGCACTAAAAAGAGCTGCAGCGGCGTTTCTTCAGAGAATAAAAAGTAATAAAGTAATCCTACGACAGCCCTCGCACGGGCCTAGGAGTTGAAGCTGGTAGAGAGCTTCATCACAAATTAACAACCAATGTGAATACGACTGTGGAGTGATTAGTTCCACGACCTCATTTTACCCCTAGTCGCTTGTATGCAATTCCTAAGTAGATTCGCCACCTTTCAAACAGGGACACTCTAAAAGGAGTGTATGTAGTTGTAGGATATGTTTTGTTTATGTATGTGTAGGTATAAGAAAAGAAGAATAAGGATCACTCTTGCATTGAACCTCGAAAAGGAAAAGCGTGTGTTATTTTCATTTCGCCGAGACACCTCTGGTTAATTGAGATACCTATTCAGTGCTAGGTGAACTCAAAACTCAGTGCACGGACCCCCGTTTGAACCTGAATTCGAAGCAGGGACCCCACGCACAAGAAGTATTCAGACGATACCAGTTGAAAATAACTCCACTTATTCCTGTTTCATAAATACTCTTGATATGCGGTACGGTGAGGGTCACTTGAAAGAGGTGCATCAGACACAGCTACGAACACGCATCTAGAAGACAAAAGAAACGTTACAACAGCTGGCTCGGAATATTCAGCGCCTGATACTTTTGTTCCATCCTATATAGTTTGTCTATGTCAGATCCGGAGCATCGAAATGAAACGGCCAAACGTAAACGTAAACTCCTTATGACGATGGCTCACTCAATGCTGCTGTATGGCGCAGAGATATGAGCCACTGCGTTAAGGTTTGAAAAGTATCGAGCTAGGATTGTGAGCGTCCAGCATAGGTGAGCGCTGCGAACCGCAAGCAGCTACAGAACAGTTTCAGGAAAAGCCGTGTTAGTGATAGCTGGAGTCATCCCAATTGATCTATTGGCGAGCGAACGCAGGGAGGTGTTTCTGAACAGAGCAGAAGTGTGAAGAGAAATATTGGCTCCTCAAGCAGGAGCGAAAACGCTTGAGCTTTGGGAGGAGCGCTGCGCTACGAGCTCGAAAGGAGCATGGACGATTAGGCTGATTCACGCCTTAAAACCTTGACTTAATCGCGACCATGGTGAAATAAACTTCTACCTGTGCCAGTTCCTATCGGGCTACGGCTACTTCAGGAGATGACAGAAGGACGGAGATGACTTCACAGAATGGGGAAAGTCAGGACGGAGTTCTGTAAGTATTGTGCTAAGGAAAGTGATGACGCTTTGCATACATTTTTCCATTGCACATGCTTTCCTCTGGAATTGGCCCTGTGACACCGGAGTCAATCGTGGAGATGACGCTGCAGTCAGATGACGCCTAGTCAGCTGTGTCAGCATATGTAGAGCTGGTATTGCGTTTGAAAAAAGAAGAAGGGTGCCGTATAAATTCCTGAAAGCCTGTCAGAACGGAAGTAAGCCGATGGGATACCTAATAGGTGCAAGTAGCACGGCCGAGTTGAAGTAATGAGAAAGTTGTTCCGGCTCGGCCTTTCGTGATCGGCGGGTGATGTTTTTTGTGAGTACGAATATCACATAATCTTGTATCGTTCGCAGGATACATATTGAAGGTTTTTGACACCGGCTCCCCAAAAAAAAAGCGAAGTCAGAAGAAACTAGATTCGAAGAGCAGAAGTTAGCCCGCAAACCTGATGCTGAACTATCACAGTTGTCAGACTGTATTTTTGGGAAATGATTTAAATCTTCAAGGAAAAGTCGGCGACGAAGTCTGTAGTATCACAGTCGACACGCGAGCTGCTAAGTCAATCTTAAGGGCAGATATGCTTAAGTCCTGGAGACTTAGCACAAGGAAGCGATATGTGCTTCTACTGTTGCATCAACATCAGTTTATGGCGAGATCGTACGACAGATATAGCTCAGAGATTGTGTTTTTCAGAACCGATTCCTAGTAGCGCAAATAGCTGCTAAATGCATACTTCTCAGGGAACGAAAAATTAAGTAGAGGAACCTGGCCTTGAAGAAGTATTTGCACCGGTCCAAACGGGAAAGCGTATTAAATGGAAGTTCTCGCAAAAGGCATATTAGATCGAAATCTAGGGGGAAATCACCACAAGACTGCAACACGACAGTGGAGTATGATTCCGGAGATGGCTAGACTTTATGCAAAAAGAAATGAGGAACGCAATGGAAACGCAATACGATTTAACAGCGAATCCAACTGGGTTCTAGGGTAACGATTCATGTGCCTGTATAACCACCAACATCGGGAATGCCTAAGTCCTAAGCTGCAACCGAAATATGGTGGGCCCGTATCACATATAAAACACCGATCCTAGATGAAGATTGTGCACCTAGATTGACTTGCACCCTGCAAATACTAACAAGGTACTGAATTAAACATATTTTATTTCTCAAATTGTAATGTTTTTTTGATTTGATTTAAGGATATATATATCTCTTATTGTGCTATTTATTCGTCTAACTCATTTTCGTAATTCATAGTATACTTTGTATGTCGATTTAATTAACAATTTGACTTTCTCGAATATTAAAAACTATATATTTGTTTTGCTATTTCGAATTTAATTATTTAACCATGTTTGTGCTATTTGTATGTCCATGACTGTAGATTAACATATCGTTTATTTGAAAAGAATATGTCGCCGGATTAAGGTTAGTCATTTATCAACAAATATATTCTAGCACGGTATCCTGCTTCTTAATTCGTGGAAATAAATAATCACTCAGAATGACTGAGCATTCATTGAAGCATCTGAATAAAACACTGTTCGAACGACGTCTTGCAAATGAAAAACACTGTTAATTTGTTTATTACTTTCTTTTATCCATTTTTTTTGGTTTTTCACAGATTAGTAAATGTGTATTATAGACTCGTACTCGCTAGTCTGTTCAGCCACTACTGTTCATCATTCATTCAATTTCCCTTTTAATTATTCATACGATGATTCAGATACTTTTTCCCTCATTAAACTTTCTTAGCTTGCTCGATACCATTTTATATTCGAGAGAGAAAGAAATATTTTTTGTTTATTTTGGTCGTATAACATATATAAAAACCTAATAAAGATTGTTTTCCATGCTTCCATTTTCTTTTTTCAAATTTCATATAGGGTTCTTTGTTGTTCTTGTTTTTTGTGAACATTTATTCATTTTATTCCGTAAATCGAGGCCAAAGTTTTATTATTTATTTTAAGTCAGCGCTTTTAGCATTGTTTACATGTTTTTTTTTATTCCGATATTTTTCACTTAAGTTTACTTCGTATTTTCTTTCAATTAAATGTCAGTTTGTTTGTGTTTGTGTGTTCATTTTGAAATTTAGATTGAATTTCTGGAGAATGCAATGTGTCTCGGGGCCAATTTCTTCCTACGAGCCTACGTATTTTCATAAAAGAATTGTATTTGGGTTGGCTTATTTTCACAAAAAAAAAACCTATTTTTGTTGATATAGTCAGAATTTGAAGTTTGCCGAGTGGAAATAAATGGAAATTCCATTCGAAAAACTTTTAGTAGGTTTACAAGAATACTAGTTCATCGGCAGCAAGACTACACTTTCTATTGCGTTTATTATTATCCAATGGGTTTTTTGTTTAGTTCCATCTTTTTCTGATGGAGTTTTTGTTTGTTTTCGTCAGACTACTTTTGACAAGTTGTTTTATGAAAAAAACCGAATTTCCATCCTTTTTTACTATTAATCGATGCTGCTGATCTTCTAGAATTATATTTACTATTCATGATTTTTTTTCGATTTATTCGTTTTATAACATTACTTTATTTTGTTTAATTTAGTGATCACTATTTTTTACTTCTTGTTTGATGATTTATTTCTTCATACATATTTACACAACTGTAAAGTTTCGATTAAGCTTTGTATTTTTCTGCATTTTTCCGCTCTCAAAAATTAATTAGACAATTGCTTATTTTTTTTAATGAAGATGTTATGAAATGCTACTTGATTCAAAGGATTTTGTTTTTATTTTCCTTTTTGTATTTTCTCTATGGCCTTTGTATACTTGTTTGCTTTTGTGTTTTTTTTTAACTTTATATCATACCTACACAGCAACGCCATTTTATTTAAATCTACTTGTATGTTTTATTATTTTTGTTATTTTTTGTGTGCCTGTTTTTATTTTCACTTTTTCGTTTCGGTACAAAATTTTTTTTTTTAATAGTTAATGTAATTGTTTGTATATTTTAGTTCATTTTGCGTTTATAATATAGTTTTAGCAATGAGTATTATTGTGTATAGTTCGTGTTTTGGTTGGAAATAGTTTGTAGCTTTCAATGCCATGTTTCAGGTAAATTTAAAGAAAAAAATTAATATTGTAAAGAAAATCATCAAACTTTCATAGAATGATCTGGGGCAGACGCTCGTTTTTCATGCTGTTTTAAAATTCATAGAAGTAATATCAATGACAACGGCGTAGAAATTTTTCAGTTGTACGACCTACAGTTTTATGCCGTAAACGGCACAGAAGATAGGATGAGAGCTCAGAAAAGAAAAGTTCGTAGAGTGAAGAAGGGCTCTTACAGGGGATATAGATTGAAGCAACCAATAATAATGAAATAGGAGCTAGAGAAACACGCACTAAAATACATTCCACTGAGGAAGTAGTAGTAAAATCGCTGCAAACAGAACTAGCGAGAAATTTGTGAATGCCAACGAGAACCCCTGTACAATCAGACTTACCAGAGATTAAGCGGTCACGATCCTTGCGGAAAACACTGTGCTGTGAAGACGGGAATCGGCAAAATGATAGCTCGTATTATCATCATTACCGAGGATTTGTTGATGAGAAAAATCTATGCCTAGCTCATCCCGAAAACGTTGACGGACGAGACGCAAAGAAAAACCGTGTGCTTGTTTGCGATCTTTCGAAGAGTGATCTATATTACCCCGCAGTTAGCAGACAATGTAATAACCAGTGACGAGCCATGGATTATTGGCTACGATCCCGAGACAAAACGTTAAAGTTTCGAATGGCACAAAACAGTATCGCTACGCCAAAAAGGCTCTCGAATGAGGAAGTCGAGGACTAAGAGCCAGGCTCATTGCTTTCTTTGACAGCAAGGGGATGGTCCACTACGAATTTGTAGTGAGGAATAGACCATAAATTTCGATTTTTACGTGGAAGTCATGAAAAGATTAAAGAAAAGAAAGGGTCAATCGAATGAGGCTAGCCGTCGACGCCATTTGAAAGCTGCATCATGACAATGCACCGAGTAACACCTGTTTCGCCGTCAACAACTACCTGGCCCGGAACGGCATCGCAACCCTTCCCTAGCCCGGAAATATAAACCATTGTGATTTTTTTTATGGCGGTAATTTGTAATTTATTCAAGGGCTTTATTCATCTAGTTTTCACGTCATTAAAGCGAAGCTCGGAAAAATATTGGATATCGATCGGGGTTCGGATTTGCATTCAGAGTGTGTTAATTTTTCCTGTGCCCGAATAGACTGAGTACAAAGATACATACCATCAGTGTAATTTGAATTGAATTGGAACAAATGCGTTGCTGGACTAGAATCTATTGTGTGCCGCAGTGAGGTCGTTGTATCTTATCATTTATATAATACTATGTATTTGATATTTGTGCTTTGGGTTGGTTTTTGAAGTTTAGTTTAGATCGAACTTGCAAGCTTTTTTTGATTTTAAGCCCTTTCCGGACATGATAATATGTTTCAGCGAACTATCTTTCCCGATCGCAATCGCGACGACGATGTATAAGCAGATAATGGAACAGCTGCATCCTCATGGGGCTTGAAAGTTGTGCTTGAGCAACAGTCTACAATGAATTGAAAAATTTTCAACTGATTTTATTACGCTACCAGAGGCAGATGCTTGTCTTATTGATTTCAGTTTTCCCTGTCCTGAGAACACTCTTTAGTAAGCGTTATTTCTATACGGACTGAGAGTATGTTATTCCTATACGGACTAACTCTTCTCTCCTGTGTTTTTTAATATTGCGGCTACTGTATTTTTGTTGACGGATGAAATTATGTAGCGTCACTTCTCCGGAGCAAGGTACACAATCTATGCCATGGACCCACCATAGCCGCGATGAGCTAGTGAATATCTATCAGCTGTGAACTTAAAAGTGCTCCGCAAATGCGGACTAGGGGCATTTACGGCCATTTCTAAGGCACCGTCCTCCAGAGGAATTAATTTTTTTTGTCTTTTTAATTAGCAGGCTCTCCACGCCAGGTTCAATTTGAGATACCCTGGCTTCCAATTAAAAAGCATTTGCTGCACTATTTTTTTGCAGACGAAAGCAAATATAAGAAGATCTGATGGTAACAAATATGTTTGGCGACAATCAAATACAGAGCTTCAACCCCAAAAAAATATGTAGCTTGCTTGAACATGGTAGGGCGGTCTTGTGATGGTCGGGGACTGTTGATCGGCGTTTGGACTGGGAAATTTAACATTTATGGAAAGGAACATGAATCGAAAAATATATTTAAAGGTATTACAAAATAATTTAATTCAAAGTGCGAAAAAATTAAATATTAAAGACAATTTTCGATTATATCAAGACTACGATTCAAAGCACACGTCCGTCATCACTTGTGCAGAATTGGCTCATATGGAAGTGCCACCACACATCATGCAGACATCCGCACAGTATTCAAACTATGTGATTGAAATTTTTTGGTTTGGACTTAAAAATTAAAATAAAAACTATGCAAAATTACAGATTGATTTGTTTTTTCTACAAATATGTCTGGATTTTCAACTATTTGGATGTTTTGCTACTATGACAGCATCGTTTAAACTGTGAGCTAGGTTCATCAGAATTTTGAGCAATCTCCAGTAACATTTTAGAAAGTAATGCTTCGTGAAAAATCAAATAACGGAAAATGGAATTGATCGCTAAGAGTTTAAGTCTTTTCAAAGGAATAGTTCTGCTCGATATGATCGTAATGTCCTGTGACAGAAGAATGATGCTACATTTCAATGTCCGCGCTTTTCAAGCTAATCAATCAATCAATCAAAACAAGAGTATAATTTAAGTTTTACCAGCATGCCATTTACACGCACACGAAATATTCACACAATAATAATGATACAATGCCGCATCATTTAATGCTTCACTTTTTGTATTATTCGCTATCTCTCTTGGGCCTATTCTTATTTCAACTTCTTCGATTTCACATTTTCGCATTGTTTATGATTTATTTTAGCCTTTATCTTACGACAATTAGGTAAATAATATCAATTACTACTTTAATGTTAATGTTAATTCTAACTGGTTTATCATAAATATATAGTATCGTAATTATTACTTTGTATTAAAATTATTCTTTTAATTAGTTTTTTTTCTGTTTTTCGGCTTTGTAGGTTTGTATCAGTATTATTATTATTCACGTTTTTTCCATTTCTTATTTTTATACAACTATAGATCATTACAAAAACTATTTAGTTGGAGCCATTGTTGATGTTGTAAGTGATGATAAATATGTTGTTGTTGTGGTGGTTGAAGCAACAGTCACTGTTGAACCAATACCACCACCACCAATTATTGCAGCTGCTGTGGATGATGATGAAGACACCGACGATGATGATGCTGATGATGATGATGACGACGACGAAGACGAAGATGATGTGTTACTAATGAGATCCCGAGGCACTACCAGTCATCGACGGTCATCTTTTCCAGCGTAATTATTGTTTTTTTTTAATATTATTTAAGAGTAATAGAGAATGTGACACATCCATTTGAAATCGGTTTAAATCCATTATGTCACAGATGCGTAGATATTATGGTTTAAAGATAAAATATGCAGAAGTAGTACATACGTCCAAGAAAGCGAAGCAGAAAAAAATGGGAGAAAAAGTTGCATTTAAGTAAATGAATGCACAAATTCCACGATTATATTTTATGAAACGATAAATAAGTATGGGCCATCAAACGTAGCAAATAAACGACTAAATCCGATTAATCCATTAACAAACAAATTTTCCACAAAACAATAAATGCAAATAATTTTTAAAGGTGACAGTTGGTCATTCGACACAAGAAGATATGTTAATAGGTAGGCTTGTAGCTAAGGTAGGTAGCTAGATCAAGTGGCTGTGGAACGGGGAACATTCCATCCGAAAGACACACATGGGTACAATAAAGAGCAGTTTTGATACGACAGATATCAATCTCCCTCAGCCACTATAATCAGGAAACCATCTAGCTGTTTTTAATAAACTACACTGTCAGCTGTTTGATCCTTTGGAGACAAAAGCCTCTTCTCTTGTACATATTTAATGTTGTGCCTATTGTAAGTTCATGACGGATTAATATCACGTAGCGTACCCGTTTGTTTCCAGGATTCTCCAATGATTCACCCCAGCAGCACAGAGCTAGCAAAGCGGCCAACTAGCATCCGTCGGGTGTGGACTAAATGGTGCTCCACTAATGCTAACTAGGGGTCTTCACGGCAATTTAAAGGGCACCTTGGCCCAGGGACAAATAATCCCATTTTTTGGCTTGTTTATTTGATGACCATCAAATTTCTGTTAGAGATCTTGACTGGACTTCGATCTAGTTGAGATGCTCTGTTAGCCTATTGACTTGAAAATCGCTGCAAATGATGAAGGATAAGTCAGCAAGACCTGAAAGGAAAGAAGCCTCGAGTGAGGGCATTCTTCTCTTTACCAAAACCAGGAACCTGTATTTAAGATGGAGCCCGAAACAGCGGAAAGCACTACGGGTTAAATTTAATAGCTGCCTGATACGACGGGCATCCATGAAGATCGAAGACAGCCTTGCGATCGGACAGGATGATTTTTCAATCCAGAATCTCTTATCGCTCTCGAGGTATTTATACCTGATGGCTAGTTCACCCGGAAATAGGTGTTGCTTTAAGAAGGAATGTGAGATCTCCGGCAGCAAGGGGCCAAGCATTGCCAGTTCGTCAGACACACTGTTGCCCCGAAAACCCATATGTCCAGGCATTCAACTCACCAATAGTTAATAAAAATAATTTATATGATTTTAAGCTTTAATTTGGTTTTTCATCTTGGGCGCAAGTTTTTTTTTACCAACCTTAAAAGTTTGAACTAAGGATATCATATATTTTCAAATACGAACGAAGAATAATATCTCGCCAATTCGACCGGAGATAAATAATAAATTGAATTCTGCGAATAATTATCACTTTAGTAAAATAGCTGAAGAATTAATAGATTTGATCTTAATATAATCTAACAATTGAAAAATTGCACATATTTTTTTTTGCATGTTTATAACGGACTCTTATTTGAAGACACTGCTTTTGCCAATATTCTATTTGAATCGATATCATATTATAGATTGTATTGCAGTTATAATTTTCTCCTTTGTTAATCCAAAGCAAAATATACTACAGTTGCCTTGACATGTCAGAATCCAATACGAACTATCAAATATGCACTATAAATTCTTTCACGAATACCAGACTTCTGACAAACTGAAATCGAGAAACCTATTTTTTTCCTCCATGTCAAATTTCTCTAGCCTGACGACTTGGATATCAATTAATTCTAATTGATTTTGTGGTCAACATTGTATATATAAATCAAAACTGAACTTACCATGACTTTGCTGATCTGGATGTTGTTGCGGATGCTGTTGACTTAATCCCGATGTACTCGAACTAACTGACGGCGATGAGATTGCTATACTCGCTGTATTTGTGCCTTCGTCAGCCGTACGCTTAAAGAAATTATGTTGCAAGGCATAATACGGTGTAACACGTGTTTTCGGATCGAAATCCAACATTCGCAATATCAAGTCTTTAAATTTCAAATAGTCCGATACGGAATGTCCTGGCTCGTCTAATCTCCGCCCGCCCGGACCACCAGTCTCAACACCTAATATATCGTGCAGTTTACGCGATCCGGGTGGCTTATATTTTCGTCCATTCTGACTTTTCTTCAGCACGTAACTGCCATCCGTTACGAGTTTATCGAAGAATTTTCGAGTTTTGTGCGCTTGATCTAACAGATATTTTGGCGGCATACCGAGTACTTCAACAATTTTATTCATTTGATCGACTTCATTACAGCCCGAAAACAATGGTTCACCCGTATGCATTTCGACCAAAATACATCCTAACGACCACATATCTATCGCTAGATCGTATGGTATGCCCAGTAAGACTTCAGGCGATCGATAGAATCGTGATTGAATGTACTGATATATCTGAAATGAAAGGTCAGTCGATTTATTAGTCTTGACTATTCAATTTACACCTCTAAATGTATCTAAAGTATCTACTCGTCTTTCCACTTTTATGTCATTGTGTGTAAAGAACTACTTACCCGTTGTCCCAATTGACACGAACTGCCAAAATCAACGATTTTTATAGCTGACCGTTTTGGATTACACAACAAAATATTTTCGGGTTTAAGATCACAGTGAATTATGTTCAGTTCGGGTGTACTCAGAAAAAGTAGAGCAGTGCACAGTTGTTGCGCAAACTTTCGCGTTAGATTCAATGAAACACCACGAAAATTTGTATTTCGCAGTAGATCGTACAAGTTGTAGGAGAGCAATTCGAAAACGAGACATAAATGATTTCGCCACATAAAATGCCGTTTAAGTTTAACTGAAAAATAAACGAGAAGTTCGCAAATCAATACAAAATTATAACGTCCTTTGATTCATTGGGACAAGTAGTAATCTCGAAGAAATCTTACCTATATAATATTTGTTTTCGGCGTCTGCACGATTCATCATTTCAAGTAATTTTACTTCTATTTGTGCCTGATTTAGGAACGGTTTCTTATTTTTAATTATTTTAATAGCAACATGACATTGCTCTTCGTGGTCGTATGCCTTAACTACTTGCCCGAAACTGCCTTTACCTAAAATTAAATTGTTTATTTTTTAAATATACTACTTACACAAAAGAACTTATCAAAGATTTTTTCTAATGCGCTATGAAACATTTGGATGGATGGAATGATGTTCAATAGAAAATATGTCTTTCAGTCTTACCAATTAAAGAATCGATCTCGTATCGATCTAAAAACTTTTCACCATTTTTTATTATATAGTCATGGTTATCGTCGTCATAGCCGGCATTGTATAGTTTGCGTTCCTTTTTATTCGAAGAATCGTCTTCACCTTGTGTCTGCTGAGCCCGTCTTTTCTTTTTAGCGTAGTAAACCTTGAAAGAATTGAAATTCAATTAGTTCAATTAATTGTATTTTCAAAAAGATATAAGCGTATCTCGAGAAAGCAATTAATACAGTTTTTCTAAAAGAAATCAACTTAAGCTCAAATGTACATGATCCGCCATTTTATATTTAACTGCGTACTTATAATATCAACAACCTAATTAGTAAGGGCTGTTCCAATAAAATTTGATCTTTTTATCTTTGCGAATATTTTCGTGTGTATACCTGCTCCAGATCTTTAAGCCATATGGTACAGAAAACTATATTAGCATTCATTCAAAAAAAAAAGAAAAAGTACGACATCAAATTACTTTTAAATACAAGTTTTCAAAGATTGCTAATCATCTAAAAACGTCACGTTCAACGGTCGAACGAGCAATAGCGAATTATAAGAAGGAGCTAGCTGTTACAAGAAAAAGAGAATCCGGCGCCAAATCTAAAAGTATAGACAAGAGCTCAGCGAAGAAAATTGTAAGGAAGGTCGAGACCAAACCCAGCATTTCCGTTGGCAGTAGTTGCTGGTACATCAAAGTCAACGGTCGATCGAATGAAGAAACGTTACATTCTGAGAACATAGAAGGCGTAGAAAGTTCCAGACCGATCCGAGAGAAAGGAAAAATAGCAAAAACGAGGGCTCGAGTATTATACGATCAATATGTGATGAAATTCGATTATGAAATTTTAGGTGACGAGACATATGCGGACTTCAAGCAGATTCCTGCCCATGAATTTTACACTTACTAAGCCGAAGGGTGTACTGAAAGAAATGTTTAAGTCGAAGAAAACCAATTAAATTTCTTAAAAGGTACATGATGTGGCAGGCAGGTCTAAGGAGTAATATTTTTACAACGGGAGCCACAATCAATGCCCAGGTTTGCACCGACAAATATCTGCAGAAGCGATTGCTACTTTTCATTAATCGGCATGAAGGGTCCCGTGTTGTTTTGGCCAGACCTAACATTAAGTCACTAAGCTAAGAAAACGTTGGAGTGGTATGAAAGCAACCACTCAGTTTTGTCCACAAGGATGCCAACCCACCAAATTACCCTGCACTTAGACCAATAGAACGATACTCGGTTCAAATGAAACGATTATTGAAGGAAAGGAGTGTGAAAGCTTAAAATATATTTGGCTTTGAAAAAAAATGGTAAGAAAACCATACGAAATCGTAAATGAGTCCTCTGTGAAAAATAATGTCAGACCTCAATCGAAAAATTCAAATTTTTTACTCAAAGTGACACTAACGTTTGCAAATGTAGTTTATGTATATTTTTAGAAGGTGTGTGTGTTCGTGTGTGAGTTGGGGGAGAGGCGCATTGGCACCTCTAAGCACTCAGGCCATAGGACCCATTGTACTCATTTCCCCCTGCTTACCATAGTTTCCCAGACTTCTTGATAAAATCTAGGATCACTGATAGGGGAGAAGAGGCTATCGTCTGCATGCGTGCAACATCCCAGCCAAAGCATTGATATCTGAGACGCGCAAACGCTGGGCATTCACAGAGCAAATGCTCCGCAGAGTCAGCCTCTTCTAGGCAGGATGAACAGAGGTCATCCTGTACAACACCTATTCGGTACATATGTCCTCCTAGGAAGTTGTGTCCAGTCAGAATGCCTACCATGGCCCTGCAAACTTTCCTGCTCTTATTGAGCAAGAATCTTGCAGTCACATGGTTGAGTTCTGAAAGGAAGACCTTCGTGTGCCTGGCCACACCATCAGTCGTCCATCTATCTTTGTGAGCATCATCTACCCACTTTCGAAGAATGGCACGTGCGGATGCGGTCGGCACACCCAAGACGGGTTCAGGGCCCCGTAGTGGAAGTCCCGAACCTTGCTTCGCAATGACGTCAGTAATTTCATTCCCCTCAACATCACAGTGCCTCGGTACCCAGAGCAGATGCACCCTATTGAATCTGGCGACAGAGTTCAATCGTGCTCTGCACTCTTGGACAATTTTCGAGTTTGTCAGGGGTGTACGCAGCGCCATCAGTGCAGCTTGACTGTCACTGCAAATAGCAATGCTCTTTCCCCCCCATCTTTCTTCAATTGCCCAACAGGCAGCTCTCAGGATAGCAAATATTTCTGCTTGAAAAACCGAAACGTGCTCTCCAAGAGAGAAAGCCCACCTGCCATTCGATGAATGTAGATAGACACCAGCTCCAGATCTACTATCTGACCTCGAGCCGTCCGTGAAGAAGACCTCAGAATATCTCCTCGTACACAGATCTGGATCGTCCCCGTTACTTCTGCTTAAGAGGATTACTTCGTACCTTCTTCTGAAGTCGAGGAAGGGCACCCGAGCGTCCGAAGGCATAGTGAGAATCGGAGAGATCTCACACATCGAACCCCTATAGAGCAGTGCCCCACATCGTCTTCACCTACCCATAAGCCAAGCTGAGCTAGTCTATGGGCAGAGCTCATCGCAACACTCTGAACTTGAATGTCGAGAGGAGGCAGATTGAGAAGCGCATCAAGGGCCGCACCCGGAGTAGTGCGCATGGCACCACAGATACCCAGGCACACCGTCCTTTGCAGTGTGGCTAACTTTTTCCGAGCATACAATAGCCTCACGATAGTCCACCACACCACCGATGCGTACGTGAACATCGGCCTAATTATTGCTTCACGAATAGCGCAGTGTCCAGGATGAGAAACCGGAAGGCTCCGGACCCTGATGGAGGTCTTTTCAACGCGTCTTTCCACGCTTAAAGTTGTGGCAGAGAGGAGGTCTTTTCAACGCGGTGGGAAGTGACTAGATTGATGCTCATAGACAAGGGAAAGTGCAACCCGGGCATCCCATCAGAATACAGCCCGCTGTGCATACTGGAAAATCCGGCGAAGCATCTTGAGGCATTTATGCTGGAGATCTTCCTGACAGAGTATGTCTCCTTTTGTAAAGGGCATGTCAGATGTTGTTGGGACTATACAGTGAGCGAAATTGATTTAGCTGCACCCTAGCTGTGCAATTAAATTCGCAAGTTACTGTGTAAAAAGGGTAAATAAATAAAAATAGGAATTATTGTATTTTGCATTTATTATTTGAAGATGATTTCAGAATGCTTTCGTGTCCAATTAATATCATAGCTTAAACTAAATAAAAAAAATCAAAACTGAATTACTCTATTTTAGAGCGATATTGATTTAAACACAGTCTTACAAACTCAACTTAATCTACTCTATATTTTGATTCAAATTCAAAGAAAATAATATCTGTAATTAATATGACCTCCATTTTTACTTAGAACGCCAAAAATTTTCAATTTAAATTGCTTCCCAACATTGTTTGATTTCATTTTTACGGCTTGAAATGTTGCTAAATTGTCGTCCTTCCTTGTATACTTCCCTAGCTAAAATCCCACATAGATTTTCTATGGGGTTTAGGTCAGCACTACAAGCGGGCCAATCCAAAAGAGTAATATTTCGTGCAACAAACCACTGCTTTGCATGCCCGAAAACGTAGATCGCAGCATTATCTTGCTGAAAAATTAAATCCTCGTCTAAGTGTTGCTCCACGAATGGAATTAAAACTCCTTCTAGTAGTTCCACATAATATTCTGCATTCATTTTATTGAATATAAAACAAATTGCTGTCCTGGCGTGGTAACTAAAGGCTACCTAAATTATAAGGCTTCCACCTACAAAATTCCGTTTCATTTTGAGGGGATTATTTTGGCGTAAGTCATGCCAATAACAGCTGAATGAATCTGTCGGGTTTATCCAGATTAAATTTTTTTCATCTGAAAAGATGACGGTTTTCCATTTATCCTCCATACCCATACGATTTTTCGC
Organism: Nemotelus pantherinus; assembly: GCA_963978885.1. Taxonomy (NCBI): domain Eukaryota; kingdom Metazoa; phylum Arthropoda; class Insecta; order Diptera; family Stratiomyidae; genus Nemotelus; species Nemotelus pantherinus. The sequence continues at coordinate 164,184,050 of OZ022263.1, forward strand.
AAGCTCCAGCCGACTTTGTTTATGGTGTAGTTTGAGTAACGGCTTTTTACAAGATTTTTTGTACATTATGTGGTCAGTGAATGATGAAATTTGCTGCACTCGCCTTTTACTAACAGGCGACTCCAATGCGCTTACAATCTGACTAGCGCTTAAATATTTTTTTTATTGCCAGAGGTATTATTTGACCACATTGTCTCGCAGATATTTTTCTATTTACTTTTTTATTACAATTTTTGCCGTAATTCTCAAGTAGTTTAACGTAGTTTTTTACTACTTTCTTGAAACGGGAGATTTTTAGAGCGATTTCCCGATTTGAAAGGAGTGATTCTTTAAATGCCTCAGTTTGAGGCCTTTCTTCTCCAGTGACATACTTTTATTTCGGCGTGTTCATGAACATTCTTGTATTACTAAAATTTATTATACTCTTAAGCCTCGATTACACTCTCCCCGAGACATGGCAAACGTTGACGAGGTGGGAGTGCAAATGATCTCCTCGTCTATTCTCGCCTGCTTGTTTTATGGCAAGCATGAATGTGTAAATGGCTTCCTCGTTGGCTCTCGCTTATTTTATGAGGATATAAATAGCGTTTTATGAGAGTGGCTGAGTGTTTATGAAGGTTTCGTCCTACCTCGAGGCCGCTCCGATGATATTTACAAACCTATTTGGTTTGCCCATGAAATCATGGACAAGATCCATCATATCGGACAAGACGCATGCGTACGGTTAGGTACAAGGCACACTGTTCTAATATTTGTAAACAAATTTCTGAACAGAGAAAATACTACCTACCTAAACGATATTACCACTTAAATATCACACCATGCAGAAGTTTAAGTCATGCAGAAGGGTGCGAAGTTTAAGTGTACAGATATGCATATCGCGTAGGTAGGTAGGTATCCTTTCATAATGCTGGAATTCCACACAGTGACAAATTACAATGTTGGCGAGCTGAGAGTGTAAATGGTCACCTCGTCTATAATCCCCTGTTTTTTCAAATACCAAAACATGGAGGGAAGTAAATTTACAAGTTGCTCGACGAAACGTTCGGGGAGAGTGTAATTGCGCCTTAAGATAAGCCATCTTCACCCTATGTCTTGCTGAAAGTCTCGTCGACTGTTTTGTCGAATGCCCTCACGAAACGTATGTCATGTATGTAAACTGGACATTAGAGGACAATAAATACTTACTAATCCGTACGCGTATATTTCAAAAGACACCTTGAAATATTGTAAAGTTTTCTGTTGCGGCTACATCAACTTCGCACTTTGAACCAACCAAAGGCAATATCTGGCAATAATCTCGCACACGAAACCAATTAAAATTATCAGTAATCCCTAAAATGAAACACTTACGTTCAGCTCTGCAATAAAATGTCTAAAGATGATCCTGCTTGCAACAAAATTTCGAGGAATAACAGTTTTCGTCAGAAATTATTTGTGCGGCTAAATCAGTTTTGCTGGCTGTATAACAATTGGTCCGTCGAGGTCGAGATCAGCAAGTTGTTCAGGTATCTGAGAGTGATCTTACATACTAAGCTGACTTATTGGGATCACATCCGCAAGGTGTGTAAAACGGTTCTAGGAGTCGTCGCTTTACTGACGATGGCCAACATCGGCAGACTTACTAAGACGAGACGCACTTTGCTGATGAAATTTGGGCCGAAATTTGGGGAGATATCCTCCGAACTTAGAATTTCCGGACGCTCATTGCCAGTGCCTAGCGCAGAGGTGCCCTGCGTATCACCTGGAGCTACCGTACCAAAGTAATCCCGATATATCTACTAGCAAGAGAACGCAAGGAAGGGCAAGACTCTTGCTCAGAACTGAACAGAACTGAGGCTCGAACGTGCGCGTAAGTAAACCCTCCAATACTGGCAACAACGTTGGAGTGAAAGTAGCAAGGAACGCTGGACTAAGAAAATTTTCGCACAGTCTCAGCATAAGTTGAGAAAGTACTGTGCTTTAAACGAGAAGAGGGTTGACTTATCGACCCAGAAGCTTTGAAATCCGTCGACACCGGTAAGTGAGTCAGGATGTCAAAGCAGTGCTTAGGCAGATTCCGACTCTCAACTTCGTGGGCTCCTGGGCAGTGCTGCCATTTTAGCATTTTGAATGCTAGATCTAGCATTATTTTTTCCAAAACGGCATTTGAAATTCGGAGTTAGTATCTAGCATTATTTTTAGCATTTAAATTTAAATTTCGGAATAATCTGCCACTCATCTATTTATAATCTTGCTCATCAGATTTTTCTCAATAATAGCTCTGTTCGTGTACTTTCATTCGCGTTCATTAAAGGAAACTTCCTGCATCAAGTGGTAGCGGAAATTCATGAAAAATACAAAAACGTGCTCATGGCATTTTCTTAGAAGTGACAACCAGAAGTCACAGTTGTCTGATTTTGAAATAATGGTAGTGATTATAAAGTCTAAAATATAAAGATTATAAAGTCTTTTGTATTGCTTTAAATATGGTAACGTTCAATTAAATCGTGATGATGCTAAAAATCAGTGATGTGGTCCCATCCACTTCAGACTCCCAGGAGCCTCGGGCATCTACAAGTTCAAGTTTACCAAAGTATGTGCATTCTAGTTAGATATTTTTTCTTGAATAATGTGAATCAATTGTTTTGTTAGGGCTTCAAATGCAAGCGATCGCACGGATAACGCTGGAGAAAAACCTTCGTTATCCGACACTAATACTTTTTCTTCACTTAAAAATAAATAATTGTTGCTGTTTTGATTGTGAGATTCCAAACAATGTTTTGAAAATTATTAGTAGAAATGAGCTTTACACAAGAGAAGAATATTTAGATATAACTGATATGTCTGTAATAGATATAGAATCATTTTGAGATGTAAATTTTAAACTTCTAATTTGTTTTTGTTATACATACGAGGGTTGATCAATAAGTAATGATAATGAATATAAACCAAGGTGATTAAACTTAAAAGGTATATTTATTTTTCAATATAGTCTTTTAGCAAGTTAATACATTTCGTCCATCTTTTTTCCAAACCCAGGATATCCTTAGAAATTTTTTTTTTATTTGGACTCTCCCGAAATGCCTCAACAGCAGCCATCACTTCTCTATCATCTTCAAATTTCTTACTCCGAAGGTGTTGTTTGAGCCGAGGAAAGAAGTAGAAGCCACTGAGGGCTATATCTGGCAAATAGGGTGGGTGTTCAAGCAGTTCGAATCCTGTTTCTTTAATTGTATCCATCGCAACTGCAACCTTGTGAGCCGGTGCGTTATTTTGAAGAAACAAAACTCCTGCTCGCAGTTTGCCGTGCCTTTTCTCCTCCATCGCCTCTCGCAATCTTTTTACTTGTTCAGCTTAGTAAGAGCCTGATATAGTGGCTCTTTTTCCAAATATTCCACCATAATAATTTTTTCAGCGTCCCAAATAACTGATGCCATAACCTTTCCTGCCGAACTTGACACTTTGAATTTCTTCGGCATCGATGAAGAGAGTCGCTTCCAGGTCATCGATTGCATTTTGGTTTCTGGATCAAAATGGTGGATACAGGTCTAGTCCATGGTCACGGTGACAAAAAATTCTCCTGATCTGCCTGGAACTTCATCCTGGAAATGTCGACTCGTTTCTTCTTATGCTCGTCCGCTAACATTCTTGGTATCCAACGCGCAGAGACCTTCTTGATATGTAATTTATTGGCAGAGATTTTTCGAACACTACCATATGAGATCCCTGTGGCCTCAGCTACATGCCTGAGGGTCACATGCCTCTGGTAGACAGTTTTTTCAAACAGAGGTACTTAATGACAGCTTTAATATCGTTTTTCCCCATTTTGATGTTCTCTCTTCGACTGTTCGTATTCAAATGAATGTAGCTCCCTGAAATCGACGCCTATTTATATATTTCTTTCATGCTGACTTAGTGAGTATGTGTAGTAGTAAAAAACACGCTTGTTGTAATTTTATGCGAACTGGAAATAACCGATTATCATTACTTATTGATCAACCCTCATATAAATGTACATATTGTTTCCATATTGAACCATGTTTATTTCAATTAAATAAGAAAGCATTATTTAGCATTATAATTTTACAAGATCTAGCATTATTTAGCATTAAATAAAATTGAATCTAGCATTATTCCAAAAAAAATAAATGGCAGCACTGCTCCTGGGTCATATTTTTTTAGTGAATCAAACCTCATATACCCAGTGGTTTGATAAATCACCCCGGAGATTTGGTGTGCAGATTTTTTTTTGGCCACCTACGTTAAGGAAAAAATTATCATTTACAACTTTCTGACCTCCATTTTTTCAAGCAATATGACGTTGCTTTCCCACATATGCGAAGTTTTTTACCACATAATAATGTGAACTCAAGCTTCCGCGATAGGATTCAAAAATATAGCAACAAATAGGAGAAATTTAAAACTATAAGAGCAACATTCAGAGGCTCAGAGACTACTTTGAAAATGTTCGTGCAAAAGCCTCTGACTGGAGACTCCAATCGAAACCACAACTAGTGTCTCAATGTGTTTTTTTTTTCGAAAATCATATCTCAAATTTCGTATCACGTACATCTGAAAGCTCCAACAACTGGCAAAAGGATACTTGACGTAACTAAACTATACTATTGATATGCGTGCCTATAAAAATTACTTCATCAGTCATTACCGGGCAATGGGAACGATATGGGCAATTGAAAATCTAATAGCTCAGACAAATACTAAATTAACTTTCTAACTAAATATGACATAAAAATCCCGAAGCAAATCGAGAAAAGGACGAAGGTAAGCCAAATAAGAGGTTTCATACCCCAGCCTTAAAACAATTCAGTAACGCTAACAATCAAAGTTTAGGAGGTCGCAACTGCACTTATGACGAAGAAGAGAAAACCTCCTATTTTCAAAAACTCCACCATTTCTGTTTCGTCGTTCAACACTGTAGCAGGGGAAAAAATAGACGACATAAGAGCAGTGCAGCTACTTCTACTCTCATTAGTCGCGCCATAATCATCATCATCGTCATCAATCCAAACGTACCTTTGTTGTTGTTGCGTTCCTACATTGCTGCAGCCTGCTGCTCTGTCGAGGACGAATAGACTAGTTGGTATAAGAAGGATGAGAACGATCGATATAAGCCGACAGTAGCATGCTAGGCGCGCTCGGTGACTGTGTTAATGGTAAGCATTGCTGCTGGCAGCGAAACTTGCAAAAGGAGGCATATTCCTGCTGAAGCCCGATGCTTACCGTGATGTCGTCTTCTGAATAGACTGCACATATTTCGATACAATCGACTGCATGAGAAGAGGGCGAGCAAGCGAGCGACCAACAGAAATGCTGAAACACACTCGAGAGAGCTATTTGATCCTATCTATTTTGTATGTATACACAGAAACTGAATAACATCCTTTAGCAGCCACAGAATTATGCAGACTATATAGTACTTATTGTAGATTCATGTCGGTCTGCTCATTTATAGCAATTCGTTCATGTCATACGTTTATGCTCTTCATGACATATTTCACGTTGTTCAAGATTCTGCGGGCAGTGAAAAGCTTACGTGTGAGGAGAGCCTTGCCATGTTTTAATGCATTTTGCTCAATTTATTTCAAATTTTCAGTTTCAGTTTCCTTATCGAATAACAAAAGTAATGAAATAGAGGCTGTTTTAAGAAAACATGCACACATATAATTTAGGATGCTCTGAAATCAGATACAATCTACATATCTTTGCTCTGATTATCGAGAAATGTAATGCACTACATAATGAGAATATGTTGCGATGCTGACAGCTGACCAACTTACGGCTGATGACATTTATAAAACCACATTTTATGCAGAATGTCAAGTTGCTTCGTTATTTTATCTTCTTGCTATTAGTAGTAGACAGAACAATTATCGTACATTCATCAATTGATTCTACAATTGCAGCTGTTAGACAAATAGACAAACGAAAACCAAATATTAATTTTTTTTCGTCCGTCATATCCTACGAATAAAAATCAACTTACTAGTTCATCCTCGATTCCGCCCAAGCCAAGTTCACTGTTTGTCGTGTTGCCCCAACAATAAACTGCCATTATTTTATGTGATATCCTGCGATCATAGATGTTCAACTTTGCTAATTATTAAAGCGAATTATAACACATTCTAGAAAAATCGCAAGTTGACATATTGTTGCGATGCTGACAGCTGAGCAACTTACGGCTGATGACAGCTATAAAATCACCAGCCCCTGGACACGGACGGTATAACCAATGCCTCCTAGAAGTACGGGCCGTAATGCAGAATAATGACGTCCCACTAGACTGTCAAAGTGTCGCGAAAAACACACGCAGTCTTATGGGACGTCCGCGGGAAAATGTTAATTGTACAGGTTGTGTTAAAGGGAGTGAAATGAAAATAAAGTGAGATGTGCGGACAGCCCCTGGACACGGACGGTATAACTTTCCACCATTAGCCCCTTCAATCCTCTCACGCACAAAGCACGTTAAAGTTGCCTTTCCGCCATTTCGACCTAATTGTCAAATTGGAGGGGAACTACTTGGATTTGACCAGATTTGACAATTAAGCCTAGTAATGTATTCGACGAACGAAATACAGCGAAAACGTCTGTGCGGAATCGAGCGAAATAAAGTTCCGCACACCGACACCGGGGGCAGTATAAATTGCCACTGATGACATTTGGCAATTGCATTACATTTGAATTCGGTGCATATAAATTTAACTAACCGGCATCAAAAATGATATCGGCTAAACAAAAACTACTGTTGCAAGGATGCGCTGTTCATTCATCCATTTTTACACATTTTTCAATAAAATATCCGCAAACTCGAATGAAATTATGAGCTGTCACATTTTTCGCATCAATTTAAGGTACCTGGGTCATTAAATGGCCGCGAAATTTAACTTATACATAGTGCAGCGCCATCTGAGAGCGAGTCACTGCGCTGTCTTCGAAGACAGTTATACGTCTTAGAACACATTACTGACGAGCAAAACCAAACGAAACGAAATTCCGCGCCAGGCTGATTTTGTATGGGATTTGACACTTCGTTTCGTTTCGCGTCGAATACATTTCAGGGCTTTAGTAGCTAAAAAATTACTACCATCCCCTTCAATGTAAATCTTATGGGCATGTCCACTCCATTTCTACTACCTCACTGTGTACGGAACAGTGCAAGTGAGCAGCTAAAATATACCCTATATATTATGTGTGATATACCGCTTTTGCGGTTCATGGAAAAATTTTTTTTCCAAAAGAACAAAGGGGGACTCTTGGTTTGACCGTGGTGGAAAGCGGAAGGAAATTTTTTTGAAAGAACGAAAAGAGGAATCCAGAAGTTGGATTTTGATTTAAAGATAGGAAAAAGTGAAAAGAAATTGTTTTAACATCAGTGATTGATGGTGTAATTGCAATATTCGTGAAAATCCGAAACATTCTATCCTGGCATTTTATGCAGAAAATTTGGTAAATATCATAATTTGCTGAAAATCAGTTGCAGAAGTTTGAAAATTTTCATATTGGTCGAAAGGAGCATTTCAAGAAAATCGGTGTTATCAAAATATACGGCAGACCTCATTAATGAGAATTTGATCTAGAATTGCTAACGGAATCTTTGATTGATCGAGGGAGATATGGCGAGAGAGAACAACTACTGGATGGTCATGCTAAGTACTAAATAATTTGTTTCGAGGTTCGAATATTTTCTATTGATCTAAGCAAGAGAATTGCTAGTTATGAATTGACGAAGTCATTTATTTTAAAAAAAGTAAATTACTCAGAGAATGGTGATCAGACAAAAAGAAACAAATAGTTTAGTATAAAAAAAGTAAAATTTTTCTAAATGTATTTATATCAGTATCAATACTTGTTATATCTCTTCTATTCGTTGATTTATTTGATGATTTATTTTAATTTGAATTTTTTTTCATTGGTGTGCTAATTGTATTTGATTTATTTTCATATACTTTATATATTTGAATTTTTATTTACATAATTTTGAATTTCTATATCTGATATCTGCATGTTAAGATCGGTGTGAACCGATTCCGATCGGAATTGGGTGGAATTAATACTCACCGACAGCAGTTAATAGCATAAATCAGTAGAGATCTTGCTAAAGTGCATTATTTTTTTTTTGAAATCGATTTATTAGGTGATTGTTATTCCTCTTTTGCTGAATACTTAATGTTTTTATTTGTTTGTTTTTATTTACTTTGCCAATTCTGATAATTGATACAATAATGAACGAAACAATAAAGAATGTTATAATGATGGAGTAGACTTGGCCTTTTACAAATAATGATACCCACATGGAACCTTCACTATCCTTCCCCTTAGGCTGTGTGTGTTTGTGCTTGTTTAGTGTGCGTGCCGTAGCACGAAGGAATCGTGGTCCCAAATACCCACGACCAGACTGAGCTAGTCGGCGGGGTTAAGGCACACAGGGTAACTTTAACTACGATTCTTTAAACATAATTATGCTGCATTGATGACGGCTCGACAGAGTTTAGTCGGTCGCAACAAATACTGGCAGCCGACAATAAGAGATGTTACCTAGGTCATTAGAAAAGTTCAAATGTATTGTATTTTTCCATTTCACATAAACAGCAAGCTAGTTATATTGTCATCAATATTTCTAAAAGTTTCGTTAAAAACCTATTGCTTTTTATTTCCATTTTTTTTAACCTGTTTCCTAATTTTAGGCATATATTTCCCACTTAATGGCCCAAAGTATATCCTTCAGTTTGCGGCTGCAACAGACTGCAAATTCATATCAGTCCTACATCCTTGGGAGTTAACTCTCTCTCTTTCTCTTTCGATTTTCATCTTTCACATTAAACATTGTCTGCCTACATGTATCCTATATAATAAGACCCACGAGCCGGAACGCGATACAAAGCTGTCGGAAAATCCTGAACGAAACGGAAACTTTCGAGAGTTAAGTAGAGGGTGGACGGCGTATGGCATTTCGAAAAAATGTTTTCAGTATTGTAAAATGAGGTAAAATTATCGTGTGATAATTTTATGGAATTCATAATTGAAATCAAACTAGAAATTCGTTCATTCATAAGCAAATCAATAATTTCGAATACTAAGTGCGAAGATTTTATTTCAAAATAATTTTAAGTATTGTAAATTGATGTTGTTAAACAGTGTTGATTTTTCGTTTAAAATCTAGATATATTGGATCTGGGAAAAAAAACCGGGCGTTTTTTAGTAGTAAAATTTAACTGGTTTTCTTATAATGTAAAAATGATTTCATTTCAACCAAATATGCTCCATTATTATTGACAATGTTTCACTATTTTTCGGGTAGAACCATGACGCCATCGGTGAAGTGGTTTTCACAAGCTTCTTTTGAAAGCAGCTTAATTCCATTGAGAGAGTTCTGCAGGGATCGGAACAAGTAATAGTCAGAGGGTGCTATGTCTGGACTATACGGTGTATGTATCAAAACCTCCCAAACAAGATATTGCAATTTTTGACGGGCCATCAAAGAAGAGTGTGGTCGGGCGTTATCTTGATGGAAGATAACGCCTTTCCTATTATTCAATTCGGGCCGTTTGCTTTCAATTGCTTGGCGTGAGCTCTCTAGTTGTTTACAGTAGAATTGAGAATTAATCGTCTGACCAATTGAAAGTAACTTATGGTGGACGATTCTCTTCCAATCCCACTACACATACAGTCAATCCTGGCTTCACGAACGCTTGTGACGGCTCACCATCCCTTGTCCACGATATTTACGCTTCCGATTGTCGTATGTGATCCATTTTTTATCACCAGTTATAAGACGTTTTAGAAGTGGATCGACTTCATTGCGTTTCAGCAGCGCATCGCAGATGTTCATTCGGTCTATCATGTTTTTCGCGCTCAACTCATGAGCAACCAATACATCGAGCTTCTTCTTGTAACCAGCTTTGCGTATATCCTTTTGTGATCAGTGCCTAGTTCCATACCAATATTGATACTGCTGATATGCCTAAACTTTCTGCACTTTTTCAAGAATTTTATCTGCTTTTTCATTAATTGGACGACCAAAATGTGTCGGGATCTCGGGATCCCGACAAATTTTGCACATTTTCGGGATTCCGAATCTTTTATCAGGACACTCTAAATTTCGGGATTGATGAAATTCAACCCATTTTGAGAATTAGAAAAGTTTCGTCATTACGACATGAGCGAACAATCCAGAACTTAATACTAAAAAATATCGTTTTATGAAAACGGAGGCGCTAAGGGCTCATTATTACAACTGGCGTATAATTACATGCTTAATATCCCACCAAAAAGTGTAGAGCCCGAAATATCTTTTTCAGCAGCTGGATATATATGCAACAAAATCAAGTCTAGTTTACATTTTGAAACTCTTGACGCATTATGTTTATTAAGAGCATACTATCAAAACGAATCAGCAGCTTGAAGCATTCGATATTATTACTTATCACTTGTTTCATTGAAAAGCAATAGTATTTTGTAATTTATATGTAAACAACTAAAAAGAATAATGTATTTTATTACATTGTCGTAGCATCCGTCATGCTGATTAAATTTCAATTCGTTTTTAACTAGTTTTATAATTAACTATCATGACCAAATAAGAAGAAATTATTCGAAAAGAAGATAAGAAGAATTTGGATCATAGGATTAAATTAGATGCAATTATAGATTAACGTTTTACATATGTGCATAAATGTACATATGTTCATAAATTTATATATGTAAAATATGTACATATGTGCATAAATTTAACGTTATATCGACCTTAACTTCCGACTTTTAATTGAGTACGAATAAGCCAATATATCTGTTTAAATTCCCTTAATATAGTTCTTTTATAAAATCTCGAAATCTCGGGACTATCTCGGAATCCCGAAAAATCTAATCCCGAATTTTCGGGACTTCCACTTCAATCTCGGGTTTAATGCCCTAACGACCAGAGCGTGGCTCACACTTCACATCAAAATTACCGGAACGAAAGCAAGTGAGCCATTTGCGTGCAGCAAATATCGATAAAGTACCTTTACCGTGCACAGCAAAAAAATTTTCTCAAGCCTGGGCAGCGTTCTTTACTTTGTCATAATAATATTGCAAAATATAGCGCAATTTTTCATTTTTTATCTCCATTTTCAAACGCAAACAACTTTCCAGCCGCTGCACCAATTTTAACCCTCCGAGAACACAGGGGGTCAATTTGACCCCAGTGACCTTTTTGGCCGACCGCAGCGCTTAGGCCTGCGGGCAAAGGGGGGTACTTTAGGCTCCTAAGTGTATTTCTGTCTTGACTATAAGTTTACACCGTTCGCATATAGTCCCAAGTCGTCAGTCGTCGTTGAGTAGCATTTGAAGCAGATTAAGGGGTCAAATAGACCCCATATGTACTCGACATAATTTTGGGGTAAAAATTCATTTTTTTTTACTTTATAAATCGATAGATTAATTTAAAAATGCCAAAAAATAAGTTTGCAAGTGCTTTTATTTTTTGTTTTTAGCAATATGACGTATAACCGGCGTTCTAGTGTACGCAATAATTTGTTAGCTGAAGACAGTGATTCATCCGAAGACGACCATGTCTCGGAGCAATCAGAATGTGATTATTCAAAAGATTACACTTTTTTTGCAACCCTTTATATAGGGCTAATTTATTATTCTACTATGTCTTGAGAGTATCCATATACATTTTTAGCTCAAAATATTGAAAACTGACAAAGTTATGATATTTTTTTAAATGTGCAAATTTTAAAATCCTCACAATCGCCACCGTAAATATGCAAAAGAAATACTTTTTTTAAGGGTCACTAAAGGGCTATTTTTTTATGATTTTGTCATACCTTGAGTGTATCCCCCTAAATTTTTAGCCAAAAATATTGAAAATTGACAAAGTTACGATATTTTTGTAAAAAAAGCTGGTTTTCAATAAAACTGTTTTTTTTTGCGAATTTTTTTTAGGTATGTTAAGGACATTTAAGGCACTTCTAATGGATGAGAACTACTAAAAGAGGTCTCAATCTACATCTACAAATTTGTTCAAATGAAAATCTTCGGTGGGGGCGATTCTATAGACGTTCAAAAGTGGTTGGGGTCAATTTAACCCCAATTGTAACGCTCAAACTGTCACCTTTCCAACGAGCTTGGTGTCGCTGCAGTCTGTGTTTTCTGAGTTATTTGCAATTTACGCCATCTATCGGGAAAAAACGCCACGAGCTTTTTCCCACACCCAATATTTGAATTTCTTCAAGTCATTACTTTCTGGTCGTTTAATATCAAAAATTATGATTTTGACTAGCCTCCGTTCGTTCGTATCGAATAGATCCCGGCCAGACTTATTTCCTGCGAGAGTACTTGAATTCTAAATTCACATAAATTAGCCAAGGACCCTTAACGAACTTAAAACTGTCGGGGAAATAGCCATAGCAATACTTGAACCGTATGAGAAGTGTTTTTTTTTTCATTATTATTATTTTTAATAAACGTGTCCATCTAGTTTGGCGCACACTGTATAATCAAATTACACTTATCAAAATCAGAATCAAATTTCTACTTATCGAAATCATACTAAATCTCCCTAATAACTATAAACTAATCAAAATACTCACTTCATTTATATGTTTATAGGTTTTTATCAAATCCACACTAAGCTTTCGTAGTGGTGCTAACGCGGGATCTCGAAAATGTATGGGTATTCGTGATTGCATTGCTCGTACATCCGACGACGATGTCGGACTTGATCGCTAAAATTAAAAATTAAAATATAATAATATGTAATTTAATAGGCGAAATATATAAAAATTATTTATGGTATGCATATATTTATTTCTTCCCTAGAAAATAGATCGAAATAATGCAAAAATATTCCACTTACGAGCAAAACATCACGATGTGTGGCGGGTAATTCTTCTTCGACCACAATACGTCCATAGAGTGGTGCATGATGACGTTGACGACCTGTTTCTGTTCCGGCTGGCACAGAAGCGTATGCCGCCGACACTGAAAATTAAAAAAAAACAGTAATGTAAGATATACAAATAATTTTGTCGAATTTATTATTTATTTTTAAACAAATTTAGCAGTAATAAATATTTTTTTAAGAAAAAAGGCATGCATATAATATACTGTAGTTTTGAAAATAATTTCGGTGTATAGAAATGATTTTTGGCCCCATTTTAGCAGAGCGAGGAACCATTAGTTAGAATTAACTATCATTTTTATAGTGAATTGAAGCATTGTTTTTTCAATCTACACTCAGATTTGACGTTTATCGTTAAATATCACATCTAGATTAGAGTAGCTGTGTTTAATGAGCTGCTCTAGGTTGAGCTAGGTTGAGATATCTCAACAAAATGTGTTTAATGAGCAATTCAGCCGGTCTAACTTGCCCGAAGTTGCTCTGATTTGTGTTTCATGAGTCTGCTCTAAATTGAACTAGAGCACTTTAGAGCACGATTTTCACTCTAATTTTTTTGGTAGAGCAAGTTCGGGCAAGCAACCAGCTGTTTTCCAACTGTCACGGAACCGACTTTCAACAAAAAATTGTTACTGAAGTGCAGTTTTTTGTTAGTGAATTGACAGGTTGACCTTCTGACAAGTAATTAATTTTGAGAATTGCCTCTCAATTGCTCGACTTTTTCCTACCTCTCAATTGCTCTGGCTTGCTCGACTTTTTTTGACAGCCGCGCTACTATAACTTGCTTTGAGATGCTCTGTTTTTTTTCGTGCTAATTAAAACAGCTAGTATAAAAAGCGTAATTTTCTTTAAGATTCTAAAATCCTGGATGCATCAAATTTTGGTGGAATTGTAGTCAAAAAAAAAAATATAATTTTTATAATTATAAGTAAAAATAACGAAGGCCTAGAAAAGTATAGTAAGGTCAGTGTTCTACTTAAATTGGTGTTTGGGGCATTTCACGTGAAGCGGACAACGAAAAAAAGTCGAGGCTCTGGATTTCGTTCATATTGTGCATAATGGTACTTCTAGGGGATATGAACGTGGATACGCAATTTTTTTTTCTATGAGGTTTAGTTGCCGAGCTGTGGGCTTTTGAATAATTGACAAAATTGATGAAAGGTTTTTTTGAGATTCGAAAAAAAATCTGAAAAACAAAAACATAGTGATTCGCATAGAAAATTAGCTGTTCTTTTTAATTTTGAAATTATATTTGAAAAACAATTTTTTTTTTCCTGTGTAAAGCCGTAAGTAAACACTACAACTTGTAATTTTAATAATTTGGACCAAGTTGGTTTTGTTTATTTTTATATCAAAACAAAGCTTAAAGCGCAAGTATTTTATGATAAAAGTTTTAGAATGGGATGGCCAGTAGTTTAGGAAGTAGATGAATTTCAATACATAAAAGTCGTATGAAGCGTACCGAGAGCTTGCTTGTGACGGCTAATGAGTGTGAAAACAAAACATTTGTAGTAAAACTATTATATATCACAATATCAATTACATATAGAGGATAATTCATACCTATAATTCATCCGTCATTATAGAGTAGCATAGAGAGCAAACCGACTCCATTTTTCATGGAACCACCCCAGCCGCAGCGAGCTAGCAAAGCGGCACCCCAGCATCCGTCGGGGTCGATTAAAGGGTACTCCGATAATGCGGACGAGGGGCCTTCACGACCATTTCCAGGGTACCCTGCTCTCGGGGCAATTCTTTTTTTTTTAATTTGCCTCTTGAATGGCAACAGCCATTCCACTTCTGACCTTAGCACTCTTGGTTCTGGACTTCGGTCTGGTTCTGAGTTGTGCTAAGGCTTGTCTCAATTACACAATTCGCTACAAATGGCGCCCAACGTGGGGCCCGAAAACTTGTTTTTGGGAAACCCCACCCAAGTGAGAAAATAGTTTATGAGTTTCGCCTCATACTCCCTACCAGACTTTACGTCTTTTGTCCTAAAATTGCCATTCTCACTCGCATGTCTTAGAATCTCCTGCCTTGCGATTCAATTTCATTTTTCGTCCAACAGGACAACCCCTTTTATTAAGACATGCACAGCTCGCTCTTCCCTACTAGCGGCCAAACATCCTTTCCCAATCCGATCCTTTTAGCTGCATTCCCTTTAGTTTACCTGTTGGGTAGCTTCCCTTTTGTGTTGTCTTTCGAGCTTTTTGGCTCTGGGAGCAACCCTGAGGCTGATCTCGGATTACAGGAATTGGTGGTTTACCGCCATTCTTGTCCAGGTCATCCGAAGGGCCCCTGCCCCACTTTATGTCGAAAAGCTATCCCAAACCAATTTTGATTTGGTGTTTGACTCAGGTTCGGCCTTGGCTCGGGTTTGGTTCCAGCTGTGGTGGATTACGTGATGTTTGCGTGTGCTACCTACACGTCCCTGCAGCTTGGCCAGACTTAGACCAATTGCTGGGCCTGAGCCAAACAACAACATAGTAGCTTTGATTTCCCAACTCCTCTCTTCCGTTGGATTTCGGAAGGAGTGGACAGACCTCCATTTAGGGCGTTTTCCCATCAGCAGGCGTCCCAAATTAAAATTGCTTTGCTGCCCAATTTAATTATCAAAAGTAACTTTTTCTCTTTAATCAATATTCATCGTAAAATTTCATTTCTTTTCGAATCAGCCAGCCAGCCAGCCAGCGAACCTGATCGGGGGTCAGGGCTCCGCCACCATCAGGCGCCCGGGGCTGTCCGCCCCACCTGGGCTCCTGCGAAACATAGGCAGTATTTCTCCCCTTTCCCTCTTGAAATTTTCTAGTTGGCTCCGTTTGTCATCACGAGCGCTGGGTCTGGCTTGCCAGCCCATGCAGCAGAGCCATGAGTGAACTTCTTTACGGAATAAAGCCCCCTGCTTCCCTCGGTATATTTATATATCAGTTTGCGGCTACTATATAATGACGGATGAATTATAAGTAGCATCCCGTTTTCTGGAGAGTAAACCAACTCCATATCTTCGTGGATCCACCCCAGCCGCAGCGAGCTAGGAAAGCGGCACCCCAGTATCCGTCGGGGTTGGTTAAAGGGTACTCCTCTAATGAGGACGAGGGGCCTTCACGGCCTTTTCTAGAGTACCCTACTCTCGGGGCAATCCTTTTCTTTTTTTTGAATTTGCCTTTTGAATAGCAACAGCCATTCAACTTCCCACCTCAGCCATCTTGGTCCTGGACTTCGGTCTGGTTCTGAGTTGTGCTAAGGTTCCTCTCATCTACATAATTCGCTACACTTTTTAGCTTCATTCTCCTTTGATTTCTTTCAAGTCCTCTCCTAATTTTTGGTGACTTCAGCATGCCTAATGTGAAGTGGAACTCCAATAACCTCTGTTTACTATCCTACGATCTCTCTGTTGCGACTTCTTCCTTTCTTTCACTTTTATCTTGTTCTCAAATTAACTACCTTTGCAATACCAACAACAAAATCCTTGATTTAGTTCCAGCATTCCTTTTGATTCCCTTTCTCTTTTCCCAGCTCATTTTCCCGATGTGCAACCTTATTCTCATCACCATTCACTCCTGGTTGATGTTGACCTCAACTTTCAGGCAAGGAATAAGTGTCCTTATATCCTGCGTTATAGCTTCTATAAAGCTGACTTTTAGAAAATGTACACTGAAATCAGTTTTATCAATTGGTATTCATTTTTCAAAGGATTAAATGTTGATTGTGCATTGTCCAAGTTCTACTCTTTTTGTTCTAATCTTATCTTTCGCTTTACCCCTATCAAACGTCCTCTTAAACCTAATGATGTTTCTTAGCTCACGTTGAAAGTCTCTGATGCTCTAAAAGCTAAAGAAAAAGCTGAAGAAGACGGATTCACCCATTGATCTTCAGTAATTCCGTAGTTTGCGTTCTGAACTGAAAGAGTGCTCAAGCAGGATAAGTGTGATTACTTCTTGAGCATCGAGGCGTCAATCTGCTCTAATCAACAAAAATCCTTTTGGTCCTACATCCGTTCCCGCAAGTCCGATTCATCAGTTCCTGATTCTACAGGTGCGCCATATTTTATGTAGGTATGTAAACATTGAATAACTCTGACATTTGTCAACCGATTGACTTGATTAGACATATTTTTGAAACGTCAATTCAGTACAAATTTCACATGAATCGCTTCACACCGAAACAACGCGACGAAATAGTGACGTTGTACATTGAACATAGTGGTTCAGTTGTGTTAACTCAACGTGCATATCGTCAAAAATATCGTGGCCAACAGGACCAGTCTGGCAGCACTATTCGTCGTTTGGTGTTGAATTTAGTTGAGCACGGGGCAGTGGGAGATCGTCAACCTCCCGTTCATCAACGACCAAGACGTTCCAATGATCTGGTTGAAGCGGTCAGAGCGAGCGCTGCCCAGCATTTTGGTGTCAGTGGAACCACTTTGCGGCGCATTTTGAAGGATAATTTGCATTTGTTTCCGTATATAGTGCAATTAACACAAAGAATCTTGCCGACAAACCGTCCACGTCGCTTGGAATGCGGCCAAACTGTAACATACCGACATAAAAGATGGCGCACCCTGTATGCATCTTGGTGACGTCAATGCTTCCAATCCTGACTGTTTGCAATTTATTTGGTACCCTTTTTCTCCTCCTTTGAAAAAATACACTAAATATTATATATATTTTGCTTTCTCCTGTACCCCTTCTGCCTCATCCTGGTTTAGTACCAATTCTTTGAAAGTTGAAACTTGTACATACCTTATTTATTTTTTTAATTTATTTATTGACGATTTCATCAACGAAATGATTACTACAGAAAATATTTAAATATGAAATTATGAAATACAATTAATCGTTCGTTTAAGCCGGCACTTG